>JARQOC010000005.1:568204840-568804840 GCA_033576535.1 Allobates femoralis | reverse complement strand
ATACTATTATATATCTACAACACTGCCACCTAGTGATGGAATCCAGTGCTGCAGATCTCATAGTATTATAGATCTACAACACTGCCACCTAGTGATGGAATCCAGTACTACATGTTTGACACTATTGTATATCTACAACACTGCCACCTAGTGATGGAATCAGTACTGCAGATCTCACATTATTATATATCTACAACACTGCCACCTAGTGATGGAATCCAGTACTGCAGATCTCATCCTATTATATATCTACAACACTGCCACCTAGTGATGGAATCCAGTACTGCAGATCTCATCCTATTATATATCTACAACACTGCCACCTAGTGATGGAATCCAGTACTGCAGGTCTGACACTATTATATATCTACAACACTGCCACCTAGTGATGGAATCCAGTACTGCAGGTCTGACACTATTATATATCTAAAAATTAAGTGGAGACCACTATGGAGTTTGAGTTACGTAAAATATAACTTTTAATAGTAATTTAAAAGCAGACACATAAACGTTATGAAACGAAGTACAGGGAAGTTCCAAAAACAACTGCATTGAGGTGGTAACCTCCTGGGTAAAACCAAAAACAAGGCACAATTCACATTATTATCAAATTTGCACAGCAAGGCAAGTGTTAACAAACAAGTTAAGGCATAATACCATTAAGTCATACACTCACCCATAGTGTGTTGTTAGTGAAAACCTGGCGGTTCCCCAGGGGGCCCTGTCCTGCAGCACGCCCCTTAGGGGCGTGCTGCAGGACAGGGCCCCCTGGGGAACCGCCAGGTTTTCACTAACAACACACTATGGGTGAGTGTATGACTTAATGGTATTATGCCTTAACTTGTTTGTTAACACTTGCCTTGCTGTGCAAATTTGATAATAATGTGAATTGTGCCTTGTTTTTGGTTTTACCCAGGAGGTTACCACCTCAATGCAGTTGTTTTTGGAACTTCCCTGTACTTCGTTTCATAACGTTTATGTGTCTGCTTTTAAATTACTATTAAAAGTTATATTTTACGTAACTCAAACTCCATAGTGGTCTCCACTTAATTTATACGTTCATAGGAGTGTTACTTACTTCCATTCACATATACACCTTGTGACTAGGATGCACTTTTAACCATGAGGATCCTTATAGATATAAGGTGTATAGTGATTTTGTATATTTACACTATTATATATCTACAACACTGCCACCTAGTGATGGAATCCAGTACTGCAGGTGTGACACTATTATGTATCTACAACACTGCCACCTAGTGATGGAATCCAGTACTGCAGGTGTGACACTATTATGTATCTACAACACTGCCACCTAGTGATGGAATCCAGTACTGCAGGTGTGACACTATTATGTATCTACAACACTGCCACCTAGTGATGGAATCCAGTACTGCAGGTGTGACACTATTATGTATCTACAACACTGCCACCTAGTGATGGAATCCAGTACTGCACATCTCACACTATTATATATGCAAATATGCAAATTTGCACTTCACTATGGAAGTAGAGAAACTCCCGTGCCACATTTAAGCAGCTTCCTCAAAGTCATAATTGCTTTCCAACAAGCTTTTAATATAACTAAGGGATTTGTGCCAGATCAGAACCCCAAACTCCAGACGCTGCGTTTCGGGGTACCTGCCCCTCATCAGTGTAGTGTGTGGGATATTCTGATCTGGCTGAGTGAGTGGGCTAAGACGAGGTCTGGGAACTTGCTATCAACCTTATGGAGACAGCGAAGTAGGTGAGGAGATTGTAAGCCACACTATTATATATGTACAACACTGCCGCCTAGTGATAGAATCGAGTATTGCAGGTCTGACACTAATATATCTACAACACTGCCACCTAGTGATGGAATCCAGTACTGCAGATCTCATACTATTATATATCTACAACACTGCCACCTAGTGATGGAATCCAGTACTGCATGTATGACACTATTATTATCTACAACACTGCCGCCTAGTGATGGAATCCAGTACTGCAGCTCTGACACCATTATATATCTACAACACTGCCACCTAGTGATGGAATCCAGTACTGCATGTATGACACTATTATATATCTACAACACTGCCACCTAGTGATGGAATCCAGTACTGCAGGTCTCATCCTATTATATATCTACAACACTGCCACCTAGTGATGGAATCCAGTACTGCATGTATGACACTATTATTATCTACAACACTGCCGCCTAGTGATGGAATCCAGTACTGCAGCTCTGACACCATTATATATCTACAACACTGCCACCTAGTGATGGAATCCAGTACTGCATGTATGACACTATTATATATCTACAACACTGCCACCTAGTGATGGAATCCAGTACTGCAGCTCTGACAGCATTATATATCTACAACACTGCCACCTAGTGATGGAATCCAGTACTGCAGATCTCACATTATTATATATCTACAACACTGCCACCTGGTGATGGAATCCAGTACTGCATGTATGACACTATTATATATCTACAACACTGCCGCCTAGTGATGGAACCTAGTACTGCAGGTCTGATACTAATACATAGCAGTACGGTATGTGAGCGAATAATAATAATATTCTTTATTTATATAGCGCCAACATATTCCGCTTCACAATACAGAGGTTCATATTTAAACAATCATAAGCAACACTGCACTGTGAAGAGCTTTGTGGGTGAGAACAAGCAGTTTGAATTGGATCCTATAGTGTATAGGCAGCCAATGCAATGACTGGCACAGAGCGGATCCTATAGTGTATGGACAGCCAGTGCAATGACTGGCACAGAGCGGATCCTATAGTGTATAGGCAGCCAGTGCAATGACTGGCACAGAGCGGATCCTATAGTGTATGGACAGCCAGTGCAATGACTGGCACAGAGCGGATCCTATAGTGTATAGGCAGCCAGTGCAATGACTGGCACAGAGCGGATCCTATAGTGTATAGGCAGCCAGTGCAATGACTGGCACAGAGCGGATCCTATAGTGTATAGGCAGCCTGTGCAATGACTGGCACAGAGCAGATCCTATAGTGTATAGGCAGCCAGTGCAATGACTGGCACAGAGCAGATCCTATAGTGTATAGGCAGCCAGTGCAATGACTGGCACAGAGTGGATCCTATAGTGTATAGGCAGCCAGTGCAATGACTGGCACAGAGCGGATCCTATAGTGTATGGGCAGCCAGTGCAATGGCTGGCATAGAGCGGATCCTATAGTGTATAGGCAGCCAGTGCAATGACTGGCACAGAGTGGATCCTATAGTGTATAGGTAGCCAGTGCAATGACTGGCACAGAGCGGATCCTATAGTGTATGGGCAGCCAGTGCAATGGCTGGCATAGAGCGGATCCTATAGTGTATAGGCAGCCAGTGCAATGACTGGCACAGAGCGGGTCCTATAGTGTATAGGCAGCCTGTGCAATGACTGGCAAAGAGCAGATCCTATAGTGTATAGGCAGCCAGTGCAATGACTGGCACAGAGCGGATCCTATAGTGTATAGGCAGCCTGTGCAATGACTGGCACAGAGCAGATCCTATAGTGTATAGGCAGCCAGTGCAATGACTGGCACAGAGCAGATCCTATAGTGTATAGGCAGCCAGTACAATGACTGGCACAGAGCGGATCCTATAGTGTATAGGCAGCCAGTGCAATGACTGGCACAGAGTGGATCCTATAGTGTATAGGCAGCCAGTGCAATGACTGGCACAGAGCGGATCCTATAGTGTATGGGCAGCCAGTGCAATGGCTGGCATAGAGCGGATCCTATAGTGTATAGGCAGCCAGTGCAATGACTGGCACAGAGCGGGTCCTATAGTGTATAGGCAGCCTGTGCAATGACTGGCACAGAGCAGATCCTATAGTGTATAGGCAGCCAGTGCAATGACTGGCACAGAGCGGGTCCTATAGTGTATGGGCAGCCAGTACAATGACTGGCACAGAGCGGATCCTATAGTGTATGGGCAGCCAGTGCAGTGACTGGCACAGAGCGGATCCTATAGTGTATAGGCAGCCAGTGCAGTGACTGGCACAGAGCGGATCCTATAGTATATAGGCAGCCAGTGCAATGACTGGTATAGAGCAGATCCTATAGTGTATAGGCAGCCAGTGCAATGACTGGCACAGAGCGGATCCTATAGTGTATGGGCAGCCAGTGCAATGGCTGGCATAGAGCGGATCCTATAGTGTATAGGCAGCCAGTGCAATGACTGGCACAGAGCGGATCCTATAGTGTATAGGCAGCCAGTGCAATGACTGGCACAGAGCGGATCCTATAGTGTATGGACAGCCAGTGCAATGACTGGCACAGAGCGGATCCTATAGTGTATAGGCAGCCAGTGCAATGACTGGCACAGAGCGGATCCTATAGTGTATAGGCAGCCAGTGCAATGACTGGCACAGAGCGGATCCTATAGTGTATAGGCAGCCTGTGCAATGACTGGCACAGAGCAGATCCTATAGTGTATAGGCAGCCAGTGCAATGACTGGCACAGAGCAGATCCTATAGTGTATAGGCAGCCAGTGCAATGACTGGCACAGAGTGGATCCTATAGTGTATAGGCAGCCAGTGCAATGACTGGCACAGAGCGGATCCTATAGTGTATGGGCAGCCAGTGCAATGGCTGGCATAGAGCGGATCCTATAGTGTATAGGCAGCCAGTGCAATGACTGGCACAGAGCGGGTCCTATAGTGTATAGGCAGCCTGTGCAATGACTGGCACAGAGCAGATCCTATAGTGTATAGGCAGCCAGTGCAATGACTGGCACAGAGCGGGTCCTATAGTGTATGGGCAGCCAGTACAATGACTGGCACAGAGCGGATCCTATAGTGTATGGGCAGCCAGTGCAGTGACTGGCACAGAGCGGATCCTATAGTGTATAGGCAGCCAGTGCAGTGACTGGCACAGAGCGGATCCTATAGTATATAGGCAGCCAGTGCAATGACTGGTATAGAGCAGATTCTATAGTGTATAGGCAGCCAGTGCAATGACTGGCACAGAGCGGATCCTATAGTGTATGGGCAGCCAGTGCAATGACTGGCACAGAGCGGATCCTATAGTGTATGGGCAGCCAGTGTAATGACTGGCACAGAGCAGATCCTATAGTGTATGGGCAGCCAGTGCAATGACTGGCACAGAGCGGATCCTATAGTGTATGGGCAGCCAGTACAATGACTGGCACAGAGCAGATCCTATAGTGTATGGGCAGCCAATGCAATGACTGGCAGAGAGCGGATCCTATAGTGTATAGTCAGCCAGTGCAATGACTGGCACAGAGCAGATCCTATAGTGTATGGGCAGCCAATGCAATGACTGGCAGAGAGCGGATCCTATAGTGTATAGGCAGCCAGTGCAATGACTGGCACAGAGCGGAAGCGTCTGAGTAATGATTAGCTAGATAGGTAATCCTGGCTGCTGCATTAAGGATGGACTGGAGAGGAGAGAGTCTAGTGTGGGGGAGGTCAATTAAAAAAGAATTACCATAGTCAAAGCGGGAATGAATCAGGGCCACGGTGAGGGTTTTTGTGGTTTCCAAGGTTAGAAAGGGGCGAATTCTGGAGATGTTCTTCAGGTAAAGCGACAAGAGCGAGTGAGAGATTGTATATATGGGGTGAAGGAAAGATCAGAGTCACATAACACCCAGACAGTGAGTCTGCTGCCTAGGCGTCATCATGGTGCAGCACAAAGAGAGAGATGTCATATGTAGGGAGGTTAGTGGAGGGCGGGAGCAGAAGAAGTTCAGTTTTGGAAAGGTTTAGTTTCAGATAGAGAGCGGACATGATATTGGAGATTGCGGTTAGACAGTCATTGGTGTTCTTTAATACCGCAGGGGTAAGGTCAGGGGCTGAAGTGTATAGTTGTGTGTCATCAGCATAAAGATGGTACTGAAAGCCAAATCTGCTGATGGTCTGTCCAATCGGGGCTGTGTAGAGAGAGAAGAGGAGAGGGCCAAGGACTGAACCCTGAGGGACCCCAATAGTGAGAGGAAGAGGAGAGGGCCAAGGACTGAACCCTGAGGGACCCCAATAGTGAGGGGAAGAGAAGAGGGCCAAGGACTGAACCCTGAGGGACCCCAATAGTGAGAAGAAGAGGGGAAGAAGTGGAGCCAGAGAATGATACACTGAAAGAGCGATCAGAGAGATAGGAAGAGAACCAGGAGAGAGCCGTGTCCCTGATGGAGTGCAGCATAGAGAGTAGGAGATGGTGGTCGTAGACTGTGAGCCTTTGTGGACAGGATTTCTCCCCTCTTGTTTCTGTACAACTGAATTGTCAACATTTATTGTTACTATGTTACTTGTCCTAGTCTGCCCTTTTTAACATGTAAAGTGTCATGCAATATAATGGCGCTATATAAATTATTAATAATAATAATAATAATAATAACAGTGTCACAGGCTGCAGAGAGATCAAGAAGGATAAGCAGAGAGTGGTCACCATTACGTTTTGCTGTCAGAAGGTCATTGGTCACTTTGATGAGGGCAGTTTCTGTAGAGTGAAGGGGGCGGAAACCAGACTGTAATGGATCTAAAAAAGAGTGAGCGGAGAGGTAACGGGTGAGGCGGGAATAGACCAGGCGCTCCAGGAGTTTTGAGATGAAGGGGAGATTGGAGACTGGTCTGTAGTTATTGTGCATGATGGGTCGAGAGTGGTTTTCTTTAATAATGGAGTAATGATCGAGTGTTTGAAGGAGGAGGGGAAGATGCCAGAATAGAGGGAGAGGTTGAAGATTTTGGTTATGTGAGTGCTGACCACTGGAGAGAGGGACTGGAGTAGTTGTGAGGGGATGGGGTCAGTGGTGCATGTGGTGGGACGAGAGGAAGAAAGGAGCCTGGAGACTTCTTCTGTGACTGGGTCAAATGTGGAGAGTGAACCGGAGGAAATGTGGGGAGAGGTAGGGGGAACAGCACTTGTGGGCTGGGAGCTGATTTCCTGACGGATGTTTTCTATTTTCTCTGTGAAGTGGGAAGCCAGGTCATCAGCACAGAGGTCAGTGATGGGGGCAGATCATCAGCACAGAGGTCAGTGATGGGGGCCTGCACTTTAGGACTGAGGAGAGAGTGAAAGGTGTCAAAGAGTTTCTTTGGGTTGTTGCATAGTGAGGAGATCAGGGTGGTGAAGTAGGTCTGTTTGGCGAGGTGAAGGGCAGACTGTAGGTTTTTAGCATAAATTTATAGTGAATGAAGTTTTCTGGTGAGCGAGTTTTCCTCCATAGGCGTTCAGCACTCCTGGAGCATCGCTGGAGGAATCGAGCTTGTGATGTGAGCCAGGGCTGTTTTGTTCTATGTTTGGAGGTTCTGAGGGTGAGGGGCGCTACTTGGTCCAGGGAGCTTCTGAGAAAGTCATTGTAGTGATTTACTGCCTGATCTGGAGAGGAGATTGAAGAGATTGGGGAGAGTGATGAGATGAGGGAGTCTGTGAGTGTTGAGGCTTAATGGCCTGTAGATTTCTGGATGTCTAATAGGTAGGGGTGGGCTGGGGTGGGCGACGGTTTGTGAGCGTGAAGGAGAGAATGTTGTGGTCAGAGAGAAGAGGTGAATTATCTAGGGAGGAGGTTGAGCAGAGCCGGACAAAGATCAGGTCAAGGGTGTTACCATCCTTGTGTGTCTTCTGAGGTTGAGAGCTGAGAGAGGCCAAGAGATGTGGTTAGAGATAGGAGCTGGGATGCAGATAGGGAGATGGGGCTGTTTATGGGGAAAGTCTCGCAGAATAAGGGTTAGTAATTCTGAGGACATGAAGTGCGGCAGCCACGCGGAGAAATGATCGAGGAACTGGGTGGGTGACCCTGGGGGGCGGTATACCACTGCTACTCTAAGGGGGAGGGGAGAGAAGAGCCTAATTGAGTGGACCTCAAAAGAGGGGGAATGAGAGTGATGGAGTGGGGGGGATGACTTGGAAAGTACATTGTGGGGTCTCGGGGAATGGGAGAATTGTAAGCTGCCATAAGAAAAAGTGTCCGGGGACGCTGTGTCTGAATCCTGGATCCAGGTTTCAGTGAAGGCCAGGAGGTTAAGAGAGTTAGTGAGAAAGTGGATAAAGGGAAGCTTGTTGCATACAGACCGTGGATTCCAGAGAGCGCAATTAAAAGAGTGAGATGAAGGTGTGCAGGTAATGGTAATAAGGGTAGCATGGAGGAAGATGGAGGAAGGTGGGCCAGGATTTGGTGAGATATCACCTGACCGGAGCAGCAGTAAAAAGATAAAAGGCAAATACTTGTTGTAATTGTGACTTTGTATCTGATGCAAAACCCTGGAATATAATGGTCTGAGATTATTCAGTACGTTATAGAGAGTATGGGAGCTGAACACAGTAGAGGGAAGGAGAGAGGGGGTTATGTGGATGAGGGGTGATGGAGGGGGGGTGGGGTGGTAAAGGTGAAAGGCAAAAGCACATAGAACAATACATTGAAGTAAAGGACTGGTAAGAAAAAAAAAATGTTACAGAGTGGCTTACCTGACTCCTGCCCTGACTGACTGCCATGAAGTAACTGCATCCACTTAGCATTCAATGCCACTTTGCATGAGATGCCACACGTGCAAACCCCCCACAGGTGTACCCCTTAGGAATGAACTACATTTATAGGGCATTCTTAAGGGGTACATGTGTGGGGGGTTTGCACGTGTGGCATCTCATGCAAAGTGGCATTGAATGCTAAGTGGATGCAGTTACTTCATGGCAGTCAGTCAGGGCAGGAGTCAGGTAAGCCACTAACATTTTTTTTTTCCTACCATGTCCTTTACTTCAATGTCAGATGTCATAGACTGCGAGAAAGAACTATGATATGCCATGGACTTCTATAGCCCCCACCCTGGATCTGCCCCCATCCACCTTCCCTACAGCCCCTACCCAACATCCTTATAGTCACTATCCCTATTCCCTTTTGCACACTTGCTTTGGCAAAACTAATGTGTATTTAGTCATGCCAATAAAGCTTCTTTGAATCTTGAATCTATATAACTATGATACTGCCACCTAGTGATGGAATCCAGAACTGCAGGAATGACACTATTATATATCTACAACACTGCCACCTAGTGATGGAATCCAGTACTGCAGGTCTGACACTATTATATATCTACAACACTGCCACCTAGTGATGGAATCCAGTACTGCAGGTCTGACACTATTATATATCTACAACACTGCCACCTAGTGATGGAATCCAGAACTGCAGGAATGACACTATTATATATCTACAACACTGCCACCTAGTGATGGAATCCAGTACTGCAGGTCTGACACTATTATATATCTACAACACTGCCACCTAGTGATGGAATCCAGTACTGCAGGTCTGACACTATTATATATCTACAACACTGCCACCTAGTGATGAAATCCAGTACTGCAGGTCTGACACTATTATATATCTACAACACTGCCACCTAGTGATGAAATCCAGTACTGCAGGTCTGACACTATTATATATCTACAACACTGCCACCTAGTGATGAAATCCAGTACTGCAGGTCTGACACTATTATATATCTACAACACTGCCACCTAGTGATGGAATCCAGTACTGCAGATCTCATACTATTATATAGCTACAACACTGCCACCTAGTGATGGAATCCAGTACTGCAGGTCTGACACTATTATATATCTACAACACTGCCACCTAGTGATGAAATCCAGTACTGCAGGTCTGACACTATTATATATCTACAACACTGCCACCTAGTGATGGAATCCAGTACTGCAGGTCTAACACAGTGCAGGGAGGGAGGAAACCTTGTGCACGTTCAGTGGCTGCAGATCTCAGTCTTGTGGGTTTGGGGTTCTCCAGAATTAGGGCAATGATTCTTCATCATTTTACATTTAAATTGTTTTACATTTTTCTAATAAAAAATAAGTATTAAAAAAAGCATTAAAGGGAATGTCTGAGGGTCTCTGCACCTGGCGTCGGTTCTTTCCCTGCTGTGATGACATCACATCCATCCACAGCACCTCAGCCAATCACTGCTCTGCAAATTACCCATGTGCTCCTGCTCTTGCGGTTGCTGATCGGCTGCAGCGGTCCTGTGTTTGTGTCATGTCTGCAGGGAGTAAGAAAGTTGTGCGTTTGCCGTCTTATATCTGTTACCAGAGGTTTTCTCAATGTCCCCAGGGTATAAACTGGGTTAGGCCAGACTATACCCGGGGTATAATCTGGGCTAGGCCACTTTAACCCCGGGTATATTCTGGTCGGGGGGGTTAATCTGGCCTGTTACACCGGAACCTGGAGGTCTCTGAATACCTGAACTGTGCCATTAAACTGTGTGCTGTGTGAGTAAATACCTGAGTGAATGCCTTCTGTCGTGCCGATCCTAACCGCTACCTTAGGCTGCCTTCACATTTGCAGATGCCTCTGCAGCGTTCTGATTAGGCATCTGCAAGCCTCTGCATGCAGACCGCAGCCCCTATCTTTATAATGGAGCGCACGGTGTCTGCAGATGCTTGCAGACCGCCGTGCGCTCTCATTGACCGCTATTAGTTTTCTGTGCGCATGTGGATGCCTGCGCACAAATCACACGCTCTCGCCCGCACCAGGGACGCAACATGTCGCGTCCCTGGTGCGGACGAGACTGTGTGATTTGTGCGCAGGCATCCGCCTGCGCACAGATCACTCATGGCGGGCAATGGGAGCGCACGGCGGTCTGCAAGCATCTGCAGACACCGTGCGCTCCATTATAAAGATAGGGGCTGCGGTCTGCATGCAGAGGCTTGCAGATGCCTCCGCAGAACGCTGCGGAGGCATCTGCAAATGTGAAGGCAGCCTTACAGTGTAAAACGGGTGGGAGACTCCAAATAGAGGAGGTGGCGATGAAAGAATAACACCGCCCAGGGGGGCGTGTGCTGCACCATCAAGGAGGGGCAGAATGGAGCCTGGCACTGCCTTCTCAGTCCCCAGCCTCAGGGACTGCTGCAAGTAATAAGTTATTTTTCTGCTGTTTTATAGGGCGGATTTAGCTCAGAGAGGGATAGATAGGGAGCAGCTAGGAAGGTGCAGAGACAGGTAGTGATAGTGTAGGGACTTAGATCCAGGTGACAGGTTCCCTTTAAGTATCCCTGGACCGTGAGTAGCTCCTGCTCACTGCAGCTCACTCCCTGTACCTTCAGATAAATCCATTTATATTTAATGTTTATTTCCCATGTATTCCTCATCTGCTGGTGAAAATGGCTGCTTTATATCTGATTGCATTGTGAGGATCTGAGATGTAAATTGGGAAAATGGAACCTGGAGTTTCTGAGCACTAGCTAAGGACAAAGCAAAGTAAACCTATTAGCAGATTCTCAAACCTTTCATTATTCGCTCCTTGTATGGGCCACGACGCGTTTCAATAACACGCCGGCTTCATCAGGGGATACAAGGAATTGAGCTCAGGAAGTGACATTTATAGGGTCCAGATTACAACAATTGGATGATAGCTCATTAATGACATCATGGCCAATCATTAACCCCACAAAAACCTAACAAGATCACTTGTATACCAATCTTCTGATGAAAAAAGTTAATTACTATATGAAGCAGGACGCCAATCAAAACTGTTGGAAAACATAAAACATAACCTGCAGAATATAAAATATAAACTCGTGTGTGCTAATAAAAGTAACAACTCATACAATAAATACAAAATGACATAAATAATCGTGAATAATTATACATAGAAAATACAAATGTTATGGTTACATGAAAATATCAATATAAAATCGATATAAAAAGGAGCCATAATAGCCGGATTTGTAAAAGATATATGCATATATAAAGATAAAGCTATAAAATCGATACCTACCTTCACTGTAGAGTAATGAAATTAAAGTCTAATCATATAGCATGGTGGCTCAAGTGGCAGCACCACAGCCCTTGCAGTGCTAAGGTCCTGAGGTCCTGGGTTCAACTCCCACCAAGGACAACACCTGCAAGGAGCCCACAAGCCCCCCTGTGTCTCTGTGAGCACCCCCAGGTCACCCCAGCCTCCCCCCACACTGATAGGATGTCCAGACTGTGAGCCCCAATAGGGACAGCACCACCAATGCATGCAAAGTGCCATGGAATCCACAGTGCCACACAAGGTAAGTAAATATCATATTATTGTTATTAGTGTTTGGCCATGTGGCACCCTGTGCCAGGTCACCACAGATTCCCTTGGGACATGGAGGGATTGTAAACCGCGAGTAATCCACTAACACACAACACCTTTCACCCCAGGCCTGTAGGGGGAGCTCCACTG
The DNA here is from genome assembly GCA_033576535.1 of Allobates femoralis. Taxonomy (NCBI): domain Eukaryota; kingdom Metazoa; phylum Chordata; class Amphibia; order Anura; family Aromobatidae; genus Allobates; species Allobates femoralis. The sequence goes on along the minus strand of JARQOC010000005.1, from coordinate 568,792,639 downwards.
GTTGCCTTAAGCCAGTTTCCCCTATAAATACGGGTTCTGGAGGGAAAACACCAGAGTGTGCAGTCACTACAGATCTGTGAAGAGCTGAGTGAGCTGAGCTGGTACTGGAGCCGTGCTAGGCCCATACCAGAGACACCTGAGACAGTGGTAGACTCTCAGAGTAGGGGTCACAGGCAGAGGAGAGAGAAACGTTCTACAAGAAGGGGGCAGAGGAGTCATACCGACTCACCCCAGCAGAGCTCCGGTCACTGGGTCCGAGCTACAGGGACAGAGAGAATAGGCCCTGCAGAGAAACCAGCACTACAAGGGGGTTTAGCTTCCAGGACACCCGAAGCACCACCAAATGAGAGCCCGGAGTCATGGCCATGACAGGGATCCCTTAGAGTGCCCTCAGTGCAGCAAACCCGGGTGTGGGGAGTCACACTGATAGAGAAGATACAGTCCGTTCAGGCTCCAAGCCTGCCAGACCCAGACACAGTAACTGAAACAAGGAGGCCTACAACCCTACACGCTGTGGAAAATCCGGAAGTGTTTACCTCATCTCCGGTCGAGTGTACCCGTGAAGAACACCAGTAAAGGTACCAAAAGACTTTATGTGTGCGTGTCCCTCCTTCCATCAGCACCACACTGACCGCGCTACCCTATTACCTCACTACAACTTACAGCCCCGGGGAACCCCGCTCGTCCTGTAGGGAGCGGTTCCATCTTGCTGCCCCCCATCACCCGGAGGCCCAAGCAGCGCCGGTGTCATCACCGGACCCCTACAGGTGGCGTCACGATAGACACTTTATTATTTTATTGCCATCTCCATTCTTTTATCTGCATCCCCCGGGCCCACGGCCTCAGGCACCGCTACCCGTGACCTTCCCCAGAGATCGTGCCTGAGTGACTGAGTACCCCCAGGGCCTGGGCCGGACAGCCACATTCTCAATAGTAAGATTATGACCTCCTGGTGCTAAAGTGCCCAATTTAAAAATCCAGTAGCTCTCTTTTCTAATCAGTCTAGTCAGACAGTCCGGTTCTTTTCCTTCTATATGGTCAATAATGATCAGGGACAATTTAGTAGGATCTCTGTGATGCAAGGCATTAAAATGTTTTGATAAACTGTGTATGTAGTGGATATCCATTTCTAATGTTTTCCCTCTGTTTATTGAGGCGCGCGTGCATGGTTTGCACAGTGTGGCCCACATACTGGAAGTTCTTCCTTCCCTGACTTCCACAGCCAAGATATTACAAGGCTTCTACCCTGAATCCTCGCTGTCTGAATTTACTTGCACTTCTTCAGCAGTAGGGTGTACGGAATGTGAAAAGAACCTACTACCCACGTATTAGGAAACATTGAGGGTTTCCCGTCCCCCCCAAACTTTTGCTATTTGCTTCAAGTTCTTTTGCATGTGCCGTGACTAGCTGTGAAATTACTCCAGGATTCCCAGGTCTGTACAACCTGCTTGTTATATCTAACCTTCCGCTCTAAGCCACAAAAGACTCTGAACCTTTTCCCAACAGTATACAAGTGTTGCATCTAAACAATCCGTGCTCTTAAAGCTCCAGAACCCCAGTTTCATGTCAGTATTCAACTCCGAACTGTACTTGTTGTGGCCTACCCATATGAGATGACGGGAAGCATTTCCTCCTTGTTACATCTCCCCACTCCTGAAGTAAAGGCAACTGTTATCCTTGAGACCAGTGTCTGTGGTCATTTAATCGGCTGTGGACACTGTGGGGGTGGATAACAGGGAACGAAAAGCCTCATTGTACTTCTCCACAGGTCATTAAATCATCAGCAAGATTACCATTGACGTATATTGTTGTATTGACACGCTTCCATGCAGTGAGCATCAGCGCCAATCCTAGACCGTGGGGGCGCTCTACCCCCTCATTGTCAATATTGCCCAGATTTACCCAGATCCGAGCAGGTGAGACGGGCGCGGTCGGCATGGTGTTCTGAAAGTCTCGTTTTCATATTATGAATACAGTTGTGGCCAAAAGTATTGCCCCCCCTGCAATTCTGTCAGATTATCCTCAGTTTCTTCCTGATAATGATTGCAATCACAAATTCTTTGGTATTATTATCTTCATTTAATTTGTCTTCAATGAAAAAACACAAAAGAGAATGAAGCAAAAAGCAAAACATTGATCATTTCACACAAAACTCCAAAACTGGGCCGGACAAAAGTATTGGCACCCTCAGCCTAATACTTGGTTGCACAACCTTTAGCCAAAGTAACTGCGATCAACCGCTTCCGGTAACCATCAATGAGTTTCTTACAATGCTCTGCTGGAATTTTACACCATTCTTCTTCGGCAAACTGCTCCAGGTCCCTGATATGTGAAGGCGCCTTCTCCAAACTGCCATTGTTAGATCTCTCCACAGGTGATCTATGGGATTCAGGTCTGGACTCATTGCTGCCACCTTAGAAGTCTCCAGTGCTTTCTCTCAAACCATTTTCTAGTGCTTTTTGAAGTGTGTTTTGAGTCATTGTTCTGCTGGAAGACCCATGACCTCTGAGGGAGACCCAGCTTTCTCACACTGGGCCCTACATTATGCTGCACAATGTGTTGGTAGTCTTCAGACTTCATAATGCCATGCACACGGTCAAGCAGTCCAGTGCCAGAGGCAGCAAAGCAACCCCAAAACATCAGGGAACCTCCGCCATGTCTGACTGTAGGGACCGTGTTCTTTTCTTTGAATGCCTCTTTTTTTCTCCTGTAAACTCGATGTTGATGCCTTTGCCCATAAAGCTCTACTTTTGTCTCATCTGACCAGAGAACTTTCTTCCAAAACGTTTTAGGCTTTCTCAGGTAAGTTTTGGTAAACTCCAGCCTGGCTTTTTAATGTCTCGGGGTAAGAAGTGGGGTCTTCCTGGGTCTCCTACCATACAGTCCCTTTTCATTCAGACGCTGACGGATAGTACGGGGTGACACTGTTGTACCCTCGGACTGCAGGGCAGCTTGAACTTGTTTGGATGTTAGTTGAGGTTCTTTATCCACCATCAGCACAATCTTGGGTTGAAATCTCTCGTCAATGTTTCTTTTCCGTCCACATCTAGGGAGGTTAGCCACAGTGCCATGGGCTTTACACTTCTTGATGACACTGTGCACGGTAGACACAGGAACATTCAGGTCTTTGGAGATGGACTTGTAGCCTTGAGATTGCTCATGCTTCCTCACAATTTGGTTTCTCAAGTCCTCAGACAGTTCTTTGGTCTTCTTTCTTTTCTCCATGCTCAATGTGGTACACACAAGGACACAGGACAGAGGTTGAGTCAACTTTAATCCATGTCAACTGGCTGCAAGTGTGATTTAGTTATTGCCAACACCTGTTAGGTGCCACAGGTAAGTTACAGGTGCTGTTAATTACACAAATTAGAGAAGCATCACATGATTTTTCTAGCAGTGCAAATACTTTTGTCCACCCCCTTTTATGTTTGGTGGAATTAGATCCAATTTGGCTTTAGGACAATTCTTTTTGTGTTTTTTTCATTGAAGACAAATTAAATGAAGATAATAATACCAAAGAATTTGTGATTGCAATCATTATCAGGAAGAAACTGAGGATTATCTGACAGAATTGCAGGGGTGTCAATACTTTTGGCCAACACTGTATATTCGGAGAAACAGAATGTCTGGTCTGATACATTGTAACAAACCATCAGCGAGATGTGTCCAGCATCTGCTCACAACTGTACGAGCTGGATCGTTCTCATTAATAATAATAATTTTTATTTCTATAGCACCAACATACTCCATGGCGCATTCACTGACAGCAATCAGAGATCTGAGATACTGAAGTATAGCAAATTCCTCTGCTGTGAATCCTTTTCTCTTCTTTCTTCTCTTTCCACTTTCACTTTCACCTTCTTTCTTTCTTGAGATCTCCCCGTCCTCCGGGGCTTTCCCAGAGATCAGGTGCTTTCCGCCATTATATAGGACAGACGTCTGCTGAGAGGACGGACGGGCGGAGCTGACGGCCCCGGTGATAAATATACGAGGAGATCCAGATCAAGAGAGAAAGAGATAAAGAAGGACGGTCCGGAGCACGGAGGACAGCACCTGCTGCTGGTATGTAGATAGGTGTATGGTGTATGTAGACAGGTGTATGGTGTATATAGACAGGTGTATGGTGTATATAGACAGGTGTATGGTGTATATAGACAGGTGTATGGTGTATATAGACAGGTGTATGGTGTATATAAACAGGTGTATGGTGTATATAGACAGGTGTATGGTGTATATAGACAGGTGTATGGTGTATGTAGACAGGTGTATGGTGGTATATAGACAGGTGTATGTAGACAGGTGTATGGTGTATGTAGACAGGTGTATGGTGTATGGAGACAGGTGTATGGTGTATATAGACAGGTGTATGGTGTATGTAGACAGGTGTATGGTGTATGTAGACAGGTGTATGGTGTATATAGACAGGTGTATGTAGACAGGTGTATGGTGTATATAGACAGGTATATGGTGTATATAGACAGGTGTATGGTGTATATAGACAGGTGTATGGTGTATGTAGACAGGTGTATGGTGTATATAGACAGGTGTATGTAGACAGGTGTATGGTGTATATAGATAGGTGTATGGTGTATATAGACAGGTGTATGGTGTATGTAGACAGGTGTATGGTGTATGTAGACAGGTGTATGGTGTATATAGATAGGTGTATGGTGTATATAGACAGGTGTATGGTGTATGTAGACAGGTGTATGGTGTATATAAACAGGTGTATGGTGTATATAGACAGGTGTATGGTGTATATAGACAGGTGTATGGTGTATGTAGACAGGTGTATGGTGTATGTAGACAGGTGTATGGTGTATATAGACATGTGTATGGTGTATATAGACAGGTGTATGGTGTATGTAGACAGGTATATGGTGTATGTAGACAGGTGTATGGTGTATGTAGACAGGTGTATGGTGTATGTAGACAGTGTATGGTGTATGTAGACAGGTGTATGGTGTATATAGACAGGTGTATGGTGTATGTAGACAGGTATATGGTGTATGTAGACAGGTGTATGGTGTATGTAGACAGGTGTATGGTGTATGTAGACAGGTGTATGGTGTATGTAGACAGGTGTATGGTGTATATAGACAGGTGTATGGTGTATGTAGACAGGTGTATGGTGTATATAGACAGGTGTATGGTGTATGTAGACAGGTGTATGGTGTATGTAGACAGGTGTATGGTGTATGTAGACAGGTGTATGGTGTATATAGACAGGTGTATGGTGTATGTAGACAGGTATATGGCGGTATGTAGACAGGTGTATGGTGTATGTAGACTGGTGTATGGTGTATATAGACAGGTGTATGGTGTATGTAGACAGATGTATGGTGTATGTAGTGTGAGGCACCGCCGGCATGATCCTCATGGCCGGGGCGCATCACATGCAGGATCAGGGTATGATCCTGTGCACACTGACCGGTTTGACTGTGATAATACTGTGTGAACCAACTTTGAACACAAGGTATCATGAGCCTAATGAGCGGCAGTGAGAGTGGGATGAGATCGAGGAAGCCCTAAGGAATGAGGGCTGAGTGCTGACAACCCGGAACACAGGGAGTTAACCTGAGCTGTGTGAAAGGCTGATTACCGGCAGCTAAGGGGGTGTGTCCATGTGGGAGTGGCTGGCACGATAAGAGGCAGCCAGCTGAGTGATTAAGAGATCCATTTTCAGCCAGACATCAGCCTGAGAACATGTGGGCTGATTACGAGCCAGAGAGCTGAGCAGAGCCAGTCTGTGTGAGGGACTGGGAATGCAAGTCCATGCCGCCATGTTGAGATGGTGAAGGGAGCATGCTAGCTCCATGCCGGTGCCAAGGTCCGCGGTTGTGATAGCACCTGGTGGGGAAGCCGTGGCTGAACCCGGTGGATACTGGTCCGGGCATGGGGTGAACCACGTCCGGGAAAGGAGCCCTTGGGGGACGCTTGGTGGACCCGTTACACAGGTAGCGAGATCCGGATCCGTGCCCGGTAAGACAGTGGTTCCCGTGTAACGGAGTGAGCTGTGTGTGACTAATGCTAGGCGGGCATAACCGCTATTGGGTCCGACTAGGCAGTCGGTAAGGACCCTTTGATGTATGTAGGGGCTTAGGCAATTGCCTGAATGTAAGATGATGACCTATGTAAGAACATTGTATAATGATGGGGGGAGAAAGTGACCCAGCCAGTATGGATGATGTTGGAGGCGTTCCGTCCCTGTGGGACGAGAGGGAGGCTTGCCCTGCTGCTTGCAGAGGGTACCCGTCCCTCAACCACGGCCTCTAATGGTGTGGGTGTGCCTGTGGTGCCAGACACAGGCGTAATAGGGCTCCTAGTAGGTAACAGATGTAGAGGTTCCCGTGTACTATGGTTTGCCAGTCCCTGTAATGGGCCATGGAGGAGCCACAGTCCATGGATGATGGGCTGTGAGCGTGTGGAAGGATGCGTGTGATCCATGGACGTTTGAATGATGGATCACATACGGTATGTAAGGTCCCGGTCAGGCAGGAATCCTGACTACGGGGTAATGTTATATCATCGAGCTGGGTGACTAAAGCCAGGCGGCAGGTACCGCCATTGGGACCCACAGGGCCCGTTGAGGCGTATGTAACGAAGGTCAGAAGCAGGGGTTAAAAGGGCTCCTAGAGTGGGGACACCATGGTTGATCCAGGTGGACTCTGACCGGGACGTAGGCGGAGATACGTCCAGGAAGGAGCCCCTTGGGGATACATGACATACCCGGTACTCAGGTTGCTCAATCCCTGTTATGAACCCGGAGGGGTCATCGTCGAAATATACCACATGTATTTATTATAAATGTACTGTAAGATGTGTAAGTAGGCCGGAGGCCGTAGCCACCACGGGAGCAGGTGTTAGAGCTCCAATGGGGAGAGAGTCGTGGTTACAGGTCCCGGGTTACTGTGAATGTATATGTGCAATGTTCTATGTGATGTATGATGTATTTATGTAAAGTGTTCAGAATCAATGTGATATGTGGCAAACATACTACCCGGGTTATGTTATTATATGTGAAAAATAAACGGGTAGACATTGGTTAAACTTATTAACACGTGTTTTGTCGTTATGCAAGCGGGTTCCCCGGTTGCTACCTCACAGTAGACAGGTGTATGGTGTATATAGACAGGTGTATGGCGGTATATAGACAGGTGTATGGCGGTATATAGACAGGTGTATGGTGTATGTAGACAGGTGTATGGTGTATGTAGACAGGTGTATGGCGGTATATAGACAGGTGTATGGTGTATGTAGACAGGTGTATGGCGGTATATAGACAGGTGTATGGTGTATGTAGACAGGTGTATGGTGTATGTAGACAGGTGTATGGTGTATATAGACAGGTGTATGGCGGTATGTAGACAGGTGTATGGCGGTATGTAGACAGGTGTATGGTGTATGTAGACAGGTGTATGGCGGTATGTAGACAGGTGTATGGCGGTATGTAGACAGGTGTATGGCGGTATGTAGACAGGTGTATGGTGTATGTAGACAGGTGTATGGCGGTATGTAGACAGGTGTATGGTGTATGTAGACAGGTGTATGGTGTATGTAGACAGGTGTATGGTGTATGTAGACAGGTGTATGGCGGTATGTAGACAGGTGTATGGCGGTATGTAGACAGGTGTATGGTGTATGTAGACAGGTGTATGGTGTATGTAGACAGGTGTATGGTGTATGTAGACAGGTGTATGGCGGTATGTAGACAGGTGTATGGCGGTATGTAGACAGGTGTATGGTGTATGTAGACAGGTGTATATAGACAGGTGTATGGTGTATGTAGACAGGTGTATATAGACAGGTGTATGGTGGTATGTAGACAGGTGTATGGTGTATGTAGACAGGTGTATGGTGTATGTAGACAGGTGTATGTAGACAGGTGTATGGTGGTATGTAGACAGGTGTATGGTGTATGTAGACAGGTGTATGGTGTATGTAGACAGGTGTATATAGACAGGTGTATGGTGGTATGTAGACAGGTGTATGGTGGTATGTAGACAGGTGTATGGTGTATGTAGACAGGTGTATGGTGTATGTAGACAGGTGTATGGTGTATGTAGACAGGTGTATGGCGGTATGTAGACAGGTGTATGGCGGTATGTAGACAGGTGTATGGTGTATGTAGACAGGTGTATATAGACAGGTGTATGGTGTATGTAGACAGGTGTATATAGACAGGTGTATGGTGGTATGTAGACAGGTGTATGGTGTATGTAGACAGGTGTATGGTGTATGTAGACAGGTGTATGTAGACAGGTGTATGGTGGTATGTAGACAGGTGTATGGTGTATGTAGACAGGTGTATGGTGTATGTAGACAGGTGTATATAGACAGGTGTATGGTGGTATGTAGACAGGTGTATGGTGGTATGTAGACAGGTGTATGGTGTATATAGACAGGTGTATGGCAGTATATAGACAGGTGTATGGTGTATGTAGACAGGTGTATGGTGTATGTAGACAGGTGTATGGTGTATGTAGACAGGTGTATGGCGATATGTAGACAGGTGTATGGTGGTATGTAGACAGGTATATGGAGTATGTAGACAGGTGTATGGTGTATGTAGACAGGTGTATGGTGAATGTAGACAGGTGTATGTAGACAGGTGTATGGTGTATATTGACAGGTGTATGGCGGTATATAGACAGGTGTATGGTGTATGTAGACAGGTGTATGGAGTATGTAGACAGGTGTATGGTGTATGTAGACAGGTGTATGGCGGTATGTAGACAGGTGTATGGTGTATGTAGACATGTGTGTGGTGTATGTAGACAGGTGTATGGTGTATGTAGACATGTGTATGGTGTATGTAGACAGGTGTATGGTGTATATAGACAGGTGTATGGTGTATATAGACAGGTGTATGGTGTATGTAGACAGGTGTATGGTGGTATGTAGACAGGTGTATGTAGACAGGTGTATGGTGTATGTAGACAGGTGTATGGTGTATGTAGACAGGTGTATGGTGTATGTAGACAGGTGTATGGTGGTATATAGACAGGTGTATGTAGACATGTGTATGGTGTATGTAGACATGTGTATGGTGTATGTAGACAGGTGTATGGTGTATGTAGACAGGTGTATGGTGGTATGTAGACAGGTATATGGAGTATGTAGACAGGTGTATGGTGTATGTAGACAGGTGTATGGTGGTATATAGACAGGTGTATGTAGACAGGTGTATGGTGTATGTAGACAGGTGTATGGTGTATGTAGACAGGTGTATGGGGTATGTAGACAGGTGTATGGTGTATGTAGACAGGTGTATGGTGTATGTAGACAGGTGTATGGCGGTATGTAGACAGGTGTATGGCGGTATGTAGACAGGTGTATGGCGGTATGTAGACAGGTGTATGGCGTTATGTAGACAGGTATATGGCGATATGTAGACAGGTATATGGCGGTGTATATAGACAGGTGTATGGTGTATATAGACAGGTGTATGGTGTATATAGACAGGTGTATGGTGTATATAGACAGGTGCATGGTGTATATAGACAGGTGTATGGTGTATATAGACAGGTGCATGGCAGTATGTAGACAGGTGTATGGCGGTATGTAGACAGGTGTATGGCGGTATGTAGACAGGTGTATGGCGGTATGTAGACAGGTGTATGGCGGTATGTAGACAGGTGTATGGCGGTATGTAGACAGGTGTATGGCAGTATGTAGACAGGTGTATGGCGGTATGTAGACAGGTGTATGGCAGTATATAGACTGTACGGTGTATGTAGACAGGTGTATGGTGTATGTAGACAGGGGTGTATGGTGTATATAGACAGGTGTATGGTGTATATAGACAGGTGTATGGTGTATGTAGACAGGTGTATGGCGGTATGTAGACAGGTGTATGGCGGTATGTAGACAGGTGTATGGCGGTATGTAGACAGGTGTATGGTGTATATAGACAGGTGTATGGCAGTATGTAGACAGGTGCATGGTGTATATAGACAGGTGCATGGTGTATATAGACAGGTGTATGGTGTATATAGACAGGTGCATGGCAGTATGTAGACAGGTGTATGGCAGTATGTAGACAGGTGTATGGCGGTATGTAGACAGGTGTATGGCGGTATGTAGACAGGTGTATGGCGGTATGTAGACAGGTGTATGGTGTATATAGACAGGTGTATGGCAGTATGTAGACAGGTGTATGGCGGTATGTAGACAGGTGTATGGCAGTATATAGACTGTACGGTGTATGTAGACAGGTGTATGGTGTATGTAGACAGGTGTATGGTGTATATAGACAGGTGTATGGTGTATGTAGACAGGTGTATGGCTGTATGTAGACAGGTGTGTGGTGTATGTAGACAGGTGTATGGTGTATATAGACAGGTGTAGGGTGTATGTAGACAGGTGTATGGCAGTATATAGACTGTACGGTGTATGTAGACAGGTGTATGGTGTATGTAGACAGGTGTATGGTGTATATAGACAGGTGTATGGTGTATGTAGACAGGTGTATGGTGTATATAGACAGGTGTATGGTGTATGTAGACAGGTGTATGGTGTATATAGACAGGTGTATGGTGTATGTAGACAGGTGTATGGCAGTATATAGACTGTACGGTGTATGTAGACAGGTGTATGGTGTATGGAGACAGATGTATGGTGTATGTAGACAGATGTATGGTGTATGTAGACAGGTGTATGGCGGTATGTAGACAGGTGTATGGCGGTATGTAGACAGGTGTATGGCGGTATATACAGACAGTAATAGGGGGTAGAGTCAGACCCCAGAGTGGGGGACACTGGGGCACAATACCCCTCAGTGCCTGCATCCTCGGTGATATGTAGCTCAGAAATGGACAAACCATTGGGGCAACCTGTGCAGCCACAGAAGTGAGGGGGCCACATCCAGATGAAGAGAAGCCCAGGAGGTGAGGAGGGGACATCCAGACACAGAGGGGCCCTAGAGGTCAGGGGGCCACATCCAGATGTAGAGAAGCCCAGGAGGTGAGGAGGGGACATCCAGACACAGAGGGGCCCTAGAGATCAGGGGGCCACATCCAGATGTAGAGAAGCCCAGGAGGTGAGGAGGGGACATCCAGACACAGAGGGGCCCTAGAGGTCAGGGGGCCACATCCTGATGTAGAGAAGCCCAGGAGGTGAGGAGGGGACATCCAGACACAGAGGGGCCCTAGAGATCAGGGGGCCACATCCAGATGAAGAGAAGCCCAGGAGCTGAGGAGGGGACATCCAGACACAGAGGGGCCCTAGAGGTCAGGGGGCCACATCCAGATGTAGAGAAGCCCAGGAGCTGAGGAGGGGACATCCAGACACAGAGGGGCCCTAGAGATCAGGGGGCCACATCCAGATGAAGAGAAGCCCAGGAGCTGAGGAGGGGACATCCAGACACAGAGGGGCCCTAGAGGTCAGGGGGCCACATCCAGATGAAGAGAAGCCCAGGAGCTGAGGAGGGGACATCCAGACACAGAGGGGCCCTAGAGGTCAGGGGGCCACATCCAGATGAAGAGAAGCCCAGGAGGTGAGGAGGGGACATCCAGACACAGAGGGGCCCTAGAGGTCAGGGGGCCACATCCAGATGTAGAGAAGCCCAGGAGGTGAGGAGGGGACATCCAGACACAGAGGGGCCCTAGAGGTCAGGGGGCCACATCCAGATGTAGAGACGCCCAGAAGGTGAGGAGGGGACATCCTGACACAGAGGGGCCCTAGAGGTCAGGGGGCCATATCCAGATGTAGAGAAGCCCAGGGGGTGAGGAGGGGACATCCAGACACAGAGGGGCCCTAGAGGTCAGGGGGCCACATCCAGATGTAGAGACGCCCAGGAGGTGAGGAGGGGACATCCAGACACAGAGGGGCCCAAGAGTTGAGGGGGCCACATCCAGACATAGAGGGACCAAAGAGAACCCACAAAGATATCAAAGGATTTGGAGATCCCCTTAAATACCACAGGGTGATGAATTGAGGGGCCCAAAGCAAAGAGTAAAATGTCGCCCCTTGCATTTTCTTCATACAGGACCCCCAGTGTAGACCCTCCAGAGGGGCCCAGCTCCGGTCTTCTGAGATTTCATGTGTTGTGTTTTGCTCCAGGACTACGAGGAGCTTTGAACCACTGCTGACTGGTGAGGACCACCATGACGCTGACCACCCTAGGAAGGTGCTGGTGGTCCGCTGCTCTTCTGGTGACGGTCCTGGGGGCCGAGGTCCTGGAGGATTCTTTAACAAGCGTCGAGAATAAATCGGTCGCACTCGTCAGAGAGGATTTCCACAAGACCAACAAGTCCAAAAAAGCGTTTCAGGTGGTCAAAATACTGGACAACGTAACCGAGGTGAGTGCTGGACAGAGGCTGGACAGAGGGGGCGACAGAGGGGATAGAGAGGACAGAGGGGGCAGAAGGGACAAAGGGAGCAGAGGGGAGAGAGGGGATAGAGGGGGCAACAGAGGGGATAGAGAGAACAGAGGGGGCAGAAGGGACAAAGGGGCAGAGGGGGCAGAGGATGGAGGGGGCAGAGGGCGGAGGGGGAAGAAGGTGCAGATAGGACAGAGGGGGCAACAGAGGGGATAGAGAGGACAGAGGGGGCAGAAGGGACAAAGGGGGCAGAGGATGGAGGGGGCAGAGGGTGGAGGGGGCAGAAGGTGCAGATAGGACAGAGGGGGAAGAGGGGACAGAAGACAGAGGGGACAGAGGGTACAAAGGGGGCATAGGTGGGAGAGGCGGCACAGGGGACAGAGGGCGGAGGGAGAGAGGGGACAGACGGTGCAGAAGGGACAGAGAGGATAGAGGGGGCAAATGGGACAGAGGACAGAGGGGGCAAATGGGACAGAGGACAGAGGTGGTAGAGGACGGAGGGGACAAAGGGGAAAGAGGAGATAGAGGGGGCAGAGAGGACAGAGTGGGACATAGGGTCTCAGTCCTGCAAGACATGGTTATAACTATAGAGATGCCATATTTCCTGGGGAGGTCTCCATCATCTCCAGGATTCTGTGGAGTGTTAGGGATTTTCTCCTGAATGTTCTCTGTAGAGTCTCCCCAGCGTCTTCATTGCTTTTAATTCTTTCATTATTTCTTTCACTTTCAGAAACATTCAGAAGGGATTTTTGTTAAAGTAAAATTCACCATGAAAAGGACAAAATGCAAGAAACACAAGTGGATGAATCCGGACTGTGACCCCATAATGACCGCGCGGTGTGAGGGGCTCCTATATCCATACTGCGCTGTATCTATAGGAGCTTGTGTACCTGAGTGCATGGACTCCTGTCTACAGTCCTGGGTGTATGGACTCCTGTCTACAGTCCTGAGTGTATGGACTCCTGTCTACAGTCCTGAGTGTATGGACTCCTGTCTACAGTCCTGGGTGTATGGACTCCTGTCTACAGTCCTGAGTGTATGGACTCCTGTCTACAGTCCTGAGTGTATGGACTCCTGTCTACAGTCCTGAGTGTATGGACTCCTGTCTACAGTCCTGAGTGTATGGACTCCTGTCTACAGTCCTGGGTGTATGGACTCCTGTCTACAGTCCTGAGTGTATGGACTCCTGTCTACAGTCCTGGGTGTATGGACTCCTGTCTACAGTCCTGAGTGTATGGACTCCTGTCTACAGTCCTGAGTGTATGGACTCCTGTCTACAGTCCTAGTGTATGGACTCCTGTCTACAGTCCTGAGTGTATGGACTCCTGTCTACAGTCCTAGTGTATGGACTCCTGTCTACAGTCCTGAGTGTATGGACTCCTGTCTACAGTCCTGGGTGTATGGACTCCTGTCTACAGTCCTGAGTGTATGGACTCCTGTATACAGTCCTGAGTGTATGGACTCCTGTCTGCAGTCCTAGTGTATGGACTCCTGTCTACAGTCCTGAGTGTATGGACTCCTGTCTACAGTCCTGAGTGTATGGACTCCTGTCTACAGTCCTGAGTGTATGGACTCCTGTCTACAGTCCTGAGTGTATGGACTCCTGTCTACAGTCCTGAGTGTATGGACTCCTGTCTACAGTCCTGGGTGTATGGACTTCTGTCTACAGTCCTAGTGTATGGACTCCTGTCTACAGTCCTGAGTGTATGGACTCCTGTCTACAGTCCTGAGTGTATGGACTCCTGTCTACAGTCCTGAGTGTATGGACTCCTGTCTACAGTCCTGGGTGTATGGACTCCTGTCTACAGTCCTGAGTGTATGGACTCCTGTCTACAGTCCTGAGTGCATGGACTCCTGTCTGCAGTCCTGAGTGTATGGACTCCTGTCTACAGTCCTGAGTGTATGGACTCCTGTCTACAGTCCTGAGTGTATGGACTCCTGTCTACAGTCCTGAGTGCATGGACTCCTGTCTGCAGTCCTGAGTGTATGGACTCCTGTCTACAGTCCTGAGTGCATGGACTCCTGTCTACAGTCCTGAGTGCATGGACTCCTGTCTACAGTCCTGAGTGCATGGACTCCTGTCTACAGTCCTGAGTGCATGGACTCCTGTCTACAGTCCTGAGTGTATGGACTCCTGTCTACAGTCCTGAGTGTATGGACTCCTGTCTACAGTCCTGAGTGCATGGACTCCTGTCTACAGTCCTGAGTGTATGGACTGCTGTCTACAGTCCTGAGTGTATGGACTCCTGTCTGCAGTCCTGAGTGTATGGACTCCTGTCTGCAGTCCTGAGTGTATGGACTCCTGTCTGCAGTCCTGAGTGTATGGACTCCTGTCTACAGCCCTGAGTGTATGGACTGCTGTCTACAGTCCTGAGTGTATGGACTCCTGTCTACAGTCCTGAGTGTATGGACTCCTGTCTACAGTCCTGAGTGTATGGACTCCTGTCTACAGTCCTGAGTGTATGGACTCCTGTCTGCAGTCCTGAGTGTATGGATTCCTGTCTACAGTCCTGGGTGTATGGACTCCTGTCTACAGTCCTGAGTGCATGGACTCCTGTCTACAGTCCTGAGTGTATGGACTCCTGTCTACAGTCCTGAGTGTATGGACTTCTGTCTACAGTCCTGGGTGTATGGACTCCTGTCTACAGTCCTGAGTGTATGGACTCCTGTCTACAGTCCTGGGTGTATGGACTTCTGTCTACAGTCCTGGGTGTATGGACTCCTGTCTACAGTCCTGAGTGTATGGACTCCTGTCTACAGTCCTGAGTGTATGGACTCCTGTCTACAGTCCTGAGTGTATGGACTTCTGTCTACAGTCCTGAGTGTAAGGACTCCTGTCTACAGTCCAGAGTGTATAGACTCCTGTCTACAGTCCTGAGTGCCTGGACTCCTGTCTACAGTCCTGAGTGTATGGACTCCTGTCTACAGTCCTGAGTGTAAGGACTCCTGTCTACAGTCCTGAGTGTATGGACTCCTGTCTACAGTCCTGGGTGTATGGACTTCTGTCTACAGTCCTGAGTGCATGGACTCCTGTCTACAGTCCTGAGTGCATGGACTCCTGTCTACAGTCCTGAGTGTATGGACTCCTGTCTACAGTCCTGAGTGTATGGACTCCTGTCTACAGTCCTGAGTGTATGGACTCCTGTCTACAGTCCTGAGTGTATGGACTCCTGTCTACAGTCCTGAGTGTATGGACTCCTGTCTACAGTCCTGAGTGTATGGACTCCTGTCTACAGTCCTGAGTGTATGGACTCCTGTCTACAGTCCTGAGTGTATGGACTCCTGTCTACAGTCCTGAGTGTATGGACTCCTGTATACAGTCCTGAGTGCATGGACTCCTGTATACAGTCCTGAGTGTATGGACTCCTGTCTACAGTCATGGCTGATATTGGCGGCTCCTTGAAAGTCGTATTTCTCCAGAATATTATCCGAATCCCACGTTTTGTTATACACAGGATTATGTCCTTTGTGTATATTGGAACAACACAAAAAGCAAATTAGACAAAATTACACACAAAACCCCAAAAATGGGCAAAATTATGGGTAAAGAACTTAGTTTCCAGCATGTGACGCTCGTTCACACTCACCGGTGGGAAATAACAGGTGTGGGTAATATGAGAATCACACCTGAAACCAGGCAAAAAGGGAGAAGTTGCCTCAATCTTTGCATTGTGCATGTGTGTGCGCCACACTAAGCATGGAGGACAGAAAGAGAAGAAGAGGACAGAAAGAGGAGAAGAGGACAGAAAGAGGAGAAGAGGACAGAAAGAGGAGAAGAGGACAGAAAGAGAAGAGGACAGAAAGAGGAGAAGAGGACAGTCTGAGGATGAGACCAGAAGTGTGGAAAAATATCAATAATCTCAAGGTTACAAGTCCACCTCCAGAGATCTTGATGTTCCTTTGTCCACCGTGCGCAACATAAGAAGTTTACAACCCATGGCACTGTAGCTAATCTCCCTGGACGTGGACGGCAGAGATATGTGTGAAGTTTCTAGACTTGTACATGTAGCTCTACACTGCATATATACTGTATATATATATATATATATATATATACAGTATATCTGTTTGTATTTTATATGTTTTGCGTAAATAAGAGCGATCTATAATGATAATCCGGCCTTGTTCCATTGTGTCTCTCCAGAAGACGTATAATTGTCTCGGATGTTTCCTATTTAATTCCGGTGGAGATGTCCTGAGGACGGGATATCAGAATTGCGTGCGCCAAGGTCGCGCTAAACAGGTGAGCGACTCCGTAAGGATTTTCTATGGCCTCCGATAATCTGTAATATCTGATAATCTGTCACATCATTGAATGTTCTGAGTTTGGATAATTTGTGTCTCTATAGAAAAATGTGATAAATGAGAGGCACAAGGCCTGTGCCCAACTGAAAGCCGAAACCTACCATGTGGGGAGCTACAGCCCCCAGAGGTGAGAGAGTACGGAGGAAGGGGGGCGTCTGACCATATGAAACAATCCGGTCACAGAAAGGACTAGTACTACAATGCACCTGCAGCACTAAACCACTAGACACCAGGGACTGGAGCACTAAACCACTAGACACCAGGGACTGGAGCACTAAACCACTAGACACCAGGGACTGGAGCACTAAACCACTAGACACCAGGGACCGGAGCACTAAACCACCAGACACCAGGGACTGGAGCACTAAACCACTAGACACCAGGGACTGGAGCACTAAACCACTAGACACCAGGGACTGGAGCACTAAACCACTAGACACCAGGGACCGGAGCACTAAACCACCAGACACCAGGGACTGGAGCACTAAACCACTAGACACCAGGGACTGGAGCACTAAACCACTAGACACCAGGGACTGGAGCACTAAACCACTAGACACCAGGGACCGGAGCACTAAACCACCAGACACCAGGGACCGGAGCACTAAACCACTAGACACCAGGGACCGGAGCACTAAACCACTAGACACCGGGGACCGGAGCACTAAACCACCAGACACCAGGGACCGGAGCACTAAACCACTAGACACCAGGGACCGGAGCACTAAACCACTAGACACCAGGGACCGGAGCACTAAACCACCAGACACCAGGGACCGGAGCACTAAACCACTAGACACCAGGGGCCGGAGCACTAAACCACTAGACACCAGGGACTGGAGCACTAAACCACCAGACACCAGGGACTGGAGCACTAAACCACTAGACACCAGGACCGGAGCACTAAACCACTAGACACCAGGACCGGAGCACTAAACCACTAGACACCAGGGACCGGAGCACTAAACCACTAGACACCAGGGACCGGAGCACTAAACCACTAGACACCAGGGACCAGAGCACTAAACCACTAGACCAGGGACCGGAGCACTAAACCACTAGACACCAGGGACCAAGCACTAAACCACTAACACCAGGGACCGGGCACTAACACTAGACACCAGGGACCGGAGCACTAAACCACTAGACACCAGGGACGGAGCACTAAACCACTAGACACCAGGGACGGAGCACTAAACCACTAACACCAGGGACCGGAGCACTAAACCACCAGACACCAGGGACGGGCACTAAACCACTAGACACCAGGGACGGGCACTAAACCACTAGACACCAGGGACCAGAGCACTAAACCACCAGACACCAGGGACCAGAGCACTAAACCACTAGACACCAGGGACCGAGCACAAAACCACTAGACACCAGGACCGGAGCACTAAACACAGAACCAGGGACCGAGCACTAAACCACTAGACACCAGGGACCGGAGCACTAAACCACTAGACACCAGGGACGAGCACTATGACTAACACCACTGACACAACGCAGACCGGACGAGCACTAACCACTAGACACCAGGGACCGGAGCACTAACCACTAGACACCAGGGACCGGGCACTAAACCACAGACACCAGGGACCGGAGCACTAAACCACTAGACACCAGGGACCGAGCACTAAACCACCAGACACCAGGGACCGGAGCACTAAACCACTAGACACCAGGGACCGGAGCACTAAACCCTAGACACCAGGGCCGGAGCACTAAACCACTAGACACCAGGACCAGAGCACTAAACCACTAACACCAGGGACCGGGCACTAAACACTAGACACCAGGACCGGACACTAAACCACTAGACACCAGGGACCAGAGCACTAAACCACTAGACACCAGGGACCGGAGCACTAAACCACTAGACACCAGGGACCGGAGCACTAAACCACTAGACACAGGGACCAGAGCACTAAACCACTAGACACCAGGGACCGGGCACTAAACCACTAGACACCAGGGCGGAGCACTAAACCACTAGACACCAGGGACCGGAGCACTAAACACTAGACACCAGGATCAGAGCATAAACCACTAGACACCAGGGACGGCACTAAACCACTAGACACCAGGTAGGAGCACTAAACCACTAGACACCAGGGACGGAGCACTAAACCACTAGACACCAGGGACGGAGCAATAAACCACCAGACACCAGGGACTGAGCACTAAACCACTAGACACCAGGGACTGGGGCACTAAACCACTAGACACCAGGGACCAGCACTAAACCACTAGACACCAGGGACCGAGCAATAAACCACTAGACACCAGGGACTGAGCACTAAACCACTAGACACCAGGGACGGGGCACTAAACCACTAGACACCAGGGACTGGAGCACTAAACCACTAGACACCAGGGACTGGGCACTAAACCACTAGACACCAGGGACGAGCACTAAACCACTAGACACCAGGACTGGGCACTAAACCACTAGACACCAGGGACCGGGCACTAAACCCTAGACACCAGGGACGGCACTAAACCACCAGACACCAGGGACCAGAGCACTAAACCACTAGACACCAGGGACGGAGCACTAAACCACCAGACACCAGGGACGGGCACTAAACCGCTAGACACCAGGACTGGGACAGTAACCACAGACACCAGGGACCGAGCACTAAACCACTAGACACCAGGGACCGGAGCACTAAACCACTAGACACCAGGGACGGGCACTAAACCACTAGACACCAGGGACGGGACACTAAACCACTAGACACCAGGGACCAGAGCACTAAACCACTAGACACCAGGGCCCGGAGCACTAAACCACTAGACACCAGGGACCAGAGCACTAAACCACTAAACACCAGGGACCGGGCACTAAACCACTAGACACCAGGGACCGGAGCACTAAACCACTAGACACCAGGGACCGGGAGCACTAAACCACTAGACACCAGGGACCGGAGCACTAAACCACTAGAACACCAGGGACCGGAGCACTAAACCACAGACACCAGGGACTGGGCACTAAACCACTAGACACCAGGGACTGGGGCACTAAACCACTAGACACCAGGGACCGAGCACTAAACCACCAGACACCAGGGACCGAGCACTAAACCACTAGACACCAGGGACCGGAGCACTAAACCACTAGACACCAGGGACCGGAGCACTAAACCACCAGACACCAGGGACCGGAGCACTAAACCACTAGACACCAGGGACGGAGCACTAAACCACTAGACACCAGGGACCGGAGCACTAAACACTAGACACCAGGGACTGGAGCACTAAACCCTAGACACCAGGGGACGAGCACTAAACCACTAGACAGCACTAAACCACCAGACACCAGGGACTGGAGCACTAAACCACTAGACACCAGGGACTGGAGCACTAAACCACTAGACACCAGGGACGGAGCACTAAACCACCAGACACCAGGGACTGGAGCACTAAACCACTAGACACCAGGGACTGGAGCACTAAACCACTAGACACCAGGGACTGGAGCACTAAACCACCAGACACCAGGGACCAGAGCACTAAACCACTAGACACCAGGGACTGGAGCACTAAACCACCAGACACCAGGGACTGGGGCACTAAACCGCTAGACACCAGGGACTGGGACAGTAAACCACTAGACACCAGGGACCAGAGCACTAAACCACTAGACACCAGGGACCGGAGCACTAAACCACTAGACACCAGGGACTGGGGCACTAAACCACTAGACACCAGGGACTGGGACAGTAAACCACTAGACACCAGGGACCAGAGCACTAAACCACTAGACACCAGGGCCGGAGCACTAAACCACTAGACACCAGGGACCAGAGCACTAAACCACTAAACACCAGGGACCGGGGCACTAAACCACTAGACACCAGGGACCGAGCACTAAACCACTAGACACCAGGGACCGGAGCACTAAACCACTAGACACCAGGGACCGGAGCACTAAACCACTAAACACCAGGGACCGGGCACTAAACCACCAGACACCAGGGACTGGGGCACTAAACCACTAGACACCAGGGACTGGGGCACTAAACCACTAGACACCAGGGACCAGAGCACTAAACCACCAGACACCAGGGACCAGAGCACTAAACCACTAGACACCAGGGACCGGAGCACTAAACCATAGACACCAGGACCGGAGCACTAAACCACCAGACAACCAGGGACGGAGCACTAAACCACTAGACACCAGGACCGGAGCACTAAACCACTAGACACCCAGGGACCGGGAGCACTAAATGACTAGAACAAGGGACTGGAGACTAAACCGCTAGACACCAGGGACAGAGCACTAAACCACTAGACACCAGGGACCGGAGCACTAAACCACTAGACACCAGGGACCGGAGCACTAAACCACAGACACCAGGACCGGAGCATAAACCACTAGACACCAGGGACCAGAGCACTAAACACCAGACACCAGGGACCGGAGCACTAAACACTAGACACCAGGACCGAGAGCACTAAACCACCAGCACAGGGCCCGGAGCACTAAACCACTAGACACCAGGGACCAGAGCACTAAACCACTAAACACCAGGGACGGGGCACTAAACCATAGACACCAGGGACCGGAGCACTAAACCACTAGACACCAGGGACCAGAGCACTAAACCACTAGACACCAGGGACCGGAGCACTAAACCACTAGACACCAGGGACCGGAGCACTAAACCACTAGACATCAGGGACCAGAGCACTAAACCACTAGACACCAGGGACCGGAGCACTAAACCACTAGACACCAGGGACCGGAGCACTAAACCACTAGACACCAGGGACCGGAGCACTAAACCACTAGACACCAGGGATCAGAGCACTAAACCACTAGACACCAGGGACTGGGGCACTAAACCACTAGACACCAGGGATCAGAGCACTAAACCACTAGACACCAGGGACTGGGGCACTAAACCACTAGACACCAGGGAGCGGAGCAATAAACCACCAGACACCAGGGACTGAGCACTAAACCACTAGACACCAGGGACTGGGGCACTAAACCACTAGACACCAGGGACAGAGCACTAAACCACTAGACACCAGGGACCGGAGCAATAAACCACCAGACACCAGGGACTGAGCACTAAACCACTAGACACCAGGGACTGGGGCACTAAACCACTAGACACCAGGGACTGGAGCACTAAACCACTAGACACCAGGGACTGGGGCACTAAACCACTAGACACCAGGGACTGAGCACTAAACCACTAGACACCAGGGACTGGGGCACTAAACCACTAGACACCAGGGACCGGGGCACTAAACCACTAGACACCAGGGACTGGAGCACTAAACCACCAGACACCAGGGACTGGGGCACTAAACCACTAGACACCAGGGATCAGAGCACTAAACCACTAGACACCAGGGACTGGGGCACTAAACCACTAGACACCAGGGAGCGGAGCAATAAACCACCAGACACCAGGGACTGAGCACTAAACCACTAGACACCAGGGACTGGGGCACTAAACCACTAGACACCAGGGACCAGAGCACTAAACCACTAGACACCAGGGACCGGAGCAATAAACCACCAGACACCAGGGACTGAGCACTAAACCACTAGACACCAGGGACTGGGGCACTAAACCACTAGACACCAGGGACTGGAGCACTAAACCACTAGACACCAGGGACTGGGGCACTAAACCACTAGACACCAGGGACTGAGCACTAAACCACTAGACACCAGGGACTGGGGCACTAAACCACTAGACACCAGGGACCGGGGCACTAAACCACTAGACACCAGGGACTGGAGCACTAAACCACCAGACACCAGGGACCAGAGCACTAAACCACTAGACACCAGGGACTGGAGCACTAAACCACCAGACACCAGGGACTGGGGCACTAAACCGCTAGACACCAGGGACTGGGACAGTAAACCACTAGACACCAGGGACCAGAGCACTAAACCACTAGACACCAGGGACCGGAGCACTAAACCACTAGACACCAGGGACTGGGGCACTAAACCACTAGACACCAGGGACTGGGACAGTAAACCACTAGACACCAGGGACCAGAGCACTAAACCACAAGACACCAGGGACCAGAGCACTAAACCACTAGACACCAGGGACTGGGGCACTAAACCACCAGACACCAGGGACTGGGGCACTAAACCGCTAGACACCAGGGATCAGAGCACTAAACCACTAGACACCAGGGACTGGGGCACTAAACCACTAGACACCAGGGACTGGAGCACTAAACCACTAGACACCAGGGACTGGGGCACTAAACCACTAGACACCATGGACTGGGGCACTAAACCGCTAGACACCAGGGATCAGAGCACTAAACCACTAGACACCAGGGACCAGAGCACTAAACCACTAGACACCAGGGACTGGGGCACTAAACCACTAGACACCAGGGACTGGGACAGTAAACCTATGGACTTCGGAGAGTGAGGTACTGACGATCATACAGTTGATGATGGGGATGATAATGACACCTCTGTCTCTTTCTCTCTGGTTTCAGGGCCCCTCAGGGACAATATAAATATTAGCTTCTACGTCTGCCTATGGGACATATATTACTCGTGGTATCCTCCTATGAGCGGTCAGATAACATTTATGGACCTGATATAACGAGGAGCCGATAAAAGCGGATAACAGAACGACACGTGGATATAAAGGAAGTGACAGAAGACGTGGCCGAGGAGCGCTGCCGGAATCTTGAAGTTTGTGTTTTATCCTCGTCTTCATATACACAGATTCCCCTGAATATTCTTCTCTCCGGTAGATTGTAAGCTCCGCTGGTCAATGAACCTCAGTGAATTCTCTGTGCAGTGTAATATCAATAAAGGACATGGCAAATACTGAAAAAAGAGAAACCTTCTGCACCACCATATGGTTATGTATGGGGCCATCTATGGCTCTTTTCAGAATGAGCTTCCTGGTTAATGAATGGAATGCGAGAGAAACAGTGAAGACTGACACTGAGAGGGGAAACATGAGATATGTCTGTGGCACCATTAATGGTTACATTTAGTTACTGTCATTTACCTTAAGGGTTAATTATGTGTGAACATACAGCGAAAACACCTAAAAGGAAAACTACAAGAGCACCCGATAACAAGAAAGTGAAGCAACGGTAACAGAAGAGGTACGGGCTAGGGGAAAACAAAGTTCAGCCTGCATAAGACATAAAAATAAAGATTTGTGACCAGGCGGGCAGCTCTTGCTTGTATTTTTTCCCCTGATTTTTATGCTTTTTGTTTTTTTACAATCCACCAAACGGTTCCAGAGATATAGGCCTTTTCATTTACTGCCCTTACTAATGAGGCGTGGCTTATTATTCAGAGCCACCTAGAGACACGCCCCTGAGGATCCTGAGTGAGTCACTGTGTGCACTCTCACCCCTCTCTTCTGTCATCAGCCACTGCTCTATGGTTCCAGAGATATATGTCTTTTCATTTAGTGCCTTTAACAAATGAGGCGTGGCTTATTATGCAGAGCCACCTAGAGACACGCCCCTGAGGATCCTGAGTGAGTCAGTGTGCGCTCTCACCCCCCTCTCCTGCTGCACACAGAATCACACAGCAGCAGGGGGAAATACTTACAGGAGAGGGAGGGTGATGAGAGAGGGCACACCGACACGGCAGTGTCAGAGCGCATTGCCACCCCCCTTCTGCCAGCGTGAGCTGTCTGATCTTGTGTGATTGCTGTAGACAGAAGACGAGAATGCGCCTGCACTGACATTGTGTGAGCGCTCGGCCCCTGCGGAGTCAGTGTGTGCAGGGATGTGGTTACAATACAGTCAATGCTTCTTGGAGCACTGTCAATCATCCAGAGGGGAGGGGCTTAGGATGGTAATTCGGGGGGTGTATCTGTGCACTGAACCCCCTGATTTACATCTACAATATAAAAGCCCTATCCAGTCTGTGAGTTTGCCCTGAAAGCAGCGCCACTTATAGGACATTGTGTAAATTACAGGCACATTGGAAAATTACAGTCACACTG
Organism: Allobates femoralis; assembly: GCA_033576535.1. Lineage (NCBI taxonomy): Eukaryota > Metazoa > Chordata > Amphibia > Anura > Aromobatidae > Allobates > Allobates femoralis. Next base: position 568,768,026 of record JARQOC010000005.1, on the reverse strand, counting down.
GAATGTGAAGAAGCCCGTATGTTTGGTTGATCATTAAAAGAAAACAGCGCCACCTGTAGGATGTCTTTGCTGGGAGGCCACATGCCGTCCAGGACTCTAGCTGTAGCTCAGGCTTTCATTGTCACCTGCGCTTGGATCTGCTCTGTCATATCCTTGGGCTGGACCCGTCCTGCTTCCTCCCATTTGTATTCTACTCTGGAACACAGGCTGAGACCGTGTCTCCTCAGTGTACAGGGGGAAAGAGACGTCATACAGGGGGGAGTAAGACAGCACACAACGAGTACAGAGGGCACACAGGGGGAGAGACAGCACAAGGGGTAAGAGAGAGTGCAAAGGGGGAGAGACAGCACACAGGGGGAAAGAAAGCACACAGGGGAAGAGACAGCACAAGGGGAGAGATAGCATAAGGGGAAAGTGCACAGGGTGAAGAGTGTGCAGAAGTGGAAGAGAAAGCACAAGGGGAGAACACAGGGTGAAGAGACAGGTCAAGGGTGAGTGAAACAGTGCACAACGGGGAGACAGAGAGAAGGAGAGACAGCACAAGAAGAGAGAGGATGCACAGGGGGAAGAGACAGCACAAGAAGAGATATAGTGCACAGAGGGAAGAGAGTGCAGAAGGGAAGAGAGAGTGTACAATTGGGACAGAGAGTGCAAAGGGGGGAGACAGCGCATAGGGGAAGAGAGAGCGCATGGGGAGAGAGAATACGCATAGAGGGAAAGACAGCACAAGGGGAGAGAGCACAGAGGGGGAAAGACAGCACAAGGGGAGAGAGCACACAGGGGAAAAGACCGTGACTCACCGTAACCGGGGCTTCACGTCGCAGGCGTTTGCTTCTCCCTGTCACGGTTCCGCGCCTGCGGCTGTGGGGTTCGGTGGTCCAGATCAATAGTGGTTGGCCGAACAGTTAAGAGTTAAATTCTTGTCGTGACGCCACCTGCGGGAATTCCGGTGATTTCACCGGCGCTGCTTGGGCCTCAGGGGGATGTACGGCAGCAAGATGGGACGCTCCCCACAGGACGAGCGGAAGTCCCCGGAGCCAGGAGCTGCACCTGATGTTGTACGGCAGCTTCGTAGTTACTAGCATGCGGAGTAAAACAGTTCTGAAGAAGCACAGACACCAGTGTTCTCTGTAACGGGTCTTTTACTGCAACCGGTAGATGATACAGGGTATACAGTTAACGGGTAACGGACTGGGTGGACTTAGCAATGACCGGTGTTGTTTCAGATCTCCGCGGTGGTTCTCCGTTCTCAACTTTCTTAAATGGGTTGCCGATGTCGCCTTAGTGCGCCAAGTTCGGGTACAAGGGGGCTACTTGAATTTCCCTCCCGGTGTTTACAGCCCGGTGTGAGGGAAGCCAGATTCCTTTTGGTGGGTACTCCGCTGGCAAGACGGCTCTGATTGCGGCGGTGGTGGGGTGCTCCTATAGAGCGGGCCCTCCACTCCTGGTTTGCTTAGCAGTGATGAACAACTTGCTCGCTTCGGAACCAGTGATCCGGTTGCTGATGGGCACGGGTATATTTTGACCCGTAAGATGGTCGGCCAGGTTCCGGTTGTGGGGCAACGGGTAATGGCACCAACCGGTTGGTGGTCTGTAGGGCTGCACGGGACTGTGCAGAGCCCCCTCTCCTACGTTCTTTCCCGACCACCTCTCTCTCCTTCCTCCTTCTTCTACATTCTCCTACACTCTACTCCTACACTCCGCCCACCAGGACCTGATTGGCCCTCTATACTAATGGTGCATGTAGGGTATGGAGCTCTGAGTGTTAACCATGTCATTACTTAGTCAGAGAATATTGCATCTTCAGTCAGGGATGCAATACCCTCCTGTGACGCACTCGTTGCGGGGCGCCACAACCGCACAAGAGGAGAGAGCACACAGGGGGAGAGACAGCACAAGGGGAGAGAGAGTGCACAGAGAGAGACAGCACAAAGGGGAGGGAGTGCACTAGGGGAGAGAGACAGCACAAGGGATGAGAGAGTACACAGGGGGAGAGAGCACATGAGGAAGAGAGAGCACAGGGAGATTGAGAGCAAAAGGGGAGAGAGAGCGCAAGGGAAGAGGGAGCACACAGGTGAAGAGAGCACACAGTGCAGAGAGAGCAAAGAGGGAGAGACAGCACAAAGGAAGAGAGAGCACAGGGGAGAGAGCACAAGGGAAGAGGGAGCACACAGGGGGAGGGAGCACAAGGGGAGAGAGAGCACATGGCGAGAGAGAGAGCCCACAGGGGGAGTAGCACATGGGGAAGAGAGCACAGGGGAAGAGAGAGAGCAGACATAATGTAATGTATGTACACAGTGACTGCACCAGCAGAATAGTGAGTGCAGCTCTGGGGTATAATACAGGAGGTAACTCAGGATCAGTAATGTAATGTATGTACACAGTGACTGCACCAGCAGAATAGTGAGTGCAGCTCTGGAGTATAATACAGGAGGTAACTCAGGATCAGTAATGTAATGTATGTACACAGTGACTGCAGCAGCAGAATAGTGAGTGCAGCTCTGGAGTATAATACAGGAGGTAACTCAGGATCAGTAATGTAATGTATGTACACAGTGACTGCACCAGCCGAATAGTGAGTGCAGCTCTGGAGTATAATACAGGAGGTAACTCAGGATCAGTAATGTAATGTATGTACACAGTGACTGCACCAGCAGAATAGTGAATGCAGCTCTGGAGTATAATACAGGAGGTGACTCAGGATCAGTAATGTAATGTATGTACACAGTGACTGCACTGCAGAATAGTGAGTGCAGCTCTGGAGTATAATACAGGAGGTGACTCAGGATCAGTAATGTAATGTATGTACACAGGGACTGCACCAGCAGAATAGTGAGTGCAGCTCTGGAGTATAATACAGGAGGTGACTCAGGATCAGTAATGTAATGTATGTACACAGTGATTGCACCAGCAGAATAGTGAGTGCAGCTCTGGAGTATAATACAGGAGGTGACTCAGGATCAGTAATGTAATGTATGTACACAGTGATTGCACCAGCAGAATAGTGAGTGCAGCTCTGGAGTATAATACAGGAGGTAACTCAGGATCAGTAATGTAATGTCTGTATACAGTGAGTGCAGCTCTGGAGTATAATACAGGAGGTAACTCAGGATCAGTAATGTAATGTATGTACACGGTGACTGCACCAGCAGAATAGTGAGTGCAGCTCTGGAGTATAATACAGGAGGTAACTCAGGATCAGTAATGTAATGTATGTACACAGTGACTGCACCAGCAGAATAGTGAGTGCAGCTCTGGAGTATAATACAGGAGGTAACTCAGGATCAGTAATGTAATGTATGTACACAGTGACTGCACCAGCAGAATAGTGAGTGCAGCTCTGGAGTATAATACAGGAGGTGACTCAGGATCAGTAATGTAATGTATGTACACAGTGACTGCACCAGCAGAATAGTGAGTGCAGCTCTGGAGGATAATACAGGAGGTAACTCAGGATCAGTAATGTAATGTATGTACACAGTGACTGCACCAGCAGAATAGTGAGTGCAGCTCTGGGGTATAATACAGGAGAATACTGATGCATGTAAAGTGCTATGGAATCAATAGCGCTATATAAATGAATAAATATTATTATTATAAATTATTGGGTTATAGAACCACACCAGCTGGTGAAGGTATTGATTTTTCTCGCTCTTTTCCATTATTCGGTACCAAACCTTTTTTTGCTTTAAGTAATCTGATCTGATTTCACGTGTGATGCTGTGAGTTTGGTCCTATGTGTTCGGTGTCCCCCGAGGTCTCGGGCCCCTCAGTGGCTCCGTCCATCCCTCCTTGCAGCTTCCTCTATAATCCCCTCCTATCAGCTGTTTCCCCTCCTATTGTTATCGCCCCCCAGACTGACCACGGAGGCCCCAGGACAGACGGACGAGCCGGTTTGTATCACACATTATGTCTTGTGCTGATTCTTTTCTCCTTTATTTGATAATTCTGGATTCTTTCCATCACTTCGGGGAGTTTCTGTGGTTTGTTCACATGACGCGTTCCTTCATGTAAAGGGCGATGATCGAGGATTCCAATCCTAATAGTGCGGTAATAATGGGAGCGGCTGTGGGGTGACGGGGAATAGTCACCAGATGAGGCTGATACATCTGTAATATTAGGTCTTACATGAGTCACATGAAAACTCCTGACCATATCCTCTATATGGAGAAAAGTCTGTGCCCCCATCTACATCCACAGACATTAATAAGGAGGCGCAAAAATAAGTGCTGAGGTCCAGGCTCTGTGGTGTTGGATGGGGCTGAGGTCCGGGCTCTGTGGTGTTGGATGGGGCTGAGGTCCGGGCTCTGTGGTGTTGGATGGGGCTGAGGTCCGGGCTCTGTGGTGTTGGATGGGGCTGAGGTCCGGGCTCTGTGGTGTCAGATGGGGCTGGGGTCCAGGTTCTGTGGTGTTGGATGGGGCTGAGGTCTGGGCTCTGTGGTGTTGGATGAGGCTGGGGTCCGGGCTCTGTGGTGTTGGATGGGGCTGAGGTCTGGGCTCTGTGGTGTTGGATGGGGCTGAGGTCCGGGTTCTGTGGTGTCAGATGGGGCTGGGGTCCGGGCTCTGTGGTGTTGGATGGGGCTGGGGTCCGGGCTCTGTGGTGTTGGATGGGGCTGAGGTCCAGGTTCTGTGGTGTTGGATGGGGCTGAGGTCCGGGCTCTGTGGTGTTGGATGGGGCTGGGGTCCAGGCTCTGTGGTGTTGGATGGGGCTGAGGTCTGGGCTCTGTGGTGTTGGATGGGGCTGAGGTCCGGGTTCTGTGGTGTCAGATGGGGCTGGGGTCCGGGCTCTGTGGTGTTGGATGGGGCTGGGGCCCGGGCTCTGTGGTGTTGGATGGGGCTGGGGTCCGGGCTCTGTGGTGTCGGATGGGGCTGAGGTCCGGGCTCTGTGGTGTCGGATGGGGCTGAGGTCCGGGCTCTGTGGTGTTGGATGGGGCTGAGGTCCGGGCTCTGTGGTGTTGGATGGGGCTGAGGTCCGGGTTCTGTGGTGTCAGATGGGGCTGGGGTCCGGGCTCTGTGGTGTTGGATGGGGCTGGGGTCCAGGCTCTCTGGTGTTGGATGGGGCTGGGGTCCGGGCTCTGTGGTGTTGGATGGGGCTGAGGTCCGGGCTCTGTAGTATTGGATGGGGCTGAGGTCCAGGCTCTGTGGTGTTGGATGGGGCTGAGGTCCGGGCTCTGTGGTGTTGGATGGGGCTGAGGTCCGGGCTCTGTGGTGTTGGATGGGGCTGAGGTCCGGGCTCTGTGGTGTTGGATGGGGCTGAGGTCCGGGCTCTGTGGTGTTGGATGGGGCTGAGGTCCAGGCTCTGTGGTGTTGGATGGGGCTGAGGTCCGGGCTCTGTGGTGTTGGATGGGGCTGAGGTCCGGGCTCTGTGGTGTCGGATGGGGCTGAGGTCCGGGCTCTGTGGTGTCGGATGGGGCTGAGGTCCGGGCTCTGTGGTGTTGGATGGGGCTGAGGTCCGGGCTCTGTGGTGTTGGATGGGGCTGAGGTCCGGGTTCTGTGGTGTCAGATGGGGCTGGGGTCCGGGCTCTGTGGTGTTGGATGGGGCTGGGGTCCAGGCTCTCTGGTGTTGGATGGGGCTGGGGTCCGGGCTCTGTGGTGTTGGATGGGGCTGAGGTCCGGGCTCTGTAGTATTGGATGGGGCTGAGGTCCAGGCTCTGTGGTGTTGGATGGGGCTGAGGTCCGGGCTCTGTGGTGTTGGATGGGGCTGAGGTCCGGGCTCTGTGTGGGGTTGGATGGGGCTGAGGTCCGGGTTCTGTGGTGTCAGATGGGGCTGGGGTCCGGGCTCTGTGGTGTTGGATGGGGCTGGGGTCCAGGCTCTCTGGTGTTGGATGGGGCTGGGGTCCGGGCTCTGTGGTGTTGGATGGGGCTGAGGTCCGGGCTCTGTGGTGTTGGATGGGGCTGAGGTCCGGGTTCTGTGGTGTCAGATGGGCTGAGGTCCGGGCTCTGTGGTGTTGGATGGGGCTGGGGTCCAGGCTCTCTGGTGTTGGATGGGGCTGGGGCCCGGGCTCTGTGATGTTGGATGGGGCTGGGGTCCGGGCTCTGTGGTGTCGGATGGGCTGAGGTCCGGGCTCTGTGGTGTCGGATGGGGCTGAGGTCCGGGCTCTGTGGTGTTGGATGGGACTGAGGTTTGGGCTCTGTGGTGTTGGATGGGGCTGAGGTCCAGGCTCTGTGGTGTTGGATGGGCTGAGGTCCAGGCTCTCTGGTGTTGGATGGGGCTGAGGTTTGGGCTCTGTGGTGTTGGATGGGGCTGAGGTCTGGGCTCTCTGGTGTTGGATGGGGCTGGGGCCCGGGCTCTCTGGTGTTGGATGGGGCTGGGGCCCGGGCTCTCTGGTGTTGGATGGGGCTGGGGCCCGGGCTCTGTGGTGTTGGATGGGGCTGAGGTCCGGGCTCTGTGGTGTTGGATTGGGCTGGGGTCCGGGCTCTGTGGTGTTGGATGGGGCTGGGGCCCGGGCTCTGTGGTGTTGGATGGGGCTGAGGTCCGGGCTCTGTGGTGTTGGGTGGGGCTGTGGGTCCGGGCTCTGTGGTGTTGGATGAAGCTGAGGTCCGGGCTCTGTGGTGTTGGATGGGGCTGGGGTCCGGGCTCTGTGGTGTTGGATGGGGCTGGGGTCCGGGCTCTGTGGTGTTGGTGGGGCTGAGGTCCGGGCTCTGTGGTGTTGGGTGAAGCTGAGGTCTGGGCTCTTGTGGTGTTGGTGTTGAAGCTGAGGTCTGGGCTCTGTGGTGTTGGATGGGGCTGGGGTCCGGGCTCTCTGGTGTTGGATGGGGCTGGGGCCCGGGCTCTGTGGTGTTGGATGGGGCTGAGGTCCGGGCTCTGTGGTGTTGGGTGGGGCTGGGGTCCGGGCTCTGTGGTGTTGGATGGGGCTGAGGTCCGGGCTCTGTGGTGTTGGGTGGGGCTGGGGTCCGGGCTCTGTGGTGTTGGATGAAGCTGGGGTCCGGGCTCTGTGGTGTTGGATGGGGCTGGGGTCCGGGCTCTGTGGTGTTGGATGGGGCTGGGGTCCGGGCTCTGTGGTGTTGGATGGGGCTGAGGTCCGGGCTCTGTGGTGTTGGGTGAAGCTGAGGTCTGGGCTCTGTGGTGTTGGGTGAAGCTGAGGTCTGGGCTCTGTGGTGTTGGATGGGGCTGGGGTCCGGGCTCTCTGGTGTTGGATGGGGCTGGGGCCCGGGCTCTGTGGTGTTGGATGGGGCTGAGGTCCGGGCTCTGTGGTGTTGGGTGGGGCTGGGGTCCGGGCTCTGTGGTGTTGGATGAAGCTGAGGTCCGGGCTCTGTGGTGTTGGGTGAAGCTGAGGTCTGGGCTCTGTGGTGTTGGGTGGGGCTGATATCTGTGCTCTGTGGTGTTGGATGAAGCTGAGGTCCGGGCTCTGTGGTGTTGGATTGGGCTGAGGTCTAGGCTCTGTGGTGTTGGATGGGGCTGAGGTCTAGGCTCTGTGGTGTTGGATGGGGCTGAGGTCCAGACTCTGATGTTTTGGATGGGGCTGGGGTCCGAGTTCTGTGTGGCCATCATGTTGTCACCTTCATGTCTGTATAGACCTTGTGCACTGGGCACAGTCATGGAGAACAGTTGAGGGTCTTCATCAAACTGCTTCCACAAACTGCTCCATCTGACGCTCAGCATTGTACTTGGTGATGTACGGCTGTGGCTGCTCAGCATTGTGCTTGGTGATGTATGGCTACAGCTGCTCGGCATTGTGTTTGGTGATGTACGGCTGCAGCTGCTCAGCATTGTGTCTGGTGATGTACGGCTGCAGCTGCTCAGCATTGTGCTTGGTGATGTATGGCTACAGCTGCTCGGCATTGTGTCTGGTGATGTACGGCTGCAGCTGCTCGGCATTATGTCTGGTGATGTACGGCTGCAGCTGCTCGGCATTGTGTCTGGTTATGTACGGCTGAAGCTGCTCAGAATTATGTCTGGTGATGTACGGCTGCAGCTGCTCAGCATTGTGTTTGGTGATGTATGGCTGCAGCTACTCAGCATTATGTCTGGTGATGTATGGCTGCAGCTGCTCAGCATTGTGCTTGGTGATGTACGGCTGCAGCTACTCAGCATTGTGTTTGGTGATGTATGGCTGCAGCTACTCAGCATTGTGTTTGGTGATGTATGGCTGCAGCTGCTCAGCATTATGTCTGGTGATGTATGGCTGCAGCTGCTCAGCATTGTGCTTGGTAATGTACGGCTGCAGCTACTCAGCATTGTGTTTGGTGATGTATGGCTGCAACTACTCGGCATTGTGTTTGGTGATGTATGGCTGCAGCTGCTCAGCATTATGTCTGGTGATGTATGGCTGCAGCTGCTCAGCATTGTGCTTGGTGATGTACGGCTGAAGCTGCTCAGCATTGTGTTTGGTGATGTATGGCTGCAACTACTCGGCATTGTGTTTGGTGATGTAGGCTGCAGCTAGTCGGCATTGTGTCTGGTGATGTACGGCTGCAGCTGCTCGGCCACGACGCTCCCGGTGGGTGCAGTGTTTGTGCTGATGTTACATAGGAGGTCTGGACTCTGCAGTTATGGGGTCAGCAGAGCGGTGGTGACTGTTCTGCCCTCTGCTCCTCAGCACTCGACCCCCCGCTCTGTAATGTTACGGGGTTTGAGTTGCTGCGGCTCTTTCTACTTCTCAATAATATCACTCACAGGTGAGGGGAAGAAATGTCATGAACGGACTTCTTATCCCGGTGACTCCTATTACAGGATGCACTGGGGTCAGTGAGCTCTGCGTCACCTGGCAGGATGTCAGATGGTAGTAAGGGCAGACGGCACGGCAGGGGACGGAGGGTATACACTGGGAGCAAGGCCGGAGGGAATACACTGAGGGCAGGGCCAGAGGGTATACACCAGGGGTGAGGCCGGAGGGTATACACCGGGGGTGAGGCCAGAGGGTATACACCGGGGGCGAGGCCTGAGGGTATACACCGGGGGCGAGGCCGGAGGGTATACACCGGGGCGAGGCCGGAGGGTATACACCGGGGGCGAGGCCGGAGGGTATACACCGGGGGCGAGGCCTGAGGGTATACACCGGGGGCGAGGCCTGAGGGTATACACCGGGGGCGAGGCCTGAGGGTATACACCGGGGGCGAGGCCAGAGGGTATACACCGGGGGCGAGGCCAGAGGGTATACACCGGGGGCGAGGCCGGAGGGTATACACCGGGGGCGAGGCCGGAGGGTATACACTGGGGCGAGGCCGGGGGTATACACCGGGGGGCGAGGCCGGAGGGTATACACCGGGGGCGAGGCCAAAGGGTATACACCGGGGGCGAGGCCGGAGGGTATACACCGGGGGCGAGGCCGGAGGGTATACACCGGGGGCGAGGCCGGAGTGCATACACCGGGGGCGAGGCCGGAGGGTATACACCGGGGGCGAGGCCGGAGTGCATACACCGGGGGCGAGGCCGGAGGGTATACACCGGGGGCGAGGCCGGAGAGCATACACCGGGGGCGAGGCCAGAGGGCATACAACGGGGGCGAGGCCAGAGGGTATACACCGGGGGCGAGGCCGGAGGGTATACACCGGGGGCGAGGCCAGAGGGTATACACCGGGGGCGAGGCCGGAGGGTATACACCGGGGGCGAGGCCGGAGGGTATACACTGGGGCGAGGCCGGGGGTATACACCGGGGGGCGAGGCCGGAGGGTATACACAGGGGGCGAGGCCAAAGGGTATACACCGGGGGCGAGGCCGGAGGGTATACACCGGGGGCGAGGCCGGAGGGTATACACCCGGGGCGAGGCCGGAGTGCATACACCGGGGGCGAGGCCGGAGGGTATACACCGGGGGCGAGGCCGGAGTGCATACACCGGGGGCGAGGCCGGAGGGTATACACCGGGGGCGAGGCCGGAGAGCATACACCGGGGGCGAGGCCAGAGGGCATACACCGGGGGCGAGGCCGGAGGGTATACACCGGGGGCGAGGCCGGAGGGCATACACCGGGGGCGAGGCCGGAGGGTATACACCGGGGGCGAGGCCGGAGGGCATACACCGGGGGCGAGGCCGGAGGGCATACACCGGGGGCGAGGCCGGAGGGCATACACCGGGGGCGAGGCCGGAGGGTATACACCGGGGGGCGAGGCCGGAGGGCATACACCGGGGGCGAGGCCGGAGGGTATACACCGGAGGTGATGATACTGGATATTATACATGGAGAAAATGTTGTTCTCTGGAGAAAATGGTCCTGAATGTCATATATCTGGGGGGGGGGGAGGAAATGGGGCCGGATTATAAAAACTGGGGGGCAATAGGATCGGATGTTATGGGACTGAATGAGAGACATGGACGGTGAAGTGATGTGTCCCTTCCTCTTCTCTATATACTGCTGATCTGTATACAGCACGCCGCTCCCCGCTATGACGCCGCTCCCCGCTATGATGCCGCTCCCCGCTATGGTGCCGCTCCCCGCTATGACGGCGCTCCGCGTCCTGGAATGTGATCGTTTCCTGTAAACAAGGACTAATTATGAGAAATCTGCCCTCACTCTCACAGTAGGAGAATGTACTAGAAGTATTAACTCTTTGTATGAGCTGTCATATGACCCAAACCCAATAATAATAATAATAATAATAATAATAATAATCTTTATTTATATAGCGACAACATATTCCGCAGCTTCACAATTCAGAGGGTCATATACAAACAATCATAACTAAGAATTATCAGAAAATACAATAATTAAAGCAAAATAATGACACCCTGCTCATAAGAGCTTACAATCTAACCGTGAGGTGGGCAGGTGTTTATTTACAATGATGGTATAGTCAACTTGAGGAGATGGGGAACAGATAGGAGCAGCATAAGTGGCCATGTGGCGCCCCACCGGGTCGGCCGCCACCAGAGGTACTGCACTCCCGGTTAAGGGGAGTAATGACTCTGCTCTCCAGTTACTGGGGGGGTGCAGTTGAGCCCAAAAACACACACACAACCATAGGCCCCTGGGACGGTGGATGGACCCTAAGGGAGGACCCAGGTGAGAAAGAGGGGAACAGGGAGTAGAGGACAGAGTGCAGGTTGAGAGTGTAGCGGCGGTGCGGTGCCGACTCCCGTGGGCTAGAGCACGACCACGCTCGCCCAAGGAGGGAAAGACCAACACGTGGGAGAAGACGAGAACCCTTGGGGTGCGGATGAAACATCGATCCCCTTACGCCCGAATCTGATGAAACGGAGGGGCTGGTGGACTGGGAATCGGCCCTGACCACGGTGCGGATGCTGTATGCCCAAGCCGTTGAACCGGAGGTCCCAAGTTTCTAACGGGAGCTGTGGCTGAACACCCGACACAACTTTGGGATGGTGGCTGAATTACGGAGCAGTGACCGGGAGGGGACACAACAGCACCCGTGGCCACCGGTACTGGAGCTCTGTGCTGCGGAGGCGCTGAGAGCCTGGAGGCAGAGCAGTGTCGCGCTCACCCCAGAAGAGACCTACCCCTTATAGCGCTGGGAGAGAGAGAAAGACCACTAGAGACAGGAACATCTAGAGAGGAAAGAAAGGGCACCGACCGTGGCTTCACTGCACTAACCCGGTTCTGGAGGCAACGCTGAACCGGAGGTTGGCAAGGGAAGCACCCGGCGGCCATGCTGAAAGAACTCAGTAAAAGTAACAGATCTTTTATTAGCGGCAACCACTGGCCGCAAAGGCCGCATGAGACATCGGGGTACTGATGACCTACTGAACATCTGCCAAGGCACGAACTGACTCCTCCATCCTGCTGCCCTGGGGACCGTGCTCCACCTGCAGGGAGCGAAACCATCCAAGCTGCCCGTCCCCAGAGGTTCTGAAGCCGCGGCGGATCCAGGATTGTGCCTGACACAAGCAGCACAGTGAACACCGGATTAGTGAAGGTCCCACACCTTCACTGTACCACAGCGAAGCAACACGGCGGGTCAGGAACACGGGACAAGACTCAAGCTGCCTAGCAAGTTGGTACCCGTGAGAGGAGACAGGGCCGGCAGCTTATCTAAAGCGGCAGCAGGGCCACACACACAGCACAGGAATAGGAAGCCAAAGGACCCAGCCAGGGTGGGAGCAACCCGGCCCCTGTACAGACTCCGTAGACAGTAATCAGCTGAATTATCATCTTCAGTAAAAGACTTGGAAAACTACAAAACCGTGAGTCTGTGTAATCCTTGTGCTCGAGCCCTGTTCTCCCTCACAAACTGTTTCATCACTACTGCCCCGGGGACCAGGCTCTGCCCGTGGAGAGCCATCACATCACAGACTGCCATCCATCACCCCCGGAGGTTCTGCAGCAGCGGTATTCACCCTGACCACATACCACGGGTGGCGTCACGACTTTCTCCCCTGTAAATAACCCCCAGCCTTTACTTGTGGGCTCGGGACACGGTCCAGACCGAGACCGCCGTGATAACCCCTGTGATACCCCAGTCTGGTACCGAGTACCGCGTCCCAGTGGGCTCTAGCCAGGTGGGTTGATGGCCTCCCTTCTGTGCTGTGTGATTTGGACCTCGCTGCATGAAGCTGTGCTGCAGCCTCTCTCTCCCTCTCTGTCTGTACCTGTATATCAGGCAGCGAGAGCCCTGTTCCAGGGGTCACTCCTGAGTGGAGGTCCTGGGCGCTAGTATGCTACAGTGCTCCAGGTGTTGGGTAGGCCGGGGGACCTGGAATCCCCGGCCTCTCTGGATTTCTGCTGCTGCGCCATTAGTACCCAAACAGCCGTGGACTCCGGTTTCCAGTTTCTGGCGCTTTTCTCTGGGGCGAGCCTGGTCACAGCCTTGCTCCCTTCCTCTTCTTCCTCCTCAGACTGACTCCATGGCTGTTCTGTTGTTCTCCCTGGCTGTTCTGCCTAAACCCACCTCCATGCCAGAATTTTTATGGGGAAGCTCCCCTTAAGCTGGGTTCTAGAGCTCCTACTTCTGGTCTGGAGACAGGAAAGTGTTGGATGCTGTGCCACCTGAATAGGGAACCCCCCTTTTTGCTTCCAGGTGTGACATCACCCCCTTTGAGGGAGGCAATGCTACTGTGGCAACCAAACCCTGGGGTGCCACACTAATTTCTTGGGGTAGAGCATTCCAGAGAGTTGGTGCAGCTCGGGAGAAGTCTTGGAGCCAGGAATGGGAGGTTCATATTAATGCAGAAGTGAGTCTAAAGTCAGCTTTGTGAGTGAGAACAAGCAATTTGAATTGGATCCTATAGTGAATAGGCAGCCAGTGGCAGTGACTGGCACAGAGCGTATCCTATTGTGTATGGGCAGCCAGTGCAGTGACTGGCACAGAGCGGATCCTATAGTCTATGGGCAGCCAGTGCAATGACTGGCACAGAGCGGATCCTATAGTGTATAGGCAGCCAGTGTAATGACTGGCAAAGAGCGGATCCTATAGTGTATGGGCAGCCAGTGCAATGACTGGCACAGAGCGGATCCTATAGTGTATGGGCAGCCAGTGCAATGACTGGCACAGAGCGGATCCTATAGTGTATGGGCAGCCAGTGCAATGACTGGCACAGAGCGGAAGCGTCTGAGTAGCGGTTAGCTAGATAGGTGACTCTGACTGCTGCATTAAGGATGGACTGGAGAGGGGAGAGTCTAGTGCGGGGGAGGCCAATTAAAAGAGAATTACAATAGTCAAGGCGGGAATGGATCAGGGACACGGTGAGGGTTTTTGTTGTTTCCAAGGTGAGAAAGGGGCGAATTCTAGAAATGTTCTTCAGGTGCAAGCGACAAGAGTGAGCGATAGATTGTATATATGGGGTGAAGGAAAGATCAGAGTCACATAACACCCAGACAGCGAGCCTGCTGCCTAGGCGTTATCATGGTGCCGCACAAAGAGAGAGAAGTCATATGTAGGGAGGTTAGTGGAGGGCGGGAGCAGAAGAAGTTCAGTTTGGGAAAGGTTGAGTTTCAGATAGAGAGCGGACATGATAGTGGAGACTGCAATGGTAAGGTCAGGGGCTAAAGTGTATAATTGTGGCGCCCCTGCGTCCAGGAGGCCACAAAAGGGAACTGCAGCCAGGCAGGTAGGACACTTGTTGCACACCAACACCCTCACAGCCCACACAACCCACGGGTAGAAGAGGTTAACATCCAGCCCTGAGATTAGAACTCTATGAGCTTGAGGGGTGGTGGATCAGAGGAGTAGGTTGGGCAAAACACGTAGTCAGGTGACTTGAGAGTATATAGTGAGGGGGAGGAGGAAAGGAAGTTGGTAGGCTACAGTAGGCTGAGATGCAAAGACAGAAAGACAATCACACGTTCTGTGAGTGCAAGGCCTAGGAGCGCAGAATCCGTACTGAGCCAGTGTGATCCAGAGGGGAGAGAAAGCCCGTCCCATGCTGATGCCACCAGGAGTGTGACAGAACCGGGAGGGACGGTGGAACCCGTGCCCTAGACAGCAGCTAAAACCACTGACTGCAGGCGGAGTAGCCCTCCTAATATACTGCAAGGAACAGAAAGGAGAGAGCCTGGTAGAGCCTCGTGCTGGAGGACTGCTGGAGGCTGGGCTGAGTAGAGTGTCGGCTCTAGAGGGGACCGCAGTTTACCCGGGATCCCCAAACAACACGACGGGGGACCACAGCTCCACTTTAGGGTCCCTAACCCAAAGGACAGGCAGCTCAGTGACAAACTGGAGGGTCCACCAGGGGTCCGAGTCACCGCCATACTGTCCAGCGTACCACACACCACCCGTATAAACGGAGACCGTAGACAGCCTGGAAAGGACACTAAAGACTGTGTGAGGGGTCACAGAGAGAGAGGCCTGGCTGCAGAGCAAAGGGAACCCGGAGAGGGGGAATGTACCCGTGTATTGAGAACTGGGCTTGAACTGTAAGAACTGTAACTGTGCTGTGAAGTAACTTGAAGAACTTTGAGTAAAGCTTTGGAAAACCCTGGCACTGCTTCCCTTGTGTCTCTGCACGAAAGTGATTCCTCTCCTAGCAGGATTGCATCAGAGAGACCTCCACCTGCAGAGCTACAGCTCCAGCCTGTCAGCACCAACGCTGAGGAGAGATCCCTGCAGCGTCTGCAAGTAAGTGTGCTACAACTTCACCATAAAGTCTTTAAATATATCCCCGGCACACAATAAAAGAAGAGAGATGATTATCCTTTTTGTGTTTTTTTATTTTTGAAAGTGAAAAACAGGTTGTATCACACAACGTTTCGGCTCCAGTTGAGCCTTTCTCAAGTGAGTCTTCTGTATATATAGAAAGGGGGTTTGTGGTTCAGTTCCCACATGAGCAACTGCTCAGGCCAGTACCCTGTTTGAGGTACTCAGCATATGACTCCGTCCTTTGTGTCAGTGCAGCAGCATGGTGGCTGGTCTGGGTGGATGGACAGGAGCTCCTGTCCATCCACCCAGACCAGCCACCATGCTGCTGCAGTTGCTCATGTGGGAACTGAACCACTAACCCCCTTTCTATATATACAGAAGACTCACTTGAGAAAGGCTCAACTGGAGCCGAAACGTTGTGTGATACAACCTGTTTTTCACCTTCAAAAATAAAAAACACAAAAAGGATAATCATCTCTCTTCTTTTATTGTGTGCCGGGGATATATTTAAAGACTTTGTGGCCTATTTTTCCCTTGTGCACCTAAACGGTGGCCGAGCTATATTATATGCTCTCTGACAACTTCACCATAGACTAAACCCTTACTGCCCCGGGGGATACAGTTCTTCCCACTGGAACTACACCATTTCCGCTGCCATCACATCACCCCCGGAGGTTCTGCAGCAGCGGTGGCCCCATCACTGGCCGCATCAAGTGGGTGGCGTCATGAGTGACATCCCCTGTAAATATTCCCCTTTATTTGCCGAGCCCGGGACACGATCCGGACCAAGCCACCCGTGACTTCCCCGACACCGCCCGGTCCGGTACCGAGTACCCCTGTCCCTGTAGGCCCGACATAATTGTGTGTCATCAGCATAGAGATGGTACTGGAAGCCAAATCTGCTGATGGTTTGTCCAATCTGGGCTGTGTAGAGAGAGAAGAGGAGAGGGCCAAGGACTGAACCCTGAGGGACCCCAATAGTGAGAGGAAGTGGAGCCAGCAAATGATACAGTGAACGATAGGAAGAGAACCAGGAGAGAGCAGTGTCCTTGATGGAGTGCAGCATAGAGAGTAGGAGCTGATGGTCGACAGTGTCAAAAGCTGCAGAGAGATCAAGAAGGATAAGCAGAGAGCGGTCACCATTACGTTTTGCTATCATTGGTCATTTTGACGAGCAGTTTCTGTAGACCTCTCTTATGAGCCCAAGGCAAGGGGTTCTCAGACACCGGGCCTGGACTTGATGGATTTAACTAGGGAAATCACGGGTGGTCGGGTTCCCGGTTCCGTGCCCTGGCTGTCATTTGTTAGATGCGGGAGGGTTATTTACAGGGGATAAAGAGTATGTGACGCCACCTGTGGATCCCGGTAATTTAGATACCGGTGCTGCAGGCCGGCCACTGAGGTGATGATGGGTGCAGCTCAGAGTGGTCCAGCTCCCCACAGGTGGAGCTTTTACCTCAGGGCAGCGGTGATGGAGGATGATGAGGGGATTAGTGGTTCTTACCCCTCCGGTGAGATGCTGATGATGCTGAAGCCCTCCGGGCGCCGGCGAGAAGAAAGACAGAGACCAGTTCGACTCCAACTTCACTTTACTGGGTACCGGCAGATGTTAAGGTGAAACACGGTACACTTAAGTCTTTCAGGGTCTAATTCTGTCCTTCTCTATCTTTCACCACCCTTGCAGAGCTCTCTTGCCAGACCCCTGGTCTCCTACAGTGGAGCACGGGTTTCCTTTACCGGTACGGACGGGAGCGGTAAATAGCAAATCCTCCCGCCACTGGAATCCGGGCCGATGCTCCTGTGATCTTGGACCTATTTTGGGCCTGAGGGGCGAGGTACCTTCTTGTGGCGCTTACAGCTACCCGGTGATAACCCGGGCCAGCAGCTCGTTGGTTTGCGGCCAGAGATAAACTACTGACCGCCTCGGCTTCCGTGTCGCCGATGTTCCCCAGATGTTACCAGCCGGCTCCAACCGGTTCTGATCCGTCCTCTTCTGTCCTGGGCCCCCTCTTAAAGATGGGGATCCCTCCTGTCGAAGAGCTGTCAGGCGTGTCCTCCCTGACTGCCTTCCCAGCACTAACTGACTGTCACTCAAGTCTTCCTGCACTAACCTGGGCTTCACCCCCTTTTGGACCTACTGAATAATCAGTCCCTCTATACTAAGGTGGCCTAGTCGTGTGTGTGTGTGTGCGTGTGTGTGTGTTAAAAAAAAAAGACTCCATAGGTTAAACCCTAAACCCACAACTTACAGAGGAACATATATATTTGTAAAGTGTAATACCTCCCTGTGGCGCCTAGCCATAGGGGCGCCACATCTCTCCTCGCTGCTCCCCTGTTTCTCCCCTCTGTAAATCCCTCCACTGGCTCCCAATTCCCCAACGAATCCAGTTCAAGCTACTAACACTGACCTACAAAGCCGTCCATAAACTGTCTCCTCCCTATATCTCCGAACTAATCTCACACTATCTCCCCTCACGTAATCTTCTATCCTCCCAAGACCTCCTCCTCTCCTCCACACGTATCTGTGGAGCCCACTGGGACGGGGTACTCGGTACTGGACCGGGTGGCTGCTGGGGATGTCACGGAGGGTCTGGTCCAGACTGTGTCCCGGGTTCCGCAAGTAAAAGGGGATATTTACAAGGGATAAATGTTTGTCGTGACGCCACCCACGGGTTGTGGTCAGGGTGACCACCGCTGCTGCAGAACCTCCGGGGATGATGTTTGGCAGCTGTAGATGGAACGGCTCCCCGCAGGTAGAGCCTGGTTCCCCGGGGCAGTGATAGTTAAAGTCTATGATGGATGCTATAGATGTTGCAGGATAGGGATGATAGTGGAGACGGTGGCTGCTTGTGAGGGAGTTGTCAGGGAGAGCAGGGTTTGCAAGGATTATAATGGGGTTGCAGTCAACACAGGCACTTACTTTGCAGTTGCAGAACTGGTTGTCTTGGTACTGGATGAGGTATAGTAATAGGTGCAATTCACTTACTTTCCTGCTGCTGCAGCCTTGTCACTCAGCTTGTGGTGAAAGCAGTGTTCAGCTCTGCAGATGGGGCTCTCTGCTGTTGAATATAAGGCAAAGGGTGCAATTAACACACAAGAATCACAGTTTTGCAGTTTTCCAGATCTTTACTGAAGATGATGGTAATTCAGCAAGAACTGTCCAAGGAGTCTGTAATGGGGCCGGGTTGCTCCCACCCTGTCCGGGTCCTCAGCTTCCCTCTCCTGCGCTGTGTGTGTGGCCCTGCCGCTGCTTCTAGCTGAGCTGCTGGCACTGTCTCTTCTCACAGGTACCCCCTTTGCTAGGCAACTTGAGCCTTCTGTGTGCTTCTGACCCCGCCGTGTTGCTTCGCTGAGGTAGTGTCGATCTACAACCTCCACTATCCCGGTATTTACTGTGCTGTGTGTGTCAGTCACAGTTTCGGATCCGGTATCCAATCTGTGCGCTCCTCCGGGGCGAGTGGTGATGTCACTCAGTCTCTCAGATGTGTTCCTCTGTCTTCTGTTCTCCTTCCCTCAGACCCTGGCTAGGCCTGGAATCGATGAGCAGACTGTAGAGAAACCTGACGCAGCTCCTTTACACTACAGTTTTTCTCAGTTCTCCCAGGAACTGGACTCTTCACAGTGCTGCTACGTACTGAACTAACTACTTCCTCTTGACCCGGAGTATATAAGGGAGCTGGTTTAGCTCCCCCTTCTGGCCCAGAGGTGCTAGTGTAGTGTCAGTGTTGTGTGGGAGGGAACCCGTGTGATGTTACTGTGGCACATTAACCCTTGGGGTGCCACATTCCCCCTTAGTTAAAGACAGTACTCCAGGACTGTGGAAAACAAGTAAACAAACAGTTAATACAATTAATACATAATACATATTTAAGTACAAAAATCACAAAAGTTCAAAAAGAGTCAAAAAATTCAAAAAGCAGTCTTTCCGGGGATTTAGTCGATTGCCTCCGGGCTGATGAATATATACAAGAAAGTTTGTACCCCAACCAGTTCGTGGTATATATAGTCCATAAATAAACAAGAGAAGTTCAAAGTTCAAGACGTTATCGTATGTTCGTACAGGATACTGGATAGTGTCGGTACTGGGCTTTTTTAACGTTGCATCAACTATGTACATTTGTCCACGGGTGTATCTGCTTAGGAGGCCTGGATTCGCTACACCACCCCCAGGCACTTGCTTTCCCTAACTTAATGTGCATGGGGGTCAATCCAGATCCTCCACCCTCTTGGACACGGTCTACCCGATTCAATTTACATTTACACAAACATATTTATACTTTACAGTTAATTTTGACATATCAATCTTTGTACCTAGCCGGTAACTGACCGTGGGTACTACGCTCTGATCTGCGTACTGCTGGTGTACTAGGTGTACTTAGCCTGATGGTGTGGGTGAACGTGTACCTACTTGGGGTGTTTGGTACTATGGCAGATGGAGGTCTGACTGTAGGACTGGTAAGTTCACTGGGACCAGGAATTGGTTCTTCCTCTACGGGTTCTACTTCCAGTTCTTCAAGTCTTGGGACTTCTTCAGGTAACATGGGTTCTGGTGTTGGTTCCACCATTGGAGGGAAAGCAATCATTGGTACTACAACTGCTCCGTAGTAATTTGGCCATGTCTTGGGGAAATCTCCTAGAACTGTATGGAATACCTCTTCTTCTTTTTCTTTGACAGGTTGGACCTGTACGGGTTCTGTTACTTCTGGTGTCTTCAGGGTTTCAGGACACGGTTTGAGCTGATCTCAAGACAACCACTGCTGCAACTGCAAAGTAAGTGCCTGTGTCGACTACAACCCCCATTATAATCCTTGCAAACCCTGCTCTCCCTCACAACACCCTCACAAGCAGCCACCGTCTCCACTATCATCCCTATCCTGCAGCATCTATAGCATCCACCATAGACTTTAACTATCACTGCCCCGGGGAACCAGGCTCTACCTGCGGAGGTTCTGCTGCAGCGGTGGTCCCATTACTAACCACAAACCGTGGGTGGCATCACGACAAACTTTATCCCCTGTATATATTCCCTTTTACTTGTGTGAACCCGGGACACGGTCCGGACCAGGACCTCCGTGACATCCCCAGCAGCAACCCGATCCGGTACCGAGTACCCCATCCCAGTGGGCTCCACATATCTGTTCCTCACACAACCGCCTCCAAGATTTCTCCCTAATATCCTCCATCCTCTGGAATTCTGTGCCCCAACACATCAGATTATCCACCACACTCGGATCCTTCAGACAGAACCTAAAACCCATCTCTCCAGGAAAGCTACAGCCTATAATGACCGAGCTGCCACCCCACCGCCACCGGAGCTGCTGCCCCACCGCCACCGGAACTGCCGCCTCTCCACCATCAGATCTGCTGCACCTATTGTCTCCTCCCCATTATCCTGTAGAATGTAAGGTCAGGGTCTTCTCCCCTCTGTACCAGTCTGTCATTGTTAATCTGTTTACTGTAAACCATATCTATAATTTTGTATGTGGCTCCTTCTCATGTACAGCACCATGGAATTAATGGGGGCAGAAACCAGACTGTAATGGGTCTAGAAGAGAGTGAGTGGAGAGGTAACGGGTGAGGTGAGTTTTCACCAGGTGCTCTAGGAGTTTAGAGAGGAAGGGGAGATTGGAGACTGGTCTGTAGTTGTTTGTGCAGGATGGGTCAAGAGAAGTTTTTTTTTTTAAATAATGGAGTAATGATAGAGTGTTTGAAGGAATAGGGGAAGATGCCATAAGAGAGGGAGAGATTGAAGATTTTGGTTAGGTCAGTGGTGACCACTGGAGAGAGAGACTGGAGTAGGTGTGAGGGGATGGGGTCAGCAGTGCAAGTAGTGGGACGTGAGGAAGAGAGGAGCCTGGAGACTTCTTCATCTGTGACTGGGTCAAAAGTGGAGAGTGATCTAAAGGAGAAGGGGGGGGGAAGAATGGGGGGTAGCATTGCTTGGGGGGCCAAGAGCTGATTTCCTGACAGATAGGGGCCTACACTTTAGGACTGAGGAGAGAGTGAAAGGTGTCAACGAGTTTCTTTGGGTTGTTGGATAGTGAGGAGATCAGGGTGGTGAAGTAGGTCTGTTTGTTGAGGTGGAGGGCAGAGTTGTAAATGTAGCGCCCCAGGGTCCGGTTGCCACAATACTGCACTTGGAAGCAAGAAAAGGTACCCACATAAGGTAAAGCACAAACACACACAACAACTTACCAACTCCAGGCCAGAAGGGGGAGCTTTAAAACTCGAGTTCAGGGCAATTCTCCTATAAATTCTGGTCTGCGGGCAGGGTTAGGCAGTTCCTAGGAGGACTGTGGAAGACATCCTATGCTTGGGAGCCGTGCTAGTCTAGTCCTAGGAAACTAACTAGCCAGTGTGAGGGACCCATAGGTGAGGGTCTGAGGAAGTGGAGGAGTAGGTGTGGGGAGTGGAGCAGAGCCAGTCCGAGATCGGAGTCCGAGATCGCAAGGGACTTTATGCCCAGCAACCAACACCGGAGGGCGGGTATATATTTTGTAATTTTTACAATGTGTGGCATGTACGGTATCTCTATACACCTATTTATTGCAGATATCCCCCAGGTGTTCTCAACTATGGCTCTCTGGGACCATCACTCAATGCCAAATAGCTGCTTGTGTATGGTAAAGCCGACACCACAATATTCAAACAAAAAGAAACACTGTACAGTAATCATCTGGCAGTCTGATAGTCAGGAGATTTTGAGCTTCTCAGATGGAGATTGTGATGTTGAATGTATCCAAATTAATCAATACAATTTCTTCTTTCTAAAGAAACAAAAAGAAAGAAACCTCATCTTTAATCCAGGTTATCTTCTACCAACACCAGCACGCATCACAATGAAGACAGCGGCCATAACATCATGGATCATATTTGTTCTCACAATTGTCAGCTCAGAGGGTCAGAGCTCAACAAACAACTTCTCCGAGACCCAGAACAAAACTTTGAAACTGATCATGGAACATTTTCATAACAAAGATCATGTCAGAAACGGGTTCAAGGTGACCAATGTCATGAAAGCCATCGAAATAGTAAGTCCAAAGAAGTCAGCTGGTAGAACCCACGTATTATAGTGGTTTTATTCTTACTAGGTGGATCCCCTATGCTGTCACATCGGGACGGTGGTGACGATATGATGGGTGGGCTCTGTGGCGCTAGGGGCTTGTGCTGTCTTCTCTCTTCTGTGTTCTCTCCTTTGAGCTGTCTCCAAAGCCTATGTGCCCCCCAGCAGCCTATGCACCCCCCATCCCAGCCTATGTGCCCCAAGCCCAGAAGTGTATGTGCCCCCATCCCAGCCTATGAGCCCCCCATCCCAGCCTATGTGCCCCGAGCCCAGAAGTGTATGTGCCCCCATCCCAGCCTATGTGCCCCGAGCCCAGAAGTGTATGTGCCCCCATCCCAGCCTATGAGCCCCCCATCCCAGCCTATGTGCCCCGAGCCCAGAAGTGTATGTGCCCCCATCCCAGCCTATGTGCCCCGAGCCCAGAAGTGTATGTGCCCCCATCCCAGCCTATGTGCCCCCATCCCAGCCTATGAGCCCCCCATCCCAGCCTATGTGCCCCGAGCCCAGAAGTGTATGTGCCCCCATCCCAGCCTATGTGCCCCGAGCCCAGAAGTGTATGTGCCCCCATCCCAGCCTATGAGTCCCCCATCCCAGCCTATGTACACTGCTGGGGTGGGGGCATAAAGGCTGCTGGGATGGGGTTACATACATAGTTGGGGAAAGGCACATATCTTGCTGGGGTGGGGGCACATAGGCTGGGATGGGAGCACATACACTGCTGGGATGAGGGCATAGTTGTGGAGCCCACTATGATGGGGTACTCGGTACCGGACCAGGGTACTGCTGGGGATGTCACGGAGGTCCTGGTCCGGACAGTGTCCTGGGTTCTCACAAGTAAAGGGATATTTACAGGGATTAGTTTGTCGTGATGGCACCCACGGGTTGCACTGCCAGGGTCTCCGAGAAAGCCTATTAGGTCATCGCAGGTCTCACTCCTCTCCCACCAGCATCGGAGCTGTTCCCCTCTCACCTCTGATGTTACAGGCGCGGGTATCAGGGGCTCCGGCAATGGCAGCCATCCTTCTTCTAGGGCTCCGAGTGGGTTGGTTATTCTTGGGGCAGGTCGCGGTGCAGCTTCAGGAATAGATACATCAATGAGGGTCGCGGTGCGGCATTCTTCCTCACTCCGGGTACGACTATTGGAGGCGCCAGCCCAATCGAGTTGCGCAGACCAATACTGCAAGTTCTGATGCACGTCGATTTGAATCCGGGTCCTTTGCTCAACTTGGGCCCGGGTCATCTGTAGTGGAAGCAGCCGCATCACACCTCACCGGGTGTCTCGAACTTCTGGACGTCCTCTGCCGCCTTCCGCCATGCTGCCTCGATCACTGTTGGTCTCTCCCTGGCCGGGTTCCTCCACAAATACTTTCTGTGGGCCCTCTGGGATCACTTCAGTTCTTTCGACTGCAGCACACTCCTCGCCGTCCTTCTCTTCCGTCCGTGTGTACCGTAATGGCGACTGCTCCGCATCCGGTTTCCTGTTCCGCCTTTCCGGGGCAACGACTTCCTCTTCACCTCCCCTCAACTTCTCATTGGTGAGCGCACTTGGGGGCGGAAGCTCCTCCTTAGGATTGATGGCTGGCTCCCCCAGAGTTAAGGGGAGTCAGGGCAGGCCTTTCTTTTCCCGCTTTGGACTGGGCAGGCCCACGATGGGGGGTCTGGGCACGCCCCCCTTGCACATGGCTTCAGGCTTCCATGGCCGCCATTAAGCCCAGATTTGGCGGGAAAAGTCCAGAACACGATTTTTAGGCACACGGGGTCCGGTTCTTTTGGACCGGGTCCATCCTGTTTGTGACGCCAAGTTGTGGAGCCCACTGAGACGGGGTACTCGGTACCGGACAGGGGTTCTGCTGGGGATGTCACGGAGGTCCTGGTCCGGACCGTGTCCCGGGTTCTCACAATGAAAGGGATATTTACAGGGATTAGTTTGTCGTGACGCCACCCACGGGACCACCGCTGCAGCGCTGCTCTGCCAGGAGGATGGATGGATGATGGGGCTGCAGCCAGATGGATGAGCCCACCGCGGGCCGGGCTGCTCCTGACAGGACAAAAGGTATGCAAAGTTCAATATACCTGGAATCAGACACGGACACTCAGGCAGGGTTCACCGGTTTACTTGTCAGCTCTTCAAAACAGTTCACAGCAGTTCTCAGTACAGTTCTCAACACAAGTTACAGTTCAGTTAACCCCGGTAACACTGAGCCCTCTGCAGCCAGGCTGTCGCTCTGAGACCCCTCACTCCTTCTAAGTGTCCTTTCAGGCTGTTCTCTCTTGTTCTTTCTCCGGATTGTATAGCGGCAGCTCGGACCCTTGTGGGTCTTTGTGGTTGCTGCTGTGCCTCCAACCCTTGTGTTGGGAACTCCAACCTGGAATTGAAGCTCCCCGTCGGTTTGTCTGGGAAGCCGGAATATTGCTTCACTTCCCCTCAGAGCCGACACTCTGGTATGTGCCTAGCCTGCAGTAACCCTATCTTACAAGGTGTTACCAGCCTCCATCTAACCTGTGTGATTTCAGCCCAAATTAGGGAAAACAACTCCGCCGGTAGTTGGTCGGTGCTGCCGTGTTCCTCGGACCCGGTGATACCGGTCCGGTCTCTGTCCTCACACTCCCCTGGGATGCCGGCTATGGACGAGCTTTATCTCCATGGTTTCTGTGACTCTGTGGATTCTGCGTCTCCAGGGAGCCCAATCCCACCGGGACGTGTTCTTGTCTGCTCGGCTCACTCTGGCCTACTAACTCCTTCCTCCTCTTTTCCTCTACTTGAACACTCTGTCACCTGATCTACATTCTTCCCACCCACTTTCCTCTAAACCCACCACCCCTTGCCCGCCTAAAGTCCCGGGCTCTGGGTTGGGTGCCGCCTCTATGGGTGTGTCCGTGAGGGTGTTTGGTGTACAAACCGTCTATCTCTCTGCCTTGCTGCAGTTCCCTATGTGGCCACCCTGGTCGCAGGGGCACCACACATTCACTGCTGGGGGCACAAGCTGCTGGGGGGCACATTGGCTGGAATGGGGTCACATAGGCTGGAATGGGGTCACACAGGCTGGAATGGGGGCACATAGGCTGGGATGGGAGCGCAGGCTGTTGGGGGTCACATAGGCTGGGTGGGGAAATATAAGCTGCTGGGGGCACATAGGTTGCTGGGGCATATAGACTGGGTTGAGGGCACAGGCTGCTGGGGGGCACATTGGCTTCTGAGGGGCATATAGACTGCTGGGAGGCACATAGGCTGGGGTGGGGGCACAGACTGCTAAGGGCACATAGGCTGAGGTGGGGGTAAAGGCTGCTGGGGGCCAACTGACTCGCCCCAGTGGGGGCCGTGGGGTGCTTGGAACCGGGCCCTCTCTACGTCATCGGGTCTGTGGGATGTCATGGTGGCGTGACCCGGTCTGTAGTCCCCGGTGGGCGGTCATTCAAAAGGGGGAAAAAGATAAAAATAGATAAACAGAAAGAAAAAGAAAAATAAAATAAATAGTTTGTCGTAACACCACTCGTGGAAGGCGGCCGGTAGGGGCCATTGCTGCAGTCCGGGACCTCTGGGGATAATGGAGTTGCAGCTGTGATGGTGTAGCTCCCCACTGGAGGAGCGGGTCCCCAGGGCATCCGGAGTAAAGGTGATTTGGGGTGATGGAAGGCCAGCGGCGCAGAGCTGGCTGCTGGCAAGGTCTGGCCAGGTCCCCTGCAGTCTGTGCGATTTGGCAGTCTACCGCTCCCCAGGCGCAGGCGGGAAATAAGAGTCTCACACACAGTCTGAGTTCCAACCCGGTTTACTTGGCTTCTCTCGTCAGGCACTTCAGGTTACAGCACAAGTACAGTGATGGCCCGGGTAGTCCTTGGCAACCAGAATGGCTCATCCAGTACCCCCTCTTGTGTTCCTTTCCTCTTGGGCCTTCCTCTCATTCGGGCGCTGCCTGTTCACCTCCTTCCTGCATGCCCCTCCGCACAGAGGGCCCAATCCAGCAGCCACGGGCATTCTTGGGCGACGATCTGAACCCCCTGGCCCTAGTACGGCTGCCTTCTCTGCACTGTGCCAGGCGTTGGCCACAGCTCTTGGAGACCCCATGGTCCCCGGTTCTGTGGTTGGAGCTTGGAGCCTCCTCGCCACCTTCAGGGCTGGGCCCCTGTTTCTCGTCCTTCCCCTCCACTTTACGGCAGATTTGGACGTACGGGTGGATCGCTCACTTCCGGTACCCCTAGGGCTCTCTCTGTCTCTCTGCAGTCCACTGTCTTGGGATCCGGGACGAGCCACATGGCGCTCAAGCCCTCCGAGTCCTTCTCTTTCATCCTCTCTTCTCTGGACTGACTGACCACTTCCTGTGTTCTTTCCCTTTGCTGCTTCACCCACTTCCTGACTGCTCTTCCTAACTTTCCACCGTCCACCTTTCTCCCCCCTCTCTCCCATGGGCTGCCTGAGCCATCTCACAACCTGGGCTCACCCGCTAGCCCTGAGACCGGGTGTGTTGGGTGTGTTTGAGGGTGACTGGAACTACCAACCCCGGTTGCCACAGACTGGTAGTGGCGACCGGACTGCAGGGGCGCCACATAATGGCTGCTGGAGGTCACATAGGCTGGGGTGGGGGCACATAGGCTGCTGGTGGGCACAAAGGCTGCTGGGGTGGAGGCAGAGTCTGCTGGGGGGGCACATACTAGCTATGGAAATCAGGGGAGCTAAAGGACCTCTGGTTATGTCACAGTCACGCACCTGCTCCACCCTTGACCGTGACATCATCACAGGTCCTGTATTGTGTTTGCGCCAGGCTGCAGTGATGGATTTGTGTGTGGGGGGGGGGGCAGATGGCGACGGGTTTGTGGGGAGGCGGGGTCTGGCGTCAGCGTCACCGCTAGCAGGTGCCATATTTGGACTTCCATCACTTGTGCTGGCCATTTACACGATAGGAGGACACAATGATGGCGGAAGTGTATGACGGACACCACACGGCCATCATGTAAGTAGATTTCTTCATGGCGTCTTTTATTCTCTCTTCTAGGAATACTTCTCTGGTGTATTTGTGAACTTGGAGTTAGAACTAAAGCAGACGACCTGCCAGAAAAGCCTCTGGAGTAAATCAGACTGCGGCCTAGTGAGGAATGGGGTGAGCTTCTCCGTTTACCCTATAGGTCTCTGACTTAATTAATGACTTAAAATATTTTGGATTATTTCCTTTTTAAATTTTTCATATATATCTTTTATTATAAAATAAATGTAGAAGAATTTCCATTTTTATCCTGGTCACTAAGCAAAATACTTTACTACTTACTGTTCCTAGAGAACACTTGTTAACCTCATTATCATAACAGGTAGGAATACAATTAAAGACCTCTATATACAATGAATAACACAGGATCCACCATTCACGATAGGTGATATCACAGCTCACCTCCTCCTGTACAATGACTGATAATACCTCTATATACAGTAGATAACACAGGATCCACCATTCACAATAGGTGATATCACAGCTCACCTCCTCCTCCTGTACAATGACTGATAATACCTCTATATACAGTAGATAACACAGGATCCACCATTCACAATAGGTGATATCACAGCTCACCTCCTCCTCCTGTACAATGACTGATAACACCTATATACAGTAGATAACACAGGATCCACCATTCACAATAGGTGATATCACAGCTCACCTCCTCCTCCTGTACAATGACTGATAACACCTCTATATACAGTAGATAACACAGGATCCACCATTCACAATAGGTGATATCACAGCTCACCTCCTCCTCCTGTACAATGACTGATAACACCTCTATATACAGTAGATAACACAGGATCCACCATTCACAATAGGTGATATCACAGCTCACCTCCTCCTCCTGTACAATGACTGATAACACCTCTATATACAGTAGATAACACAGGATCCACCATTCACAATAGGTGATATCACAGCTCACCTCCTCCTCCTGTACAATGACTGATAACACCTCTATATACAGTAGATAACACAGGATCCACCATTCACAATAGGTGATATCACAGCTCACCTCCTCCTCCTGTACAATGACTGATAACACCTCTATATACAGTAGATAACACAGGATCCACTATTCACAATAGATGATATCACAGCTCACCTCCTCCTGTACAATGACTGATAACACCTCTATATACAGTAGATAACACAGGATCCTCCATTCACAATAGGTGATATCACAGCTCACCTCCTCCTCCTGTACAATGACTGATAACACCTCTATATACAGTAGATAACACAGGATCCACCATTCACAATAGGTGATGTCACAGCTCACCTCCTCCTGTACAATGACTGATAACACCTCTATATACAATGAATAACACAGGATCCACCATTCACGATAGGTGATATCACAGCTCACCTCCTCCTCCTGTACAATGACTGATAATACCTCTATATACAATAAATAACAAAGGATCCACCATTCACAATAGGTGATATCACAGCTCACCTCCTCCTCCTGTACAATGACTGATAACACCTATATACAGTAGATAACACAGGATCCACCATTCACAATAGGTGATATCACAGCTCACCTCCTCCTCCTGTACAATGACTGATAACACCTCTATATACAGTAGATAACACAGGATCCACCATTCACAATAGGTGATATCACAGCTCACCTCCTCCTCCTGTACAATGACTGATAACACCTCTATATACAGTAGATAACACAGGATCCACCATTCACAATAGGTGATATCACAGCTCACCTCCTCCTCCTGTACAATGACTGATAACACCTCTATATACAGTAGATAACACAGGATCCACCATTCACAATAGGTGATATCACAGCTCACCTCCTCCTCCTGTACAATGACTGATAACACCTCTATATACAGTAGATAACACAGGATCCACCATTCACAATAGGTGATATCACAGCTCACCTCCTCCTCCTGTACAATGACTGATAAACCCTCTATATACAGTAGATAACACAGGATCCACCATTCACAATAGGTGATATCACAGCTCACCTCCTCCTGTACAATGACTGATAACACCTCTATATACAGTAGATAACACAGGATCCACCATTCACAATAGATGATATCACAGCTTACCTCCTCCTCCTGTACAATGACTGATAACACCTCTATATACAGTAGATAACACCAGGATCCACCATTCACAATAGGTGATATCACAGCTCACCTCCTCCTCCTGTACAATGACTGATAACACCTCTATATACAGTAGATAACACAGGATCCACCATTCACAATAGGTGATATCACAGCTCACCTCCTCCTGTACAATGACTGATAACACCTCTATATACAGTAGATAACACAGGATCCACCATTCACAATAGGTGATATCACAGCTCACCTCTCCTCCTGTACAATGACTGATAACACCTCTATATACAGTAGATAACACAGGATCCACCATTCACAATAGGTGATATCACAGCTCACTCCTCCTGTACAATGACTGATAACACCTCTATATACAGTAGATAACACAGGATCCACCATTCACAATAGATGATATCACAGCTCACCTCCTCCTCCTGTACAATGACTGATAACACCTCTATATACAGTAGATAACACAGGATCCACCATTCACAATAGGGGATATCACAGCTCACTCTTCCTCCTGTACAATGACTGATAACACCTCTATATACAGTAGATAACACAGGATCCACCATTCACAATAGGTGATGTCACAGCTCACCTCCTCCTGTACAATGACTGATAACACCTCTATATACAGTAGATAACACAGGATCCACCATTCACAATAGGTGATGTCACAGCTCACCTCCTCCTGTACAATGACTGATAACACCTCTATATACAGTAGATAACACAGGATCCACCATTCACAATAGGTGATATCACAGCTCACCTCCTCCTCCTGTACAATGACTGATAACTCTTATACAGTAGATAACACCAGATCCACTATTCACAATAGATGATATTCACTGCTTACCTCCTCCTGTACAATGACTGATTAACAACTCTATAACAGTAGTATAACTACAGGATTCTCCCATTCACAATAGGTGATATCACAGCTCACCTCCTCCTCCTTATCAATGACTGATACTCCTTATATACGAGATAACACCACGGATTCCACCAATTTCAATAGGTGATGTACATAAATCACCCTCCTCCTGTACCAATGATCAGATAACACCTAGTATACATTAGATAACACAGTGATCCACGATTCACGATAGGTGATATCACAGCTCACCTCCTCTCCTGTACAATGACTGATACACACCTCTATACAATAATACAAGGTTCCCCCATTCACAATAGGTGATAACAGCAGCTCACTCCTCCTCCTGGTACAATGACTGATAAACCACTATATACAGATAGATTAACACAGGATCACACAGTACAATAGGTTGATTACAGCTCATCCTCTCCTGTGTACAATGACTGATAACACCATCTTATGTTACAGTAGATTAACCTATCGATCCACCATTCACAATAGGTGATATCACAGCTCACCTCCTCTCCTGTACAATGACTGATAACACCTCTATATACAGTAGATAACACAGGATCCACCATTCCACAATAGGTGATATCACAGCTCACCTCCTCCTCCTGTACAATGACTGATAACACCTCTATATACAGTAGATAACACAGGATCCACCATTCACAATAGGTGATATCACAGCTCACCTCCTCCTCCTGTACATGACTGATAACACCTCTATATACAGTAGGATAACACAGGATCCACCATTCACAATAGGTGATATCACAGCTCACCTCCTCCTCCTGTACAATGACTGATAACACCTCTATATACAGTAGATAACACAGGATCCACTATTCACAATAGATGATATCACAGCTCACCTCCTCCTGTACAATGACTGATAACACCTCTATATACAGTAGATAACACAGGATCCACCATTCACAATAGGTGATGTCACAGCTCACCTCCTCCTGTACAATGACTGATAACACCTCTATACACAGTAGATAACACAGGATCCACCATTCACAATAGGTGATATCACAGCTCACCTCCTCCCCTTCCTGTGATTATTAACCCCGTCTTTATCTTTTCTTATAGAGGACATTTAATTGCTTCGCTTGTTTGAAGTTTTCTTACAACTCTCAGACGATTCTGTCTCAGCTCTTGGATTGTGTCTCCGCTCATCAGGTGGACGCGGTAAAGTATCTGCATTATTCAGACCTGGAGATTCCAGAAATAAGTACACCCCCCGATCTCCACCCCATGATATTTGTGCAGTATGGAAGGGGGGAAGGTGCCACATTAATATCCCCCCCCCCACGCACACAGTGATCCAAGATATCACTAGGTAACATCTAATCAGGTTGGATTCCCGGTGGATTTACGCCCGTGTTCACACTGTGTGTCTCGGGTACGTCCAGTAATTCGGGCACCACCAGCCCCTAATGCCAATGCTTTCCCCAATTTAGAAGAGAAGCAAGAGAAGGAGCCAGTCCTGCTCCGAGGTGGAGCTGAAGGAAGGATCCGACAAACCGGGAACCTACGGATTCCTGAAATCTAACTAAGGATCGGACTACAGGAAAACGGTATGGACTGCGGTATCTAATCCTCTCCTGTGTGATACTGTCTGCTGAGCTGTGTATCTAATCCTATCCTGTGTGATGCTGTCTGCTGAGCTGTGTATCTAATCCTATCCTGTGTGATACTGTCTGCTGAGCTGTGTATCTAATCCTCTTCTGTGTGATACTGTCTGCTGAGCTGTGTATCTAATCCTATCCTGTGTGATACTGTCTGCTGAGCTGTGTATCTAATCCTATACAGTGTGATACTGTCTGCTGAGCTGTGTATCTAATCCTATCATATGTGATACTGTCTGCTGAGCCGTGTATCTAATCCCATCCTGCGTGATACTGTCTGCTGAGCTGTGTATCTAATCCTATCCTGTGTGATACTGTCTGCTGAGCTGTGTATCTAATCCTCTCCTGTGTGATACAGTCTGCTGAGCTGTGTATCTAATCCTATCCTGTGTGATACTGTCTGCTGAGCTGTGTATCTAATCCTATCCTGTGTGATACTGTCTGCTGAGCTGTCTATCTAATCCTCTCCTGTGTGATACTGTCTGCTGAGCTGTGTATCTAATCCTCTCCTGTGTGATACTGTCTGCTGAGCTGTCTATCTAATCCTATCCTGTGTGATACTGTCTGCTGAGCTGTGTATCTAATCCTATCCTGTGTGATACTGTCTGCTGAGCTGTGTATCTAATCCTATCCTGTGTGATACTGTCTGCTGAGCTGTGTATCTAATCCTATCCTGTGTGATACTGTCTGCTGAGCTGTGTATCTAATCCTATCATATGTGATACTGTCTGCTGAGCTGTGTATCTAATCCTATCCTGTGTGATACTGTCTGCTGAGCTGTGTATCTAATCCTATCTTATGTGATACTGTCTGCTGAGCCGTGTATCTAATCCTCTCCTGTGTGATACTGTCTGCTGAGCTGTGTATCTAATCCTATACAGTGTGATACTGTCTGCTGAGCTGTGTATCTAATCCTATCCTATGTGATACTGTCTGCTGAGCTGTGTATCTAATCCTATCCTGTGTGATACTGTCTGCTGAGCTGTGTATCTAATCCTGTCCTGTGTGATACTGTCTGCTGAGCTGTGTATCTATTCCTATCCTGTGTGATTCTGTCTGCTGAGCTGTGTATCTAATCCTCTCCTGTGTGATACTGTCTGCTGATCTGTGTATCTAATCCTCTCCTGTGTGATACTGTCTGCTGAGCTGTGTATCTAATCCTATCATGTGTGATACTGTCTGTTGAGCTGTGTATCTAATCCTCTCCTGTGTGATACTGTCTGCTGAGCTGTGTATCTATTCCTATCCTGTGTGATTCTGTCTGCTGAGCTGTGTATCTAATCCTCTCCTGTGTGATACTGTCTGCTGATCTGTGTATCTAATCCTCTCCTGTGTGATACTGTCTGCTGAGCTGTGTATCTAATCCTATCATGTGTGATACTGTCTGTTGAGCTGTGTATCTAATCCTCTCCTGTGTGATACTGTCTGCTGAGCTGTGTATCTAATCCTATCCTGTGTGATACTGTCTGCTGAGCCATGTATCTAATCCCATCCTGTGTGATACTGCCTGATTCCAGGGATGTGTCGCTTGCTCAACAGTTTGCTTCAGTTTCATTACAATCAGTGTTTTATGAGCAGTAGATCATCAGGGCAGGACTAGGTGTCTTGTGCAGGAGGTTCAGGTAATGTATGTAGCCCCGCCTTCACCACTGATTGACAGCTTTCTGCCTATGCACAGTGCACAGAGGAATCTGCCAATCAGTGATGTGGGCGGGGTTATACAGCGCTCGGCATTCAGACTTGTATGTGGAAAGGGGGGGAATAGTTTTTCTCTAATTTTTCCCTCTTTTTTTCAGATCCTTCGTGGGATGTGGAGCGACTTCCCCTCTGTATGGGGGCGGTGAAGACTCGTCCATAGATACCTATAACCGTACTGTATATAGCACAGTATCCGCACTATAGATACATATTACACACTGTAGATGACCGGAGGACGGTGGGGAGAGGATGACGGGGGAGGGGTTGGTGGGGAGAGGACGGCAGGAAGAGGATGGTGGGGAGAGGATAATGGGGTGAGGATGGTGGGGAAAGGACGGCAGGAAGAGGATGGTGGGGAGAGGATAATGGGGAGAGTATGGTGGGGAGAGTACGGCAGGAAGAGGATGGTGGGGAGAGGACGGCAAGAAGGGAAAGGTTGGGAGAGGACGGTGGGGAGAGAATGGTTGGGAGAGGATGGTGGAGAGAGGTTGGTGGAGTGAGGAATGAGGGTAGAATATGGTGGGGAGAGGACGGTGGGGTGGGGAGAGGATGGTGGGGAGAGGATGTCGAGGATAGGACGGTGGGCAGAGGATGGTGGTGGGGTGAGAACAGCGAGAAGAGGACAGTGGGGAGAGGATGGCGGGGAAAGGATGGCGGGGAGAGAACAATGGGGAGAGGACATTAGGTAGAGGATAGTGGGAAGAGGACAGTGAGGAGAGGACGGTGAGTAGAGGATGGTGGGGGGAAGACGTGGGTAGAGGATGGTGGAGAAAGGTTGGTGGGGTGAGGATGGAAGGTAGAGGGTGGTGGTGGGGTGAGGACAGAGGGAAGAGGACAGTGGGGAGAGGATGGCGGGAAAAGGATGGCAGGGAGAGAACAATGGGGAGAGGACAGTAGGTAGAGGATAGTGGGGAGAGGACAGTGAGGAGAGGATGGCGATAGGTCTGGAGCCATGTACACTGGATGGAATAAAATATTGGAAAATCTTTAAAACTGGCAGCGAATTATTGTATCAAAACCACAGTGGCCACAGAGTAATGTGTAACAAGGGAGCACGTTACTACTCTAGACCACCAGGGACCTGATCATTAAATACTTTACAATCCTAGATCCCAGGGTTGTTACCATTAAACACTTTACTATTCTAGACCAATGGTGGATGTTACCATTAACAGCTGCACTACCCTCCTAGACCACCAGGGTGGAAGTCATTAAATATTTTACTATCCTAGATTCCAGTGATGTAACCATTAAGTAGTTTACTATTCTAGACCACCAGGGACCCTATCACTAAATACTTTACTATCCTTGATCCCAGGGATGTTACAATTAACTACTGCACTACCCTAGCCCACCAGGGATGTTATCTTTAATCAATTTACTCTTATCTCTCAATAGGGACATTAGACCTTTCAGACTATTATCATTAACCCTTCACAATATTTATCCTAGGCCATCAGGGATTACATACATACCGTGTTTCCCCGAAAGTAAGACAGGGTCTTACATTCTTTTTGTGGCCAAAAGTGGCCCCCTGTCTTACTTTCGGGGGGGCCTTACATTGGAGGCCCCACCATCCATCCATCCATCCACACACTCCCACACATACAGACAGACACATGCATACACATATATACACACCATACACACCACACACACATAGCACCGCTTCTTACCGGGTCCGGTGTGGGGTCCCCGATGGTCCTGTGCCGTCCTCTGTGCTCCGGTCCGGTCCCCGAGATGATCCGCTGCCGTCCGCCATGTTCCGGTGCCGGTCCTAGGCTCCATGGTCCCTGCTCTTCCGGAGTTCAGGCCTAGCTCCGCCCAGGTCATAGTGTGGGCCAATCAGCATAGCGGCGCTCAAGCAAGCGTCATCGGGCGCTTGCCTCTGACGTCAGCGCCGCTATGCTGATTGGCCCACACTATGACCTGGGCGGAGCTAGGCCTGAACTCCGGAAGAGCAGGGACCATGGAGCCTAGGACCGGCACCGGAACATGGCGGACGGCAGCGGATCATCTCGGGGACCGGACCGGAGCACAGAGGACGGCACAGGACCATCGGGGACCCCACACCGGACCCGGTAAGAAGCGGTGCTATGTGTGTGTGGTGTGTATATATGTGTATATATGTGTATGCATGTGTCTGTATGTGTGTATGTATGCATGTAAACCTTCCCCCCCCGTGTTTCCCCGATAGTAAGACCCCCCCTACCCGGCCTTATAATCGGGGGAGGCCTTACATTAGCAGGCCCCCCCTTTACCCCTAGGCGGCCTTACAATCGGGTGGGCCTTACTTTCGGGGAAACACGGTAATACACTCCCTGACAGAAGTTATGTGGCTTATCCATGTTATGTAATAAAAGCTTATAACCTGACGTTACATTCATCCATTGGTTGTATAAATTTCTCTTTTGAAAGCTGAAACCCTCCGAAATGTGGTTTAGGTTAAGAAAATAAATTGTCATCAATGCTGAAATATTGATCATTTAATGAACACAGAATGGTCAGATTTTGGCAAGACAAAAGTTTTGTCGCCCACAGAAAGTAATGTGATCTTCACACAAATAATTAACTTAAAATACAAATCTATGTTGCATAACATTGGTGAATGAAGTTGTGGTGATATTAGAGTCATATTTCATATTTTGTGTGACTTCCATGAGCTTGAAGGACGGCATCCATGCGGTTCAACAATGATTCATACAATTTATTAATGAAGTCATCAGGAATAGCAAAGAATGCAGTCTTACATGTCTCCCAGAGTTCATCTAGATTCTTTGGTTTTGTCTTCCAATCTTCCTCTTTCATCCTACCCCAAACATGCTCAATGATGTTCCTGTCTGGTGACTGGTCTGCCCAGTCCTTGAGCACCTTGATCTTTTTTGCCTGGAGGAACTTTGTTGTCGAGATGGATGTATGGGATGGAGCACCGTCCTGCTGCAGAATTTAACCCCTTTTATGATTTGGAATATAAGAGGTAGGTAATATTTCTTGATATTTTAGGCTATTGATATTGCCTTCCTCCTTGCAAATGTTTCGCACACCCCCATACTGAATGTAACCCCAGACCATGATCTTTCCACCACCAAATTTGGATCCATACGGGCTCCAGTAGGTCTCCTGCAGTATTTGTGGCGGCTGTGGTGTAATTCTACTGAAGATTCATCAGAGAAATCCACCTTCTGCCACTTTTCCAGCATCCATCTGTTTAGCAGGCTGTGGGACTTTGCAAATGCCACACGGTTTTTTATTTGCCTTTTGTTTAGTGCTGGCCTCTGGGTACTGATTCCACCATGGAGGCCATTTCGAGACTGAATCCTACAAACTGTTCTAGTTGACACAGGGACTTGAGGTGACCAGGCCTGTTGGAGCTTTGCTGCAGTGGAAGAGGGGCTTGCTTTGGATTTTCTAACCAACAAACGTTCCTCCTGAGCAGTTGTCTTGCGGGATCTGCCGGACCTGGGCTTGTCAAACACATCTCCAGTCTCTTCAAATCTTTTTTTAATTCTTTGTACTTGACGCTGAGACACATTAAAGGTGCAGCCACCTCTGCAGTGGATCTGGTCTTCAACTCTTGATAATCAAGGCTTTGGTCGCGGGTGGATTTTTGGCATGTTGTCAGAGCTCAAGTTGCAGTTCATGTGAAGGTCTGGGGTGCTGGGCTTCTTTTTATACACATCCCACTAATTAACCGATCTTTACTGAGCACAGGTGAGGATGTAAACTAGGATTGGGGGCATTATATGACCAGGTGACAAAACTTCTGTCTTGCCAAAATCTGCCCATTCTGTGTCCATTAAATGATCAATATTTCAGCATTGATGACAATTTATTTTCTTAACCTAAACCACATTTCGGAGGTTTAGGTTAAGAAAAGGGTAGAGGCAATGACCCACATTTATCGAATAGTCTGTTAATATTGCACTTCCCCCTCCTGGTTACCATACCAAACCATACCAAAAGGCTAATCCAGGCAATACCTCTAGTTACCCTCACTCCACAATCCCCATAAATATCATGGCTGACCACACTGCCCAGCACCACGATGCACGTTTCGCTTACTGCTTTGTCAGGAGGACCTCTCCTATCTAGGCAAACCTAGAGTGACCTCCAGACTTAGTATCATCGGTTCCCTCTGCGCAGTTGGCCTGAAAATGACAAGCACGGACTTGGTGCTGTCCAGCACATGGCACACACACCGAGGTTACAATAGGATGGAAAGGGAGAGGACAATCCTGACAATAGGGATTGGGGGATGAGACACCTCCTGACACTAAATTGTGTCCGAACTCTTAGCTCCCCTAATGTCCCTAAGCATGTCCTGCCCTCCGCCGCCATCACGTGCCTAGTACCTAATTGTCCCTCCACTCACCCTGTCTAGTGCAAGGCCAGTGAGTACACTAGATGTCACCACTAATGAAATGTAACACAGACGAAAGAGGACAAATGGGAGAACATAGACAAAAAGATCTGAAATAAATTTGACTGCTGCAGCGAAACATGGGCAGCGCTGCCCATAGATCTACTATAAATGGCTTCAGAACCTCGGACAGCGCACATACTATAGCTACAATAGCTATAGAATGCACGCTGCTCTCAGAGGAGCCCAGCGCCTTCATTGATAAAACTGTACAGCAGCTGACAGGAGCCGGCTGCTGTACATAAGTGAATAAAGCATTATATGCCCACCTGAGTGGGTGGAAGGTCTCTAGGGGAGTGGGCACCCCCTAGAGACATTATAGCAACATTTAATAATAAAATTAAAAGTTATTACACACACAGAACAGCGGCAGCAGGGATGAGCAAACTATCCGGTAACCGGATTGCTCAGGATTACACATCCTGAGCAATCCGGGAACCGGATTGGCTGTATTTGAAGCCAATTGCGTTCACCGCATCTGGATCTGGATGCGGTGAACGCAATTCTATGTTTAAGTGTGACCCTAGCCATATATATGTCTTTTGTACACTGCATTTTCCCTGGCATGGGTTGAGGTACAAAATGTTTTTGGCAAAAACACCACGTGTGAACATACTCTAAAGTGGTAATCCTTAAATCTGAATCAAACATGGTAAATTAGTCTGGATCTTGCAGGTGGTGGGATCTGGTGGAGATCTAGTGGCTCCACATGGCAGTGGTGAGTATCTGGTATGAAGGTGTACACATGGCGGGTATTCCGTCTTCACAACTCTACTACTTGAGTTAGGTGTTTGAGCTATAATTTACCGGTTGGCCATTTACTCACATATAGAAGTGTTGTTAGATAGCTTAAACTTAGCTGCAAAGGGCATGTAAGAAGAGTCCAGAATGGAGTTTATTTTTTCCACTGAAATATTGAGCTTATGCACAATACAGCAGGTAAAATAGAATACTCTATCAGAGATATAAAGAAAATACAGCTATATAATATGGAGAAGGGAGGGGTTAATGACATCAGAGAATCTACAGGAAGAGAGAGGAAACAAAATTCTAACAAAGGCAAACCTATTGCATAGCAATACAGTAACACAATACAATGAACTAGAACACTGAATGATTCCCAAGTCGTGGGACATAACAGCGGGGATCTGGGGTCTTTGTGTGGATCTGGTATCTGGATGAAGATCTGGTAGCTGCCCAAGGATGTGTTGAGTCTTGAGCTGGTGGGGGATCTGGTGTATTGGGAGGGATCCAGTAACTGAGTGCGTATTTGCAAATAGGGGTGCAGATTTTGTAAATGAGTGAGAATCTGGCATATGGTGTGTATGTGCTAGTTGGATGAAAATGTGTTTGGCTTGGCTGGGATGTGTTGGGGATCTGTTGATAATTTGTGGATCTGGTGACCGGTTGTTGATGTGGTGAGGACATAGAATCTGGAAGTAGATGTGTGAGAATCATGCATGAAGGTGGGGATCTAGGAGTTGAATATAGATCTGATAGGTGGGTGTAGAGCTGGTGGGAATCTAGTAGCTTGTTGTTACTGTGGTCAAGGATCTAAATAGTGGTGAAGATGTGGTGGGGACCTGTTAGTTCACTGTGGACTTGTTAGTTTTTTTGTGGATCTGGTAAAGATTTGGTAAACAGGTGGGGATCTGTTAGCTGGGAGAAAATGGCGTATCTGGAACAACCATGAATCATGTCATGTTGGCAGCCACATCCCATCTCCATCGAGATCCATGAGTGCTTCAGGTCTCTTCTGGGCAGGGCAGTGGAGTTGGAGTCAGAGTCGTGGAGTTGGAGTCAGTGCCCATTTTGGGTGGAGTCGTGTCAGATTTAGGGAAATTGAGATGTTGGGACTCGGATGTTTGGTTTACTGACTTCACAGCCATTGTTATAGATTCGAGCCGTGGAGTTGGAGTCTGTGTCCATTTTGGTGGAGCTGGAGTCAGATTCAGGGAAACTGAAGAGTCGGAGCCGGAGTCAGATGTTTGGCTTGCCGACTCCACAGCCCTGTGGACAAACAATCTTCATTTAAATAGGAATCAGATAACATAAGTAACTGGGTATTTTGAAGTTGACTTGGTCCATTCCGGATCTTGCAACATTCTTGAGATCTTCTATCTTCTTCTAATGCGAATTTGGGCTTTTTTAAGCATCTCAATTCTCCCTTGAAAGCCAGGTTTTCTCAAACACTTCTCGACTCAATGAGCTGCTCTACAAACTCATGGTCAGACTTTATGGAGGTACACTGCTTCACGTGCTCGGTTGCCCTCTTGATGAGTCGAGCGCCGTTGTCCCCGAGCTGCTCCGTCTCGGCCTTCAGCCTCTCGAGAACCATCTGGTAAGTCAACACTTCTTGGTCGTCTCTTTGATACTTCACTTTTAGGCTTCGGTAAGTGACTCTTTGGTTGATCACCAGGTTTTGCCATAGAAGCTTCTCGGAGAAGTGCTTACTAGAGCCGTGTTCACATACCTTACAGGTGGCACTGAAATAGAAGACTTCACACAAGCGGACCATGGCGTTGTAGGCCACCAGACAGTCGTGGTGGCAGGTGGAGCTGCATTCCTGGCAGTTGGTGCAGTGTTTGGTGGTCTGGATCTTCTCTTTGATGGTTTGGTCACTTCATACTCAAAACACTCGTCCTTTTCGATCTCGACTCTGTGCCGTGTAAGGATCTTCTCGGTTTGCTCCAGCTCGTGTTGCTTGGACATCACCTCCTCGATTCTATGGATGAGCGCCTCCACCGTGATTTCGGTGGCATTGCTCTGCATGAGGATGGTCTTTGGTAACGTAATGTTGATTCGTGACGCTCCAGACAAAAAGGTAAAAAAGTTCTTGATGTTCTCCATCCCCGAACTCCATCGTTGTTCATTGGTAACGTTGGTATCAAGGGAATTATTTGCAAATAGAACTTTATCATCGAACCTGAAGTAGATGGGACAACCATGTTGGTCTTCTGCACATGGAACCATGGCACCAATGGTCGTTGCCTGCGCTTGCGGGTTTTGGTCATCGTCGGCAGAAGTTATGAAGGTCACTATATTTTTTTGCACGTTTGGCCCAAACATGACCGAGAGGGAATCGAAGGTGTATGTCTGAGTGAGAGAGAAATCAGTCATCGAGGATTGGGTCACAAAGCAAATTGTATCGATGTGATCCAACTCCGAGTTATAGAACAACTCTCGGATCTGCTGTATAACTCGCCTGTCCGGACCTAGACCCTGGGTCTCCTGAAGTCCCGGAGTGTCAATGATGGTCAAGGAGAATGGGATACAGAATTCTGGCTGATGATTGATCTGGTAAACCATGACCTTTGACCTCTGACATGAATCCTGTCCTAAGGGGTGTTCTCCAACTAACTGGATCCTGCAGTCGTAGCTCCACTGAATGCCAAACACGTAGTTCACGAGGGCGTTGATCAGGGAGGTTTTTCCACCTCCGGTTTCACCAATCATCATTATGACCTTGTTGTCTCTTCCTGGATCTCCAGTCCCAAACTGCCAAGTCTTGACCTTTGAATCATAATGTAAGAGGATCTTGTAGATGTCCGGGGGGGTGACGCCCTTACTGTCATTGGACAGATTGGGATTTGATTTGATCCACATCACTTTTTTCAATTGTTCTAGATGAGGTCCACAAGGTCCATCAACTGCGGGTGTGAAAATGAGACGGTGAGCGATCCACTGTCACAACACGGATACATTGTTAGGATTCTATGGTTAACATACATATAGCAGAGGTTTGTTATAGTGCACAATGTCCCTAATTTTCTATATAATTGCCCTATCGTGTCTGTCTGTCTGTCTCTCTGTAACCGAAATCCTGCGTCACTGATTGGTCGCCGAGTGGCTATGCCCCCCAGCCAGGGCCCCTACCCGATTGGCTGCCCGCTGTCACTCACTACACCCAGCCCTCTATTCTTTTTACTATCAAATGGGAAGAGTTGTGTGTTTGGGGAAGGAGATATGGAGCGGAGCACGGGGCACCTGCCTGCTCCACTGCCGGGGGGCCACAGCACTGGGATGGAGAGCACACGAACTCCTGGGGATCTGGGATCAGCTGGAACAAGCTTCAAGTACTGACAGATCCCGGGATCTCCACCACACACTGACAATGCTGAACACCGACACCGGTGAACACCGACACCGGTGAACACCGACACCGCCGCACACCGACACTGGTGCACACCAACACCTCTGAATTCCAACACTGCTGCACACAGACACCGCCGCACCGACACTGCCACAATGACACTACTGAACTACAACACCGCTGCACACAGACACCGCCGCACCGATTCTACTGAACACCGATACCTCCGCACACTGACACCTCCGAACACTGACACCGCTGAACACTGACACCGCTGAACACTGACGCTACTGAACACCGACACCACAGCACACCGACACCTCCGAACACTGACACCTCTGAACACCGACACTGCTGCACACTGACACCGCCACACTGACACCGCTGAACACCGACACCGCAGCACACCGACATCTCCAAACACTGACACCTCCGAACACCGACACTGCTGCACACTGACACCGCTGAACACCGACACCGCAGCACACCGACATCTCCAAACACTGACACCTCCGAACACCGACACTGCTGCACACTGACACCGCCACACTGACACCGCTGAACACCGACACCGCAGCACACCGACATCTCCAAACACTGACACCTCCGAACACCGACACTGCTGCACACTGACACCGCTGAACACCGACACCGCAGCACACCGACATCTCCAAACACTGACACCTCCGAACACCGACACTGCTGCACACTGACACCGCCACACTGACACCGCTGAACACCGACACCGCAGCACACCGACATCTCCAAACACTGACACCTCCGAACACCGACACTGCTGCACACTGACACCGCCGCACCGATACTACTGAACACTGACACCGCTGAACACCGACACTTCAGAACACTGACACCTCTGAACACCGACACTGCTGCACACTGACACCGCCGCACCGATACTACTGAACACTGACACCGCTGAACACCGACACTTCAGAACACTGACACCTCTGAACACCGACACTGCTGCACACTGACACCGCCGCACCGGCACTACTGAACACTGACACCGCTGCACACCGATACTACTGAACACTGACACCGCTGAACACCGACACTTCAGAACACTGACACCTCCGAACACCGACACTGCTGCACACTGACACCGCCGCACCGGCACTACTGAACACTGACACCACTGAGCACTGACACCGCTGAACACTGACACCGCCACACACCGACACTGCTGCACACTGATACCACTGAACACTGACACCGCTGAACACTGACACCGCCACACACCGACACCTTCTAACACCGACACTGCTGCACACTGACACCACTGAACTCCAACACTGCTGCACACAGACACCGCCGCACCGACACTACTGAACACTGACACCACTGAACACCGACACCACCGCACACCGACATCTCCAAACACTGACACACGCTGAACACTGACACCGCTGAACACTGACACCGCCGCACACCAACACCTCCGAACTCTAACACTGCTGCACACAGGCACCGCCGCACACCGATACCTCCGAACACCGACACTGCTGCACACTGACACCGCCGCACCCACACAACTGAACACTGACACCGCTGAACACCGACACCTCCGAACACCGACACTGCTGCACACTGACACCGCCGCACCGACACTACTGAACACTTGACACCGCTGAACACCGACACAGCCGCACACCGACACCACACTATAAGGAACTGAACACACAGACCTCAATGACATGCTCAGGCTCACACTATAGAGGAGACTGAACACACAGGACCTCAGATGATGCCCAGGCTCGACACTAACAAGACTGACACACAGGACCTCAGTGCATGCTCAGGCTCACACTATAGAGGAACTGAACACAGCGACCTCAGATGACTCAGGCTCACACAACCGAACACACGACACATGCTGCACACTGACACCGCCGCACGACACTACTGAACACTGACACCGCTGAACATCGACACACGCCGCACAGTCTCCTCTCGGGGCTCACACTATAGAGGAGACTGAACACACAGGACCTCAGATGATGCTCAGGGCTCACACTATAGAGGAGACTG
This sequence comes from Allobates femoralis, assembly GCA_033576535.1. NCBI lineage: Eukaryota > Metazoa > Chordata > Amphibia > Anura > Aromobatidae > Allobates > Allobates femoralis. Next base: position 568,724,117 of record JARQOC010000005.1, on the reverse strand, counting down.
AACACACAGGACCTCAGATGATGCCCAGGGCTCACACTATAGAGGAGACTGAACACACAGGACCTCAGATGATGCTCAGGGCTCACACTATAGAGGAGACTGAACACACAGGACCTCAGATGATGCTCGGGGCTCACACTATAGAGGAGACTGAACACACAGGACCTCAGATGATGCTCGGGCTCACACTATAGAGGAGACTGAACACACAGGACCTCAGATGATGCTCGGGGCTCACACTATAGAGGAGACTGAACACACAGGACCTCAGATGATGCTCAGGGCTCACACTATAGAGGAGACTGAACACACAGGACCTCAGATGATGCTCGGGCTCACACTATAGAGGAGACTGAACACACAGGACCTCAGATGATGCTCGGGGCTCACACTATAGAGGAGACTGAACACACAGGACTAGATGATCTCGGCTCACACTATAGAGGAGATGAACACACAGGACTCAGTGATGCACAGGGCTCACCTATAGAGGAGACTGAACACACAGGACCTCAGATGATGCTCGGGCTCACACTATAGAGGAGACTGAACACACAGACTCAGATGATGCGGGCTCACACTATAGAGGAGACTGAACACAAGGACCTCAATGATGCCAGGTCACACTATAGAGGAGACTGAACACACAGACTCAGATGATGCTCGGCTCACACTATAGAGGAGATGAACCACAGGACTCAGTGATCGGCTCACACATAAGGAGACGAACCACAGGACCTCAGATGAGCTCGGCTCAACTATAGAGGGACTGAACACACAGGACTCGATGATGTCGGGCTCACACTATAGAGGAGACTGAACACACAGACTCAGATAGCTCGGCTCACACTATAGAGGAGATGAACACACAGGACCTAGATGATGTCGGGCTCACACTATAGAGGAGACTGAACACACAGGACTCAGATGTCAGGGCTCACATATAGAGAGACTGAACAACAGACCTCAGATGATGCTGGCCACACTATAGAGGAGACTGAAACACAGGACTCAGATGATGCTCAGGGCTCACACTATAGAGAGATGAACACACAGGACCTCAGATGATGCTCGGCTGCCCACTATAGGACTGAGAAAACACAGGACCTCAGATGATGTCGGCTCACACTATAGAGGAGACTGAACACACAGACCTCAGATGATGCTCGGGCTCACACTATAGAGGAGACTGACACACAGGACCTCAGATGATGTCAGGGTCACACTATAGAGGAGACTGAACACACAGACCTCAGATGATGTCAGGGCTCACACTTAGAGGAGACGAACACCAGGACTCAGATGATGTCGGCTCACATATAGAGGAGACTGACACACAGGACCTCAGATGATGTCGGCTCACACTATAGAGAGATGAACACACAGACCTCGAGATGCCGGCTCCACTATAGAGGAACTGAACACACAGGACCTCAGATGATGCTCGGGCTCACACTATAGAGGAGACTGAACACACAGGACCTAGATGATGTCGGCTCACACATAGAGGAGATGAACACAGGACCTCAGATGATGCTCGGCTCACACATAGAGGAGACTGAACAACAGGACCTCAGATGATGCCAGGGTCACACAAGAGAGACTGAACACACGACCTAATGATGCTCGGCTCACACTATAGAGGTGAAACACAGGACTCAGATGATGTCGGCTCACACTATAGAGGAGACTGACACACAGACTCAGATGGCTCAGGGTCACACTATAGAGGAGACTGAACAACAGGACCTCAGATGATGTGGTCACACAGAGGGACTGAACACACAGGCCTCAGATGATGTCGGTCACCTATAGAGGAGACTGAACACACGACTCAGATGATGTCGGCTCACATATGAGAGACTGAACACACAGATCGATGATGTCGGTCACACTATAGAGGAGAGAACACAGACCTCAGATGATCAGGCTACACTATAGAGAGACTGAACAAAGGACCTCATGATGCTGGTCACATATAGAGAGACTGAACCACAGGACCTCGATGATGCTCAGGCACCTATAGAGGAGATGAACAAGGACTCAGTGAGCTAGGCCACACTAAGAGGAGAGACACACAGGACCTGAGCTCGGTCCATATAGAGGATGAACCACAGGACTCTATTCGGTACCTATAGGGTGAACAAGGCCAGATGTCGGCACACTAGGGAGATGAAACACAGGACTCAGATGAGCTAGGTCACCTATAGAGGATGAACCCAGCCTCAGTGAGCCAGGCTCCACTATGAGGAGAGAACACCAGACCTCGATAGTCGGCTCACATATAGAGGAACTGACACAGACTCGATGATGTCGGTCACACATGAGGAATGAACAACAGGACCAGATGTGCTAGGCTCACCTATGAGGAGACTGAACACAGACTCATATGCTCGGTCATAAGAGGAGAGACACGGACTATGGTCGGCTACACTATGAGGAATGAACCACAGGACTCGATGTTCGTCCACTTGAGGGCTGAACACACGGACTATGTGCTCGGTCACACTTGAGAGACTGAAACCAACACACAGGACCTCGATGATGCTCGGGTCACACTATAGAGGACTGACACAAGGCTATGATGCTCAGGCTCAACTAAGGGAACTGACACACAGACCTCAATGGTAGGCCACATAGAGGAACTGAACACACAGACTCGATAGCTGCTACCTATAGAGGAACTAACACACAGGACTCAATGATGCAGGGTCACACTATAGAGGAACTGACACACAGACTCAGATGATGTCGGCTCACACTATAGGAACTGAACACCAGGACCCATGTGCTCAGGCTCACACTATAGAAACTGAAACACAGACCTCAGATGATCAGGGCTCACACTATAGAGAGACTAACAACAGACTCAGATAGCTCGGGCTCACACTATAGAGAGACTGAACACACAGACTAGATGAGCTCAGGCTACACTATAGAGGAACTGAACACAGGACCAATGATGCAGGCTCACCTATAGAGGAGACTGACACACAGGACTCAGATATGTCAGGCTCACTATAGAGGACTGAACACCAGGACCCAGATGATGCTCGGCCACTATAGAGAGCTGAACAACAGGACCTCAATGATCTCGCCACAATAGAGGAGACTGAACAACAGACCTCAGATGATGCTCGGCCACACTAAGGACGAACACACAGGACCTCAGATACTCAGGGCTACACTATAGAGAACGACCAAGACCTCAATTGTCCCACTATAGAGGAACGAACCACAACCTCAAGATCGGGCTCACACTATAGAGAACTAAACAAGACCTCAGATGATGCTCGGCTACACTATAGAGGAGACGAACACACGGACCTCAGAGTCCAGGCTCACCTATAAGAGACTGAACACACAGGACCTCAAATGTCGGCTACCTTAGAGGAGACTGACACACAGACTCAAGATGTCAGGTCAATATAGAGAGATGAACACACAGACCTAGCCAGCTCACACATAGGAGACTGAACACACGACCTCAGATGATGTCGGCTCACACTATAGAGGAGCGAACAACGGACTCAGATGATCTCGCTCACACTTAGAGGAATGAACACACAGTCAGATAGCAGGCTCACACTATAAGGAATGAACACACAACCTCAATGTGTCAGGCTCACACTATAGAGGACGAACACACAGACCTCAGATGATGCTCGCTCACACTATAGAGAGACTGAACACCAGACCTCAATGATGCTCGGCTCACACATAGAGGAGACTAACACACAGACCTAATGAGCTCGGCCACATATAGAGGAACTGAACAAAGACCAGATATGCCGCTCACATAAAGAGACGAACACACAGACCTCGGAGACTGAACACACAGGACCTCAGATGATGCTCAGGGCTCACACTATAGAGGAGACTGAACACACAGGACCTCAGATGATGCTCAGGGCTCACACTATAGAGGAGACTGAACACACAGGACCTCAGATGACGCTCGGGGCTCACACTATAGAGGAGACTGAACACACAGGACCTCAGATGATGCTCGGGGCTCACACTATAGACAATACTTAATGCTTACACGTTTCTCTACATACAATACTCGTGTTGCTGCCCAATACTCACACTCATCTATTCATCACATTGAATACTTCCACATTATGTCAGATGATATTCACCCCTCGGACCATTCATCACCACTCACGTTTTCCCCCCTCCAGGACTCAGATCTGCCCCCAGCACACACAGATGTTGCTATATTGGAGTAAGGGTCTGTGTCACCTTCTGTGCTCCCGCGGGCGGCCATGCTCTCCTCTCTTCTCCGTCTGGTGCCTTTGTCTTTGGATTTGCTCTTATATAAAGTCCGGTTTGTTTCACTTTTGATTTAGGACCCGAATGTCAGCAAAACTGAGAAACAAAATTCTGGGAAGTAAAACTGGTGCTTGTCTCCACCATAGAAAGAACTGACCGTGATTATGGGAACTGGATCACCTACGACCCGATCACATGTGAGCAATGCCAGAATCCACTGGGCACCAACACAACATGGCTCCTGTCTATGCCAGTGAGGCTCCGTGCAGCCGGATGGACGGACCCTGCTTCTGACTCCGCTGTCTATAGAGTATTATCCCAATAACTCTGACACTATGCACATTTTCCACAGAATTTAAAGTAAGTATGTCAGCAGTTTTTTGCTATCTCATCTGAGAGCAGCATAATGTAGGCAAAGAGACCCTGAATCCAGCAATGTATCACTTAGATTACTGGGTGTAGCTATTCTGACGCAATCAAAGTGTTTAGATTTAGGCATGCAGAAAACCTCAGAGAACTGCCCCCGCCCACTCCAGGCTCTGTATATACAATGTCTATAGACAGAGAGCTGCCCCTGCCCACACCAGGCTCTGTATGTACAATGTCTATAGACGGAGAGCTACCCCCACTCTACACCAGGCTCTGTATGTACAATGTCTATAGACAGAGAGATACCCCCACCCACACCAGGCTCTGCATGCACAATGTCTATAGACAGAGCTGCCCCCGCCCACACCAGGCTCTGTATGCACAATGTCTATAGACAGAGAGATACCCCCACCCACACCAGGCTCTGTATGTACAATGTCTATAGACAGAGCTGCCCCCGCCCACACCAGGCTCTGTATGCACAATGTCTATAGACAGAGAGTTGCCCCGCCCACACCAGGCTCTGTATGTACAATGTCTATAGACAGAGCTGCCCCCGCCCACACCAGGCTCTGTATGCACAATGTCTATAGACAGAGAGCTGCCCCCGCCCACACCAGGCTCTGTATGTACAATGTCTATAGACAGAGAGCTGCCCCCGCCCACACCAGGCTCTGTATGTACAATGTCTATAGACAGGGCTGCCCCCGCCCACACCAGGCTCTGTATGTACAATGTCTATAGACAGAGAGCTGCCCCTGCCCACACCAGGCTCTGTATGTACAATGTCTATAGACAGAGAGCTGCCCCTGCCCACACCAGGCTCTGTATATACAATGTCTATAGACAGAGAGATACCCCCACCCACACCAGGCTCTGTATGTACAATGTCTACAGCCAGAGAGCTGCCCCCGCCAACACCAGACTCTGTATGTACAATGTCTATAGACAGAGAGCTGCCCCCACCTACACCAGGCTCTGTATGTACAATGTCTATAGACAGAGAGCTGCCTCTGCCCACACCTGGCTCTGTATGTACAATATCTATAGACAGAGAGCTGCCTCTGCCCACACCAGGCTATGTATGTACAATGTCTATAGACAGAGAGCTCCCCCCCCACACCAGGCTCTGTATGTACAATGTCTATAGACAGAGAGCTGCCCTCCACACCAGGCTCTGTATATACAATGTCTATAGTCAGCGAGCTGCCCTCCACACCAGTCTCTGTATATACAATGTCTACAAACAGAGAGCTGCCCCCCACACCAGACTCTATATGTACAATGTTTACAGATAGAGAGCTGCCCCCGCCCACACCAGGCTCTGTATGTACAATGTCTATCGACAGAGAGCTGCCCCCGCCACACCAGGCTTTGTATGTACAATTTCTATAAACAGAGAGCTGCCCCCGCCCACACCAGGCTCTGTATATACAATGTCTATAGACAGAGAGCTGCCCCCTCTCTACGCCAGGCTCTGTATGCACAATGTCTATAGACAGAGCAGCCCCTGCCCACACCAGGCTCTGTATGTACAATGTCTACAGCCAGAGAGCTGCCCCCGCCCACACCAGGCTCTGTATGTACAATGTCTATAGCCAGAGAGCTGCCCCCGCCAACACCAGACTCTGTATGTACAATGTCTATAGACAGAGAGCTGCCCCCGCCCACACCAGGCTCTCTATGTATAATGTCTATAGACAGAGAGCTGCCCCCGCCCACACCAGGCTCTGTATGTACAATATCTATAGACAGAGAGCTGCCCCGCCCACACCAGGCTCTATATGTACAATGTCTATAAACAATCGAGCTTCCCCGCCAATGCCAGGCTCTGTATGTACAATATCTAGAGAAACAGAGCTGCCCCCGCCCATACCAGGCTCTGTATGTACAATGTCCATAGACAGAGAGCTGCCCCCGCCTACACCAGGCTCTGTATGTACAATGTCTATAGGCAGAGAGCTCCCTTCGCCCACACCAGGCTCTGTATGTACAATATCTATAGACAGAGAGCTGCCTCTGCCCACACCAGGCTATGTATGTACAATGTCTATAGACAGAGAGCTCCCCCCCCACACCAGGCTCTGTATGTACAATGTCTATAGACAGAGAGCTGCCCTCCACACCAGGCTCTGTATATACAATGTCTATAGTCAGCGAGCTGCCCTCCACACCAGTCTCTGTATATACAATGTCTACAAACAGAGAGCTGCCCCCCACACCAGACTCTATATGTACAATGTTTACAGATAGAGAGCTGCCCCCGCCCACACCAGGCTCTGTATGTACAATGTCTATCGACAGAGAGCTGCCCCCGCCACACCAGGCTTTGTATGTACAATTTCTATAAACAGAGAGCTGCCCCCGCCCACACCAGGCTCTGTATATACAATGTCTATAGACAGAGAGCTGCCCCCTCTCTACGCCAGGCTCTGTATGCACAATGTCTATAGACAGAGCAGCCCCTGCCCACACCAGGCTCTGTATGTACAATGTCTACAGCCAGAGAGCTGCCCCCGCCCACACCAGGCTCTGTATGTACAATGTCTATAGCCAGAGAGCTGCCCCCGCCAACACCAGACTCTGTATGTACAATGTCTATAGACAGAGAGCTGCCCCCGCCCACACCAGGCTCTCTATGTATAATGTCTATAGACAGAGAGCTGCCCCCGCCCACACCAGGCTCTGTATGTACAATATCTATAGACAGAGAGCTGCCCCGCCCACACCAGGCTCTATATGTACAATGTCTATAAACAATCGAGCTTCCCCGCCAATGCCAGGCTCTGTATGTACAATATCTAGAGAAACAGAGCTGCCCCCGCCCATACCAGGCTCTGTATGTACAATGTCCATAGACAGAGAGCTCCCTTCGCCCACACCAGGCTCTGTATGTACAATTTCTATAGACAGAGATCTGCCCCCACCCACACCAGGCTCTGTAAGTACAATGTCTATAGACAGAGAGCTGCCTCTGCCCACACCTGGCTCTGTATGTACAATGTCTATATACAGAGAGCTGCCTCTGCCCACACCTGGCTCTGTATGTACAATCTCTATAGACAGAGAGCTGCCTCTGCCCACACCTGGCTCTGTATGTACACTGTCTATAGACAGAGAGCTGCCCTCCACACCAGGCTCTGTATATACAATGTCTACAAACAGAGGGCTGCCCCCACACCAGGCTCTGTACATACAATGTATACAAACAGAGAGCTGCCCCCCACAGCAGGCTCTATATGTACAATGTTTACAGATAGAGAGCTGCCCCCGCCCACACCAGGCTCTGTATGTACAATGTCTATAGACAGAGAGCTGCCCCCGCCCACACCAGGCTCTGTATGTACAATTTCTATAAACAGAAAGCTGCCCCCGCCCACCCCAGGCTCTGTATGTACAATGTCTATAGACAGAGAGCTGCCCCCGCCCACACCAGGCTCTGTATGCACAATGTCTACAGCCAGACAGCTGCCCCCGCCAACACCAGGCTCTGTATGTACAATGTCTATAGACAGAGAGCTGCCCCCGCCCACACCAGGCTCTGTATGTGTGGCGCCCCTGTGTTCAGGAGGCCACAAAAGGGAACTGCAGCCAGGCAGGTAGGACATTGTTGCACACCAACACCCTCACAGCCCACACAACCCACGTACAGAAGGTAGCATCCAGCCCTGAGATTAGAGACTCTATGAGATTGAGGGGTGGTGGATTTGGAGGAGTGGGTTGGGCACACCCGTAGTCAGGTGACTTGACAGTAGAAATAGGAAGGGGGAGGAGGAAGGAGTTCAGTAGGCCGTAGTGAGCTGAACAGCAAAGACCAAGAACAGGCCAGAGAACAGCAGGAGGTTGAGCTAAGCTGAGCAGGAGAAAGCCACACGTCCTGGAAGAGTGAGGGCATAAGGAGCGCAGAATCTGTACCGAGCCAGTGCGAGCCGGAGGAGAGAGAAAGCCTATCCGGAGCCGGATCCCCAGGAGTGTGAGAGGACAGAGAGGGACGGTGATACCCGAGCCCTAGAACTACAGCTAAAGCAACCGACTGCAGGCGGAGTAGCCCTCCTATTATACCGAGAGACGCAGAAGGAAAGGAGCCTGGCAGAGCCTCAGACTTGAGGACTGCTGGAGGCTGGGCTGAAGTAGAGTGTCGGCTCTAGAGGGGACCGCAGTTTACCCGGCATCCCCAAACAGCACGACGGGGGTCTTAATTCCAGATTGGGATCCCTACCCTAAAGGACAGGCAGCTCAGTGACAAACTAAGGACCCACAGGGGCCCGAGTCACCGCCATACTGTCCAGTGTCGCACAACACGAAGTAAAGAGAGAACGTAATAGCCCGGAAAGGACACAGAGACTGTGTGAGGGGTCACAGAGAGAGAGGCCTGGCTGCAGGGAGTAAAGGGAACCCGGAGAGGGAGAATGTAAACTGAGCTGTAAAGTGACTTGAAGAACTGAGAGTAAAGCTTTGGAAAACCCTGGAACTGTTTCCCTTGTGTTTCTGCATGAAAGTGATTCTCTCCATACAGGATTACAACGACCCTGCAACTGAAGAGTCACAGCACAGCCTGTCAGCACCAGCAAAGAGGAGAGATCCCTGCAGCGTCTGCAAAGTAAGTGTGCTACACACTCCACAATAGACTTAACCCTTACTGCCCCGGGGAACACAGTTCTACCCACTGGAACTATCCCACCTAAGCTGCCATTACATCATCCCCGGAGGTTCTGCAGCAGCGGCGGGCCCCCATCACTGGCCGCATCAAGTGGGTGGCGTCACAACTGACAACCCCTGTAAATATCCTCTTTTCCCCCGTCCCAGTGGGCCCGACAACCTGGCGTCACGAACAGGATCTACCTGGTCCAAAAGAATTGGACCCCGTGCGCCTAAAGAACGTGTTCTGGACTTATCCCGCCAAAATCTGACCTTAATGGCGGCCAGGGGAGACTAACTCCATGTGCAGAGGAGGCGTAACCGAAACTCCCATCGTGGGCCGGCCTGGTCCAAGGCGCGAAGAGAAGGACCCGTCCTGGCTCCCCTTAACTCCGGGAGAGCCAGCCGTCACTCTCAAAGAAGAGCCTCCGCCCCTAGACCCTCCTCCTAACAAGCTGGCGGGAACGAAGAAGGAAATCGTCATCAGGAGGGGGCGGAACGAAGAACCGGAAGAGAAGCAGTCGCCATTGCGAGACACGAGGACGGAAGCGGAGGACGCCGAAGATAGTGCTGCACCCGGAAGACCATGAGTGATCCCGGAGGGCCCACAAAGTGACCCGGTGGAGGAACCCGGCAAGGGAAAGAACTTGTGTGACCCAGAAGAGATGGCAGAAGGTGGAGAGCGTCCCTACGTCCGAGACACTGGCGGGGTGTGATGCGACTGTTGCCCCAAGAGATGACCCGTGTTCAGGAACAGCGTACCCGGATCCAGATCAGCGTGGATCACCACCAGCAGAGCTATGAGACTTTAACTATGCAACCCGGCTGGGTTGAAGACACCCGTGACCGCATGGAGAGCGAGGGTGGATGCCGTACTGCAACTTTAGTGGACTTATCTTTGCCCGGCGCTGTACCGCGCCCTATCCGGAAAGAGACCGACCCGCTCGGAGCCCTGGAAGAAAAGTGGTTATCCCTGCCGGAGCCCCTGATACCAGCGCCTATGATGACCGAGGTGAGAGGAGAGCAGCTCCATTGCTGGTAGGAGCGGGATGAAACTAGTGATGATATGATAGGCTTCCTAGGAGTTCCCGGTGGCCCCGTAGGCCCAGTAGAGATTGTGACAAGAAATGAATATTTGAAAAGGTGTAGTCAGAGATGGGAACAGGAAGAATTGAAAAGGCAAGAGAAAAAGCGGGAATTGATTGCGCAGACCCAGTATTTAAAAGCCATTGCCCGAAGAGATAAGAGCGTTACTGGATCACAGAGGCATGAAGGCAGGATTGTAAAAGTCAAAGATGCAGATGGATATGCCTTTGCTTGAGAGGCCGGAATAGATTGTGACATTTTCATCAACCGCCGTGATGTGGAGTCGCACTTGCCAGAAAAGCACCCAGACAGGGAAGTGCAAGTTGGAGAGTGGGTCTCCTATGTTATTGTGCAAGGAGCTAGAGGCCCGTATGGCATTAGGGTGCAGAGACTGTGTTTAAACGCCTCAGATGATGACATGCCTGTGTGGCGCCCCTGCGTCCAGGAGGCCACAAAGGGAACTGCAGCCAGGCAGGTAGGACATGTTGCACACCAACACCCTAGCCCTGAGATTAGATGCTCTATGAGATGGAGGGGTGGTGGATTCAGAGGAGTGGGTTGGGCACACCAGAGGTCAGGTGACTTACAGTATATAGGAAGGGGGAGGAGTGAAGGAAGTCAGTGTAAGGAGTAAGCCATGGTGCTGAGAAGCAAAGACCAGAAGCTGAGCTGAGCTGAGAGAGAAAGACAATCACACTCTCTGTGAGTGCAAGGCCTAGGAGCGCAGAATCCGTACTGAGCCAGTGTGAGCCAGAGGGGAGAGAAAGCCCATCCGACGCTGATGCCACCAGGAGTGTGACAGAACAGAGAAGGGACGGTGTAACCCGGGCCCTAGACAGCAGCTGAAGCCACTGACTGCAGGCAGAGAAGTCCCTCCTAGGGTACTGAAAGGAACAGAGAGAAGGAGCCTGGTAGAACCTCATGCTGGAGGACTATTGGAGGCTGGGCTGAGTAGAGTGTCGGCTCTAGAGGGGACCGTAGTTCACCCGGCATTCCCAAACACCGACGGGGGATCACAGCTTCACGCTAGGGTCCCTAACCCAAAGGACAGGCAGCTAAGTGACGCACTAGGACTCACAGAAGCCCGAGTCACCGCCATACTGTCCAGCGTACCACACACCACCCGTACAGACGGAGACCGTAGACAGCCTGGAAAGGACACTAAAGACTGTGTGAGGGGTCACAGAGAGAGAGGCCTGGCTGCAGAGCAAAGGGAACCCGGAGAGGGAGAATGTGCCCGTGTGTTAAGAACTGTGCTTGATTGTAAGAACTGCAGATGACTTGTAACTACTTGGAAAGAACAAAGAGTAAAGCTTTGGAAAACCCTGAATTGCCTCTCTTGTCTGCATCTACCTGCACACCATTCCTCCCTACAGATCCAGCCTGTCAGCACCAGCCAGGAGGAGAGATCCCTGCAGCGTCTGTGAAGTAAGTGTGCTACAACATCACCATAGACTTAACCCTTACTGCCCCGGGGGATACAGTTCTTCCCACTGGAACTATACCATCTCTGCTGCCATCACATCACCCCCGGAGGTTCTGCAGCAGCGGCGGCCCCATTACTGGCCGCACTAAGTGGGTGGCGTCACGAGTGACATTTTCCCCTGTAAATATTCCCCATTTTATTGTGTGGGCTCGGGACACGGTCCGGACCAGGACCATCCGTGACATCCCCCAGCAGTACACCGGTCCGGTACTGAGTACCCCCGTCCCAGTGGGCTCCACACCTGCATTGGAAGAAACGAATCCAATAATACCGCCGGACCCAATCGTTAACCCGGGTCCTACCACTGACTCAACAACTGTTCCAGTGAAGAGCACCGCAGATGTTGCAACTCAAACTCCGGAGAGTTACCTGCTGATTCAAGCATTGCAAGACCTCGAGATGTTTCCCAGAAAGAGAGGACCGCCAACACTCCCGTGGAAGGTCAAGCAAGAAGAAAAGAAGGAGTGAAGACCCGTGTCCTGTAACCAGAAGAAGAGGAAGACTTGTAAGTGTGAATGAAGTGTTTTCCTTAGTGATCCCACCCCATACCTGAATGAATGCTAGCATTCCCGTTTGTCTCATATATGTTGAACTGAACAATTGGCTACCATGAACAATGACTTGGTACGAACATTGAACTGTATATAGTTGAGCACCTTAGTGTGCTCCCCTTTGGTTTTAAGACCAGTGTCCACATGAGACGTAGTGCAAGTGACTGTTTTGAATCGTGGACTTTGCACTTTGAACTGTTTTTGAAACTTTTTGCACTTTTTCAGAAAAGAAGAATGTTTTTATACTTTTTGAAAGAAAGTAATGTTTTATAATGTGTGTTTTAAGGAAAGTGAATGTGTTTAGACCACGTAGAGGTCCAGAGAGGGTAATGACGTATTTATACCCATGCACTTGTTTATAGTTAAAGTAACGTTTGAAGACTCGAGCCTCCCGGATGGGAAGAAACCAAGAATGCTTAATGTTATTGTTGTTATAAAATAAAAATGTTGTCAGGGGGATCCATGACGGGCAGCGCGGGGACGCGCTAGTTAACTCCGGGAGAGTGTGGCGCCCCTGCGTTCAGGAGGCCACAGAAGGGAACTGCAGCCAGGCAGGTAGGACATTGTTGCACACCAACACCCTCACAGCCCACACAACCCACGTACAGAAGGTAGCATCCAGCCCTGAGATTAGAGACTCTATGAGATTGAGGGGTGGTGGATTTGGAGGAGTGCGTTGAGCACACCGTAGTCAGGTGACTTGACAGTAGAAATAGGAAGGGGGAGGAGGAAGGAGTTCAGTAGGCCGTAGTGAGCTGAACAGCAAAGACCAAGAACAGGCCAGAGAACAGCAGGAGGTTGAGCTAGGCTGAGCAGGAGAAAGCCACACGTCCTGGAAGAGTGAGGGCATAAGGAGCGCAGAATCTGTACCGAGCCAGTGCGAGCCGGAGGAGAGAGAAAGCCTATCCAGAGCTGGATCCCCAGGAGTGTGAGAGGACAGAGAGGGACGGTGATACCCGGGCCCTAGAACTACAGCTAAAGCAACCGACTGCAGGCGGAGTAGCCCTCCTATTATACCGAGAGACGCAGAAGGAAAGGAGCTTGGTAGAACCTCAGACTTGAGGACTGCTGGAGGCTGGGCTGAAGTAGAGTGTCGGCTCTAGAGGGGACCGTAGTTTACCCGGCATCCCCAAACAACACGACGGGGGGTCTTAATTCCAGATTGGGATCCCTATCCTAAAGGACAGGCAGCTCAGTGACAAACTAAGGACCCACAGGGGCCATACTGTCCAGTGTCACCGCCATACTGTCCAGTGTCGCACAACACGAAGTAAAGAGAGAACGTAATAACCCGGAAAGGACAAAGAGACTGTGTGAGGGGTCACAGAGAGAGAGGCCTGGCTGCAGGGAGCAAAGGGAACCCGGAGAGGGAGAATGTGCCCGTGTATTAAGAACTGTGCTTGAACTTTGTAAGAACTGGAACTGAGCTGTAAAGTGACTTGAAGAACTGAGAGTAAACACGGAAAACCCTGAGATTGCCTCCCTTGTGTCTCTGCATGAAAGTGATTCTCTCCCTACAGCAGTGGTGGGGAACGTCCGGCCCCCGGGCCGGATCCGGCCCGCCACATTATCTCATCCGGCCCGCCACGTTATCTCATCCGGCCCGCCAGGGCCGGGACGACAGCTAGGCGATCGACCGCCACCCGGCCCTGGCGAGGAGAAGCTGCGGCAGGGAGCGGTGGGCGCCGCCATGTTCTTTGTGGCTGGCGCCCACTAACTGTACAGCCGGTCAATAGAGGTTGAGACCTCTACACAATGGCCGCGGTCTCCAATTAGCCGCGGCCATTTTGTTGAAGTCTCAGCTTCCACCGACCGGCTGTACTGTTAGTGGGCGCCGGCCACAAAGAACATGGCGGCGCCCACCGCTAGCTGCCGCAGGCCCGCAGCTACTACTCGCAGGCAGCGTCCTGCAGATGTGCCCTCCGGGCTCCGGCACCCCTGCTCCACATCCACAGTTCAATGGTAAGTTATGCTGGAGGCTGTGGGGGAGGCTGTGGGGGAGACAGGGAGGCTGTGAGGGAGGCTGTGGGGGAGACAGGGAGGCTGTGAGGGAGGCTGTGGGGGAGGCTGTGGGGGAGACAAGAAGGCTGTGGGGGAGACAGGGAGGCTGTGGGGGAGACAGGGAGGCTGTGGGGGAGACAGGGAGGCTGTGAGGGAGGCTGTGGGGAAGGCTGTGGGGGAGACAGGAAGGCTGTGGGGGAGGCTGTGGGGGAGGCTGTGGGGGAGACAGGGAGGCTGTGGGGGAGACAGGGAGGCTGTGGGGGAGGCAGGGAGGCTGTGGGGGAGACAGGAAGGCTGTGGGGGAGGCTGTGGGGGAAGCTGTGGGGGAGGCTGTGGGGGAGACAGGGAGGCTGTGGGGGAGACAGGGAGGCTGTGGGGGAGGCAGGGAGGCTGTGGGGGAGGCTGTGGGGGAGACAGGGAGGCTGTGAGGGAGGCTGTGGGGGAGACAGGGAGGCTGTGGGGGAGGCTGTGGGGGAGACAGGAAGGCTGTGGGGGAGGCTGTGGGGGAGACAGGAAGGCTGTGGGGGAGGCTGTGGGGGAGACAGGGAGGCTGTGGGGGAGACAGGGAGGCTGTGGGGGAGACAGGGAGGCTGTGGGGGAGGCTGTGGGGGAGACAGGAAGGCTGTGGGGGAGGCTGTGGGGGAGACAGGGAGGCTGTGGGGGAGACAGGGAGGCTGTGGGGGAGGCTGTGGGGGAGACAGGAAGGCTGTGGGGGAGGCTGTGGGGGAGACAGGGAGGCTGTGGGGGAGACAGGGAGGCTGGCCCCCCGTGTACACGTGTGTCGTGTGCCTCAGGCCCCCGTCTACCCGTGTGTCGTGCGCCTCTGGCACCCATGTACCCGTGCGCCTCTGGCCACCTTGTACCGGTGCGCGAATTTATACGGCCCGCGAATGATATTCTAAATTTCCAAATGGCCCTTTGCAGAGAAAAGGTTCCCCACCCCTGCCCTACAGGATTACAACGACCCTGCAACTGAAGAGCCACAGCACAGCCTGTCAGCACCAGCAAAGAGGAGAGATCCCTGCAGCGTCTGCAAAGTAAGTGTGCTACACACTCCACAATAGACTTAACCCTTACTGCCCCGGGGAACACAGTTCTACTCACTGGAACTATCCCACCTAAGCTGCCATTACATCATTCCGGAGGTTCTGCAGCAGCGGCGGCCCCATCACTGGCCGCATCAAGTGGGTGGCGTCACGACTGACAACCCCTGTAAATATCCACTTTTATTGCCAGGGCCCGGGACACGGTCCGCACCAGGACCACCCGTGACTTCCCCAGTAAAGACCCGGTCCGGTACCGAGTTCCCCCGTCCCAGTGGGCCCGACATATGTACAATGTCTATAGACAGAGCTGCCCCCACCCACACCAGGCTCTGTATGTACAATGTCTATAGACAGAGAGCTGCTTCTGCCCACACCTGGCTTTGTATGTACAATGTCTATAGACAGAGCTGCCCCCACCCACACCAGGCTCTGTATATACAATGTCTATAGACAGAGCTGCCCCCACCCACACCAGGCTCTGTATGTACAATGTCTATATACAGAGAGCTGCTTCTGCCCACACCTGGCTTTGTATGTACAATGTCTATAGACAGAGAGCTGCCCTCCACACCAGGCTCTGTATATACAATGTCTACACACAGAGAGCTTCCCCCGCCCATACCAAGCATACAATAAATATGTACAATATCTATAGACAGAGAGCTGCCTCTGCCCACACCAGGCTCTATATGTACAATGTCTATAAACATCGAGCTGCCCCCACCCATACCAGGCTCTGTATGAACAATGTCTATAGACAGAGAGCTGCCTCTGCACATACCAGGCTCTGTATGTACAATATCTATAAAAATAGAGCTGCCCCCGCCCATAGCAGGCTCTGTATGTACAATGTCCATAGACAGAGAGCTGCCCCGCCTACACCAGGCTCTGTATGTACAATGTCTATAGGCAGAGAGCTCCCTTCGCCCACACCAGACTCTGTATGTACAATGTCTATAGACAATGAGCTCCCTTCGCCCACACCAGGCTCTGTATGTACAATTTCTATAGACAGAGATCTGCCCCCACACACACCAGGCTTTGTATGTACAATGTCTATCGACAGAGAGCTGCCCCTGCCCACACCAGGCTCTGTATGTACATTTCTATAGACAGTGAGCTGCTAATGAAAGCAGGGGACATGCTGAACTTGGGTCATGCACTGTTGAGTCTGAGCAATGATAAGCTACTGGTGCTAAAGCAAACATGACATATAAACAACACACAGTGTGATAAGAGACACATGGGTGAAGTCTGTGTGTTAACCCTAACTGCATGCTGTTTTCAGATTACATAGCAAAAGCCTACTGACATATTCCCTTTAATGTTTTATTTGTTTCAATCATGTGATGAATCCTGACCCCTTTCGCTGTCATGTCTGACGCTCTTTGGATGATCTTCTGCACCATTTTTTGGCTTTTTGCTTATGTTGGATATAAATTGATAAACAAGATTCCTATAATTTGTGACAGGGTTCCCTAGACCTTCTTACTAGAGACATTTCCTGATACCGTAGTTGCTATGTCATTCTGCCCTTACCAATATGTTATGTTTTATCATGTTCTGCCATATTGGTAACAGTATTGATGGGTTTATTACACTTAAAGGGAGTCTGTCAGTAGGTTTTTGCTGTGTAATCTGAAGACAGCATATTGTAAGAGTTAACACAGAGGTTTCAGTATGTTTCTTATTGTATGCTGTGTTGTTTACCTGCAATTTGTTTGTTTTAGCACCTGTAGCTTATCATTGCTGAGTCCAAGTCCAGCACACCCGCTGCTGTGATTAGCATCTCACTATCTATAGACATTGTAGGCAGGGGAAACTGTGATAGTGTCAGTACCTCTGCACCCAGTAATCTAAGTGATACCTTGTTGGATTCAGGGTCTCTTTCCCTACGTCATGCTGCTCTCAGATGAGTTAGCAAAAACCTGCTGACAGATTTCCCTTAATAAATTGT
The DNA here is from genome assembly GCA_033576535.1 of Allobates femoralis. Taxonomy (NCBI): domain Eukaryota; kingdom Metazoa; phylum Chordata; class Amphibia; order Anura; family Aromobatidae; genus Allobates; species Allobates femoralis. The sequence continues at coordinate 568,706,708 of JARQOC010000005.1, read as the reverse complement.
GTTGCACTTCTGCCATGAGTGAATTTTGTGCTTGGGGAAAGTCTTGGTGGTGTCTGGCTGAATGGTTCCAGACAATGTCCCTGGGAGGGTGAATAGACGTCTCTACAGAGGAGTGCGTGGATGTGCGCTGATCTGATTGGCGCTGTCTTACCCCGTGATTCGGGTACTGATTATTCATACAGGGAGGTGGCAGAATACGCACAGTTTTTTGAGACACTTAAGTTTGTTTTTTAACCCTTTCGGGGTCAGTTGGGGAGGCCGGAGCAGCGGGTGGTGCCACTACCCAAGAGATCCTGCAACGTGTATGGTACAGAGAGAAGGCGTGTAACGACAGCGGACCGGTGATGTGCTAGGTTGTGAGAACCTCAAGATGAGGAGCTAGAAGAGGTGAAATAATAATATTTATATAGCACCGACATATGCCGCAGCACTGTACAATAAGCGGGGACATATACACACAATAAGGACATTACAAAGTAACACAGAGGTCACCGGTTACAGGAGGACAGAGGACCGTCCACATTGTGAAATGTTTGCTATCAACTTTGTAATCTGCACCTTCTGCTGAACTGTTACCGGTGTAAGGTATATATATGTCTATTGTGGCGTCCGCCTTACTGACCGCTCACATAATCTATAGAAGGTAAAGCAACAGCTCTTATAAGTTGGCTCCAATATGACGTACAGATGGGCGATGTCTTCTGCAGACCCTTGAAGACCCAAGACAGAAATGTTCTTTACAGCACTGGAGTGAGTGAGGCTTTAAGTCTACGTCCCCTGACCCCAGTGTTATACTCCCCTCCAGCTTCTATCATTGCTGCTCAAGTCAGTGTCCTGCAGCTTGTGACCTGCTGGAGGCCTTGTTCTGGCCTCTTTCTTTCCTCGTTCTGGTCTCATTCTAGCCTCATTTCAGCCTCTATCTGGCCTCGTTATGGCCCCATTCTGGTGTTATTCTGGTCTCTCTCAGAACTCGTTCTGGCCTTGCTCTGGTCTTGTTCTGGTCCCATTCTGACCTTGTTCTGGCCTCTTTCTTTCCTCATTCTGACCTAATTCTGGCCTCATTCTAGCTTCATTCTGGCCTCTGTCTGGTTTCATTATGGCCATGCTCTGGCCTCGTTCTGGCCTCAGTCCTCTTTCTGGGCTCGTTCTAACCTTCTCCTGGCCTCATTCTGGCCTTGCTCTGGTCTTGTTCTGGTCCCATTCTGACCTTGTTCTAATCTCATTATGTCCTCGTTCTGGCCTTGCTCTAGTCTCATTCTTACTATGTCCTCGTACTGGCCTTGCTTTGGTCTTATTCTGGCCTCTCTCTAGCCTTGGTCTAGTCTCATTCTGACCTCATTCTGATCCCATTCTGACCTTGTTCTAGCCTCGTTCTGGCCTCATTCTGGCCTTGTTCTGGCCTTCCTTTGGTCTTATTCTGGCCTCTCTCTAGCCTTGCTCTAGTCTCATTCTGACCTCATTCTGGTCTCGTTCTGGCCTTGCTTTGGTCTTATTCTGGCCTCTCTCTAGCCTTGCTCTAGTCTCATTCTGACCTCATTCTGGTCTCGTTCTGGCCTTGCTTTGGTCTTATTCTGGCCTCTCTCTAGTCTTGCTCTAGTCTCATTCTGACCTCATTCTGGTCTCGTTCTGGCCTTGCTTTGGTCTTATTCTGGCCTCTCTCTAGCCTTGGTCTAGTCTCATTCTGACCTCATTCTGATCCCATTCTGACCTTGTTCTAGCCTCGTTCTGGCCTCATTCTGGCCTTGTTCTGGCCTTGCTTTGGTCTTATTCTGGCCTCTCTCTAGCCTTGCTCTAGTCTCATTCTGACCTCATTCTGGTCTCGTTCTGGCCTTCCTTTGGTCTTATTCTGGCCTCTCTCTAGCCTTGCTCTAGTCTCATTCTGACCTCATTCTGGTCTCGTTCTGGCCTTGCTTTGGTCTTATTCTGGCCTCTCTCTAGCCTTGCTCTAGTCTCATTCTGACCTCATTCTGGTCTCGTTCTGGCCTTGCTTTGGTCTTATTCTGGCCTCTCTCTAGTCTTGCTCTAGTCTCATTCTGACCTCATTCTGGTCTCGTTCTGGCCTTGCTTTGGTCTTATTCTGGCCTCTCTCTAGCCTTGTTCTAGTCTCATTCTGACCTCATTCTGGTCTCGTTCTGGCCTTGCTTTGGTCTTATTCTGGCCTCTCTCTAGCCTTGTTCTAGTCTCATTCTGACCTCATTCTGGTCTCGTTCTGGCCTTGCTTTGGTCTTATTCTGGCCTCTCTCTAGCCTTGTTCTAGTCTCATTCTGACCTCATTCTGGTCTCGTTCTGGCCTTGCTTTGGTCTTATTCTGGCCTCTCTCTAGTCTTGTTCTAGTCTCATTCTGACCTCATTCTGGTCTTGTTCTGGCCTTCCTTTGGTCTTATTCTGGCCTCTCTCTAGCCTTGCTCTAGTCTCATTCTGACCTCATTCTGGTCTCGTTCTGGCCTTGCTTTGGTCTTATTCTGGCCTCTCTCTAGTCTTGCTCTAGTCTCATTCTGACCTCATTCTGGTCTCGTTCTGGCCTTGCTTTGGTCTTATTCTGGCCTCTCTCTAGCCTTGCTCTAGTCTCATTCTGATCTCATTCTGGCCTCGTTCTGGTCCCATTCTGACCTTGTTCCAGCCTTGTTCTGGCCTTGCTTTGGTCTTATTCTGGCCTCTCTCTAGCCTTGCTCTAGTCTGATTCTGACCTCATTGTGGCCTCATTCTGGTCTTGTCATGGCGTTGTTCTGATCTCACTCTGGCCTCATTCAGACTTCACTCTGGCTCTCAGAGACATGTATTGAAAGCTTATGACATTCTGGTCTCGTTCTGGCCTTGCTTTGGTCTTATTCTGGCCTCTCTCTAGCCTTGCTCTAGTCTCATTCTGATCTCATTCTGGCCTCGTTCTGGTCCCATTCTGACCTTGTTCCAGCCTTGTTCTGGCCTTGCTTTGGTCTTATTCTGGCCTCTCTCTAGCCTTGCTCTAGTCTCATTCTGACCTCATTCTGGTCTCGTTCTGGCCTTGCTTTGGTCTTATTCTGGCCTCTCTCTAGCCTTGCTCTAGTCTCATTCTGACCTCATTCTGGTCTTGTTCTGGCCTTCCTTTGGTCTTATTCTGGCCTCTCTCTAGTCTTGTTCTAGTCTCATTCTGACCTCATTCTGGTCTTGTTCTGGCCTTCCTTTGGTCTTATTCTGGCCTCTCTCTAGCCTTGCTCTAGTCTCATTCTGACCTCATTCTGGTCTCGTTCTGGCCTTGCTTTGGTCTTATTCTGGCCTCTCTCTAGTCTTGCTCTAGTCTCATTCTGACCTCATTCTGGTCTCGTTCTGGCCTTGCTTTGGTCTTATTCTGGCCTCTCTCTAGCCTTGCTCTAGTCTCATTCTGATCTCATTCTGGCCTCGTTCTGGTCCCATTCTGACCTTGTTCCAGCCTTGTTCTGGCCTTGCTTTGGTCTTATTCTGGCCTCATTCTGGCCTTGTTCTGGCCTTGCTTTGGTCTTATTCTGGCCTCTCTCTAGCCTTGCTCTAGTCTGATTCTGACCTCATTGTGGCCTCATTCTGGTCTTGTCATGGCGTTGTTCTGATCTCACTCTGGCCTCATTCAGACTTCACTCTGGCTCTCAGAGACATGTATTGACAGCTTATGACATAACCTCTTACTTCCGGTCATTCATAAGTTAAGGGCATAAGAGGGCGATGCGGGACTGGAGCGTCATCGAAAAAGGATGAAAATAATAGTGAGTATAAAACAGAGGGCAGGGACCTTAGATAAAAAGCAACACTCCACCGCTGCCAAGAATAACACCGAAGTGGTGCTTTAAGAGAATCCTCCTTCACCAATAGTTGCAGAGCAAAAAAACAAATTGCAAAACTGCAACATAACTTGGCGACACAGCAAACGACCTTTATTGTGATCAAAAATGGCTGCTCACCGGGATCAATCACCGGTCAAATATAGGTTGTGTTTATTTTATCGCTTGACTGACGTGATTAAGTTGGGGGACAGTTAAAAAAAATCAGATTATTGCTATGTAATATCACATCAAGATCACATCAGGATAAGGATCAGGGAGCGGTCACTATGACTAATAGTCAATGGGAGCGGCTGAAAACCTTCTCAGCGCTGAAGGCACAAGGGGAACTTTGTTCAGACTAAACTCGAGCCGACCTCGGCACTGTCTGCTTTATATGAGAAGTATCAGGCGGCGTCTGTAAATGGAGGAAAGAGCTCACAATCCGGGCTCATAAAGAAATAAATAAGAACGACCCAAACTTAATCTAACAATAAAAGGATCAGATCATCCTGGGATTTCCCCAATCCTATGTCTACATTATCACATGATGACGGCCACATCTGGACGGTCCAAGTGTGGAGCAGTGTATATAGTAACAGCATACAGGGAAACAATGTAACAACCACAGTGATTGTGTAACTATCTGGATCTTTGCCCTATAGATCAATCATGGGACTCTGGGTTTGGTTATGTTGGGTTTATAGGGACTTTCCTGACTACAAAACAGAAAGTCCGAAAATATTCCCTAAATGAAAAGTGCAAGAATAAGATAAAATACATGTGTCTATGGCAGATTCCCACTGTCATTAGCATGTAAATGTATTGTTTTATTATTATACACTGTTTTGAAACATTTTCATGATCTCATAACATTTTGTGACACTTCTCAGGATTTTGTCTAGTGGCAAATGGGGTTATACAATGGGGAAAAAAGTATTGAGTCAGCCCCTAATTGTGCAAGATGTCCCACAATAAAGAGGAGGTTGGCCTCAATTATGAGACAAAATGAGAAAACTAATCCTGAAAATCAATTAAATAAATACAAACAAGCGAGATTTCTGGCTCTCAGAGACCTGTAACCTCTTTAAGAGGCTCCTCTGTCCTCCACTCATTACCTGTAGTACTGGAGGCTCCTCTGTCCTCCACTCATTACCTGTAGTACTGGAGGCTCCTCTGTCCTCCACTCATTACCTGTAGTACTGGAGGCTCCTCTGTCCTCCACTCATTACCTGTAGTACTGGAGGCTCCTCTGTCCTCCACTCATTACCTGTAGTACTGGAGGCTCCTCTGTCCTCCACTCATTACCTGTAGTACTGAAGGCTCCTCTGTCCTCCACTCATTACCTGTAGTACTGGAGGCTCCTCTGTCCTCCACTCATTACCTGTAGTACTGGAGGCTCCTCTGTCCTCCACTCATTACCTGTAGTACTGGAGGCTCCTCTGTCCTCCACTCATTACCTGTAGTACTGGAGGCTCCTCTGTCCTCCACTCATTACCTGTAGTACTGGAGGCTCCTCTGTCCTCACTCATTACCTGTAGTACTGGAGGCTCCTCTGTCCTCCACTCATTACCTGTAGTACTGGAGGCTCCTCTGTCCTCACTCATTACCTGTAGTACTGGAGGCTCCTCTGTCCTCCACTCATTACCTGTAGTGCTGGAGGCTCCTCTGTCCTCCACTCATTACCTGTAGTACTGGAGGCTCCTCTGTCCTCCACTCATTACCTGTAGTACTGGCACCTGTGTGACCTTGTTATCGTATAAAAGACACCTGTCCGCAACCTCAAACAGTCACTGTCCAAACTCCACTATGGTGAAGACCAAAGAGCTGTTGAACGACACCAAAAACAACATTGTATCCCTGCCCCAGGCTGGGAAGACTGAATCTGCAATAGGCAAGCAGCTTGGTGTGAAGAAATCAACTGTGGGAGCAATAATTAGAAGATGGAAGACATACAAGATCACTGATAATCTCCCTTGATACAGGGCTCCAAGCAAGATCTCACCCCGTGGGGTCAAATTGATCTCAAGGACGGTCAGCAAAAATCCCAGAACCACACGGGGGACCTAGTGAATGACCAACGGACCAACGTTACACAGGCTACCATCAGTAACACACTATACCGCCAGGGACTCAGATCCTGCAGTGCCAGAAGTGTCCCCCTGCTTAAGCCATTACGTGTCCGGGTCCGTCTGAAATTTGCTAAAGCATTTGAATGATCCAGAAGAGTACTGGGAGAATGTCATAAGGTCAGATGAAACCAAAGTAGAACTGTTTGGTAGAAACAAGTTGTGTTTGGAGGAGATAGAATGCTGAGTTGCATCCAAAGAAAAGAACACCATACCTACTGTGAAGCATGGGAGTGGCAACATCATGCTTTGGGCCTGTTTCTCTGCAAAGGGACCAGGATGACTGATCTGTGTACTTGAAAGAATGAATGGGGCCATGTATCTTGAGATTTTGAGTGCAAACCTCCTTCCATCAGCACGGGCATTGAAGATAAAACGTGGCTGGGTCTTTCAGCATGACAATGATCCCAAGCACACCGCCAGGGCAATAAACGAGTGTCAACTGAAAACATGCCGAAATTCATCTAATGCTCTCTACAAGGACCTGTGTGATGTCATAACCATGTGACAGCAATGGGCGGTGCTAAGTACATTGTGCATGACTGCTTAGCTCCGCCCATTATGGTCACATGGCCATGACATTATACAGGTCCTTGTACAGAGCATTATATGAAGTTCAGCATGTTTTCAGTTGACTGCCCGGATGACTGTATGACTGTTTGGGCAGCTAGCCAATGAAAACATCTAAGTATCTAGGGTGCTTTTTGGGGATGAATACAAGGACTTAAAAAAACAGGTTACTAATGATCTGTACATGATCTAAACAACATTGGGGGCGGTTTAATCACAAAAAGGACATGACAGGTTCCTTTTAAGGTTGCAAACACAAATATTATTGACCTAAATTTCCCAATAACATAAAGTATAATCTCGGAATCACTAAGATGTCGGCACATCCAGAGTTATAAGCACATAAAGCGACACCGGCCAGAATTGAAAAATGGTGACGATCACACGTGTAACGGGTTCCCTTTAAAAACCGGACCCCAATCTTTCTTTATGGTAAACGCCACATTCGATTTGTTCTGGGCGTATACATAGACACAGGCGGCCACCAATACAGGATGAGCTTTTGGTTTATTATTTATTCACTGTAACCGATTGTGCTTTTAACTTTCGAAGACAGACGCACGGACAACATAGGAGGAAATGTAACTACATACCCAAGAAGAGGGGACTTATACAAATGTCACACACATGTAGGATGAGAAACCACAGTCTCTCTGTTACCGCACTTGCAGCCAACTGGTTCCTGTACAGTTTAGTACCCCAACAGTGCAGTCCGTAAGGGCACCTGCACAGACTGGAATATCCCTAACCACAGGACTATGATATGACTGCTCATACCTCGCTTCCTGATTGTCCGTCAAGAGTATCACTACCTCCTAAGAAACTAAGTGAGCAGTTGCTACACACAACAACCACAAAAGGGCAAGAATACAAGGAAAGACTATATGCCCATGACTGTAAGGTAGCAGGGACATTGTTAACCTAAGCTGTCACTCCCGCTAGGGACCCTAGACTAATTCCTGTCCCCGAAATTATCCCTGAAGGTGGGGTTGCCTGGGTCTCGTACCTTGCTGGACTCCTGGATATTACTCATCTAGAAATTTAAGGGGCAGGAGAGCAATGAAACACACGGGGAAACCAGCCAGTGCAATAGATATATCAGGGCTCCAAGTTCTATAGATAGAAGCTGCTGCCAAAGGAAACACCACCACTATAGCAACGAACTACTCCACAGGTAAGAATAAAATTTATATATCCGACATGGAGTAAGACCAGGGACAGGTAGATATAGCAGAAGGAGGAGACAATCACAAGCTGCAGCAGGAAAGAAGGCTAAGAGAATTCTCAACAAACAGGGAAGGGATCCTTAACCACTTCAGCATAGATCCAACACTAAGTGAGCTATACAGAATGCCTGTGATCTATTAAACACTGAGACCTCTGAGCCCAGGTCCAGAGGTGACACTCATGACAGAAGAGTGCTGCCTGTATGTGGATCAGGTGCAATCCCTCTGGTACATCACTTGGCAATATGTGACCACTTTACAAATTACACGGTGTCCACTGTTCTGGCTGTGGGTGGACATTAAACACAGGATCTGACCTACAGACAGTATTGCAAAAAAAGCAAGCTTAAGCATAGGGGATAAAGCATGGAGAACTGGTGAAAGGGGTGACCGCTGGTGTGGCAGGAAAGGACTTGGATCGTAAAGGTCGTCGATATACCCAAAAATCTGCCTTTACAGATGGTTTCTAATCCTGGCATCAATTATTGTAGACTCGACCTACACCACCAGTCCAAACCTTCTTTAACGTTGAGTTCAATTCAGTAATTGTTCTCTGTTATCAGTTATCTCATAGTGTTTTTTCACAAAAGGTCGTCTAGCAAACAAATTCAGCTTATTAGGAACTTTGAGCATTTTTGGCCTATGTGGATGGATCCTAAGTTCTTTTAGGGCTGGAAGGTTGTTGAAGAGTTCTAGAGTAGTAGAAAGTCAGTGTCCAAGAGTGGAGACTCCATAAAGCCATTGATGTGAACAAGAACGCTTGGCCACAGGAGACCTGGAGTATACCTGGGTGAAGCCAGACCAACTCCCGGCTCAGAAGACATAGGAGTTGGTGTCACTCCTTAGGTTAAGCGTTCTTTCAGCCTGGGCAATGGCATCATCAGCCCTCTTGCTCAGTTCTTTACACTCTTGTAGGATATCATTGAATTGTTTATAGGTCTCCTCAATAATGGAACTGTGCGAGGGTCTCAGTTCCCAGAAGCCTTCATCCACCCAAGGTTTGACGGCCCCCGAGACCTCCACTGCTCCACTGCCAATAAACCTTTTCAAGGAATTATCAATGTCTTTACATAGGTGATAGAGGTCACTACCGGAGCCGGTCACCCTCTCACCATCAATGACGCGGACGCTGGGGATAGTCTCCAAAACAGCGTGTCTGTATGACCCATTGGTGCAAAGCGGATTGCTCAAGTTATACACAGGGTCTCGAAGACGGATGCTCTCCAGTTTACGAAGACCCTTAAGACACTGCAGGTTCTCCACGTTGCACAGCAAGTTCCCGGCTACGTTTAGGGTCTGTAAGTTGTCGCAAGATGCCAGAGGCTCCAAGGAAGAGATCCGGTTGCAGGAAAGATTTAGGGCCACCATCTGCTTGAGAGCGGTCAATGGGGCGAGGTGGGCTATGTAGTTATTAGATAAGTCTAAACGTTCCAGGTTGGAGCATTCCCCTATACAACCCAGGTCCTGCAGTCCCAGGCCTCGCAACTTGAGGAATAGGATCGACTCCAGGTCAAACTCCCCAGTTCTGGACTTCAGCATCTCGGGGGTGATCCGGGCATGTTCCAGGTTCTGATCTTTGTTGTTCCGGGTTTCCATGGCCAAGACAATGTTCTAAAATGTTATCTAGATGTGTCCTGGATCAAGATGTCTGCTCGGCCTAGATGTGGTGGAGACGTCTTATGTAGAGATATATGACCCTGTCTTCTAGAAGCCAGAAGGCATCACATAACTTGTAAGATTTGTCCAAAACGTTCTGTAAAGTAGAAAAAAAGTATTAGTGATATGTAAGAATACACATTTCCATTATTGATTTACTAATATATCTAAAACCCAACTGTGATACTGTCGACTGAGCTGCAAAGCATATCTTGTGTGTTATTGCCACTGTATCTAAGCCACTTGTGGAGCTATCCCTGAGCAGAGAAGACACACGTACCTGAGCCTTGTTAAGGTATAATTGGGAGAACAGACAGAAGTTCCAAAAACAGTCTCTGTACTGGGGAACAACCTCCAAAATTAAAGGGAATCTGTCAGCAGGTTTTTGCTATAAGTTGAGGACAGCCTGCTTTAAGGGTTCAAAAACAAAAATCAACTTTGCCCCTCTTATCAGGATCTGTGCTATTGTTTATTTAAACTAAAGGTGTTACCATTAGAGGACAACTTTGTCATGTGCACAGCAGTATGACACCCCCTCTCCTGTGATTGACACCTCACAGTCAGTGCACAATCTCTATAGGGAGCCTGGTGTGGGCGGGGGCAGCTCTCTGTCTATAGACATTGTACATACAGAGCCTGGTGTGGGCGGGGGCAGCTCTCTGTCTATAGACATTGTACATACAGAGCCTGGTGTGGGCGGGGGCAGCTCTCTGTCTATAGACATTGTACATACAGAGCCTGGTGTGGGCGGGGGCAGCTCTCTGTCTATAGACATTGTACATACAGAGCCTGGTGTGGGCGGGGGCAGCTCTCTGTCTATAGACATTGTACATACAGAGCCTGGTGTGGGCGGGGGCAGCTCTCTGTCTATAGACATTGTACATACAGAGCCTGGTGTGGGCGGGGGCAGCTCTCTGTCTATAGACATTGTACATACAGAGCCTGGTGTGGGCGGGGGCAGCTCTCCCAGCTCTCCTGTGTTGCTACAACTAAATTCTTCGATTGTGTGAAAACGGCTGCAGCCAGTAATCTATGTGATACATCTTTGGATTCAGGGTTTCTTTGCCTACATTACGTTGCTGTCAGATGAGGCAGCAAAAACCTGCTGACAGATTCCCTTTAAGCCACGGGAGGAAAAATAATATTGCAACTCATCATCTCTCCTTGAACCATCTAAGACGAGGAAAGCTGGATGAGACAGGTGGGTCATCGGCCTGAGACCCAGCCACAACGTGGGAGATAGTCACTATAAAATGAGGCTATATAGTTTCACGTATCCGTAAATGTATATGGAGATAAATATTTATTTGGCATCATGAGACATTTAGCCTGGCACCTTCATTAGTTCATAGCTTTTCTTTTTCCTTGCATATTAATGAAATGGATGTCAAGGTTCTTCTGAAGACTCATCAGTCACAAAATCCAGGATTGGTGCCAGTAGTGATGAGTGGGCACTACCATGCTCAAGTGCTTGGTTGGTCACTTGGATGGGTTCGAGTTGGGTTCGAGGATATTGGAAGTCAAATGGGAAGACTCTTTTGTAAAGATGTTCAAGTTTCCCATTGGCTTCCATTCGAGCCTGTCCAAGCATCAGCCTTGCCCTGTTTCGAGTACCAAGCCCCTGAGCATGAAGTGCCCGCTCATCCCTACTCAGAGCCTGAGAACCTGGCACCGGTCCTGGATTTGGAGACTGAAGCCATATCTGGAGTAGACATCTTCCCTGACATCCCCAGAAAAATAGCTGTGAGATGAGACTAAAAAACTTCCCCAAATGTGGCAATGTGCTCCACATCTTCTGCCTCCTGGGACCAGATGACCCAGGAGGCCCCTTCCAACTTTAAAAAAAAACATAAAATCAGAAAACTCACCATAAACAGCCAAAAGGTCTGATAACCAATGCACACAGCAGGACGCAGCAGACCCATGATAAAGGCAACACAGGTGCATAACACCGATGCAGCAATCTCTCAATCTGCCATGACATAGGTGAGGTGATTGGTGGTATTTTGTGCACACAGATGAGGTTTGTATAGGGCGTCAGTCACACAAGCAGGTATGATGCAGAATATCTGCACTATATACAAGCATCGCGTAGTGCCCTGCTAAGTGCATTGGAGATCAGACCTATTGGCTGTTTATGGTGAGTTCCCTTCCAACGTCACCATTCTGTGACTCTATGATTCCTTCAGGACACAATTGTTGGTAAGTCCGGCCCATGAGGACCAGGAGGATGGACTGCAAGAGAATATGGACAATTAATCAGTGATCAGGATGTAACAGAGCGGATTATTATAGTCATTGCTGGTGATGCAACATAACCACAAAGATGAGCGGCGACACCGGGGACGGGGAACCGTGAGACCTCAGTGATATCACATGTACGAGCTCTCCATCTACGTGTGATACCCTATAGATAATACACAGGGTGACATTATATGTATGATCCTCTCCATCTCCGTGTGATACCCTATAGATAATACACGGGGTAACATTACATGTATGATCCTCTCCATCTACGTGTTATACCATATAGATAATACACGGGGTAACATTACATGTATGATCCTTCCCATCTACGTGTTATACCATATAGATAATACACGGGGTAACATTACATGTACAATCCTCCCATCTCTGTGTGACACCCTATAGATAATACACAGGATGACATTATATGTATGACACCCATCTCTGTGTGATACCATATAGATAATACACAGGGTGATATTATATGTGTGACCAACCATCTCCATGTGATACCCTATAGATAATACACAGGGTGACATTATATGTATGACCCCCATCTCTGTGTGATACCCTATAGATAATACACAGGGTGACATTATATGTATGACCCCCATCTCTGTGTGATACCCTATAGATAATACACAGGGTGACATTACATGTACAATCCTCCCCATCTCCATGTGATACCCTATAGATAATACACAGGGTGACATTATATGTATGACCCCCATCTCTATGTGATACTCTATGGATAATACACGGGGTAACATTACATGTACAATCCTCCCCATCTCTGTGTGACACCCTATAGATAATACACAGGATGACATTATATGTATGATCCTCTCCATCTCCGTGTGATACCCTATAGATAATACACGGGGTAACATTACATGTATGATCCTTCCCATCTACGTGTTATACCATATAGATAATACACGGGGTAACATTACATGTACAATCCTCCCCATCTCTGTGTGACACCCTATAGATAATACACAGGATGACATTATATGTATGACCCCCATCTCTATGTGATACTCTATGGATAATACACAGGGTGACATTATATGTATGACCCCCATCTCTGTGTGATACCCTATAGATAATACACAGGGTAACATTACATGTATGACTCCCTCTCTCCATGTGATACCCTATAGATAATACACAGGGTGACATTATATGTATGACCCCCATCTCTGTGTGATACCCTATAGATAATACACAGGATGACATTATATGTATGACCCCCATCTCCATGTGATACCCTATAGATAATACACAGGGTGACATTATATGTGTGACCAACCATCTCCATGTGATACCCTATAGATAATACACAGGTGGCATTATATGTATGACCCCCCATCTCCATGTGATACCCTATAGATAATACACATGGTGACATTATATGTATGACCCCCATCTCTGTGTGATACCCTATAGATAATACACAGGGTGACATTATATGTGTGACCAACCATCTCCATGTGATACCCTATAGATAATACACAGGTGGCATTATATGTATGACCCCCCATCTCCATGTGATACCCTATAGATAATACACAGGGTGACATTACACGTACAATCCTCCCCATTTCTGTGTGATACCCTATATATAATACACAGGGTGACATTATATGTGTGACCAACCATCTCCATGTGATACCCTATAGATAATACACAGGTGGCATTATATGTATGACCCCCCATCTCCATGTGATACCCTATAGATAATACACAGGGTGACATTACACGTACAATCCTCCCCATTTCTGTGTGATACCCTATATATAATACACAGGGTGACATTATATGTGTGACCAACCATCTCCATGTGATACCCTATAGATAATACACAGGTGGCATTATATGTATGACCCCCCATCTCCATGTGATACCCTATAGATAATACACAGGGTGACATTACACGTACAATCCTCCCCATTTCTGTGTGATACCATATAGATAATACACAGGGTGACATTACATGTATGACCCCCCCATCTCCATGTGATACCCTATAGATAATACACAGGTGGCATTATATGTATGACCCCCCATCTCCATGTGATACCCTATAGATAATACACAGGGTGACATTACACGTACAATCCTCCCCATTTCTGTGTGATACCCTATAGATAATACACATGGTGACATTATATGTATGACCCCCCATCTCCATGTGATACCCTATAGATACTACACAGGGTGACATTATATGCATGACCCCCATCTCCATGTGCTACCCTATAGACAATACACATGGTGACGTTATATGTATGATCCTCTCCATCTCCATGTGATACCCTATAGATAATACACAGGGTGACATTATATGTATGACCCCCATCTCTGTGTGATACCCTATAGATAATACACAGGGTGACATTATATGTATGACCCCCATCTCTGTGTGATACCCTATAGATAATACACAGGGTGACATTATATGTATGACCCCCATCTCCATGTGATACTCTATAGATAATACACAGGGTGACATTATATGTACAATCCTCCCCATCTCCATGTGATACTCTATAGATAATACACAGGGTGACATTACATGTATGATCCTCCCCATCTCCATGTGATACCCTATAGATAATACACAGGGTGACATTATATGTATGACCCCCATCTCCATGTGATACCCTATAGATAATACACAGGATGACATTACATGTATGACCCCTCCTCTCCATGTGATACCCTATAGATAATACACAGGGTGACATTACGTGTACGATCCTCTCCATATCCATGTGATACCCTATAGATAATACACAGGGTGACATTACGTGTACGATCCTCTCCATCTCCATGTGATACCCTATAGATAATACACAGGGTGACATTACGTGTACGATCCTCTCCATCTCCATGTGATACCCTATAGATAATACACAGGGTGACATTACATGTACAATCCTCCCCATCTCCATGTGATACCCTATAGATAATACACAGGGTGACATTATATGTATGACCCCCTCTCTCCATGTGATACCCTATAGATAATACACAGGATGACATTACATGTATGACCCCCTCTCTCCATGTGATACCCTATAGATAATACACAGATGACATTACGTGTACGATCCTCCCCATCTCTGTGTGATACCCTATAGATAATACACAGCATCGTACTGACCTATATATAACACTCACTGTGAGAAGAGGATGGAGTCGTGGATGAGAACATGGAGCTACGCAGAGACCCCCCTCCCTGTGAGTATAGAGGGGACGCCCCCATGTGCTCGTCACTGATCATACATCCAACTGCTGAGCTGTATGGATAATCTCACAGTGTCATACTGTATCTAATCCTATCCTGTGTGATACTGTCTGCTGAGCTGTGTATCTAATCCTCTCCTGTGTGATACTGTCTGCTGAGCTGTGTATCTAATCCTCTCCTGTGTGATACTGTCTGCTGAGCTGTGTATCTAATCCTCTCCTGTGTGATACTGTCTGCTGAGCTGTGTATCTAATCCTATCCTGTGTGATACTGTCTGCTGAGCTGTGTATCTAATCCTCTCCAGTGTGATACTGTCTGCTGAGCTGTGTATCTAATCCTCTCCTGTGTGATACTGTCTGCTGAGCTGTGTATCTAATCCTATCCTGTGTGATACTGTCTACTGAGCTGTGTATCTAATCCTATCCTGTGTGATACTGTCTGCTGAGCTGTGTATCTAATCCTAGTCTGTGTGATACTGTCTGCTGAGCTGTGTATCTAATCCTCTCCTGTGTGATACTGTCTGCTGAGCTGTGTATCTAATCCTATCCTGTGTGATACTGTCTGCTGAGCTGTGTATCTAATCCTATCCTGTGTGATACTGACTGCTGAGCTGTGTATCTAATCCCTCCTGTGTGATACTGTCTGCTGAGCTGTGTATCTAATCATATCCTGTGTGATACTGTCTGCTGAGCTGTGTATCTAATCCCTCCTGTGTGATACTGTCTGCTGAGCTGTGTATCTAATCCTATCCTGTGTGATACTGTCTGCTGAGCTGTGTATCTAATCCCTCCTGTGTGATACTGTCTGCTGAGCTGTGTATCTAATCCTCTCCTGTGTGATACTGTCTGCTGAGCTGTGTATCTAATCCTATCCTGTGTGATACTGTCTGCTGAGCTGTGTATCTAATCCTATCTTGTGTGATACTGTCTGATGAGCTGTGTATCTAATCCTCTCCTGTGTGATACTGTCTGCTGAGCTGTGTATCTAATCCTATCCTGTGTGATACTGTCTACTGAGCTGTGTATCTAATCCTATCCTGTGTGATACTGTCTGCTGAGCTGTGTATCTAATCCTAGTCTGTGTGATACTGTCTGCTGAGCTGTGTATCTAATTCTCTCCTGTGTGATACTGTCTGCTGAGCTGTGTATCTAATCCTATCCTGTGTGATACTGTCTGCTGAGCTGTGTATCTAACCCTATCCTGTGTGATACTGTCTGCTGAGCTGTGTATCTAATCCCTCCTGTGTGATACTGTCTGCTGAGCTGTGTATCTAATCATATCCTGTGTGATACTGTCTGCTGAGCTGTGTATCTAATCCCTCCTGTGTGATACTGTCTGCTGAGCTGTGTATCTAATCCTATCCTGTGTGATACTGTCTGCTGAGCTGTGTATCTAATCCCTCCTGTGTGATACTGTCTGCTGAGCTGTGTATCTAATCCTCTCCTGTGTGATACTGTCTGCTGAGCTGTGTATCTAATCCTATCCTGTGTGATACTGTCTGCTGAGCTGTGTATCTAATCCTATCCTGTGTGATACTGTCTGATGAGCTGTGTATCTAATCCTATCCTGTGTGATACTGTCTGCTGAGCTGTGTATCTAATCCCATCCTGTGTGATACTGTCTGCTGAGCTGTGTATCTAATCCTATCCTGTGTGATACTGTCTGCTGAGCTGTGTATCTAATCCTATCATGTGTCATACTGACTGCTGAGCCGTACACAGGACCTATGTTAAGGATGGGGGTGGGGAAGCAATCTGAGCAATTGCCCAGTACCCCTTTCCTAAGACGGCACCTGGCAGTAGTGATGCAATGGGGTCGCCTACCCGAAGTGACGGTCACTTATAACTAAAGTAGAATTAATTCTGCGGTACAACAAAGAGTCTTGCCGCTCTCTTTTCTATATGTCGTAGGTCATTTTATGCATCAACATCCTGACACGGGTGACATAATGACATACTATACAGTCATGGGCAAAAATGTTTGCACCCTTATAATTGTTCCCGAAAATGAAGTATTTCTCCTTGGAAATCATTGCCGTTACACTTTTTATTATATACATTCTTATTTCTTATTCTTATTAGACAAAATTCCACACAAAAGTCCAAAAATTGACAAATTTATTGTCACCTTTCCAAAATTGGGGATAAACATCTTTGTTTCCAGTTTGTGACGCTCGTTCACACTCACCTGTGGGAGGTAACAGGAGTGGGCAATATAGGAATCACACCTGACACCAAATAAAAGGGGAGACGTTTCCACAATCTTTGCATTGTGTGTCTGTGTGTGCCACATTAAGCATGGAGGACAGAAAGAGGAGAAGAGGACAGAAAGAGGAGAAGAGGACAGTCTGAGGACGTGAGAACCAAAATTGCTGCAAAATCTCAGCAATCTTGATGTTCCTTTGTCCACGGAGCGCAACATAATAAAGAAGTTTACAGCCCATGGCACTGTAGCTAATCTAACTGGACATGAACAGCAGAGATAAATTGATGAAAGGTTGTCCGGATGGTGGAGAAGGCCCAATCAAGTTCCAAAGAAGTTCAAGCTGTCCTGCAGGCTCAGGAGGCATCAGTGTCAGCGCAAACTATCTGTCCACATGTGAATGACGTGAAACGCTATGGAGGACCCCCTGTGAAGACCATCATACTCTGGTATCTGGGGGCACAATACTGTATATAGGGGACTATGGAGCCATCACACTGTGTATAAGGAGTTGTGAAAGATATATAGGAGACCCTATAATGTGTATAGAGAGCTGTGGGCCATTAAATTGTGTTTCAAGGTCTGTACGTGACATACTGTAGGGAACACTGTACTTTTATATAGTGGGCTGTGGGGACATTATACTGTATACTAGGGATGGTGGGGTTATCATGCTGTATGTAGAGGGCTGTGGGGACGCCATACTGTGTAGAGGGAGCTGTTATACCAAACATAAGGGGATGGTGGGACATCATGTTACACAAAGGAAGTTGTGGTAGATATCATATTGTATATAGGGAACAGTGGGGGCCTTTATACTGTATATAGGGAGCTGTAGGGCCTGGCTCGGCCCTGGCTGTGTATCTAATCTTATCATGTGTGATACTCTGCTGAAATGCTGTATCTAATCTACTGAGGTAAATCACTCACCTATTACTGAACAAATCTGGAACATAAGGGGTTAATGGCACCCACCTGTCACTGAGAGACTCCGAAATCTGTTCCATAAGGAGGACTGAGGCCTCCGCCTGCCCGAAGAGGCCTAGAGTCACCACCAACACTGTCACCATGGCAACAGGACACCGCATGTGGAAGGTTACATAGGAAAGAAGTAGGCCGCAGTGTTATTCATTACACAGTAAGACATCTGTCCTGTATTATTGTGTATATATACACTGCACAGTACCACTTCTCCTGTCCTGTATACTGGGTGTAATCCTCAGTGTCTGTATTATTCTGTATATATACACTGCACAGTACCACTTCTTCTGTCCTGTATACTGGGTGTAATCCTCAGTGTCTGTATTATCCTGTATATATACACTGCACAGTGCCACTTCTCCTGTCCTGTATACTGGGTGTAATCCACAGTATCTGTATTATTCTGTATATATACACTGCACAGTACCACTTCTCCTGTCCTGTATACTGGGTGTAATCCTCAGTATCTGTATTATTCTGTATATATACACTGCACAGTACCACTTCTCCTGTCCTGTATACTGGGTGTAATTCTCAGTATCTTTATTATTCTGTATATATACACAGCACAGTACCACTTCTCCTGTCCTGTATACTGGGTGTAATCCTCAGTATCTGTATTATTCTGTATATATACACTGCACAGTACCACTTCTCCTGTCCTGTATACTGGGTGTAATTCTCAGTATCTTTATTATTCTGTATATATACACAGCACAGTACCACTTCTCCTGTCCTGTATACTGGGTGTAATCCACAGTATCTGTATTATTCTGTATATTACACTGCACAGTACCACTTCTCCTGTTCTGTATACTGGGTGTAATCCACAGTATCTGTATTATTCTGTATATATACACTGCACAGTACCACTTCTCCTGTCCTTTATACTGGGTGTAATCCACAGTATCTGTATTATTCTGTATATATACACTGCACAGTACCACTTCTCCTGTCCTGTATACTGGGTGTAATCCTCAGTATCTGTATTATTCTGTATATATACACTGCACAGTACCACTTCTCCTGTCCTGTATACTGGGTGTAATTCTCAGTAACTATTATTCTGTATATATACACTGCACAGCAGCACTTCTCCTGTCCTGTATACTGGGTGTAATCCTCAGTATCTGTATTATTCTGTATATATACACTGCACAGTACCACTTCTCCTGTCCTGTATACTGGGTGTAATCCTCAGTATCTGTATTATTCTATGTATATACACTGCACAGTACCACTTCTCCTGTCCTGTATACTGGGTGTAATCCTCAGTATCTGTATTATTCTATGTATATACACTGCACAGTACCACTTCTCCTGTCCTGTATACTGGGTGTAATCCTCAGTATCTGTATTATTCTGTATATATACACTGCACAGTACCACTTCTCCTGTCCTGTATACTGGGTGTAATCCTCAGTATCTGTATTAGTCTGTATATATACACTGCACAGTACCACTTCTCCTGTCCTGCATGCTGGGTGTAATTCGTCTATATTCTGTAACTGACGCAGTCATTCTCTGTCTGTAATGGGTGTAATCTCATATTGTTATTCTGTATATACACTGCACAGCAGCACTTCTTCTGTCCTGTATACTGGGTGTAATCCACAGTATCTGTATTATTCTGTATATATACACTGCACAGTACCACTTCTTCTGTCCTTTATACTGGGTGTAATCCACAGTATCTGTATTATTCTGTATATATACACTGCACAGTACCACTTCTCCTGTTCTGTTATACTGGGTGTAATCCACAGTATCTGTATTATTCTGTATATATACACTGCACAGTACCACTTCTCCTGTCTTTATACTGGGTGTAATCCACAGTATCTGTATTATTCTGTATATATACACTGCACAGTACCACTTCTCCTGTCCTGTTATACTGGGTGTAATCCTCAGTATCTGTATTATTCTGTATATATACACTGCACAGTACCACTTCTCCTGTCCTGTATACTGGGTGTAATCCTCAGTAACTATTATTCTGTATATATACACTGCACACAGCACTTCTCCTGTCCTGTATACTGGGTGTAATCCTCAGTATCTGTATTATTCTTGTATATACACTGCACAGTACACTTCTCCTGTCCTGTATACTGGGTGTAATCCTCAGTATCTGTATTATTCTATGTATATACACTGCACAGTACCACTTCTCCTGTCCTGTATACTGGGTGTAATCCTCAGTATCTGTATTATTCTTGTATATATACACTGCACAGTACCACTTCTCCTGTCCTGTATACTGGGTGTAATCCTCAGTATCTGTATTAGTTCTGTATATATACACTGCACAGTACCACTTCTCCTGTCCTGATGCTGGGTGTAATCCTCAGTAACTATTATTCTGTATATATACACTGCACAGTACACTTCTCCTGTCCTGTATCTGGGTGTAATCCTCAGTATCTGTATTATTCTATGGATATATACACTGCACAGTACACTTCTCCTGTCCTGTATACTGGGTGTAATCCTCAGTATCTGTATTATTCTATGGTATATACACTGCACAGTACCACTTCTCCTGTCCTGTATACTGGGTGTAATCCTCAGTATCTGTATTATTCTTATATATACACTGCACAGTACCACTTCTCCTGTCCTGTATACTGGGTGTAATCCTCAGTATCTGTATTATTCTGTATATATACACTGCACAGTACCACTTCTCCTGTCCTGTATGCTGGGTGTAATCCTCAGTATCTGTATTATTCTGTATATATACACTGCACAGTACCACTTCTTCCTGTCCTGTATACTGGGTGTAACCCTCAGTATCTGTATTATTCTGTATATATACACTGCACAGTACCACTTCTCCTGTCCTGTATACTGGGTGTAATCCTCAGTATCTGTATTATTCTGTATATATACACTGCACAGTGCCACTTCTCCTGTCCCGTATACTGGGTGTAATCCTCAGTATCTCTATTATTCTGTATATATACACTGCACAGTACCACTTCTCCTGTCCTGTATACTGGGTGTAATCCTCAGTATCTGTATTATTCTGTATATATACACTGCACAGTACCACTTCTCCTGTCCTGTATACTGGGTGTAATCCTCAGTATCTGTATTATTCTGTGTATATATACACTCAGGGGCGTAACTAGAACTGGCAGGGCCCCATAGCAAACTTTTGAACGGGGCCCCCTCCAAGACACGCCCCCAATGACACGCCCCCTTCAAGACACACACCCTTACCGAATCAGTGTTAACAGGCTGACGCCACCCAGTTTACCGTATATACTCGTGTATAAGCCGACCCCCCTACTTTTGCCCCCAAAACCTGGGAAAACCTATTGACTCGTGTATAAGCCGAGGGTGGACCCCAGCATAGGTATACAGCCCCCAGCAAAGTGGTATACAGCAGCCTCTCCAGTGGTAGTATACAGCAGCCTCCCCAGTGGTATATACAGGCGCCAGCAGTATATACAGTAGCCCCAGTGGTATACAGCAGCCTCCCCAGTGGTATATACAGGCCCCAGCAGTATATACAGTAGCCCCAGTGGTATACAGCAGCCTCTCCAGTGGTATATACAGCAGCCCCAGTGGTATACAGCAGCCTCCCCAGTGGTATATACAGCAGCCCCAGTGGTATACAGCAACCTCCCCAGTGGTATATACAGCAGCCCCAGTGGTATACAGTAACCTCCCCAGTGGTATATACAGGCCCCAGCAGTATATACAGCAGCCCCAGTGGTATACAGCAGCCTCCCCAGTGGGTATATACAGGGCTCCAGTGAGTATATACAGGCCCCCAGTGGGTATATACAGGCCCCCAGTGGGTATATACAGGCCCCCAGTGGGAATATACAGGCCCCCAGTGGGTATATACAGGCCCCCAGTGGGTATATACAGTCAGGGCCCCAGTGGGTATATACAGGGCCCCAGTGGGTATATACAGGGCCCCAGTGAGTATATACAGGGCCCCA
This sequence comes from Allobates femoralis, assembly GCA_033576535.1. Classification (NCBI taxonomy): domain Eukaryota; kingdom Metazoa; phylum Chordata; class Amphibia; order Anura; family Aromobatidae; genus Allobates; species Allobates femoralis. The sequence goes on along the minus strand of JARQOC010000005.1, from coordinate 568,684,718 downwards.
GTGAGTATATACAGGCCCCCAGTGGGTATATACAGGCCCCCAGTGGGTATATACAGGCCCCCAGTGGGTATATACAGGCCCCCAGTGGGTATATACAGGCCCCCAGTGGGTATATACAGCCCCCAGTGGGAATATACAAGCCCCCAGTGGGAATATACAGGCCCCAGTGGGAATATACAGGCCCCCAGTGGGAATATACAGGCCCCAGTGGGAATATACAGGCCCCCAGTGTGTATATACAGGCCCCAGTAGGTATATACAGGCCCCCAGTGGGAATATACAGGCCCCCAGTGTGTATACACAGGCCCCCAGTGGGAATATACAGGCCCCCAGTGTGTATATACAGGCCCCCAGTGGGAATATACAGGCCCCAGTAGGTATATACAGGCCCCCCCCCACTCCTCCTCTGCTGCACACGTCACCTGTAAAGGAATACATCATACTTACTTATCTCTGCCGGCTGCCGCTGTCGCCGCTCTGCACCGCGCTCCGTCTTCATCCAGCTTCTTCCTGGTTGTGACCGCCGGGTGCAGGCAATGACGTCACAACCAGGAAGAAGCTGGATGAAGACGGAGCGCGGTGCAGAGCGGCGGCGGCAGCCGGCAGAGATAAGTAAGTATGATGTATTCCTTTACAGGTGACGTGTGCAGCAGAGGAGTGGGGGGCTTGTATATACCTACTGGGGGGGGCCTGTAGCTGACCGGATAGCGGCGTAGCGGCGCTGGGTCCGGGCCCCCCACAAGGGCCGGGCCCCAAAGCAACTGCTACGTCTGCTATGCCGGTAGTTACGCCCCTGTATACACTGCACAGTACCACTTCTCCTGTCCTGTATACTGGGTGTAATCCTCAGTATCTGTATTATTCTGTGTATATATACACTGCACAGTACCACTTCTCCTGTCCTGTATACTGGGTGTAATCCTCAGTATCTGTATTATTCTGTATATATACACTGCACAGCACCACTTCTCCTGTCCTGTATACTGGGTGTAATCCTCAGTATCTGTATTATTCTGTATATATACACTGCACAGTACCACTTCTCCTGTCCTGTATACTGGGTGTAATCCTCAGTGTCTGTATTATTCTATATATACACTGCACAGTACCACTTCTCCTGTCCTGTATACTGGGTGTAATCCTCAGTATCTGTATTATTCTGTATATATACACTGCACAGTACCACTTCTCCTGTCCTGTATACTGGGTGTAATCCTCAGTATCTGTATTATTCTGTATATATACAGTGCACAGTACCACTTCTCCTGTCCTGTATACTGGGTGCAGGGGTGCACCGAGCCCCACTGCCGCCTGAGCCGCGGCACTGATTAAGGGGGGGGGGGGGGTTCTTTTGAAGCCTGGGGCTGCCGCCCCTTGTGTGCGTGTCCCCCCGCTGCCCGCCGCTTACCTGCGGTGAGCGGGATGAGCGGCCGGCGCCATGACAGGGGGAGGCTCTGTGCATGAGGCGCCGCCCCTTCTGCACAGCCGCTCCCCCTGCCGGCTGCCGCCTGAATGACAGGGCTCACACTGTCCAATGGACGGTGCGGCCCTGACTGGGTGTAATCCTCAGTATCTGTATTATTCTGTGTATATATACACTGCACAGTACCACTTCTCCTGTCCTGTATACTGGGTGTAATCCTCAGTATTTGTATTATTCTGTGTATATATACACTGCACAGTACCACTTCTCCTGTCCTGTATACTGGGTGTAATCCTCAGTATCTGTATTATTCTGTATATATACACTGCACAGCACCACTTCTCCTGTCCTGTATACTGGGTGTAATCCTCAGTATCTGTATTATTCTGTATATATACACTGCACAGTACCACTTCTCCTGTCCTGTACACTGCGTGTAATCCTCAGTGTCTGTATTATTCTGTATATATACACTGCACAGTACCACTTCTCCTGTCCTGTATACTGGGTGTAATCCTCAGTATCTGTATTATTCTGTGTATATATACACTGCACAGTACCACTTCTCCTGTCCTGTATACTGGGTGTAATCCTCAGTATCTGTATTATTCTGTATATATACACTGCACAGTACCACTTCTTCTGTCCTGTATACTGGGTGTAATCCTCAGTATCTGTATTATTCTGTATATATACACTGCACAGTACCACTTCTCCTGTCCTGTATACTGGGTGTAATCCTCAGTATCTGTATTATTCTGTATATATTACACTGCACAGTACCACTTCTTCTGTCCTGTATACTGGGTGTAATCCTCAGTATCTGTATTATTCTGTATATATACACTGCACAGTACCACTTCTCCTGTCCTGTATACTGGGTGTAATCCTCAGTATCTCTATTATTCTGTATATATACACTGCACAGTACCACTTCTCCTGTCCTGTATACTGGGTGTAATCCTCAGTATCTGTATTATTCTGTATATATACACTGCACAGTACCACTTCTCCTGTCCTGTATACTGGGTGTAATCCTCAGTATCTGTATTATTTTGTGTATATATACACTCAGGGGCGTAACTAGAACTGGCAGGGCCCCATAGCAAACTTTTGAACGGGGCCCCCTCCAAGACACGCCCCCAATGACACGCCCCCTTCAAGACACACCCCCTTACCGAATCAGTGTTAACAGGCTGACGCCACCCAGTTTACCGTATATACTCGTGTATAAGCCGACCCCCCTACTTTTGCCCCCAAAACCTGGGAAAACCTATTGACTCGTGTATAAGCCGAGGGTGGACCCCAGCATAGGTATACAGCCCCCAGCAAAGTGGTATACAGCAGCCTCTCCAGTGGTAGTATACAGCAGCCTCCCCAGTGGTATATACAGGCCCCAGCAGTATATACAGTAGCCCCAGTGGTATACAGCAGCCTCCCCAGTGGTATATACAGGCCCCAGCAGTATATACAGTAGCCCCAGTGGTATACAGCAGCCTCCCCAGTGGTATATACAGCAGCCCCAGTGGTATACAGCAGCCTCCCCAGTGGTATATACAGCAGCCCCAGTGGTATACAGCAACCTCCCCAGTGGTATATACAGCAGCCCCAGTGGTATACAGCAACCTCCCCAGTGGTATATACAGGCCCCAGCAGTATATACAGCAGCCCCAGTGGTATACAGCAGCCTCCCCAGTGGGTATATACAGGGCCCCAGTGAGTATATACAGGCCCCCAGTGGGTATATACAGGCCCCCAGTGGGTATATACAGGCCCCCAGTGGGAATATACAGGCCCCCAGTGGGTATATACAGGCCCCCAGTGGGTATATACAGTCAGGGCCCCAGTGGGTATATACAGGGCCCCAGTGGGTATATACAGGGCCCCAGTGAGTATATACAGGGCCCCAGTGAGTATATACAGGCCCCCAGTGGGTATATACAGGCCCCCAGTGGGTATATACAGGCCCCAGTGGGTATATACAGGCCCCCAGTGGGTATATACAGCCCCAGTGGGAATATACAAGCCCCCAGTGGGAATATACAGGCCCCAGTGGGAATATACAGGCCCCCAGTGGGAATATACAGGCCCCCAGTGTGTATATACAGGCCCCAGTAGGTATATACAGGCCCCCAGTGGGAATATACAGGCCCCCAGTGTGTATATACAGGCCCCCAGTGGGAATATACAGGCCCCCAGTGTGTATATACAGGCCCCCAGTGGGAATATACAGGCCCCCAGTGGGAATATACAGGCCCCAGTAGGTATATACAGGCCCCTCCCCACTCCTCCTCTGCTGCACACGTCACCTGTAAAGGAATACATCATACTTACTTATCTCTGCCGGCTGCCGCTGTCGCCGCTCTGCACCGCGCTCCGTCTTCATCCAGCTTCTTCCTGGTTGTGACCGCCGGGTGCAGGCAATGACGTCACAACCAGGAAGAAGCTGGATGAAGACGGAGCGCGGTGCAGAGCGGCGGCAGCAGCCGGCAGAGATAAGTAAGTATGATGTATTCCTTTACAGGTGACGTGTGCAGCAGAGGAGTGGGGGGCCTGTATATACCTACTGGGGGGGGCCTGTAGCTGACCGGGTAGCGGCGTAGCGGCGCTGGGTCCGGGCCCCCCACAAGGGCCGGGCCCCAAAGCGACTGCTACGTCTGCTATGCCGGTAGTTACGCCCCTGTATACACTGCACAGTACCACTTCTCCTGTCCTGTATACTGGGTGTAATCCTCAGTATCTGTATTATTCTGTGTATATATACACTGCACAGTACCACTTCTCCTGTCCTGTATACTGGGTGTAATCCTCAGTATCTGTATTATTCTGTATATATACACTGCACAGCACACTTCTCCTGTCCTGTATACTGGGTGTAATCCTCAGTATCTGTATTATTCTGTATATATACACTGCACAGTACCACTTCTCCTGTCCTGTAAACTGGGTGTAATCCTCAGTATCTGTATTATTCTGTATATATACACTGCACAGTACCACTTCTCCTGTCCTGTATACTGGGTGTAATCCTCAGTGTCTGTATTATTCTATATATACACTGCACAGTACCACTTCTCCTGTCCTGTATACTGGGTGTAATCCTCAGTATCTGTATTATTCTGTATATATACACTGCACAGTACCACTTCTCCTGTCCTGTATACTGGGTGTAATCCTCAGTGTCTGTATTATTCTATATATACACTGCACAGTACCACTTCTCCTGTCCTGTATACTGGGTGTAATCCTCAGTATCTGTATTATTCTGTATATATACACTGCACAGTACCACTTCTCCTGTCCTGTATACTGGGTGTAATCCTCAGTATCTGTATTATTCTGTATATATACAGTGCACAGTACCACTTCTCCTGTCCTGTATACTGGGTGTAATCCTCAGTATCTGTATTATTCTGTGTATATATACACTGCACAGTACCACTTCTCCTGTCCTGTATACTGGGTGTAATCCTCAGTATCTGTATTATTCTGTGTATATATACACTGCACAGTACCACTTCTCCTGTCCTGTATACTGGGTGTAATCCTCAGTATCTGTATTATTCTGTATATATACACTGCACAGCACCACTTCTCCTGTCCTGTATACTGGGTGTAATCCTCAGTATCTGTATTATTCTGTATATATACACTGCACAGTACCACTTCTCCTGTCCTGTACACTGGGTGTAATCCTCAGTGTCTGTATTATTCTGTATATATACACTGCACAGTACCACTTCTCCTGTCCTGTATACTGGGTGTAATCCTCAGTATCTGTATTATTCTGTATATATACACTGCACAGTACCACTTCTTCTGTCCTGTATACTGGGTGTAATCCTCAGTATCTGTATTATTCTGTATATATACACTGCACAGTACCACTTCTCCTGTCCTGTATACTGGGTGTAATCCTCACTATCTGTATTATTATGTATATATACACTGCACAGTACCACTTCTCCTGTCCTGTATATTGGGTGTAATAATCAGTATCTGTATTATTCTGTATATATATACTGCACAGTACCACTTCTCCTGTCCTGTATACTGGGTGTAATCCTCATTATCTGTATTATTCTGTATATATACACTGCACAGTACCACTTCTCCTGTCCTGTATACTGGGTGTAATCCTCAGTATCTGTATTATTCTGTATATATACACTGCACAGTACCACTTCTCCTGTCCTGTATACTGGGTGTAATCCTTAGTATCTGTATTATTCTGTATATATACACTGCACAGCACCACTTCTCCTGTCCTGTATAGTGGGTGTAATCCTCAGTACCTGTATTATTCTGTATATATACACTGCACAGTACCACTTCTCCTGTCCTGTATACTGGGTGTAATCCTCAGTATCTCTATTATTCTGTATATATACACTGCACAGTACCACTTCTCCTGTCCTGTATACTGGGTGTAATCCTCAGTATCTGTATTATTCTGTATATATACACTGCACAGTACCACTTCTCCCGTCCTGTATACTGGGTGTAATCCTCAGTACCTGTATTATTCTGTATATATACTCTGCACAGTACCACTTCTCCTGTCCTGTATACTGGGTGTAATCCTCAGTATCAGTATTATTCTGTATATATACACTGCACAGTACCACTTCTCCTGTCCTGTATACTGGGTGTAATCCTCAGTATCTGTATTATTCTGTGTATATATACACTGCACAGTACCACTTCTTCTGTCCTGTATACTGGGTGTAATCCTCAGTATCTGTATTATTCTGTATATATACACTGCACAGTACCACTTCTCCTGTCCTGTATACTGGGTGTAATCCTCACTATCTGTATTATTATGTATATATACACTGCACAGTACCACTTCTCCTGTCCTGTATATTGGGTGTAATAATCAGTATCTGTATTATTCTGTATATATATACTGCACAGTACCACTTCTCCTGTCCTGTATACTGGGTGTAATCCTCATTATCTGTATTATTCTGTATATATACACTGCACAGTACCACTTCTCCTGTCCTGTATAGTGGGTGTAATCCTCAGTATCTGTATTATTCTGTATATATACACTGCACAGTACCACTTCTCCTGTCCTGTATACTGGGTGTAATCCTCAGTATCTGTATTATTCTGTATATATACACTGCACAGTACCACTTCTCCTGTCCTGTATACTGGGTGTAATCCTTAGTATCTGTATTATTCTGTATATATACACTGCACAGCACCACTTCTCCTGTCCTGTATAGTGGGTGTAATCCTCAGTACCTGTATTATTCAGTATATATACACTGCACAGTACCACTTCTCCTGTCCTGTATACTGGGTGTAATCCTCAGTATCTGTATTATTCTGTATATATACACTGCACAGTACCACTTCTCCTGTCCTGTATACTGGGTGTAATCCTCAGTATCTGTATTATTCTGTATATATACACTGCACAGCACCACTTCTCCTGTCCTGTATAGTGGGTGTAATCCTCAGTACCTGTATTATTCTGTATATATACACTGCACAGTACCACTTCTCCTGTCCTGTATACTGGGTGTAATCCTCAGTATCTGTATTATTCTGTATATATACACTGCACAGTACCACATCTCCTGTCCTGTATACTGGGTATAATCCTCAGTATCTGTATTATTCTGTATATATACACTGCACAGTACCACTTCTCCTGTCCTGTATACTGGGTGTAATCCTCAGTATCTTTATTATTATGTATATACACACTGCACAGTACCACTTCTCCTGTCCTGTATACTGGGTGTAATCCTCAGTATCTGTATTATTCTGTATATATACACTGCACAGTACCACTTCTCCTGTCCTGTATACTGGGTGTAATCCTCAGTATCTGTATTATTCTGTATATATACACTGCACAGTACCACTTCTCCTGTCCTGTATACTGGGTGTAATCCTCAGTATCTGTATTATTCTGTATATATACACTGCACAGTACCACTTCTCCTGTCCTGCATACTGGGTGTAATCCTCAGTATCTGTGTTATTCTGTATATATACACTGCACAGTACCACTTCTCCTGTCCTGTATACTGGGTGTAATCCTCAGTATCTGTATTATTCTGTATATATACACTGCACAGTACCACTTCTCCCGTCCTGTATACTGGGTGTAATCCTCAGTACCTGTATTATTCTGTATATATACTCTGCACAGTACCACTTCTCCTGTCCTGTATACTGGGTGTAATCCTCAGTATCAGTATTATTCTGTATATATACACTGCACAGTACCACTTCTCCTGTCCTGTATACTGGGTGTAATCCTCAGTACCTGTATTATTCTGTATATATACTCTGCACAGTACCACTTCTCCTGTCCTGTATACTGGGTGTAATCCTCTGTATCTGTATTATTCTGTATATATACACTGCACAGTACCACTTCTCCTGTCCTGTATACTGGGTGTAATCCTCAGTACCTGTATTATTCTGTATATATACTCTGCACAGTACCACTTCTCCTGTCCTGTATACTGGGTGTAATCCTCTGTATCTGTATTATTCTGTATATATACACTGCACAGTACCACTTCTCCTGTGCTATATACTAATGTCAATACAGATGGAAACTGAGGTCTTATGACACAATAAAAATTAAAAATTATAGAGCAGGACTACCCTATCTGAGAATGCCTTGACTTTGACAGGGTGGCTCAAAAGATTATTTAATCTTTTGCCAAATGTCTCAAAACATTTTTACAGTTTGGAAGCAATATGTGTTTACACAATTTTTATGCCTTCTGGCAGAGCTGGCGCTTTTTGTTTTTTCCTTGGAATGGTCTAGTGGCTGACCACCACTTTGCCGTGCACGCCAGATTTTGTCAGTTTCCATCTGTATAGACACTAGCATTCTTGGTAACTGTTCACACACAATTATCACACCCAGCCCTCAGGCTTAGTTCATTTTAGCTTCATACACCTGAGCCTTAGGCTGGTTTCACACTGCAGTTTTTTTCCTGATCAGGTTCGATCAGGTTTATGTGTCAAAACCAGGAGTGTCTCCAAAACTCAGAACAGGCGTCAATATTTCAATTACACTTTTTCTCTGCAAGTTCCTCTCCTGGTTCCTCTCCTGGTTTTGGCATACAAACCTGATCGAACCTGATCAGGGAAAAAACTGCAGTGTGAAACCAGCCTAACCTGCTTTTATCCATGAAGGCTGGTCTGGTGCAGTGAGGGATAACTGTGAAAAGCCCAGCCATTTGTGGTGTAGGTTGCAGGTGCAGGGGCCTGAGTTACCTTAATTCACTTGTACTGACCTGGCACCTTGGAAAAAGGTCTGATATGCATAAGGTGAGTGCTAGCTTTATATGGTCCACTTTATGTTCATGTTTGAGGTCTTATGACACAATAAAAATTATAGAGTAGGACCACCCTATCTGAGGATGCCATGATGTTGGCAGGGTGGCTCAAAAGATGATTTAATCTTTTGCCAAGTGTCTCAAATTTTTTACAGTTTGGAAGCAATATGTGTTTTATATAATTTTTATGTCTTCTGGCAGAGCTGGTGGCTTTTGTTTTTTTCCTTGGGTGTAATTCTCAGTACCTTTATTATTCTGCATATATATACTACACAGTACCACTTCTCCTGTGCTATATACTGAGTGTAATTCTCAGTATCTTTATTATTCTGTATATAAACACACTGTATAGTACCACTTCTCCTGTCCTGTATACTGGGTGTAATCCTCAGTATCTGTATTATTCTGTATATATACACTGCACAGTACCACTTCTCCTGTCCTGTATACTGGGTGTAATCCTCAGTATCTGTATTATTCTGTATATATATACACTGCACAGTACCACTTCTCCTGTGCTATATACTGAGTGTAATTCTCAGTATCTTTATTATTCTGTATATAAACACACTGTATAGTACCACTTCTCCTGTCCTGCATACTGGGTGTAATCCTCAGTATCTGTATTATTCTGTATATATACACTGCACAGTACCACTTCTCCTGTCCTGTATACTGGGTGTAATCCTTAGTGTCTGTATTATTCTGTATATACACACTGCACAGTACCACTTCTCCTATCCTGTATACTGGGTGTAATCCTCAGTATCTGTATTATTCTGTATATATACACTGCACAGTACCACTTCTCCTATCCTATATACTGGGTGTAATCCTCAGTGTCTGTATTATTCTGTATATATACACTGCACAGTACCACTTCTCCTGTCCTGTATACTGGGTGTAATCCTCAGTATCTGTATTATTCTGTATATATATTCTGCACAGTACCACTTCTCCTGTCCTGTATACTGGGTGTAATCCTCAGTATCTGTATTATTCTGTATATATACACTGCATAGTACCACTTCTCCTGTCCTGTATACTGGGTGTAATCCTCAGTATCTATAGTATTCTGTATATATACACTGCAGAGTACCGCTTCTCCTGTCCTGTATACTGGGTGTAATACTCAGTATCTGTATTATTCTGTATATATACACTGCACAGTACCACTTCTCCTGTCCTGTATACTGGGTGTAATCCTCAGTATCTATAGTATTCTGTATATATTACACTGCACAGTACCACTTCTCCTGACCTGTATACTGGGTGTAATCCTCAGTATCTATAGTATTCTGTATATATACACTGCACAGTACCGCTTCTCCTGTCCTGTATACTGGGTGTAATCCTCAGTATCTATAGTATTCTGTATATATACACTGCAGAGTACCGCTTCTCCTGTCCTGTATACTGGGTGTAATCCTCAGTATCTGTATTATTCTGCATATATACACTGCACAGTACCACTTCTCCTGTCCCGTATACTGGGTGTAATCCTCAGTATCTGTATTATTCTGTATATATACACTGCACATTACCACCTCTCCTGTCCTGTATACTAGGTGTAATCCTCAGTATCTGTATTATTCTGTATATATACACTGCACAGTACCACTTCTCCTGTCCTGTATACTGGGTGTAATCCTCAGTATCTGTATTATTCTGTATATATACACTGCACAGTACCACTTCTCCTGTCCTGTATACTGGGTGTAATCCTCAGTATTTGTATTATTCTGTATATATACACTGCACAGTACCACTTTCCTGTCCTGTATACTGGGTGTAATCCTCAGTATCTGTATTATTCTGTATATATACACTGCACAGTATCACTTCTCCTGTCCTGTATACTGGGTGTAATCCTCAGTATCTGTATTATTCTGTATATATACACTGCACAGTACCACTTCTCCTGTCCTGTATACTGGGTGTAATCCTCAGTATCTGTATTATTCTGTATATATACACTGCACAGTACCACTTCTCCTGTCCTGTATACTGGGTGTAATCCTCAGTATCTGTATTATTCTGTATATATACACTGCACAGTATCACTTCTCCTGTCCTGTATACTGGGTGTAATCCTCAGTATCTGTATTATTCTGTATATATACACTGCACAGTACCACTTCTCCTGTCCTGTATACTGGGTGTAATCCTCAGTATCTGTATTATTCTGTATATATACACTGCACAGTACCTCTTCTCCTGTCCTGTATACTGGGTGTAATCCTCAGTATCTGTATTATTCTGTATATATACACTACACAGCACCACTTCTCCTGTCCTGTATACTGGGTGTAATCCTCAGTATCTGTATTATTCTGTATATATACACTGCACAGTACCACTTTTCCTGTCCTGTATACTGGGTGTAATCCTCAGTATCTGTATTATTCTGTATATATACACTGCACAGTACCACTTCTCCTGTCCTGTATACTGGGTGTAATCCTCAGTATCTGTATTATTCTGTATATATACACTCCACAGTACCACTTCTCCTGTCCTGTATACTGGGTGTAATCCTCAGTATCTGTATTATTCTGTATATATACACTGCACAGTACCACTTCTCCTGTCCTGTATACTGGGTGTAATCCTCAGTATCTGTATTATTCTGTATATATACACTGCACAGTACCACTTCTCCTGTCCTGTATACTGGGTGTAATCCTCAGTATCTGTATTATTCTGTATATATACACTGCACAGTACCACTTCTCCTGTCCTGTATACTGGGTGTAATCCTCAGTATCTGTATTATTCTGTATATATACACTGCACAGTACCACTTCTCCTGTCCTGTATACTGGGTGTAATCCTCAGTATCTGTATTATTCTGTATATATACACTGCACAGTACCACTTCTCCTGTCCTGTATACTGGGTGTAATCCTCAGTATCTGTATTATTCTGTATATATACACTGCACAGCACCACTTCTCCTGTCCTGTATACTGGGTGTAATCCTCAGTATCTGTATTATTCTGTATATATACACTGCACAGTACCACTTCTCCTGTCCTGTATACTGGGTGTAATCCTCAGTATCTGTATTATTCTGTATATATACACTGCACAGTACCACTTCTCCTGTCCTGTATACTGGGTGTAATCCTCAGTATCTGTATTATTCTGTATACACTGCACAGTACCACTTCTCCTGTCCTGTATACTGGGTGTAATCCTCAGTATCTGTATTATTCTGTATATATACACTGCACAGTACCACTTCTCCTGTCCTGTATAATGAATTGATCAGATAAGTCATGAATGGACGCCACGGCACAGGTGTGAACATAGTCTAACCAGGCAATGATGCTTTTGTTGTAGTGCCGAAAATCTGTGACATCATTTGTTATTAGGAGTGTGACACCTTCAACATAAGCAAACACTGCGTGTGTAACAAACATATGTACGTGTCAAGTTATTTGATTTCACTATCTATCACCCTACAATGTCTCCCTGCCCGGTATTATAGCAGATCAGTGTTATCATATATGAGAGCCCCCAATAAACCCATGCCAATCCAATGAAAGCTGGAAAGACTATGGTAACACTGAGCAGCCAGAACCCAGGTGAAGGGAACACTGAACGCAGAAGGTCCACCATAGGCTGGACATGGTAGTCACCAAACACATAAAGCATTACCCTTTACTACTGACAGCTTCTCCATGCGATTCAACACTTTATTATATCTTTTTTTTTTTTTTTTTATATATCCAGGATAAACATGAAAAGTATTTATAAAATATTAGGACTCTCCAAAATGTTGCTTTACACATACTAGTTTTGGTTGTGGAGAGTTTTTAACCCAATGATTTGGAGCACAAGTTTAACTGCTTTTTAACAAGATGCTTTTATTGAATCATCAAGGAGATTAAAATGCAGATACAAAATGCTCAAAGATATAAAAGATAAATTACAATTGGATCTGGTTTACAGAGGACACTAAGGGGTTAAGATCTTTTTGTCTCCCACTTCAGGACATATTCATGGTAGCATGTTCTAACATAAACCATTGTGCATTTTCAGTATAAAATAAGGCAGAGAGCTGCAGCTTATAGTGTATAGAGGGTTCAATGAAATACCGCCCTACTAATACAACAACCACTGACTAATGCCTCCAACTCATTACACAAGATACTTAGCAACATAGGAATTTGAGCAAAAGCTTACCCATGTCAGTGCCAGATGTGGAGATGACCTCTAGGGGACGCCCCGACGCGTTTCCCTGATGCTTCCTCAGGGGGCATGTTTGGCCATGTCTCCCCCGTCCTTATATACCCCCCACCACCCCCCTCGCCACCTGCCTCCAGTTCGCGCTGCTCTGACGCCGCAGATGAGCGGCCGCGGCGTCCCGGGCAGCGGCTTCCGGCCTTCACACACCGGAAGCGCGTCAAGTGACGCTCCTTCCTGTGTTACTGAAGCCTTACACCGCCGCCCGAGGACGCGCGACCACGCATGCGCGGACCGCGAGCGCCATTTTGGAAGAGGGCAGCGATGCCCTGCACCCAAACCTGCACTCACCAGATTAGATAGGAGGGTCACCAAGTACTTAGGGCTTCACTTGGTGACCCGGACAGCATAATTCAATGGACCCATTAGGCTATATCAGCACCTAGTGACCCCACTTGACGCGCTTCCGGTGTGTGAAGGCCGGAAGCCGCTGCCCGGGACGCCGCGGCCGCTCATCTGCGGCGTCAGAGCAGCGCGAACTGGAGGCAGGTGGCGAGGGGGGTGGTGGGGGGTATATAAGGACGGGGGAGACATGGCCAAACATGCCCCCTGAGGAAGCATCAGGGAAACGCGTCGGGGCGTCCCCTAGAGGTCATCTCCACATCTGGCACTGACATGGGTAAGCTTTTGCTCAAATTCCTATGTTGCTAAGTATCTAGTGTAATGAGTTGGAGGCATTAGTCAGTGGTTGTTGTATTAGTAGGGCGGTATTTCATTGAACCCTCTATACACTATAAGCTGCAGCTCTCTGCCTTATTTTATACTGAAAATGCACAATGGTTTATGTTAGAACATGCTACCATGAATATGTCCTGAAGTGGGAGACAAAAAGATCTTAACCCCTTAGTGTCCTCTGTAAACCAGATCCAATTGTAATTTATCTTTTATATCTTTGAGCATTTTGTATCTGCATTTTAATCTCCTTGATGATTCAATAAAAGCATCTTGTTAAAAAGCAGTTAAACTTGTGCTCCAAATCATTGGGTTAAAAACTCTCCACAACCAAAACTAGTATGTGTAAAACTTTATTATATCTTGTATTTTCATCATCTTAGACTAGAACCCCTCATCACTGTCACTTTGCTCGATCTCGTTGTCAGAAGAGAATAGAAGAGGTGGTGGATCATAATTGGGGAATTTTTCCAGATTGACCTTCAGGAATACAATATGCTCCATCCCCTCCATGATGTCTGGCCGACGTTGGGTGTCCATGAAGGCCCGAGGAGCTTTAAAGACCGATTCTGCAAACATACTTGAAGGAGGACATGTCAGATACAAAATGGCCAGTTTTGTTAGCGATGGCCAAAGACATGACCGTTTCTGCCAGTAGATCAAAGGGTCGTCCTTTGCTCCAATGGTTTTGTTGTCTTGAAGATACCTCTCCACCATGATGCATGCAGAATGGCTTTCCGTTGACAAGGAAGCCCCGGTGGACTTGGACGCCAAGAGGCCGACACTCTCCAAATGTTCAATCAACGACTTCTCCTTGTGGATTAAAGGTGGAGACGTCATGTTTTTCCTCCATTGGGCAGCCATAGTCATTCCACTGGATTCCAAGTCGAAATGTTTACTGGATAATAGATGGGACTGGGCGTCTTCTCTACTCTGAGAGGCCGCGTGGTTTACCTGGGAGGACGAGTACATGGAAGAGATTGAAGACATGACCTCTTTTACTTTCTTAACAAGAACCTGCTTCCAATGGTCGATATCAGCGTCTGGAGGCAATATGGCTTCGATCCTTCCTTTGAACCGTGGATCCAGCAACGTGGCCAACACAAACTCTTCCTTTTGGAACATTTCATTGATCCCATAGTCCGTAGAGAGTTTAAAAGCAAAACTATCAGCAAGAACAACCCCGTTAGCGTCTCGTTTGCTTTCAAAGTGTCCTCGGATTTGTTTCAGGAAGATATGAAGATACCGAAGTTCTGGTAACCCCTGACTGATGGACGAATGACTGGCATTGACCTCGCGGATGGCCATCTCGAAGGGTTGTAGAAGGTCCACCAGCGAGGCCATGAGGTTCCAGTGACAAGAACTTAGGTGGATGTCTACAGTTTCCACTTTATGCATCACTAGGTATTCCTGGACCGCTCTCTGCTGCTCTAGGAGCCTTTGCAACATGTAATAAGTCGAAGTCCAATTGGATAGAGTTTCGAGCTTTAGAGAGTGTCTGGGCAGATCATTTTGGAACTGGAGCTCGCTGAGGATTCTTCTCGCTCGGGAAGATTGGCTAAAGTGGCTGCACACCTTTCTGGCCATGGTGAGCATCCCTGCAATGTAACGATTGTTCTGTAGGAAATCCATAACCAGCAAATTTAAGGATTGGGTAAAGCATGGGACATAGGTGTAGTTCGCCCCTATAATGGCATGGATGAGATTGGAATCTCTGCTGGAGACAAAGAACCCGGGACAGAGGGCGTTGGGCGCAAGCCACAAACTGATCTGTCGAATTAACTCCTGTTGGATGTTCCCCTCTGTATATTCTTTGGGAAAGCGTTTGATGCATATGACGGCGTACTTTCTCTCTGTAGACTGGTCGGCATCTGGTCTTAAAAACACCCAGTGGGCTGTTAAGGCTAAATAATTCATGGAAAGGTCACTGGACCACATGTGGGCTGTGACGTGGACCTGAGGACACCCCGACATCTTTAGATCACTGACGATCCTCTCGCACACTGCCTCGTAAAGCTGAGGAACGGCCTTCCCGCAGAAGAAGGATTTCGTAGGGACGGAGTAGTGAGGGTCCGCCTGCGCCATGAACTTTTGAAAGGCTTTAGAGGTAATGAACGAGTATGGGAGACCCATCTCACACATGAGTTCAGTGATATTCCTGTTCCAGGATTGGGCCTTGGGGTGATCAGAAGGATACTTTCCATTTGCCTTCAAAATAATGCTAGTTGGGTCCAGAATAGTTTCCTTAAAAGAAATGCCAATGCTACTCGACCTCTCGGCATCCTCAGTCTCGTTGTCATACTCTATGGGCACAGCGTGGAGGATCGGGTTAAGGTCTGCCGACATCTCAGGAGGATACATAGTGAAACTGGTTGACCCAAACTGACCAAAAGTTGGTTGCGGATATATGAGTGGTTCATCTGCCTCTTCATCCTCGTCTTCGATCACATTGACATTCTTAGGTTTATTAATCTTCCCTCTGCTCCACTCTAGCGGATGCTTCCCTTCAAGGTGTCTCATGAGAGCTGACGTTCCAAAATGACCCCCTAGTTTTCCGCGGCCAACGCTCGCTTGGCACAGGTTGCAAATGGCTCGGCAAATGTTCGTGCGGTCAAGGGAGAAGAAGCGCCACACCGCAGAAGCAGACTTCCGTCGACGGGCTCCCGCTGGGACCGGAGAATAATCGGTAGAGCTGAAGGTCCGGGAGACGAGGAGCTGAGTCTTCTCCAGCCCGGGTGAGGGTTGAGGAGGATTTCGGGTTTCAATGAGAAAATTGGAGTCAGAATCAAAATGGTCAAAGTTGGTGACCTGCTCAGCCTTCCTCTTCTTGCTGTTCGTCTCTTCCCCATATCTGACCATGGTGCTTTCTCCTCTTCCTTTCTCCTCCTCCTCATCACTAGAGTCAATGATCTCATATGTTTTGGGAGAGCCCGGAGCCACAGGCCACTCCAGAGAGGTTTTCCCACCTAACATACGTCTTTGATACAGTAGTTGGGTAATGCCCATACTGAACAGGTTTTGGTAAGTCTCTTCTTTTTCATCTTCATCCTCATATACTTCCTCTTCTTCGTCTTCTCCGTCCACCTTTTGGATTTTCATGGACCTTCGTTGTGCCCATTGTTGGGGATGTTTACTCTCCAGGTGGCGTTTTAGAGCAGTGGTGCCAAACCTGCCTCCTAGTTTACCCCTGCTGACGCTCATTCGACATAGACTACAAATGGCTCTGGAGAGAATGGTCGGGTCGCGGGAGAAGAACTGCCACACCTCCGATGTAGACTTTCTCTTCCTGGTTGGCCGGACCACTAGAGGAGTAGAGTACTGAGCCCCGCGGATCATGTTCAGAGACCCCTCATCCTCACCCGGACTTTTTTCTGGATCCAGGACATTGAGGTTCGCTCCTTTTCTCTTCCTCGGGAAAGATATCGACCAAGAAGAAACGTCGTCATCGCTGGACTCTAATTTGATTTCGATCTCGGAAACAATTTCAGGTTCTGATTTCTTCATTTCTTGCTCCGGATAGTCTTTATCCAGAAACTCCACATTCTCTGCGTCCATTTCTTGAGGGAGCGGCTCTGGGGCTGAGTCGCCCTTTACAAGACATTCCCTAACGTCTTCTGACATGACGACACTAATGGATCTGCTCTACAGACGTTCACTGACCACAAGCTCATTGGGACAGAAGTCTGAGCTTTGTAACTCGTTCTTAATGGTGATTATTCTGGATCCTCAAACTCAGAGAAGACGGAATTTTCAGAATTAGTTTGATGAAATGTTGGACCAACAGAGCTGTAAAAAGAGAGACACTAATAAATACTGGCAATGTGTCATTGAACGACACATACACTTCATACCAACAATTTATATACATAAAGACATGAGTCACTATATATAGATATACATACATTACTGATCTGAGTTACCCCTGTATTATACTCAGAGCTGCACTCACTATTCTGCTGTGCAGTCACTGTGTACATACATTACATTACTGATCCTGAGTTACCCCCTGTATTATACTCCAGAGCTGCACTCACTATTCTGCTGGTGCGTCACTGTGTACATACATTACATACTGATCCTGAGTTACCTCTATTAACTCAAGCTGCACTCACTATTCTGCTGGTGCAGTCACTGTGTACTCATTACATACTGATCCTGAGTTACCTCCTGTATTTACTCCAGAGCTGCACTCACTATTCTGCTGGTGCAGTCACTGTGTACATACATTACATTACTGATCCTGAGTTACCCCTGTATTATACTCCAGAGCTGCACTCACTATTCTGCTGTGCAGTCACTGTGTACATACATTACATTACTGATCCTGAGTTACCCCTGTATTATACTCCAGAGCTGCACTCACTATTCTGCTGGTGCAGTCACTGTGTACATACATTACATTACTGATCCTGAGTTACCTCCTGTATTATACTCCAGAGCTGCACTCACTATTCTGCTGGTGCAGTCACTGTGTACATACATTACATTACTGATCCTGAGTTACCTCCTGTATTATATTCCAGAGCTGCACTCACTATTCTGCTGGTGCAGTCACTGTGTACATACATTACATTACTGATCCTGAGTTACCTCCTGTATTATACTCCAGAGCTGCACTCACTATTCTGCTGGTGCAGTCACTGTGTACATACATTACATTACTGATCCTGAGTTACCCCCTGTATTATACTCCAGAGCTGCACTCACTATTCTGCTGGTGGCATCACTCGTGTACATACATTACATTACTGATCACTGTAGTTACCTCCCTGTATTATACTCCAGAGCTGCACTCACTATTCTGCTGGTGCAGTCACTGTGTACATACATTACATTACTGATCCTGAGTTACCTCCTGTATTATACTCCAGAGCTGCACTCACTATTCTGCTGGTGCAGTCACTGTGTACATACATTACATTACTGATCCTGAGTTACCTCCTGTATTATACTCCAGAGCTGCACTCACTATTCTGCTGGTGCAGTCACTGTGTACATACATTACATTACTGATCCTGAGTTACCTCCTGTATTATACTCCAGAGCTGCACTCACTATTCTGCTGGTGCAGTCACTGTGTACATACATTACATTACTGATCCTGAGTTACCTCCTGTATTATACTCCAGAGCTGCACTCACTATTCTGCTGGTGCAGTCACTGTGTACATACATTACATTACTGATCCTGAGTTACCTCCTGTATTATACTCCAGAGCTGCACTCACTATTCTGCTGGTGCAGTCACTGTGTACATACATTACATTACTGATCCTGAGTTACCTCCTGTATTATACTCAGAGCTGCACTCACTATTCTGCTGGTGCAGTCACTGTGTCATACATTACATTACTGATCCTGAGTTACCTCCTGTATTATACTCCAGAGCTGCACTCACTATTCTGCTGGTGCAGTCACTGTGTACATACATTACATTACTGATCCTGAGTTACCTCCTGTATTATACTCCAGAGCTGCACTCACTATTCTGCTGGTGCAGTCACTGTGTACATACATTACATTACTGATCCTGAGTTACCTCCTGTATTATACTCCAGAGCTGCACTCACTATTCTGCTGGTGCAGTCACTGTGTACATACATTACATTACTGATCCTGAGTTACCTCCTGTATTATACTCCAGAGCTGCACTCACTATTCTGCTGGTGCAGTCACTGTGTACATACATTACATTACTGATCCTGAGTTACCTCCTGTATTATACTCCAGAGCTGCACTCACTATTCTGCTGGTGCAGTCACTGTGTACATACATTACATTACTGATCCTGAGTTACCTCCTGTATTATACTCCAGAGCTGCACTCACTATTCTGCTGGTGCAGTCACTGTGTACATACATTACATTACTGATCCTGAGTTACCTCCTGTATTATACTCCAGAGCTGCACTCACTATTCTGCTGGTGCAGTCACTGTGTACATACATTACATTACTGATCCTGAGTTACCTCCTGTATTATACTCCAGAGCTGCACTCACTATTCTGCTGGTGCAGTCACTGTGTACATACATTACTGTTCCTGAGTTACCTCCTGTATTATACTCCAGAGCTGCACTCACTTTTCTGCTGGTGCAGTCACTGTGTACATACATTACATTACTGATCCTGAGTTCCCTCCTGTATTATACTCCAGAGCTGCACTCACTATTCTGCTGGTGCAGTCACTGTGTACATACATTACATTACTGATCCTGAGTTACCTCCTGTATTATACTCCAGAGCTGCACTCACTATTCTGCTGGTGCAGTCACTGTGTACATACATTACTGTTCCTGAGTTACCTCCTGTATTATACTCCAGAGCTGCACTCACTATTCTGCTGGTGCAGTCACTGTGTACATACATTACATTACTGATCCTGAGTTCCCTCCTGTATTATACTCCAGAGCTGCACTCACTATTCTGCTGGTGCAGTCACTGTGTACATACATTACATTACTGACCCTGAGTCACCTCCTGTATTATACTCCAGAGCTGCACTCACTATTCTTCTGGTGCAGTCACTGTGTACATACATTACTGATCCTGAGTTACCTCCTGTATTATACTCCAGAGCTGCACTCACTATTCTGCTGGTGCAGTCACTGTGTACATACATTACATTACTGATCCTGAGTTACCTCCTGTATTATACTCCAGAGCTGCACTCACTATTCTGGTGGTGCAGTCACTATGTACATACATTACATTACTGATCCTGAGTTACCTCCTGTATTATACTCCAGAGCTGCACTCACTATTCTACTGGTGCAGTCACTGTGTACATACATTACATTACTGATCCTGAGTTACCTCCTGTATTATACTCCAGAGCTGCACTCACTATTCTGCTGGTGCAGTCACTGTGTACATACATTACATTACTGATCCTGAGTTACCCCCTGTATTATCCTCCAGAGCTGCACTCACTATTCTGCTGGTGCAGTCACTGTGTACATACATTACATTACTGATCCTGAGTCACCTCCTGTATTATACTCCAGAGCTGCACTCACTATTCTGCTGGTGCAGTCACTGTGTACATACATTACATTACTGATCCTGAGTTACCTCCTGTATTATACTCCAGAGCTGCACTCACTATTCTGCTGGTGCAGTCACTGTGTACATACATTACATTACTGATCCTGAGTCACCTCCTGTATTATACTCCAGAGCTGCACTCACTATTCTGCTGGTGCAGTCACTGTATACATACATTACTGATCCTGAGTCACCTCCTGTATTATACTCCAGAGCTGCACTCACTATTCTGCTGGTGCAGTCAATGTGTACATACATTACATTACTGATCCTGAGTTACCTCCTGTATTGTACTCCAGAGCTGCACTCACTATTCTGCTGGTGCAGTCACTGTATACATACATTACTGATCCTGAGTCACCTCCTGTATTATACTCCAGAGCTGCACTCACTATTCTGCTGGTGCAGTCAATGTGTACATACATTACATTACTGATCCTGAGTTACCTCCTGTATTGTACTCCAGAGCTGCACTCACTATTCTGGTGGTGCAGTCACTGTGTACATACATTACATTACTGATCCTGAGTTACCTCCTGTATTATACTCCAGAGCTGCACTCACTATTCTGCTGGTGCAGTCACTGTGTACATACATTACATTACTGATCCTGAGTTATCTCCTGTATTATACTCCAGAGCTGCACTCACTATTCTGCTGGTGCAGTCACTGTGTACATACATTACATTACTGATCCTGAGTTACCTCCTGTATTATACTCCAGAGCTGCACTCACTATTCTGCGGTGCAGTCACTGTGTCCGCAGACATGGGAGAAGCCCATAGATTATAATGGATCTGCCTTGGTGCATTATTACATGAGGTTACATGTGAGTATTAGTGTTATACACTGTTACGTGTGAGATGTCAGTGTACAATCATGTATCAGTATTCCCATATCACAGCTATGTTGTCGGTGTATGGTATGTGATATGACGGTGGATGATATGCGATATGACGGTGTATGGTATGTGATATGACGGTGTACGGTATGTGATATGACGGTGTATGGTATGTGACATGACGGTGGATGATATGCGATATGACGGTGTATGGTATGTGATATGACGGTGTATGGTATATGATATGACGGTGTATGGTATATGATATGACGGTGTATGGTATGTGATATGACGGTGTATGGTATGCGATATGGTATGTGATATGACGGTGTATGGTATGTGATATGACGGTGTATGGTATGTGATATGACGGTGTAGTGTATGTGATATGACGGTGTAGTGTATGTGATATGACGGTGTGTTGTATGTGATATGACGATGTGTTGTATGTGATATGACGGTGTATGGTATATGATATGACGGTGTAGTGTATGTGATATGACGGTGTATGGTATGTGATATGACGGTGTAGTGTATGTGATATGACGGTGTAGTGTATGTGATATGACGGTGTATGGTATGTGATATGACGGTGTATTGTATGTGATATGACGGTGTATGTGATATGACGGTGTATTGTATGTGATATGACGGTGTATGGTATGTGATATGACGGTGTATGGTATGTGATATGACGGTGTATGGTATGTGATATGACGGTGTATGGTATGTGATATGACGGTGTATGGTACGTGATATTCGGTGTATGGTACGTGATATGACGGTGTATGGTATGTGATATGACGGTGTATTGTATGTGATATGACGGTGTATGGTATGTGATATGACGGTGTATGGTATGTGATATGACGGTGTATGGTATGTGATATGACGGTGTATGGTACGTGATATTCCGGTGTATGGTACGTGATATGACGGTGTATGGTACGTGATATGACGGTGTATGGTATGTGATATGACGGTGTATTGTATGTGATATGACGGTGTATTGTATGTGATATGACGGTGTAAGGTATGTGATATGACGGTGTACGGTATGTGATATGACGGTGTATTGTATGTGATATGACGGTGTATGGTACGTGATATTCCGGTGTATGGTACGTGATATGACGGTGTATGGTACGTGATATGACGGTGTATGGTATGTGATATGACGGTGTATTGTATGTGATATGACGGTGTATTGTATGTGATATGACGGTGTAAGGTATGTGATATGACGGTGTACGGTATGTGATATGACGGTGTATTGTATGTGATATGACGGTGTATGGTACGTGATATTCCGGTGTATGGTACGTGATATGACGGTGTATGGTACGTGATATGACGGTGTATTGTATGTGATATGACGGTGTATGGTACGTAGATATTCCGGTGTATGGTACGTGATATGACGGTGTATGGTATGTGATATGACGGTGTATTGTATGTGATATGTCGGTGTATTGTATGTGATATGACGGTGTATGGTATGTGATATGACGGTGTATGGTATGTGATATGACGGTGTATGGTATGTGATATGACGGTGTGTTGTATGTGATATGACGGTGAAATTGTATGTGATATGACGGTGTATGGTATGTGATATGACGGTGTATGGTATGTGATATGACGGTGTATGGTATGTGATATGACGGTGTGTTGTATGTGATATGACGGTGTATTGTATGTGATATGACGGTGTATTGTATGTGATATGACGGTGTATGGTATGTGATATGACGGTGTGTTGTATGTGATATGACTGTGTTTCCCCTGCGGTGTGTATTCTAGGTGTAGTATTATAGTATTCTGCCGTCCTGTCTGTGCAGATACTTTTCGGTGTTCCCTGTCTTTACCTGCGAGGCTCTCAGCACAGTGAGGAGCCATTATCCTTCAGGCCACATCCTCACTGGATCTTACCATCTTCCTTGAGAAGACAGAGGTTTCCAGAAGGGTTTCTGTGCTCTGCAGTCATAGAGGAAATCAGCGTTCCTTATTCCTCCCCCCTCTACAGGGTGTAATGGTATAACCCTCTGGTTTGCATGTAACCCTTTCCTCTCCTCAGTGTTGGCTGTATTGGTACATTCCAGCTCTTCATTACTAGCTGCAATTGTACAGGTCTTCAATCTGACCTCACCATCCCCTCAATCCCAGGTAGAATGGTACAGTCCTCCATTCCCAGATTAACCAATTTCTTTCCAGAGGAAAGTTAGTAGGTAACTTGTATTCAGAAAGTTGGTGCTTGTAGATCCACTAACAGCCGCCCAATATGGCCGACACCCAGCTCTCCGAGATTCCTGAATGGCAAGTCTACACTGTAAACATCATCTGAAGGTGGACTACCTGCCGATTAAATATCATCTGAAGGGCAGACTACCTGGTGATTATAGATCATCTGAAGGGTGGACTACCTGCTGATTATAGATCATCTGAAGGGCGGACTACCTGCTGATTATAGATCATCTGAAGGGCGGACTACCTGGTGATTATGGATCATCTGAAGGGCGGACTACCTGGTGATTATAGATCATCTGAAGGGCGGACTACCTGCTGATTATAGATCATCTGAAGGGCGGACTACCGGGTGATTATAGATCATCTGAAGGGTGGACTACCTGCTGATTATAGATCATCTGAAGGGCGGACTACCTGGTGATTATAGATCATCTGAAGGGTGGACTACCTGCTGATTATAGATCATCTGAAGGGCGGGCTACTGGGTGATTATAGATCATCTGAAGGGCGGACTACCTGCTGATTATAGATCATCTGAAGGGCGGACTACCTGCCGATTATAGATCATCTGAAGGGCGGACTACCTGCCGATTATAGATCATCTGAAGGGCGGACTACCTGCTGATTATATATCATCTGAAGGGCAGACTACCTGGTGATTATAGATCATCTGGAGGGCAGACTACCTGCCGATTATAGATCATCTGAAGGGCAGACTACCAGGTGATTATAGATCATCTGAAGGGCGGACTACCTGTCGATTATAGATCATCTGAAGAGCAGACTACCTGCCGATTATAGATCATCTGAAGGGCGGACTACCTGCCGATTATAGATCATCTGAAGGGCGGACTACCGGGTGATTATAGATCATCTGAAGGGCGGGCTACCTGCCGATTATAGATCATCTGAAGGGCGGACTACCTGCTGATTATAGATCATCTGAAGGGCGGACTACCGGGTGATTATAGATCATCTGAAGGGCGGACTACCTGCCAATTATAATTGTTATGAAGGGCGAAGTACCTGCTGATTATAGATCATCTGAAGGGCGGGCTACCTGCCGATTATAGATCATCTGAAGGGTGGACTACCTGCCAATTATAATTGATATGAAGGGCGGACTACGTGCTGATTATAAATGATATGAAGGGCGGACTACCTGCTGATTATAGATCATCTGAAGGGTGGACTACCTGCCAATTATAATTAATATGAAGGGCGGACTACCTGCTTATTATAAATGATATGAAGGGCGAACTACCTGCTGATTATAGATCATCTGAAGGGCGGACTAGCTGCCGATTATAGATCATCTGAAGGGCGGACTACCTGCCGATTATAGACCATCTGAAGGGCGGACTACCTGCCGATTATAGATCATCTGAAAGGTGGACTACCTGCTGATTATAGACCATCTGAAGGGCGGACTACCTGCCAATTATATATCATCTGAAGGGCGAACTACTTGCTGACTATAGATCATCCGAAGGGCGGACTACCTGGCGATTATAGATCATCTGAAGGGTGGGCTACCTGTCAATTATAAATGATATGAAGGGCGGACTACCTGCTGATTATAAATGATATCAAGGGCGGACTACCTGCTGATTATATATCATCTGAAGGGCGGACTACCTGCTGAATATAAATGATATGAAGGGCGGACTACCTGCTGATTATATATCATCTGAAGGGCGGACTACCTGCTGATTATAAATGATATGAAGGGCGGACTACCTGCCGAATATAATGATATGAAGGGCGGACTACCTGCGAATATAAATGATATGAAGGGCGGACTACCTGCTGATTATATATCATCTGAAGGGCGGACTACCTGCCGAATATAAATGATATGAAGGGCGGACTACCTGCTGATTATATATCATCTGAAGGGCGGACTACCTGCCGAATATAAATGATATGAAGGGCGGACTACCTGGTGATTATAAATGATATGAAGGGCGGACTACCTGGTGATTATAAATGATATGAAGGGCGGACTACCTGGTGATTATATATCATCTGAAGGGCGGACTACCTGGTGATTATAAATTATATGAAGGGCGGACTACCTGGTGATTATAGATCATCTGAAGGGCGGACTACCTGGTGATTATAGATCATCTGAAGGGCGGACTACCTGGTGATTATAGATCATCTGAAGGGCGGACTACCTGCTGATTATAGATCATCTGAAGGGCGGACTACCGGGTGATTATAGATCATCTGAAGGGCGGACTACCTGGTGATTATAGATCATCTGAAGGGTGGACTACCTGCTGATTATAGATCATCTGAAGGGCGGGCTACTGGGTGATTATAGATCATCTGAAGGGCGGACTACCTGCTGATTATAGATCATCTGAAGGGCGGACTACCTGCCGATTATAGATCATCTGAAGGGCGGACTACCTGCTGATTATAGATCATCTGAAGGGCGGACTACCTGGTGATTATAGATCATATGAAGGGCGGACTACCTGGTGATTATAGATCATCTGAAGGGCGGACTACCTGGTGATTATAGATCATCTGAAGGGCGGACTACCTGCTGATTATAGATCATCTGAAGGGCGGACTACCTGCTGATTATAGATCATCTGAAGGGCGGACTACCTGGTGATTATAGATCATCTGAAGGGCGGACTACCTGCCGATTATAGATCATCTGAAGGGCAGACTACCTGCCAATTATAGATCATCTGAAGGGCGGACTACCGGGTGATTATAGATCATCTGAAGGGCGGACTACCTGGTGATTATAGATCATCTGAAGGGCGGACTACCTGCCGATTATAGATCATCTGAAGGGCAGACTACCTGCCAATTATAGATCATCTGAAGGGCGGACTACCTGCCGATTATAGATCATCTGAAGGGCGGACTACCTGCCGATTATAGATCATCTGAAGGGCGGACTACCTGGTGATTATAAATGATATGAAGGGCGGACTACCTGCCAATTATAGATCATCTGAAGGGTGGACTACCGGGTGATTATTTGTATGTGTAATTGTAATGCAGGAATCTTGTAAAGCCTCTGTCAGGGCGGCCATGTTGTCACACAGCTTTCCCAGACTTCTGAACAGAGAACAAACCCATAAGAATAAAGTTCAGAAAAAACACGGCACTCACCGGGACTTCAAAAAGCGGTGTCCTTTATTGCAGGGTTTGCATCACAAAGTGCAGGGAGGGTGTACCTGAGTGACGACGGACCGTTTCAGGCTCTCGCCCTTCTACGGGTCACCATAAGAATATAGGAAATCCGATTTTCACGGACTGACAGAATAAAGAATCTATTTATTATTGTTATTCTCCACATCTGAGAAAAATGGATCCCCTGTGATCAAACCTGAATAACCGTCCCACTTATTTATGCGGGTCCCCTTGGTGGTCCCCACTACTTATGAGAGGGTCCTTTAGTAGCCCCCACTATTCATGAAGGTTACTTTAGTAGCCCCCACTATTCATGAAGGTTACTTTAGTAGCCCCCACTATTTATGCAGGCCCCTTTATTAACCCCCACTATTTATGAAGGTTACTTTCGTAGTCCCCACTACTTATGCAAGCCCTATTAGCCCCACTAATTCTGAAGGTCCCTTTAGTAGCTATTACCATTTATGAAAGACCCCTTGGTAGCCCCCACAATTAATGAAGGCCCCCTTAGTAGTCCCCATTATTTATGCAGGCCCTCTTAATTGGACCAATTATTTATGCAGGACTCCATTAATAGCCCCCACTATTTATAATGGCCGTCTTAGTAGACCCCACTCTATATGCGTGCCCAATTAGTAACCCCCACTATAAGCTATAAGTGAAGGTCCCATTGGTAGCCCCCACTAATTATGAGGGACCCTTTACCCTTTTATAGCCCGGAGCAACTTCCCTCTCTGCCCCCTTCCCCCCCCCCCCCCGACTACCCTCCAGTGGTCACATTCCTGAACTGCATCTATCACTTGTGCCACCTCTCCGGGTGCAGAACCTCAACTGAACTGTGGAAGTGAAAGGAAACCAGATATTCCTCATAATCCAAGCTTTGTTTGGAAATGATGGATTGATGAGACTGACAAGCCAAAAGAGGGGGCTATAACCCATATTATATACTACAGAAAGGGGCCTGCATATCTTTAGTATTAAAGTGGTGTCTGCAGAGAGAATCTTATCATGTATCTCTGTATACAGGGAGCTCCCCCTAGTGGTGACTGCAGACAGAATGTTATCATGTATCTCTGTATACAGGGAGCTCCCCCTAGTGGTGACTGCAGACAGGATCTTATCATGTATCTCTGTATACAGGGAGCTCCCCCTAGTGGTGACTGCAGAGAGAATCTTATCATGTATCTCTGTATACAGGGAGCTCCCCCTAGTGGTGACTGCAGACAGGATCTTATCATGTATCTCTGTATACAGGGAGCTCCCCCTAGTGGTGACTGCAGACAGGATCTTATCATGTATCTCTGTATACAGGGAGCTCCCCCTAGTGGTGGCTGCAGACAGAATCTTATCATGTATCTCTGTATACAGGGAGCTCCCCCTAGTGGTGACTGCAGACAGGATCTTATCATGTATCTCTGTATACAGGGAGCTCCCCCTAGTGGTGACTGCAGACAGGATCTTATCATGTATCTCTGTATACAGGGAGCTCCCCCTAGTGGTGGCTGCAGACAGAATCTTATCATGTATCTCTGTATACAGGGAGCTCCCCCTAGTGGTGACTGCAGACAGGATCTTATCATGTATCTCTGTATACAGGGAGCTCCCCCTAGTGGTGACTGCAGACAGGATCTTATCATGTATCTCTGTATACAGGGAGCTCCCCCTAGTGGTGGCTGAAGACAGAATCTTATCATGTATCTCTGTATACAGGGAGCTCCCCCTAGTGGTGACTGCAGACAGGATCTTATCATGTATCTCTATATACAGGGAGCTCCCCCTAGTGGTGGCTGAAGACAGAATCTTATCATGTATCTCTGTATACAGGGAGCTCCCCCTAGTGGTGACTGCAGACAGAATCTTATCATGTATCTCTGTATACAGGGAGCTCCCCTAGTGGTGGCTGCAGACAGAATCTTATCATGTATCTCTGTATACAGGGAGCTCCCCCTAGTGGTGGCTGCAGACAGAATCTTATCATGTATCTCTGTAATTGCAGACAGGATTTTATCATATATCTCTGCATACAGGCAGCTCCCCCTAGTGGTGACTGCAGAATAACATGTTATCATGTATCTCTATATACAGGGAGCTTCCCCTAGTGGTGGCTGCTGACAGGATCTTACAATGTATCTCTGTATACAGGGAGCTCCCCCTAGTGGTGACTGCAGACAGAATCTTATCATGTATCTCTGTATACAGGGAGCTCCCCCTAGTGGTGACTGCAGACAGATTCTTATAATTTATCTCTGTATACACGGAGCTCCCCCTAGTGGTGACTGCAGACAGGATCTTATAATGTATCTCTGCATACAGGCAGCTCCCCCTAGTGGTGACTGCAGATAACATGTTACGGTATCATGTATCTCTATATACAGGGAGCTCCCTCTAGTGGTGGCTGCTGACAGGATCTTACAATGTATTTCTGTATACAGGGAGCTCCCCCTAGTGGTGACTGCATACAGGATCTTATCATGTATCTCTGTATACAGGGAGCTCTCCCTAGAGGTGGCTCCATACAGGATCTTATCATGTATCTCTGTATACAGGGAGCTCCCCCTAGTGGTGACTGCAGACAGGATCTTATCATGTATCTGTGTATACAGGGAGCTCCCTCTAGTGGTGACTGCAGACAGAATCTTATCATGTATCTCTGTATACAGGGAGCTCCCCCTAGTGGTGACTGCAGACAGAATCTTATCATGTATCTCTGTATACAGGGAGCTCCCCCTAGTGATGGCTGCAGACAGAATCTTATCATGTATCTCTGTATACAGGGAGCTCCCCTAGTGGTGGCTGCAGACAGAATCTTATCATGTATCTCTGTAATTGCAGACAGGATTTTATCATATATCTCTGCATACAGGCAGCTCCCCCTAGTGGTGACTGCAGATAACATGTTATCATGTATCTCTATATACAGGGAGCTTCCCCTAGTGGTGGCTGCTGACAGGATCTTACAATGTATCTCTGTATACAGGGAGCTCCCCCTAGTGGTGACTGCAGACAGGATCTTATCATGTATCTTTGTATACAGGGAGCTCCCCCTAGTGGTGACTGCAGACAGGATCTTATAATGTATCTCTGCATACAGGCAGCTCCCCCTAGTGGTGACTGCAGATAACATGTTATCATGTATCTCTGTATACAGGGAGCTCTCCCTAGAGGTGGCTCCATACAGGATCTTATCATGTATCTCTGTATACAGGGAGCTCCCCCTAGTGGTGACTGCAGACAGGATCTTATCATGTATCTGTGTATACAGGGAGCTCCCTCTAGTGGTGACTGCAGACAGAATCTTATCATGTTCTCTGTATACAGGGAGCTCCCCTAGTGGTGACTGCAGACAGAATCTTATCATGTATCTCTGTATACAGGGAGCTCCCCTAGTGGTGGCAGCTGTTCTTGCAGGCTCCCTAGTCCTGGTGGTGGAGGAATCATCATTTGCACATTATCAGTTATTTGTGCACAAAACAACAAATTGACATTTATTCGCTGTGTATTTGATTTATTTATTACAAGTGCTGGTTCCTATATCCATAATGAATCTATTCTGTGCATTTTCTGCCGCTTCAGGCTCCAGCAGAAGATCCGCCAGTTCGGCTCCTGTGACTCTATAGAGATACATTCTGTCCTATGGACTAAACATTCATTACTGTGAGACTACAGACACTAAATACTACAAAAATCATGCAGAAAAGATGTCGTCCTCCATCTCTCCCCACAGCGCAACTCAACATCACCGGCTGATGGGACGATGGATTCTCAGCAGGATCATCTTCACTCTGTCAAATCCTGTAACGTAGATGATGGGTAGAGGAATAGATATAAGAGATATAACCAACAATAATACACTAATCAGTCACACTATAAAATACCATGAAATATTGTCTAAATTACCTTGTTTAGAAGAATATAACTACTATAATACTGCCCCTATATACAAGAATATAACTACTATAATACTGCCCCTATATACAAGAATATAACTACTATAATACTGCTCCTATATACAAGAATATAACTACTATAATACTGCCCTATATACAAGAATATAACTACTATAATACTGCCCCTATATACAAGAATATAACTACTATAATACTGCCCCTATATACAAGAATATAACTACTATAATACTGCCCCTATGTACAAGAATATAACTACTATAATACTGCTCCTATATACAAGAATATAACTACTATAATACTGCCCCCTATCTACAAGAATATAACTGCTATAATACTGCCCCTATATACAAGAATATAACTACTATAATACTGCTCCTATGTACAAGAATATAACTACTATAATACTGCCCCTATGTACAAGAATATAACTACTATAATACTGCTCCTATATACAAGAATATAACTACTATAATACTGCTCCTATGTACAAGAATATAACTACTATAATACTGCCCCTATATACAAGAATATAACTACTATAATACTGCCCTATATACAGGAATATAACTACTATAATACTGTCCCTATGTACAAGAATATAACTACTATAATACTGCTCCTATATACAAGAACATAACTACTATAATACAGCCCCTATATACAAGAATATAACTACTATAATACTGCTCCTATATACAAGAATATAACTACTATAATACTGCCCCTATGTACAAGAATATAACTACTATAATACTGCTCCTATATACAAGAATATAACTACTATAATACTGCCCCTATATACAAGAATATAACTACTATAATACTGCTCCTATATACAAGAATATAACTACTATAATACTGCTCCTATATACAAGAATATAACTACTATAATACTGCTCCTATATGCAAGAATATAACTACTATAATACTTCTCCTATATACAAGAATATAACTACTATAATACTGCTCCTATATACAAGAATATAACTACTATAATACTGCTCCTATATACAAGAATATAACTACTATAATACTGCCCCTATGTACAGGAATATATCTACTATAATACTGCCCCTATATACAAGAATATAACTACTATAATACTGCCCCTATGTACAGGAATATAACTACTATAATACTGCCCCTATATACAAGAACATAACTACTATAATACAGCCCCTATATACAAGAATATAACTACTATAATACTGCTCCTATATACAAGAATATAACCACTATAATACTGCTCCTATATACAAGAATATAATTACTATAATACTGCTCCTATGTACAAGAATATAACTACTATAATACTGCTCCTATGTACAAGAATATAACTATCTATAATACTGCTCCTACATACAAGAATATAACTACTATAATACTGCCCCTATATACAAGAATATAACTACTATAATACTGCCCCTATATACAAGAATATAACTACTATAATACTGCCCCTATATACAAGAATATAACTACTATAATACTGCCCCTATGTACAAGAATATAACTACTATAATACTGCCCTATGTACAAGAATATAACTACTATAATACTGCCCCTATATACAAGAATATAACTACTATAATACTGCCCCTATATACAAGAATATAACTACTATAATACTGCCCCTATGTACAAGAATATAACTACTATAATACTGCTCCTATATACAAGAAAATAACTACTATAATACTGCCCCTATATATAAGAATATAACTACTATAATACTGCCCCTATATACAAGAATATAACTACTATAATACTGCCCCTATATACAGGAATATAACTACTATAATACTGCTCCTATATACAAGAATATAGCTACTATAATACTGCTCCTATATACAAGAATATAACTACTATAATACTGCTCCTATGTACAAGAATA
This sequence comes from Allobates femoralis, assembly GCA_033576535.1. NCBI lineage: Eukaryota > Metazoa > Chordata > Amphibia > Anura > Aromobatidae > Allobates > Allobates femoralis. The sequence goes on along the minus strand of JARQOC010000005.1, from coordinate 568,651,951 downwards.
TAATAACTGTATTTACACCTGACGTCTTCCTGAATCTCCTATCTTTTCCCTCCTTTATGTGGATTGTTACCTGCGTGTTATGTATGTCTGTGTGCATTCTCCCCATGTTAGGCGGCATTACTGTGAGAGCAGAGAAGCCCCCGGATCGGACGCGCTCTCTGTCCTTCTTCCCTTTGTGGTGTTTGCGCCTCTTGTTCTCTCCGATCTCTGGATCCTCAGTCTGTTGGTGACAAATACGCGGTTTTACATGTTAATAGATTACACTCATTCATGCTGCATATAAGCGATATGTTCCCCGGGCCCTAACCCTGCACTGTTGTGAGTATACAGCAGGGGCCACACAATGGAGAAGGTCAGGTGTGGGCACCTGGAGGGATGGTTTGTCCACTGCTGGTCCTGGTGATCATATGATGTGTTATCTCTGTGTCCCAACTGCAGGCTCAGAGCAGAGGAAAACTGCTTCACCTTTGTAAGATCTCTGCTTGCTGCCAAAGAATAAAATATATTGTTCTTTACTTACAGAGACTAATAGAACTGTCTCACTACAGAGGCCAAACCTGCTCTGTAGACACAGTGCAACGATATGGGGACCACGACAGGGGATTATATGAGGAACAGGATTGGGGATTATATGGGGACCAGGTGAGGGATTATATAGGGTTCAGGATAGGGGATTATATGGGGACCAGGATATGGAATTATATAGGGTCCAGGATGGGGGAAATATGGGGACCAGGTGAGGGACTATATAGGGTTCAGGATAGGGGATTATATAGGGTCCAGGATGGGGGAAATATGGAGATCAGGTGAAGGACTATATAGGGTTCAGGATAGGGGATTATATGGGGACCAGGATAGGGGATTATATGGGGAGCAGGATAGGGGATTTTATGGGGACCAGGATAGGAGATTTATGGGGACCAGGATAGGAGATTATATGGTGACCAGCATAGGGTATTATATGGGGACCAGCATGAGGGATTATATGGGGACCAGGATGCGGGATTAAATGGGGACCAGGATAGGGCAATATATTGGGACCAGGATGGAGGACATATGAGGACCAGGATGAGGGATTATATGGGGACCAGGATAGGAGATTATATGGGGACTATGATATGGGGACCAGGATGTGGGATTATATGGGGACCAAAATGGAGGATTAAATGGGGACCAGGATAGGGGATTATATGGGGACTAGGATGGGGGATTATATGGGGACCAGGATGGGGGATTATATGGGGACCAGGATAGGGGATTATATAGGGACCAGGATGAGGGATTATATGGGGACCAGGATGGAGGACATATGGGGACCAGGATAAGGTATTATATGGGGACCAGGATGGGGGACTAAATGGTTAACAGAATGGAGGACATATGGGAACCATGTTGAGGGATTATATGGGGACCAGGAAAAAGGATTTATGGTGACCAGGATGGGGTTATTATATGGGGACCAGGAAGAGGGATTAAATGGGGACCAGGATGGGGGATTATATGAGGACCAGGATAGGGGATTATATGAGGACCGGGATGGAGGACATATCAGGACCAGGATGAGAGATTATATGGGACCCCAGGATGGGAGATTATATGGGGACCAGGATGGAGGCCATATTAGCACCAGGATGGTAGATTATATGGGGAGTAGGATGAAGGATATATGGGGACCATGATGGTGGATTATATGGTGACCAGGATGTGAAATTATATAGGGACCAGGTTGGAGGACATATAAGGGGAAATATATATAGGTAGATAGGGGACATATGAGGACCAGGATAGGGTATTATATGAGGATCAGGATGGGGTACATTTCTACATAAAGGGGTCAGGATGAAGGACTTTACAGGAAGGGGCCGTAGTTAAAGGACATAAAGTTTGGAATGTGTTTTAGGAGTGGTCAGGTATAGATGATTGTGTGTAACTTCCTGCAGGTGAGTTCTGTGTGGAAGAAGTGATAACGGTCTGCGCCGGATGAGGAGGAAATGTGGAGATGAATCACTAGACCGAGAGATAGCCCTAGTAAGCCACAGTATTACACTTACACTATATATAGAGCTCCTGTGCATAATGTCTCCAGTGATCCCTGTATTACCTGTACCCTATACACTATATACAGAGCTCCTGTGTATAATGTCTCCAATGATCCCTGTATTACCTGTACCCTATACACTATATACAGAGCTCCTGTGTATAAGGTCCCTGGCGATTACTGTATTACCTATACACTATATACAGAGCTCCTATTTATAATGGCACTGGTGATCATTGTATTACCTGTAATCTAGACACGATATACAGAGCTCCTGTGTATAATGTGACTAGTGATGATAGTGTTATTAGTATTGTCGTTTTTATTAAAGATCATTATTGTGTTATGCAGTCATTATGTGGTATCATGTGGTCTCATCATTGTATGGCGGTATTTCTCCCTTGTATATGGTACTATTTCATCACTATCTAGTATCACAAAGTATTCACTGATCTCAGGGAGACCAGTCCAAGAAAACACTGCGGGCAGCTGGCTAAAGCGCTCAACACAGTGAATTCCTAGGCACATTGCCCCTTGGGAATTATGAATATGCAAATCAAGTCTGTGGAGCCTCGGTTAGGAGTCTCAAACACAGGACTAGCCAGATCTTCCTCCAGGGAAGGACCCAGCCAAGGGGTGGCTCCTTGTGGACAACACCATAACCACCATAATAAGTGGCCTTTTCAGTCAATATCCAGCTCTTCTGCAAGATTAGAGATATGACAAGGGAATACCAAGGCCAGGTATCCATCCACAGACAGCTGTTTCGGGGTGTTTCCCCTCATCAGTGTGGAGGAGGATTCCGGCTAGGTGGGAGCAATGCCTAGTAGACCAACATCACAAAGCATTCACTGATCTCAGGGAGACCAGTCCAAGAAAACACTGCGGGTATTTGGCTAAAGAGCTCAACACAGTGAATTCCTAGGTGCCTTGCCCCCTGGGAATTATGAAAATGCAAATCAAGTCTGTGGAGCCTCGGTTAGGAGTCTCAAACACAGGACTAGCCAGATATCCCTCCAGGGAAGGACCCAGCCAAGGGGTGGCTCCTTGCGGAGCCTGGAGGGATATCTGGCTAGTCCTGTGTTTGAGATTCCTAACCGGGGCTCCACAGACTTGATTTGCATAATCACTATCTGGTAGTAATATGTGGTCTTGCCATGGTATGGCGGTATTTGTCCCTTGTAGGTTTACAGCTCAGGGCATGGCTTATAGGGGTAGGGTCTTAACAAAGGAGTATGCTTTGTTGCTGGCTGCAGGGCTCTCACAAATTGGCCAATTTATATTATAAATAACTCATTTTTAAGAGTTTCTATAGCAGTAATGCAATACCAATTTCATATTTTTAAGGAATACATATTATAGCATTTCAGAGTGAATCTATATTCTTTATGGTATTGAGTCACTATTTGTGGTAATATGTGGTCTGGTTATGGGGTAGCTGTATTTTTTTCTTGCATGTGCTATTATTTAGTCACTATTTGGTAGTAATATATGGTCTGGTCATAGTGTGACAGTATTTATTCCTTATGTGTGTATTATTCAGTCACTTTTTGTGAAATATGTGGTCTGGTCTCAGTGAGGCTGTATTTCTCCCTAGTATGTGGTATTATTTGAACAATATTTGGTGGAAATATGTTGTCTGGTCATGGTGTGCTGGTATTTCTACTTTGTATGTGGTATTATTAAGTCACTATGTGGTGGTAATATGTGGTATTGTCATGGTGTAGTGGTATTTCTCCTTTGTATGTGGTATTATTCAGTCACTTTTTGTGTAATATGTGGTCTGGTCTCAGTGTGACTCAATTTCTCCCTTGTATGTGGAAATATTTGGACAATATTTGGAGGAAATATGTGATCTGGTCATGGTGTGGTGGTATTTCTCCTTTGTATGTATTTAGTCACTTGTGGTGTGAATATGTGGATGGGTCATGAATTACGGTATTTTTTCCTTGGAAGTGGTATTATTCAGTAAGTATATTGTAAAATATGTGGTCTGATCACACTATAGCAGTATTTGTCCCTTGTATATGTTAGTATTCTGTCACAATGTGGTGGTAATATGCGGTCTGGTCATGGTGTGCCAGTATTTCTCTCTTCTATGTGGTATTATGCGGTCATTATGTGGTAGTAATATAATGTCTGATCATGGTGTAGTGGTATTTGTTCCTTGTTTGTTGTATTATTTGGTCACTATGTGGTGGTAATATGGAGTTTGCTTATGGTGTAATGGTCTTTTCCCCTTGTACGCAGAATTATTCGGTCATTATTTGGTGGTAATATATCATCTGGTCATGATGTGGTGGTATTTGTTCCTTGTATGTCCGATTATTCAGATATTATGTGGTGGTAATATGTGGCCTGGTCACAATGTGGAACAAGAAGCCCCCAGTTAACCACCACAATACTGAACATTAAATAAAACAAAAAAAAGAAAAACCACAGGTGATCACATATACAATAGGCACAAACAATAAAGTGCAAATGAAAAACACAAAAAAATAGACAAAAATAAGGAAAAAATGCAAAAATGAACTACCAAGTTGCAGAACATTTGATTGTGAAGTGGAATAATTAACCCTATTTTGACCCCGGCTCAGATTCTACTATGAAGGCTGCACATAAATACATGACTGTTCCCTTAAGAGGGAGGACATCAGGTAAATGACCCATTACCAGAATGTGGCCGTGTTTATGCTTGTGGCCCTTGTTTCTTCTCCTTTTTTCTTTATTCTTTGACTTTAGATGTTTTTGCTTCTTTACTTTCACATGTTCCTCTGTGTCCTGTACAGGAAAAAAAAGGATTCGTTTATAGGAACAATATGACGGTGCCCCAGCAGCACAGAGTATTTCAGGAAAAGGGTTTACTAATAAAGTCATGTTCTTAGTAGGGGGCTGTATATGATGGGGTCTATTTTTTAAGTCAGATGTTAAATGGTGGGGGAAAAATGGCGGATTACCTATTATGAGGTTCGCAGCAGCACAGAGGATGTCAGGATTGTTGTGTTCTTTTGAGGACCTGGTGATTCATGAGGTGCAGTACCATTTCTTACCACTATCCCAACATGTTTTTCCATAGACACTAGTGCAACAGCGCCCCCAAAGGGTAATTAGGCAGAAACCGAACCCTTCAATGGACTTCTCCATGTGAAACACATTTTCGCTCTTGTAATTTCTTGTTTTCTCTATATTTGTACGCATTATGAAGGTTTCCAGCAGCACAGAGGATGTCAAGATTGTTATGTTCTATTGAATCATCCATTCTACAGCTTCCTGATACTTCCATGAGGTGCAGTACCATTTCTCACCACTATCCAAACAACTTTTTCTATAGACACTAGTGCAACAGCGCCCCCAAAGGGCAATTTAGCAGAAACTAAACCCTTTGCAGGACTTATCCCTATGAACCACATGTTGACTCTTGTTATTTCTTATTTTCTCTATAGTCAGTCTATTTAAACCCCAATATAATCCCTAGATTCTGTTTTCACAGGATTCCAGGTTCGTGACGCCCAGCAGGATGCGGTGAAGGCGCAGATGACAATTCCCCATTAGTGAGAACACAAGTCTGCAGATGTTTACTGTCCTATTTCCTCTCATTAATCTCGGACGATCTTGTCTCGCCCATTTCTCGCCTTGTTTACAGACTTTTTTGTTAATTCCAGATGTCGCCCTTCAAGAACCAGCTGCGTCTTGTCATCTGCTCGCATTATTTTCTGAAAAAAAATACCCCAGGAATTTCCCTATGGCGTCCTATTGCTCAAGAGACGGAGACGCCACAGTCTCTCGCCTCCTTTGCTCATTAAGACCTTTGTGGATCCACATAGGAGGGTGTACTAAATTATTGGTGCAGTGCAAACCTGGACTTTAAAGCGGGGTCTCCCCTAATTTTGATGCTTCCAATATGAGCGATGTATCCAGATGTCTCCAGGGTCTGCATGTCATAATTTTGCCATTTGAAAGCATCAACCTATTGATTATAATAGAGTTCCCCTTTAAATATCATGGAGGATGGAGGACCGCCATGTCTGTGCCCACCTGCGGCGTCTGAGGGGCGTGGCTTCTCGGTCACTTCTGATTGGTCAGTATCTTATTTTATGGAATCCTTTATCCGTCCCTTTAAGGGGAAAAGTTAGAACCCCAGGGTCAAAGTTATGGGGGTAGCATAGGGGTGGGGGCCCCAGATGTTCAATCCGGGCCCCTGAGCCCCATGTTACCCCTCCTCTCGGCCTCGTTTTCATACAATCAGACTTTCAGTTTTTCTTACCCGTTGGTGTCGTTTAGCCGAGGTCGAAGGGTTGTACGGTTTCGATTCCACCTGAAACATCAGGATAAATGTAGAATTAACAACAAAGTTAAAAAACTTACAGAAGCCTAAAAGTCTGAGGGCTACTAATACCACAAAAGGACCAGTGGCTGCAGAAAGTCACCAAGAGTTCTGGAAAGTTATATAAAAAAGGTCCAGAAAGTTACAAAAAGTTCCAACATTCTTTAGAAAGTTACAAAAAGTGCATATTCAGGGTTCCATAAAGTGACCAAGTCACAGATCCTTCCTGACTACGGCACGCTCACTAGTCCTTCATTCTGCCCAGATGTGCACAGCCCCCGCCACACCGCCACTTTGGGGGCCCCAAGTTACCATTTACCCCTTGTCAGTGGGGGATTTTTAGGAACCTTGTGTGAAGAGATGGTTGTGATTGGCTGAGGCTGTAAGGGCATTCTGGGAATTATAGTCCCACAACACAAGAGACGGAGGCTGGGAATGTTACCTACTTTTTTAATCAAAGATGTGAAACATCCCCGACATTTCTTTGGTTTGTCGTTTTGAGCGGAGAACTCTGCAAGGCTCTGTAAGAGATGATGGGAGTGTTACAGACGCTGCATGGCACATGGAGACTAGACGCCTATACGCTGCTCCATACTGACCCTTTTATCCTTCGTCTTGGACGGTCTCCCCATAATGCTCCATGCTCCAGTTTTCTTTGGTGTTTTGGATTTCTTTCCTCCTGTTGATCGGATTTCTCTGTCCTTCACAAAATCTCCCTGAATAAATAATCATTAAGTGTATCACTCCCCTCATCCCTCTATCACACCATGTATCACTCCCCTCATCCCTCTATCACACCATGTATCACTCCCCTCATCCCTCTATCACACCATGTATCACTCCCCTCATCCCTCTATCACACAATGTATCACTCCCCTCATCCCTCTATCACACAATGTATCACTCCCCTCATCCCTCTATCACACCATGTATCACTCCCCTCATCCCTCTATCACACAATGTATCACTCCCCTCATCCCTCTATCACACCATGTATCACTCCCCTCATCCCTCTATCACACAATGTATCACTCCCCTCATCCCTCTATCACACCATGTATCACTCCCCTCATCCCTCCATCACACCATGTATCACTCCCATCATCCCTCTATCACACCATGTATCACTCCCTCATCCCTCTATCACACCATGTATCACTCCCCTCATCCCTCCATCACACCATGTATCACTCCCTCATCCTCTATCACACCATGTATCACTCCCTCATCCCTCATCACACCATGTATCACTCCCTCACCCTATCACACATGTATCACTCCCCTCATCCTCTATCACACATGTATCACTCCCTCATCCTCTATCACACATGTATCACTCCCTTCATCCCTCTATCACACCATGTATCCCCCCTCATCCCTCTATCCACACAATGTATCACTCCCCTCATCCCTCTATCACACCATGTATCACTCCCTCATCCTCATCACACATGTATCACTCCCTCATCCCTCTATCACACATGTATCACTCCCCTCATCCCTCTATCACACCATGTATCACTCCCCCTACATCCCTCCATCACACATGTATCACTCCCTCATCCCTCTATCACACATGTATCACTCCCTCATCCCTCTATCACACCATGTATCACTCCCCTCATCCCTCTATCACACAATGTATCACTCCCCTCATCCCTCTATCACACATGTATCACTCCCTCATCCTCATCACACCATGTATCACTCCCCTCATCCCTCTATCACACATGTATCACTCCCCATCCCTCTATCACACATGTATCACTCCCCTCATCCCTCTATCACACAATGTATCACTCCCCTCATCCCCTTCACCATGTATCACTCCCCTCATCCCTCTATCACACATGTATCACTCCCTCATCCCTCATCACACCATGTATCACTCCCCTCATCCCTCTATCACAATGTATCACTCCCCTCATCCCTCATCACACATGTATCACTCCCTCATCCCTCTATCACACCATGTATCACTCCCCTCATCCCTCTATCACACATGTATCACTCCCCTCATCCCTCTATCACACCATGTATCACTCCCCTCATCCTCTATCACACATGTATCACTCCCCTCATCCTCTATCACACATGTATCACTCCCCTCATCCTCTATCACACAATGTATCACTCCCCTCATCCCTCTATCACACATGTATCACTCCCCTCATCCCTCTATCACACAATATATCACTCCCCTCATCCCTCTATCACACCATGTATCCTCCCCTCATCCCTCTATCACACATTATCACTCCCTCATCCCTCTATCACACATGTATCACTCCCTCATCCCTCATCACACCATGTATCACTCTCCCTCATCCCTCTATCACACATGTATCACTCCCCTCATCCTCTATCACACCATGTATCACTCCCCTCATCCTCAACATCACCCATTACATCTCCCCTCATCCCCTATCACCCATGTATCACTCCCCTCATCCTCTATCACACCATGTATCACTCCCCTCACCTCTATCACACAATGTATCACTCCCTCATCCCTCTATCACACATGTATCACTCCCTCATCCTCTATCACACATGTATCACTCCCCTCATCCCTCTATCACACCATGTATCACTCCCCTCATCCCTCTATCACACATGTATCACTCCCCTCACCCTATCACACAATGTATCACTCCTCATCCCTCTACACACCATGTATCACTCCCTCATCCTCTATCACACAATGTATCACCCCTCATCCTCTATCACACATATATCTCACTCTCCCTCATCCCTCTATCACACCATGTATCACTCCCTCATCCCTCTATCACACATGTATCACTCCCCTATCCCTCTATCACACCATGTATCACTCCCCTCATCCTCTATCACACCATGTATCACTCCCTCATCCCTTATACACCATGTATCACTCCCCTCATTCCTATCTATACACCATGTATCACTCCCTCACCTCTATCACACCATGTACACTCCCCTCATCCCTCTATCACACCATGTACACTCCCTCATCCTCTATCACACCATGTATCACTCCCCTCATACCTCTATCCACAATGTATCACTCCCTTCATCCCTCTATCACACATGTATCACTCCCCTCATCCCTCTATCACACATGTATCACTCCCTCATCCCTCTATCACACATGTATCACTCCCCTCATCCCTCATCACACCATGTATCACTCCCCTCATCCCTCTATCACCATGTATCACTCCTCATCCCTCTATCACACCATGTATCACTCCCTCATCCCTCTATCACACAATGTATCACTCCCTCATCCCTCTATCACACATGTATCACTCCCTTCATCCCTCTATCACACATGTATCACTCCCCTCATCCTCTATCACACAATGTATCACTCCCTCATCCTCTATCACACCATGTACACTCCCCTCATCCCTCTATCACCATGTATCACTCCCTCATCCCTCTATCACACATGTATCACTCCCCTCATCCCTCTATCACACATGTATCACTCCTCATCCCTATCACACCATGTATCACTCCTCATCCTCTATCACACATGTATCACTCCCTCATCCCTCTATCACACATGTATCACTCCCTCATCCCTCTATCACACCATTATCACTCCCTCATCCCTCTATCACACATGTATCACCCTCATCCCTCTATCACACATGTATCACTCCCTCATCCCTCTACACACCATGTATCACTCCCTCATCCTCATCCACAATGTATCACTCCCTTCATCCTCTATCACACAGTATCACTCCTCATCCCTCTATCACACATATCACTCCCTCATCCCTTATCACACCATTATACTCCTCATCCCTCTATCACACCATGTACACTCCCTCATCCCTATCACACATGTATCACCCTCATCCCTCTATCACACCATGTATCACTCCCCTCATCCCTCTATCACACAATGTATCACTCCCTTCATCCCTCTATCACACCATGTATCACTCCCCTCATCCCTCTATCACACAATGTATCACTCCCCTCATCCCTCTATCACACCATGTATCACTCCCCTCATCCCTCTATCACACCATGTATCACTCCCCTCATCCCTCTATCACACCATGTATCACTCCCCTCATCCCTCTATCACACAATGTATCACTCCCCTCATCCCTCTATCACACAATGTATATCACTTCCCTTCATGCATCCTCTCTATCACACCATGTATCACCTCCCCTCATCCCTCTATCACACCATGTAATCACTCTCCCTCACATCCCTCTATCACACCATGTATCACTCCCCTCATCCCTCTATCACACAGATGTATCACTCCCCTCATCCCTCTATCACACCATGTATCACTCCCCTCATCCCTCTATCACACCATGTATCACTCCCCTCATCCCTCTATCACACAATGTATCACTCCCCTCATCCCTCTATCACACAATGTATCACTCCCCTCATCCCTCTATCACACAATGTATCACTCCCCTCATCCCTCTATCACACCATGTATCACTCCCCTCATCCCTCTATCACACAATGTATCACTCCCCTCATCCCTCTATCACACCATGTATCACTCCCCTCATCCCTCTATCACACCATGTATCACTCCCCTCATCCCTCTATCACACCATGTATCACTCCCCTCATCCCTCTATCACACAATGTATCACTCCCCTCATCCCTCTATCACACCATGTATCACTCCCCTCATCCCTCTATCACACAATGTATCACTCCCCTCATCCCTCTCATCACACCATGTATCACTCCCCTCATCCCTCTATCACACCATGTATCACTCCCTTCATCCCTTGAACAATCATTGTAGCAGCTTTTATTTTCCCATAGCAAAGTGTAACATAAAAGCTGCAATATGATTGGTCGCTTTGGGCAGCAGAAGGCAGATTTTTTCCCATGACGTCTGTCGCTCTCTATACGTGTTCTCATGTTATTCCATCGCTGCCACTTTCTATTTCTCTTAGTTGCTCTGTCTGTTGCTCTCTCTGTCTCGCAGCACATTCTTTGCCTCTCTCTCTCTGAATATCATGTGGCGTTTTCATTTTCATTCGTCTCGTCGCTCTCTATCCACCATTTATAAGGTGGCGCTCTCTCTGCCTCTCTCTCTCTGCCCCTCTCTATCAGGACTTATTATAAGGTGGCGCTCTCTCTGCCCCTCTCTCTCTCTGCCCCTCTCTCTCTCTGCCCCTCTCTATCAGGACTTATTATAAGGTGGCGCTCTCTCTGCCCCTCTCTCTCTCTGCCCCTCTCTCTCTCTGCCCCTCTCTATCAGGACTTATTATAAGGTGGCGCTCTCTCTGCCCCTCTCTCTCTCTGCCCCTCTCTATCAGGACTTATTATAAGGCGGTGCTCTCTCTGCCCCTCTCTATCTTGTAGCTCTCTATCAGGACTTATTATAAGGTGGCGCTCTCTCTGCCCCTCTCTCTCTCTCTGCCCCTCTCTATCAGGACTTATTATAAGGCGGTGCTCTCTCTGCCCCTCTCTCTCTCTGCCCCTCTCTATCAGGACTTATTATAAGGTGGCGCTCTCTCTGCCCCTCTCTCTCTGCCCCTCTCTATCAGGACTTATTATAAGGTGGCGCTCTCTCTGCCCCTCTCTCTCCCCCTCTCTATCAGGACTTATAAGGTGGCACTCTCTCTGCCCCTCTCTATCTTGTAGCTCTCTATCAGGACTTATTATAAGGCGGTGCTCTCTCTGCCTCTCTCTCCCTGCCCCTCTCTATCAGGACTTATTATAAGGTGGTGCTCTCTCTGCCCCTCTCTATCAGGACTTATTATAAGGTGGCGCTCTCTCTGCCCCTCTCTCTCTCTGCCCCTCTCTATCAGGACTTATTATAAGGATGTGCTCTCTCTGCCTCTCTCTATCAGGACTTATTATAAGGCGGTGCTCTCTCTGCCCCTCTCTCTCTCTGCCCCTCTCTATCAGGACTTATTATAAGGATGTGCTCTCTCTGCCTCTCTCTATCAGGACTTATTATAAGGCGGTGCTCTCTCTGCCTCTCTCTCCCTGCCCCTCTCTATCAGGACTTATTATATAAGGCGGTGCTCTCTCTGCCCCTCTCTCTCTCTGCCCCTCTCTATCAGGACTTATTATAAGGTGGTGCTCTCTGCCCCTCTCTATCAGGACTTATTATAAGGTGGTGCTCTCTGCCTCTCTCTATCAGGACTTATTGTAAGGTGGTGCTCTCTGCCTCTCTTTATGCCCCTCTCTATTAGGACTTATTATAAGGTGGCGCTTTCTCTGCCCCTCTCTCTTTCTGCCCCTCTCTATCAGGACTTATTATAAGGCAGTGCTCTCTGCCTCTCTCTCTCTGCCCCTCTCTCTGCCTCTCTCTATCAGGACTTATAAGGTGGTGCTCTCTCTGCCCCTCTCTCTGCCTCTCTCTATCAGGACTTATAAGGTGGTGCTCTCTCTGCCCCTCTCTCTCTCTGCCCCCCTCTCTCTCTGCCCCTCTCTCTCTCTGCCCCTCTCTATCAGGACTTATTATAAGGCAGTGCTCTCTGCCTCTCTCTCTCTGCCCCTCTCTCTGCCTCTCTCTATCAGGACTTATTATAAGGTGGTGCTCTTTGCCCCTCTCTCTCTCTGACCCTCTCTATCAGGACTTATAAGGTGGCGCTCTCTCTGCCCCTCTCTCTCTCTGCCCCACACTGTCAGGACTTATTATAAGGTGGTGCTCTCTACCCCTCTCTCTCTCTACCCCTCTCTCTCTGCCCCTCTCTATTAGGACTTATAAGGCGGTGCTCTCTCTGCCCCTCTCTATTAGGACTTATTATAAGGTGGCCCTCTCTCTGCCCCCTCTCTCTCTGCCCCTCTCTGTCAGGACTTATTATAAGACGGTGCTCTCTCTGCCTCTCTCTATGTCCCTCTCTATTAGGACTTATTATAAGGTGGTGCTCTCTCTGCCCCTCTCTATCAGGACCTATTATAAAGTGGTGCTCTCTCTGCCTCCTCTCTCTCTGCCCCTCTCTGTCAGGACTTATTATAAAACGGTGCTCTCTCTGCCTCTCTCTATGTCCCTCTCTATCAGGACTTATTATAAGGTGGTGCTCTCTGCCCCTCTCTCTCTCTGCCCCTCTCTCTCTCTGCCCCTCTCTATCAGGACTTATTATAAGGTGGTGCTCTCTCTGCCTCTCTCTCTGCCCCTCTCTATCAGGACTTATAAGGTGGCGCTCTCTCTGCCCCTCTCTCTCTCTGATCCTCTCTATCAGGACTTATTATAAGGTGGCGCTCTCTCTGCCCCTCTCTATCAGGACTTATTATAAGGCGGTGCTCTCTCTGCCTCTCTCTCTGCCCCTCTCTATCAGGACTTATTATAAGGTGGCGCTCTCTCTGCCCCTCTCTATCAGGACTTATTATAAGGTGGCGCTCTCTTTGCCCCTCTCTCTACCCTTCTCTATCAGGACTTATTATAAGGTGGCGCTCTCTCTGCCCCCCTCTCTCTCTCTCCTCTCTCTCTCTCTGCCCTTCTCTATCAGGACTTATTATAAGGTGGTGCTCTCTGCCCCTCTCTCTCTGCCCTCTCTATCAGGACTTATTATAAGGTGGCGCTCTCTGCCCCTCTCTCTCTGCCCTTCTCTATCAGGACTTATTATAAGGTGGTGCTCTCCTCTGCCCCTCTTACTCTCTCTCTCTGCCCCTCTCTATCAGGACTTATTATAAGGGGTGCTCTCTCTGCCCTCTCTCTCTCTGCCCCTCTCTATCAGGACTTATTTAAGGTGGCGCTCTCTCCTCCCCCCTCTCTCATCTCTGCCTCTCTCTCTCTGCCCCTCTCTATCAGGACTTATTATAAGGTGGCGCTCTCTGCCCCTCTCTCTCTCTGCCCCTCTCTATCAGGACTTATTATAAGGTGGCGCTCTCTCTGCCCCCTCTCTCTCTCTCTGCCCCTCTCTATCAGGACTTATTATAAGGTGCGCCTGCTCTCTCTCTGCCCCTCTCTCTCTCTGCCCCTCTCTATCAGGACTTATTATAAGGTGGCGCTCTCTCTGCCCCTCTCTCTCTCTGCCCCTCTCTCTCTCTGCCCCTCTCTATCAGGACTTATTATAAGGTGGCGCTCTCTCTGCCCCTCTCTCTCTCTGCCCCTCTCTCTCTGCCCCTCTCTATCAGGACTTATTATAAGGTGGCGCTCTCTCTGCCCTCTCTCTCTCTTGCCCCTCTCTCTCTCTGCCCCTCTCTATCAGGACTTATTATAAGGTGGCGCTCTCTCTGCCCCTTCTCTCTCTCCTCTCTGCCCCCTCTCTATCAGGACTTATTATAAGGTGGCACTCTCTCTGCCCTCTCTCTCTCTGCCCCCTCTCTCTCTGCCCCTCTCTATCAGGACTTATTATAAGGTGGCGCTCTCTCTGCCCCTCTCTCTCTCTGCCCCTCTCTCTCTCTGCCCCTCTCTATCAGGACTTATTATAAGGTGGCGCTCTCTCTGCCCCTCTCTCTCTCTCTTGCCCCTCTATCAGGACTTATTATAAGTGGCGCATCTCTCTGCACCCTCTCGCTCCGCCCCCCTCTTCTGCCCTCCTCAGGACTTATTATAAGAGTGGCGCTCCTCATGCCCATCTCTCTCTGCCCCTCTCTCTCTATGCCCCTCTCATCTCTGCCCCTCTCTATCAAGGACTTATTATAAGGTGGCGCCTCTGTGTGTGGTTGCCCATCCGCAGCGGTCCTTGTGGCCACTTACCTGGACTCTCGTTGTCCGCGGCTTCTATCTCGGATCCATCGGGTCCCGATGAACCGTCACCAGTACGAGCCCAGCACAGCGCACCCCAGGATCAGCAGACCCCCTCATCTTGCGACCCCACTACATACAATGGGAAAGTCTCCATCAGTGCTCGCCCATCACCACTCTTCCTAGTGAATGGAGCCGCGGGGCAGAAATGTCCCAGTCCCTTCCCCCTTTGTATTAAGCTTCTTATGGGTCAAACATCTGTGAAGAAAGTAGAGAGCCCAACCCACAGAGTATCACACAGGAGGGATTAGATACACGGCTCAGCAGACAGTATCACACATGATAGGATTAGATACACAGCTCAGCAGACAGTATCACACAGGATAGGATTAGATACACAGCTCAGCAAACAGTATCACACAGGATAGGATTAGATACACAGTATCACACAGGATAGGATTAGATACACAGCTCAGCAGACAGTATCACACAGGAGAGGATTAGATACACAGCTCAGCAGACAGTATTACACAGGATAGGATTAGATACACAGCTCAGCAGACAGTATCACACAGGATAGGATTAGATACACAGCTCAGCAGACAGTATCACACAGGATAGGATTAGATACACAGCTCAGCAGACAGTATCACACAGGATAGGATTAGTTACATGGCTCAGCAGACAGTATCACACAGGAGAGGATTAGATACACAGCTCAGCAGACAGTATCACACAGGATGGGATTAGATACACAGCTCAGCAGACAGTATCACACAGGATAGGATTAGATACACAGCTCAGCAGACAGTATCACACAGGATAGGATTAGATACACAGCTCAGCAGACAGTATCACACAGGATAGGATTAGATACACGGCTCAGCAGACAGTATCACACAGGATAGGATTAGATACACAGCTCAGCAGACAGTATCACACAGGATAGATTAGATACACAGCTCAGCAGACAGTATCACACAGGATAGGATTAGATACTACAGCTCAGCAGACAGTATCACACAGGATAGATTAGATACACAGCTCAGCAGACAGTATCACACAGGATAAGATTAGATACACAGCTCAGCAGACAGTATCACACACAGGATAGGATTAGATATACACAGCTCAGCAGACAGTATCACACAGAGAGGATTAGATACACAGCTCAGCAGACAGTATCACACAGGAGAGGATTAGATACACAGCTCAGCAGACAGTATCACACAGGAGAGGATTAGATACACAGCTCAGCAGACAGTATCACACAGGATGAGGATTAGATACACAGTCACAGCAGACAGTAATCACACAGGATAGGATTAGATACACAGCTCAGCAGACAGTATCACACAGGATAGGATTAGATACACAGCTCAGCAGACAGTATCACACAGGATAGGATTAGATACACAGCTCAGCAGACAGTATCACACAGGATAGGATTAGATACACAGCTCAGCAGACAGTATCACACAGGATAGGATTAGATACACAGCTCAGCAGACAGTATCACACAGGATAGGATTAGATACACAGCTCAGCAGACAGTATCACACAGGATAGGATTAGATACACAGCTCAGCAGACAGTATCACACAGGAGAGGATTAGATACACAGCTCAGCAGACAGTATCACACAGGAGAGGATTAGATACACAGCTCAGCAGACAGTATCACACAGGAGAGGATTAGATACACAGCTCAGCAGACAGTATCACACAGGAGAGGATTAGATACACAGCTCAGCAGACAGTATCACACAGGAGAGGATTAGATACACAGCTCAGCAGACAGTATCACACAGGAGAGGATTAGATACACAGCTCAGCAGACAGTATATCACACAGGAGAGGATTAGATACACAGCTCAGCAGACAGTATCACACAGGAGAGGATTAGATACACAGCTCAGCAGACAGTATCACACAGGATAGGATTAGATACACAGCTCAGCAGACAGTATCACACAGGATAGGATTAGATACACAGCTCAGCAGACAGTATCACACAGGATAGGATTAGATACATCACACAGTCACAGGACAGTAATCACAACAGATAGGATTAGATACACAGCTCAGCAGACAGTATCACACAGGATAGGGATTAGATACACACTCAGCAACAGTATCACACAGGAGGATTAGATACACAGCTCAGCAGACAGTATCACACAGGATGGATTAGATACACAGCTCAGCAGACAGTATCACACAGGAGAGGATTAGATACACAGCTCAGCAGACAGTATCACACAGGATGGATTAGATACACAGCTCAGCAGACAGTATCACACAGGAAGGATTAGATACACAGCTCAGCAGACAGTATCACACAGGATAGGATTAGATACACAGCTCAGCAGACAGTATCACACAGGATAGGATTAGATACACAGCTCAGCAGACAGTATCACACAGGATGGATTAGATACACAGCTCAGCAGACAGTATCACACAGGATAGGATTAGATACACAGCTCAGCAGACAGTATCACACAGGATAGGATTAGATACACAGCTCAGCAGACAGTATCACACAGGAGGGATTAGATACACAGCTCAGCAGACAGTATCACACAGGATAGGATTAGATACACAGCTCAGCAGACAGTATCACACAGGAGGGATTAGATACACAGCTCAGCAGACAGTATCACACAGGATGGGATTAGATACACAGCTCAGCAGACAGTATCACACAGGAGAGGATTAGATACACAGCTCAGCAGACAGTATCACACAGGATGGGATTAGATACACAGCTCAGCAGACAGTATCACACAGGAAGGATTAGATACACAGCTCAGCAGTACAGTATCACACAGGATAGGATTAGATACACAGTCAGCAGACAGTATCACACAGGAGGATTAGATCACAGCTCAGCAGACAGTATCACACAGGAGAGGATTAGATACACGCTCAGCAGACAGTATCACACAGGATAGGATTAATACACAGCTCAAAGACAGTATCACACAGGTAGGATTAGATACACAGTCAGAGACAGTATCACACAGGAAGGATTAGATACACAGCTCAGCAGACAGTATCACACAGGATGGATTAGATACACAGCTCACAGACAGTATCACACAGGATAGGATTAGATACACAGCTCAGCAGACAGTATCACACAGGAAGGATTAGATACACAGCTCAGCAGACAGTATCACACAGGATAGGATTAGATACACAGCTCAGCAGACAGTATCACACAGGTAGGATTAGATACACAGCTCAGCAGACAGTATCACACAGGAGGATTAAATACAAGCTCAGCAGACAGTATCACACAGGTAGATTAGATACACAGCTCAGCAGACAGTATCACACAGGATAGGATTAGATACACAGCTCAGCAGACAGTTCACACAGGATGGATTAGATACACAGCTCAGCAGACAGTATCACACAGAAGGATTAGATACACAGCTCAGCAGACAGTATCACACAGATAGGATTAGATCACAGCTCAGCAGACAGTATCACACAGGAGGGATTAGATACACAGCTCAGCAACAGTATCACACAGGATGGGATTAGATACACAGCTCAGCAGACAGTATCACACAGGAAGGATTAGATACACAGCTCAGCAGACAGTATCACACAGGTAGGATTAATACACAGCTCAGCAGACAGTATCACACAGGAGGATTAGATACACAGCTCAGCAGACAGTATCACACAGGATGGATTAGATACACAGCTCAGCAGACAGTATCACACAGGTAGGATTAGATACACAGCTCAGAGACAGTATCACACAGGATAGGATTAGATACACAGCTCAGCAGACAGTATCACACAGATAGGATTAGATACACAGCTCAGCAGACAGTATCACACAGGATAGGATTAGATACACAGCTCAGCAGACAGTATCACACAGGATAGGATTAGATACACAGCTCAGCAGACAGTATCACACAGGATGGATTAGATACACAGCTCAGCAGACAGTATCACACAGGAGGATTAGATACAGTCAGCCAGTCAACAGTATCACACAGGATAAAAGATTAGATACACAGCTCAGCAGACAGTATCACACAGGAAGGATTAGATACACAGCTCAGCAGACAGTATCACACAGGATAGGATTAGATACACAGCTCAGCAGACAGTATCACACAGGAAGGATTAGATACACAGCTCACAGACATATCACACAGGAAGGATTAGATACACAGCTCAGCAGACAGTATCACACAGGAGGATTAGATACACAGCTCAGCAGACAGTATCACACAGATAGGATTAGATACACAGCTCAGCAGACAGTATCACACAGGAGGGATTAGATACACAGCTCAGCAGACAGTATCACACAGGATAGGATTAGATACACAGCTCAGCAGACAGTATCACACAGGATAGGATTAGATACACAGCTCAGCAGACAGTATCACACAGGAGGGATTAGATACACAGCTCAGCAGACAGTATCACACAGGAGGATTAGATACACAGCTCAGCAGACAGTATCACACAGGATAGGATTAGATACACGCTCAGCAGACAGTATCACACAGGAGAGGATTAGATACACAGCTCAGCAGACAGTATCACACAGGATGATTAATACACATAGCAACAGTATCCACAGGTAGATTTATAAACAGCTCAGCAGACAGTATCACACAGGATGGATTAGATACACAGCTCAGCAGACAGTATCACACAGGAAGGATTAGATACACAGCTCAGAGACAGTATCACACAGGAGGATTAGATACACAGCTCAGCAGAAGTATCACACAGGTAGGATTAGATCACAGCTCACAGACAGTATCACACAGGATGGATTAGATACACAGCTCAGCAGACAGTATCACACAGGATAGGATTAGATACACAGCTCAGCAGACAGTATCACACAGGAGGATTAGATACACAGCTCAGCAGACAGTATCACACAGGATGGATAGATACACAGCTCAGCAGACAGTATCACACAGGATGGATTAGATACACAGCTCAGCAGACAGTATCACACAGGGAGGATTAGATACACAGCTCAGCAGACAGTATCACACAGGATAGGATTAGATACACAGCTCAGCAGACAGTATCACAAGGAAGGATTAGATACACAGCTCAGCAGACAGTATCACACAGGATAGGATTAGATACACCAGACTCACAGAGAGGTTCACAAGTCAAGGAAGATTAGATACACGCTCAGCAGACAGTATCACACAGGAGGGATTAGATACACAGCTCAGCAGACAGTATCACACAGGAGGATTAATACACAGCTCAGCAGACAGTATCACACAGGAAGGATTAGATACACAGTCAGCAGACAGTATCACACAGGATAGGATTAATACACAGCTCAGCAGACAGTATCACACAGGAAGGATTAGATACACGCTCAGCAGACAGTATCACACAGGATAGGATTAGATACACAGCTCAGAGACAGTATCACACAGAGGTAGATTAGATACACAGCTCAGCAGACAGTATCACACAGGAAGGATTAGATACACAGCTCAGCAGACAGTATCACACAGGATAGGATTAGATACACAGCTCAGCAGACAGTATCACACAGGATAGGATTAGATACACAGCTCACAGACAGTATCACACAGGTAGGATTAGATACACAGCTCAGCAGACAGTATCACACAGGATAGGATTAGATACACAGCTCAGCAGACAGTATCACACAGGATAGGATTAGATACACAGCTCAGCAGACAGTATCACACAGGGTAGGATTAAGATACACAAGCTCAGCAGACAGTATCACACAGGTAGGATTAGATACACAGCTCAGCAGACAGTATCACACAGGATAGGATTAGATACACAGCTCAGCAGACAGTATCACACAGGATGGATTAGATACACAGCTCAGCAGACAGTATCACACAGGAGAGGATTAGATACACAGCTCAGCAGACAGTATCACACAGGATGGGATTAGATACACAGCTCAGCAGACAGTATCACACAGGATAGGATTAGATACACAGCTCAGCAGACAGTATCACACAGGATGGGATTAGATACACAGCTCAGCAGACAGTATCACACAGGATAGGATTAGATACACAGCTCAGCAGACAGTATCACACAGGATAGGATTAGATACACAGCTCAGCAGACAGTATCACACAGGATAGGATTAGATACACAGCTCAGCAGACAGTATCACACAGGGTAGGATTAGATACACAGCTCAGCAGACAGTATCACACAGGGTAGGATTAGATACACAGCTCAGCAGACAGTATCACACAGGATAGGATTAGATACACAGCTCAGCAGACAGTATCACACAGGAGAGGATTAGATACACAGCTCAGCAGACAGTGTCACACAGGATAGGATTAGATACACAGCTCAGCAGACAGTATCACACAGGAGAGGATTAGATACACAGCTCAGCAGACAGTATCACACAGGAGAGGATTAGATACACAGCTCAGCAGACAGTATCACACAGGAGGGATTAGATACACAGCTCAGCAGACAGTATCACACAGGAGAGGATTAGATACACAGCTCAGCAGACAGTATCACACAGGAGGGATTAGATACATAGCTCAGCAGACAGTATCACACAGGATAGGATTAGATACACAGCTCAGCAGACAGTATCACACAGGATAGGATTAGATACACAGCTCAGCAGACAGTATCACACAGGAGAGGATTAGATACACAGCTCAGCAGACAGTATCACACAGGGTAGGATTAGATACACAGCTCAGCAGACAGTATCACACAGGGTAGGATTAGATACACGGCTCAGCAGACAGTATCACACAGGAGAGGATTAGATACACAGCTCAGCAGACGGTCTTAGATGCCGTCTAGCTGCACAGTATTCATTCATATACACACTGTACCATTTCAGTTATTTCTTATGGGAACATTTGCTTTGATATACAAGTGATTTGGATTATAAACACATTCCGGGTTCCACAGCATCAGATGCTGATTGTTGTCTTTGGTCCTTTCCCCTTTCACAGGTGCAGTACATATAGCAGCCACCAGAGGGCGCAGATCTAAGGATTCTGGGAACTGTAGTTTTCCAGATTTCATGGAATATCAGGAAGTGGCAGCTGTATGGGAGCAGTGCATGCTGGGAGGAGGCAGGGGCTGCACTATGCACAGCATTTAACCCTTGTCCTGCAGGGTGCGGAGCAGCAGAGGTGACACATGTCACATAGATGTCAGTGTGCAGCATCCTGGCCCCTGGCATCACTATGACCCCTGGGCAGGTGAGTGACCCACTCCCCTCACCATAATGAGAAGAACCCTAGATCACAGCCAATCAGGAGCCACCGCCACAGACATCATTACATGAACGACCGAATTCTATTATCAATAACTGATCGCTGCCATCTCCGATATTCATCCACAAAGTCAGATCCACTGGATCTCTGTATGTCACGTGACTGCGATTATTATTATTCCATAGATTATTAATGTATCTGTAAAAATTGGATGATCTAAGTCAGTGATGGTGAACCTTTACGGGACCGAGTGCCCAATCTGCAACCAACCTAATTCTTCATAGTGAAGTGCCGATAGGGCAATTTATCCGAAATGTGGCCGTCACAAGCGCTGCACAGGGGAAGAGTCAGCAGCTGACAGCTCTCTTGCCTGTACAGGGCTTGCAGTCCTGACACCCTGATAAGTTCTATTATTTTAACAATTAATTGATTTTAAACTTACCTTTGCAGTGTTCCCTTCTCTTCAGCAGTGGTCATTCAGCTCATGTGAAGTTCACATTGAAGCGGAGCCGCTGCCACTGCCCTTTCCGGACACAGCAGGTGGACTGATCTGTATGAAAAAAAATGGAAGAATATTAGAGATAGATAGATAGATAGATAGATAGTAGTTATGTGCCCAATCCTGACCCTCTCCTTGTAGCTATATGCTCCATCCTGACCCTCTCCTTGTAGTTATGTGCTCCATCCTGACCTTCTCCTTATAGTTATGTGCTCCATCCTGACCCTCTCCTTGTAGCTATGTGCTCTATCCTGACCCTCTCCTTGTAGCTATGTGCTCTATCCTGACCCTCTCCTTGTAGCTATGTGCTCCATCCTGACCCTCTCCTTGTAGTTATGTGCTCTATCCTGACCCTCTCCTTGTAGCTATGTGCTCCATCCTGACCCTCTCCTTGTAGCTATGTGCTCTATCCTGACCCTCTCCTTGTAGCTATGTGCTCTATCCTGACCCTCTCCTTGTAGCTATGTGCTCTATCCTGACCCTCTCCTTGTAGCTATGTGCTCTATCCTGACCCTCTCCTTGTAGCTATGTGCTCTATCCTGACCATCTCCTTGTAGCTATGTGCTCTATCCTGACCATCTCCTTGTAGCTATGTGCTCTATCCTGACCATCTCCTTGTAGCTATGTGCTCTATCCTGACCATCTCCTTGTAGGTACGTAGTCCATCCTGACCGTCTTCTTGTAGTTACGTGCTCCATCCTGACGCTCTCCTTCTAGGTATGTGCTCCATCCTGACCGTCTTCCTGTAGTAATCTCTCCATCCTTACCCTCTCCTTGTAGATATGTGCTTCATCCTGACCCTCTCCTGGCCGTAATGTCTCCATTCTGCCCCCTTTCTTGTAGTAATGCCCCATCCTTGTCCACATTTAGTAATGGCCCATTCTGCTCCCATCTTGTAGAAATGCCCCATGCTTGTCCCCTTTCAGTAATGCATCATCCTTGTCCCCCTCCAGTAATGCCCCATCCTTGTCCCCTTGCAGTAATGCCCAATCCTTGTCCCCTTGCAGTAGTGCCCCATCATGCCCCCTCATTTCAGAAATGCCCCATCATGTCTCCTCCTTGTAGTAATGCCCGATCATGCCTCCTCCTTGTAGTAATGCCCCATCATGCCTCCTCCTTGTAGTAATGCCCCATCATGCCTCCTCCTTGTAGTAATGCCCCATTATGCCCCCTCCTTGTAATAAATGCCCCATCATGCCGCCTACTTGTAATAAGAGCCCCATCATGCCCCCTCCTTGTAATGCCCCCTCCTTATAATGCCCCCATCCTTGTAGTAAATGCCCCCTTCTTGTAATGCCCCCATTCTTATAGTAAATGTATCCTCCTTGTATTGCCCCCCTCCTTGTAGTAAATGCCCCCCCTTGTATTGCCCCCTCCTTATAGTAAATGCCCCATCTTGTATAGCCCCCATCTTTATAGTTAATTCCCCCTCCTTGTAGTAAATGTCCCATCTTGTATAGCCCCCATCCTTGTAGTAAATGCGCCATCTTGTGTAGCCCCCATCCTTGTAGCAAATGCCCCATCTTGTATAGCCCCAATCCTTATAGTAAATGCCCCATCTTGTGTAGCCCCCATCCTTGTAGCAAATGCCCCATCTTGTATAGCCCCAATCCTGGTATAGCCCCCATCCTTGTATAGCCCCCATCCTTGTATAGCCCCCATTCTGGTATAGCCCCCATCCTTGTATAGCCCCCATCCTGGTATAGCCCCCATCCTGGTATAGCCCCCATCCTTGTATAGCCCCCATCCTGGTATAGCCCCCATCCTGGTATAGCCCCCATCCTTGTAGCAAATGCCCCATCTTGTATAGCCCCAATCCTGGTATAGCCCCCATCCTTGTATAGCCCCCATCCTGGTATAGCCCCCATTCTGGTATAGCCCCCATCCTTGTATAGCCCCCATTCTGGTATAGCCCCATCCTTGTATAGCCCCCATCCTGGTATAGCCCCCATCCTGGTATAGCCCCCATCCTTGTATAGCCCCCATCCTGGTATAGCCCCCATCCTGGTATAGCCCCCATCCTTGTAGCAAATGCCCCATCTTGTATAGCCCCAATCCTGGTATAGCCCCCATCCTTGTATAGCCCCCATCCTGGTATAGCCCCCATTCTGGTATAGCCCCCATCCTTGTATAGCCCCCATCCTGGTATAGCCCCCATCCTGGTAAAGCCCCCATCCTTGTATAGCCCCCATCCTGGTATAGCCCCCATCCTTGTATAGCCCCCATTCTGGTATAGCCCCCATCCTTGTATAAGCCCCCATCCTGGTAAAGCCCCCATTCTGGTATAGCCCCCCATCCTGGTATAGCCCCCATTCTGGTATAGAGCCCCCATTCTGGTATAGCCCCATCCTTGTATAAGCCCCCATTCTGTTATAGCCCCCATCCTTGTATAGCCCCCATTCTGTTATAGCCCCCATTCTGGTATAGCCCCTATCCTGGTATAGCCGCCATCCTTGTATAGCCCCCATCCTGGTATAGCCCCCATCCTGGTATAGCCCCCATCCTTGTACAACCCCCATCCTGGTACAGTCCCCATCCTGGTATAGCCCCATCCTGGTATAGCCCCCATCCTGGTATAGCCCCCATCCTGGTATAGCCCCCATCCTTGTATAGCCCCCATCCTGGTATAGCCCCCATCCTGGTATAGCCCCCATCCTGGTATAGCCCCCATTCTGGTATAGTCCCCATCCTGGTATAGCCTCCATCCTTGTATAGCCCCCATCCTGTAAAGCCCCCATTCTGGTATAGTTCCCATCCTTGTATAGCCCCCATCCTGGTACAGCCCCCATCCTGGTATAGCCCCCATCCTGGTATAGCCCCCATCCTTGTATAGCCCCCATTCTGGTATAGCCCCCATCCTGGTATAGCCCCCATCCTGGTATAGCCCCCATCCTGGTATAGCCCCCATCCTGGTATAGCCCCCATCCTGGTACAGCCCCCATCCTGGTATAGCCCCCATCCTGGTATAGCCGCCATCCTGGTACAGCCCCCATCCTTGTATAGCCCCCATCCTGGTATAGCCCCCATCCTTGTATAGCCCCCATTCTGGTATAGCCCCCATCCTTGTATAGCCCCATCCTTGTATAGCCCCCATCCTGGTATAGCCCCTATCCTTGTATAGCCCCCATCCTGTATAGCCCCCATCCTGGTATAGCCCCCATCCTGGGATAGCCCCCATTCTGGTATAGCCCCCATCCTGGTATAGCCCCCATTCTGGTATAGCCCCCATCCTTGTATAGCCCCCATACTGGTAAAGCCCCCATTCCTGGTATAGCCCCCATCCTGGTATAGCCCCCATCCTGTAAAGCCCCCATTCTGGAATAGCCCCCATCCTGGTAAAGCCCCCATTCTGGTATAGCCCCCATCCCTGGTAAAGCCCCCATCCTGGTATAGCCCCCATCCTGTATAGCCCCCATCCTGGTAAAGCCCCCATCTGGTATAGCCCCCATCCTTGTATAGCCCCCATCTGGTATAGCCCCCATTCTGGTATAGCCCCCATTCTGGTATAGCCCCTATCCTGGTATAGCCGCCATCCTTGTATAGCCCCCATCCTTGTATAGCCCCCATCCTTGTATAGCCCCCATCCTGTATAGCCCCATCCTTGTACAACCCCATCCTGGTACAGTCCCCATCCTGGTATAGCCCCCATCCTGGTATAGCCCCCATCCTTGTATAGCCCCATCCTGGTATAGTCCCCATCCTGGTACAGCCCCCATCCTGGTATAGCCCCCATCCTTGTATAGCCCCCATTCTGTATAGCCCCCATTCTGGTATAGCCCCCATCCTGGTATAGCCCCATCCTGGTATAGCCCCCATCCTTGTATAGCCCCCATCCTGTATAGCCCCCATCCTTGTATAGCCCCCATTCTGGTATAGCCCCCATTCTGGTATAGCCCCCATCCTTGTATAGCCCCCATTCTGTTATAGCCCCCATCCTGTATAGCCCCATCCTGTATAGCCCCTATCCTGGTATAGCCCCATCCTGGTATAGCCCCCATCCTGATAGCCCCCATCCTGGTATAGGCCCCCCATCCTGGTAAGTCCCCATCCTGTATAGCCCCATCCTGGTAAGCCCCATCTGTATAGCCCCCATCCTGTATAGCCCCATCCTGGTATAGCCCCATCCTGGTAAGCCCCCATCCTGGTATAGCCCCCATCCTTGTATAGCCCCCATTCTGGTATAGCCCACTTGTAGCCCCCTTATAGCCCTCTGGTAAGCCCCATCCTGGTATAGCCCCCATCCTTGTATAGCCCCCATCCTTGTATAGCCCCCATTCTGTATAGCCCCATCCTGTATAGCCCCCATCCTGGTATAGCCCCATCTGGTATAGCCCCCACCTTGTATAGCCCCTTCTGTATAGCCCCCATCCTGGTATAGCCCCCATCTGTATAGCCCCATCCTGGTATAGCCCCATCCTGTATAGCCCCCATCCTGTATAGCCCCCATCCTTGTATAGCCCCCATCCTGGATATAGCCCCCATCCTGTATAGCCCCCATCCTGGTATAGCCCCATCCTGGTATAGCCCCCATCCTGGTATAGCCCCATCCTGTATAGCCCCCATCCTGTATAGCCCCCATCCTGGTATAGCCCCCATCCTTGTATAGCCCCATCCTTGTATAGCCCCCATCCTGGTATAGCCCCCATCCTGGTATAGCATGCCCCCATCCTGGTATAGCCCCATCCTTGTATAGCCCCCATCCTGGTATAGCCCCCATCCTGGTTATTAGCCCCATCCTTGTATAGCCCCCATCCTGTATAGCCCCATTCTGGTATAGCCCCCATCCTGTATAGCCCCTCTGTATAGCCCATCCTGTATAGTCCCCATCCTGTATACCTCTGTATAGCCCCCATCCTGGTATAGCCCCCATCCTTGTATCATGTATAGCCCCATCTGTATAGCCCCCATCCTGGTATAGCCCCCACTGTAGCCCCATCTGTATAGCCCCCATCCTGTATAGCCCCCATCCTGGTATAGCCCCATCCTGTATAGCCCCATCTGTATAGCCCCCATCCTGGTATAGCCCCATCCTGTAAGCCCCATCCTGGTATAGCCCCCATCCTGGTATAGCCCCCATCCTGGTATAGCCCCCATCCTGGTTATAGCCCCCATCCTGGTATAGCCCCCATCCTGGTATAGCCCCCATCCTGGTATAGCCCCCATCCTGGTATAGCCCCCATCCTGGTATAGCCCCATCCTGGTATAGCCCCATCTATAGCCCTTACCATTGGTATAGCCCCCATCCTGGTATAGCCCCCATCTCTGGTATAGCCCCCATCCTGGTATAGCCCCCATCCTGGTATAGCCCCCATCCTGGTATAGCCCCCATCCTGGTATAGCCCCATCCTGGTATAGCCCCCATCCTGGTATAGCCCCCATCCTGGTATAGCCCCCATCCTGGTATAGCCCCCATCCTGTATAGCCCCCATCCTGGTATAGCCCCCATCCTGTATAGCCCCCATCCTGGTATAGCCCCCATCTGTATAGCCCCCATCTGGTATAGCCCCCATCCTGGTATAGCCCCCATCCTTGTATAGCCCCCATCCTGTATAGCCCCCATCCTGGTATAGCCCCCATCCTGGTATAGCCCCCATCGGTATAGCTCCCCATCCTGGTATAGCCCCCATCCTTGTATAGCCCCCATCCTGGTATAGCCCCCATCCTGGTATAGCCCCCATCCTGGTATAGCCCCCATCCTGGTATAGCCCCCATCCTGTATAGCCCCCATCCTGGTATAGCCCCCATCCTTGTACAGCCCCCATCCTGGTATAGCCCCCATCCTGGTATAGTCCCCATCCTGGTATAGCCCCCATCCTTGTACAGCCCCCATCCTGGTATAGCCCCCATCCTGGTATAGTCCCCATCCTGGTATAGCCCCCATCCTGGTATAGCCCCCATCCTGGTATAGTCCCCATCCTGGTATAGCCCCCATCCTGGTATAGCCCCCATTCTGGTATAGTCCCCATCCTGGTATAGCCCCCATTCTGGTATAGCCCCCATCCTGGTATAGCCCCCATTCTGGTATAGCCCCCATTCTGGTATAGCCCCCATTCTGGTATAGCCCCCATCCTTGTAGCAAATGCTTCCTCCTAATTAAAAAAAAAAAAAAGTCACATACTCACCTCACTATTCCTGTTTCCATCGCCGGCTGCTCCTCTCATATCTGCGGTTCTTCTCGCGCTGACTGCGGTCACGTGACGCTGAGCAGGTCACATGACCGCAGTCACATGATCCGACGGGCGGGGCTTGCAGACATTGTCGGAGCGAGGAGAAATGTCTCCTCCGCTCCGACACATCTTTGAACTGCGCGATTGCACCAGCAGTTCAAAGCGGTAGTGCAGCGGCGTAGCCGCGTGCCACCAGAGAGGGCGCTGCGTGCCATAGGTTCGCCATCACTGGTCTAAGTGATGTCCATTTTTTTCTCTCGCACCCATAGACTTGTATTGGTGAATCTCATCCAATCTACACAACTGTACACAGCATGTAGAGTTACCTCCTGTATTATACTCCAGAGCTGCACTCACTATTCTGCTGGTGCAGTCACTGTGTACATACATTACATTACTGATCCTGAGTTACCTCCTGTATTATACTCCAGAGCTGCACTCACTATTCTGCTGGTGCAGTCACTGTGTACATACATTACATTACTGTTCCTGAGTTACCTCCTGTATTATACTCCAGAGCTGCACTCACTATTCTGCTGGTGCAGTCACTGTGTAGATACATTACATTACTGATCCTGAGTTACCTCCTGTATTATACTCCAGAGCTGCACTCACTATTCTGCTGGTGCAGTCACTGTGTACATACATTACATTACTGATCCTGAGTTACCTCCTGTATTATACTCCAGAGCTGCACTCACTATTCTGCTGGTGCAGTCACTGTGTACATACATTACATTACTCATCCTGAGTTACCTCCTGTATTATACTCCAGAGCTGCACTCACTATTCTGCTGGTGCAGTCACTGTGTACATACATTACATTACTCATCCTGAGTTACCTCCTGTATTATACTCCAGAGCTGCACTCACTATTCTGCTGGTGCAGTCACTGTGTACATACATTACATTACTGATCCTGAGTCACCTCCTGTATTATACTCCAGAGCTGCACTCACTATTCTGCTGGTGCAGTCACTGTGTACATACATTACATTACTGATCCTGAGTTACCTCCTGTATTATACTCCAGAGCTGCAGTCACTATTCTGCTGGTGCAGTCACTGTGTACATACATTACATTACTGATCCTGAGTTACCTCCTGTATTATACTCCAGAGCTGCACTCACTATTCTGCTGGTGCAGTCACTGTGTACATACATTACATTACTGATCCTGAGTTACCTCCTGTATTATACTCCAGAGCTGCACTCACTATTCTGCTGGTGCAGTCACTGTGTACATACATTACATTACTGATCCTGAGTTACCTCCTGTATTATCCTCCAGAGCTGCACTCACTATTCTGCTGGTGGAGTCACTGTGTACATACATTACATTACTGATCCTGAGTTACCTCCTGTATTATACTCCAGAGCTGCACTCACTATTCTGCTGGTGCAGTCACTGTGTACATATATTACATTACTGATCCTGAGTTACTCCTGTATTATACTCCAGAGCTGCACTCACTATTCTGCTGGTGCAGTCACTGTGTACATACATTACATTACTGATCCTGAGTTACCTCCTGTATTATACTCAGAGCTGCACTCACTATTCTGTGGTGAGTCACTGTGTACATACATTACATTACTGATCCTGAGTTACTCCTGTATTATACTCCAGAGCTGCACTCACTATTCTGTGGTGCAGTCACTGTGTACATACATTACATTACTGATCCTGAGTTACCTCCTGTATTATACTCCAAGCTGCACTCACTATTCTGCTGGTGCAGTCACTGTGTACATACATTACATTACTGATCTGAGTTACTCCTGTATTATACTCCAGAGCTGCACTCACTATTCTGCTGGTGCAGTCACTGTGTACATACATTACATTACTGATCCTGAGTTACTCCTGTATATATCAACTTTCTCGATTAGTCCGATCACTCTTATTCTCTAGGTGTCATACTGATGTACATACATTACATTACTGATCCTGAGTTACCTCCTGTATTATACTCCAGAGCTGCACTCACTATTCTGCTGGTGCAGTCACTGTGTACATACATTACATTACTGATCCTGAGTTACCTCCTGTATTATACTCCAGAGCTGCACTCACTATTCTGCTGGTGCAGTCACTTTGTACATACATTACATTACTGATCCTGAGTTACCTCCTGTATTATACTCCAGAGCTGCACTCACTATTCTGCTGGTGCAGTCACTGTGTACATACATACATTATGATCCTGAGTTACCTCCTGTATTATACTCCAGAGCTGCACTCACTATTCTGCTGGTGCAGTCACTGTGTACATACATTACATTACTGATCCTGAGTTACCTCCTGTATTATACTCCAGAGCTGCACTCACTATTCTGCTGGTGCAGTCACTGTGTACATACATTACATTACTGATCCTGAGTTACCTCCTGTATTATACTCCAGAGCTGCATCACTATTCTGCTGGTGCAGTCACTGTGTACATACATTACATTACTGATCCTGAGTTACCTCCTGTATTATACTCCAAGCTCACTCACTATTCTGCTGGTGCAGTCACTGTGTACATACATTACATTACTGATCCTGAGTACCTCCTGTATTATCTCCAGAGCTGCACTCACTATTCTGCTGTGAGTCACTGTGTACATACATTACATTACTGATCCTGAGTTACCTCCTGTATTTTACTCAGAGCTGCATCACTATCTGCTGGTGCAGTCACTGTGTACATACATTACATTACTGATCCTGAGTTACCTCCTGTATTATCTCAGAGCTGCACTCATTATTCTGCTGGTGCAGTCACTGTGTACATACATTACATTACTGATCCTGGTTACCTCCTGTATTATACTCCAGAGCTGCACTATATCTGCTGGTGCAGTCACTGTGTACATACATACATATGATCCTGAGTTACCTCCTGTATTATACTCAGAGCTGCACTCATATCTGCTGGTGCAGTCACTGTGTACATACATTACATTACTGATCCTGAGTACCTCCTGTATTATACTCAGAGCTGCACTCATATTCTGTGGTGCAGTCATGTGTACATACATTAATTACTACTGAGTTACCTCCTGTATATACTCCAGAGCTGCACTCTATTGCTGGTGCAGTCACTGGTACATACATTACATTACTGATCCTAGTTACTCCTGTATTATATCCAGAGCTGCACTCACTTTTGCTGGTGCAGTCACTGGTACATACATTACATTATGATCCTGAGTTACCTCCTGTATTATACTCCAGACTGCATCACTATTCTGCTGGTGCAGTCACTGTGTACATCATACATTCTGATCCGAGTTACTCTGTATTATCTCCAGAGCTGCACTCTATCTGCTGGTGCAGTCACTGTTACATACTTACATTACTGATCCTGAGTTACCTCCTGTTTATCCAGAGCTGCACTCACTATTTGCTGGTGCAGTCATGTGTACATACATTAATTACTGACCTGAGTTACTCCTGTATTATCTCAGAGCTGCACTCACTATTCTGCTGTGCATCACTGTGTACATACATTACATTACTGATCCTGAGTTACCTCCTGTATTATACTCCAGAGCTGCATCACTATTCTGCTGGTGCAGTCACTGTGTACATACATTACATTACTGATCCTGAGTTCTCCTTATATCTCCAGAGCTGCACTCACTATTCTGCTGGTGCAGTCACTGTGTACATACTTACATTACTGATCCTGTTCCTCCTGTATTAATCCAGAGCTGCACTCATATTCTGCTGGTGCAGTCACTGTGTACATACTACATTACTGATCTGAGTACCTCCTGTATTATACTCCAGAGCTGCACTCATATTCTGCTGGTGCAGTCACTGTGTACATACATTACATTACTGATCCTGAGTTACCTCCTGTATTTACCCAGAGCTGCATCACTATTCTGCTGGTGCAGTCACTGTGTACATACATTACATTACTGATCCTGAGTTACCTCTGTATTATACTCCAGAGCTGCACTCACTATCTGCTGGTGCAGTCACTGTGTACATACATTACATTACTGATCCTGAGTACCTCCTGTATTATACTCCAAGCTGCACTCACTATTCTGCTGGTGCAGTCACTGTGTTCATTATTACTGATCTGATTTACCTCGATATACTCAGAGTGATCATATTCTCTGGTGAGTCATGTGACATCACTTACATTACTGTCCTGGTTCTCCTGTATTATACTCCAGAGCGCACTCATATTCTGTGGTGCAGTCACTGTGTACATACATTACATTACGATCCTGGTTCCTCCTGTATTATACTCCAAGCTGCACTCACTATTCTCTGGTGCAGTCACTGTGTACATAATTACATTACTGATCCTGAGTTACCTCCTGTTTATACTCCAAGCTGCACTCATATTCTGCTGGTGCAGTCACTGTGTACATACATTACATTACTGATCTGAGTTACCTCCTGTATTATACTCCAGAGCTGCACTCACTATTCTGCTGGTGCAGTCACTGTGTACATACATTACATACTGATCTGAGTTACCTCCTGTATTATACTCCAGAGCTGCACTCACTATTCTGCTGGTGCAGTCACTGTGTAATAATTACATTACTGATCTGATTACCTCCTGTATTATACTCCAGAGCTGCACTCACTATTCTGCTGGTGCAGTCACTGTGTACATACATTACATTACTGATCCTGAGTTACCTCCTGTATTATACTCCGAGCTGCATCACTATTCTGCTGGTGCAGTCACTGTGTACATACATTACATTCTGATCCTGAGTTACCTCCTGTATTATACTCCAGAGCTGCACTCATATTCTGCTGGTGCAGTCACTGTGTACATACATTACATTACTGATCCTGAGTTACCTCCTGTATTATACTCCAGAGCTGCACTCACTATTCTGCTGGTGCAGTCACTGTGTACATACATTACATTACTGATCCTGAGTTACCTCCTGTATTATACTCCAGAGCTGCACTCACTTTCTGCTGGTGCAGTCACTGTGTACATACATTACATTACTGATCCTGAGTTACCTCCTGTATTATACTCCAGAGCTGCACTCACTATTCTGCTGGTGCAGTCACTGTGTACATACATTCATTACTGATCCTGAGTTACTCCTGTATTATCTCCAGAGCTGCACTCACTATTCTGCTGGTGCAGTCACTGTGTACATACATTACATTACTGATCCTGAGTTACCTCCTGTATTATACTCCAGAGCTGCACTCATATTCTGCTGGTGCAGTCACTGTGTACATACATTACTGATCCTGAGTTACCTCCTGTATTATACTCCAGAGCTGCACTCACTATTCTGCTGGTGCAGTCACTGTGTACATACATTACATTACTGATCCTGAGTTACCTCCTGTATTATACTCCAGAGCTGCATCCTATTCTGCTGGTGCAGTCACTGTGTACATACATTACATTACTGATCCTGAGTTACCTCCTGTATTATACTCCAGAGCTGCACTCACTATTCTGCTGGTGCAGTCACTGTGTACATACATTACATTACTGATCCTGAGTTACCTCCTGTATTATACTCCAGAGCTGCACTCACTATTCTGCTGGTGCAGTCACTGTTGTTCAGTGTATGTATCTTGGTCTGTGATTTGCATTCTGGGAAACACTAATTACCTGTGGATGTGTTTAGTCATTTCTCCGGGGAATAGCTGACTGCACTTATGGCCATTACTGTCCTGGATATTATCAGCTTAGAAAAAAAAAGTTAGATCCTGATGTTTGTGCAGCGGATCCTAATAGCAGATGATGGCGCCGTCATCTCACGATCTATCATAATACTGATCCCTGCGGATTCTCCTGGATCTCTCTGCTCCTTCTGTCTATGCTCCACTCTATTGGGATCAAAGACACCACTCTCCTGATTCTCCTCCTCCCTGTATGACCGCTCCTTCAGTGTATCTTTTGTTGGGTCTTTTTACTGTCAGGGTTCAGTCCTAGGTCTCCTCCTCTTACTGTCAGGGTTCCTCAGGGTTCGGTCCTAGGTCCCCCCTTGTTACTGTTGGGGTCCCTCAAGGTTCAGTCCTAGGTCCCCTCCTCTTACTGTCGGGGTTCCTGAGGGTTCAGTCCTAGGTCCCCTCCTCTTACTGTCGGGGTTCCTGAGGGTTCAGTCCTAGGTCCCCTCCTCTTACTGTCGGGGTTCCTCAAGGTTCAGTCCTAGGTCCCCTCCTCTTACTGTCAGGGTTCCTCAGGGTTCAGTCCTAGGTCCCCTCCTCTTACTGTCGGGGTTCCTGAGGGTTCAGTCCTAGGTCCCCTCCTCTTACTGTCCGGAGTTCCTCAAGGTTCAGTCCTAGGTCCCCTCCTCTTACTGTCAGGGTTCCTCAGGGTTCAGTCCTAGGTCCCCCCTTCTTACTGTCAGGGTTCCTCAGGGTTCAGTCCTAGGTCCCCCCTTCTTACTGTCAGGGTTCCTCAGGGTTCAGTCCTAGGTCCCCCCTTCTTACTGTCGGGGTTCCTCAGGGTTCAGTCCTAGGTCCCCTCCTCTTACTGTCTGGAGTTCCTCAGGGTTCAGTCCTAGGTCCCCTTCTCTTACTGTCGGGGGTCCTCAGGGTTCGGTCCTAGGTCCCCTCCTCTTACTGTCCGGAGTTCCTCAGGGTTCAGTCCTAGGTCCCCTCCTCTTACTGTCGGGGTCCCTGGGGTTTAGTCCTAGGTCCCCCCTTGTTACTGTTGGGGTCCCTCAAGGTTCAGTTCTAGGTCTCCTCCTCTTACTGTCGAGGTCCCTCAAGGTTCAGTCCTAGGTCTCCTCCTCTTACTGCCGGGGTCCCTGGGGGTTTAGTCCTAGGTGCTCTTGTCTTTTGGGGTCCCTGAGGGTTCAGTCTTAGGTTCCCTCCTCTTACTGCCGGGGTTCCTCAGGGCTCAGTCCTAGGTCCCCTCCTCTTACTGTCGGGGTCCCTCAAGGTTCAGTCCTAGGTCCCCTCCTCTTACTGCCGGGGTCCCTGGGGGTTTAGTCCTAGGTGCTCTTGTCTTTTGGGGTCCCTGAGGGTTCAGTCTTAGGTTCCCTCCTCTTACTGCCGGGGTTCCTGAGGGTTCAGTCCTAGGTTCCCTCCTCTTACTGTCGGGGTTCCTCAGGGATCTGTCCTAGGTCCCCTCTACTTACTGTTGGGGTCCCTGGGGGTTTAGTCCTAGGTGCTCTTGTCTTTCGGGGTCCCTGAGGGTTCAGTCTTAGGTTCCCTCCTCTTACTGTCGGGGTCCCTCAAGGTTCAGTCCTAGGTCCCCTCCTCTTTCTGCCTCAGCTCCTCAGGGTTCAGTCCTCAGGCCTCTTCTCTTCTCTCCATCACGGTCCCTTTACTAATTTTCCTAAACCCAATATTGCCATGTCCATGTGAGGTTCTACCATTACTCCTCAGCAGTCGCCCGCTGTCTTGGGGTAATATCTGGCTCAGATCTCTCCTTCTCTCCTCACATCCGGTCACTCGCTCGCTCGTGTCTTCTGCACCCCAAAAATATCTCAGAATTTCACCTTTTCTTACTGTTGACTCTGCAAAAACTGTTACTGTTGCTCTTATTCAATCTCATCTGGATTATTGGAACTCTTTATTGTTCAGTACTCTCTAATGAAACTCTCCCCCCTCCAATCTATAATGAATGCAGCAGCCAGGACGATATGTCTGTGCAGCCACTACACCGGTGCCTCCACCCTGTGCCAGTCATTGCACTGGTTACCCATCCACTACAGAATCCATTCGACTCAAGTCTTTCCTTCACTCTCTATATCTAATCACTTGCTCATGTCACCTGCACCTCAAAACATTGTAATTCAACCTTTTCTTACCCTTGACTCGTTTACTGTTGCTCTTATTCATTCCTTTCTGGATTATTGCAACTCTTTATTAATCAGTCTCTTTCTCACTACATTTCCCTCCCTCCAATCTATCACTAATGCAGCAGCCAGGAACATATTTCTGTCCAACTGCTATACTGATGCCTCTACCCTGTGCCAGTCATTGCACTGGTTACCCATCAACTACAGAATCCAATTTAAACTTATCACTCTCACACAGAAAGCCCTCCACAGTTCTGCACCGCTCTACATCTCATCCTTCATCTCTGTTGATCACCCTACTCGTCCTCTCCACAGTTCTGCACCGCTCTACATCTCATCCTTCATCTCTGTTGATCACCCTACTCGTCCTCTCCACAGTTCTGCACCGCTCTACATCTCATCCTTCATCTCTGTTGATCACCCTACTCGTTCTCTCCACAGTTCTGCATCGCTCTACATCTCATCCTTCATCTCTGTTGATCACCCTACTCGTCCCCTCCACTGTTCTGCACCGCTCTACATCTCATCCTTCATCTCTGTTGATAACCCTACCCGTCCTCTCCACAGTTCTGCACCGCTCTACATCTCATCCTTCATCTCTGTTGATCACCCTACTCGTCCTCTCCACAGTTCTGCACCGCTCTACATCTCATCCTTCATCTCTGTTGATCACCCTACTCGTCCTCTCCACAGTTCTGCACTTCCCTACATCTCCACCTTAATCTCTATCACCCTACCCATTCTCTCCACAGTTCTCCTCTGCCCTGTATCTCTACCTTCATCCCTGTCTATCACCTACCCGTCCTCTCCACAGTTCTGCACTGCCCTACTGTCATGTCTCCGTCAGAATCTGTGACTGCGATTCCTGCCCAAGCCACTAGGCGCTGCTGGATTCCTTCCACAGTTCTGCACCACCCTACATCTCATTCTTCATCTCTGTCTATCACCTACACGTCCTCTCCACAGTTCTGCACCCCCCCTACATCTCCTCATCTCTATCACCTACCCATCCTCTCCACAGTTCTGCACCCCCCCTTCATCTCCTCATCTCTATCACCTACCCATCCTCTCCACAGTTCTGCACCCCCCTACATCTCCTCCTCATCTCTCTCTATCACCTACCCATCCTCTCCACAGTTCTGCACCCCCCCTACATCTCCATCACCTACCCATCCTCTCCACAGTTCTGCACCCCCTACATCTCCTCCTCATCTCTTTCTATCACCTACACGTCCTCCTCTCCACAGTTCTGCACCGCTCTACAGCTCTTCCCTCATCTCTATCGATCAACCTACCTCTCCATAGTTCTGCACCACCCTACATCTCTTCCTTCATCTCTTATCACCTACCCGTCCTCTCCACAGTTCTGCAACACTCTACATCTTATCTTTCATCTCTGTCTATCACATACCCATCCTCTCCACAGTTCTACACCGCCCTGTCTAAACCTGAAGTGCGGCTTAAGGTGTTGATGTGCAGCAGAGTGTTAAAGGGGCCACCGAGACTCACAAGGGGCCTATAAAAACCTGGAGCCGGCTCTTATCCTACCTGCTAGTTTCGAATACCGAGCGCCCAAGCATTGTAGTGCTCGCTCATCACAATCCGTTCACAACTGCTGATTAGAAATTAGTCATCCCTATTCACACACTATGTTCTTCAATTAGGAGCATGAAGAAAATTTTTTAACCCTTTACGCAATTTTTTATTTTAGGTTTCTGTGAGCTTTAATGATGTGGCAGTATATTTCTCGAAAGAAGAATGGCGCCATCTAGAGGAGTGGCAGAAAATGCTGTACATAGAGGTCATGCAGGAAAACCTGGAAATCTTGCTTTCATTGGGTAAGGAACTAGTGAAGGCCGAGGTCCGGATAAGATAGGAATGGTAGAAGTGAAGGTGGAGGAACCTGTAGAGGCCAGTGGGCAGCTAGTGAAGTGAGGTCAGTGGGCAGCTAAACGAATGAAGTCCAGTGGGCAGATAATCAAATAGAGGCCAAGGTCTGGATAAGATAGGAATGGTACAAGTGAAGGTAGAGGAACCGGTAGAATGGAGGCCAGTGGGCAGCTAGTTAAGTGGAGGCCAAGGTCTAGATAAGATATGAATAGTACAAGTGAAGGTAGAGGAACCAGTAGAATGGAGGCCAGTGGGCAGCTGGTCAAGTAGAGGCCAAGGTCTGGATAAGATAGGAATGATACAAGTGAAGAAGAAGGTACTGGTAGAATGGAGGCCAGTGGGCAGCTGGTCAAGTGGAGGCCAAGTTCTGGATAAGATAAGAATGGTACAAGTGAAGGTGGAGGAACCGGTAGAATGGGGGCCAGTGGGCAGCTAGTCAAGTACAGGTCAAGGGCTGGATAAGATAGCAATGATACAAGTGAAGAAGGAGGTACTTGTAGAATGAAGGCCAGTGGACAGTGGAGGTCAAGGTCTGGATAAACATAGGAATGGTACAAGTGAAGGCAGAGGAACCGGTAGAATGGAGGCCATAGGGCAGCTAGTCAAGTGGAGGCCAAGTTCTGGATAAGATAGAAATGGTACAAGTGAAGGCAGAGGAACCGGTAGAATGGAGGCAATAGGGCAGCTGGTCAAGTGGAGGCCAAGGTCTAGATAAGATAGGAATGGTACAAGTGAAGGCGGAGGAAGCAGTAGAATGGAGGCCAGTGGGCAGCTAGTCAAGTGGAGGCCAAGATTAAATTGGTGAGATTTAGTAGGTAGGGTAAGAGTGGGGGCCATTCTGGAAGTGGTAGGGGGCTAGTAAAGTTTAAGCTTGAACGGGTATTGTAGAAGTCAGACTGTATATAGGGATTTATACAAGTGGTTAGAGAAATATTAATTTCCGTTAACGACTTTCTGCTTTTTCCAGAAGACATTTTCCTGCATTGTGGTAAAATCACTGAAAACACCTGTACATTCTCCAGTAATTCAATAAGGAGGAAATCACCAAGAACTCAGAGGAATGACCAAGACACAGAAAATGTGAGCAGTCGATACAAGAAGTATTGCCACGGTGTCTTAGAAGACGTCCACCACAAGTGCTCCCAATGTCAAGACGTTTTCTATAGTTGGTCCCTTCTCGTTGACCATAAGATCGACCATCATAAAAACAAACCACGGCTCACCCCCGAAGACAAGGAGGCCATCTCAAATCTTCAGAACCCAAGATGCAACGAGAGGAAAACTTTGGATACCCATGAGAATCTGAATAAGGCAACATGGACAAAAAAGACCCAAAAGGTTGACCAAGAGCCAACAAAATGTTATAACTCTCACAAGAGAAGCAGGACTCGGAATTTACACACAGAGAAGAGTGTCAGTAAATGTGGGCATTGTTCCAAGGGATTCACTGACCTCAGTCTCCTGGCCGAGCATGAAAGGTCTCACCAGGAAAGCAAGAGCTTTACGTGTCCCGACTGTGGGAAAACCTTCATTAGGAAGTCCATACTGAAGCTCCACCGGAGGACGCACACCGGAGAGCGGCCGTTTGCTTGTACTGACTGCGGGAAACGTTTCAGTCAGAGGTTTAACCTAGTGATCCATCAGAGGATTCACACAGGAGAGAAGCCATATAGATGTCCTACGTGTGAAAAAAGCTTCCGCTATAAGCCGGCCCTCGCCAGGCATGAGAGAGAAGGAAGATGTGTGAGAAGTATCCCAAAAACACAAGCAATGATGGAGAATCATCTTCCCCAAAGGGCTGTCTCTTCAGACATCAAGCCTCTATTTAAAACACTACAAGCTCCTTCATGTTCATCATCGAATTCCAGGCATGATACAGTAGATCCCAAGATTCCGCTGTCAACGCTTAGACCATTGTCCTCCCTGAAGAACATGAACTGTAATTTACCTGTTGTTGAAGACCCTCCAACTGCACCCTCTTCCTTACATCATCGAAAAGACCCCAAATGTCCCTCATCATCTACAGCTATTATGTCCCATGACTTGAGAATGACCGCTCCGTCAACCTTGACATATAATCAGTCAAATATAAAGACTCTCTTGACTTTACCCTCCACTACTAGTCCTCCATTTGGTAATAAAACACCTTCAACCACTTCTCCCATCAGTGTTTTAAGTAGAAGTCACCCCACTGTGTCAGTTTCTTCCATCAGTCATTCGTGGGATATGAAGCCTCCATTAGCCTCACCTTCCTCCATCAGTTATTCATTGGAAACTGAACAGTCATTGGCTTCACATTCCATTGTCAATCAGTCATTGGATACTAAGCCTCCATTGGCCTCACCTTCTTCTATCAATCATTCATTGTATAATAAGCCTCCGTTGGCATCACCATCATTCATCAGTCATTCACTGGATACAAAACAGCCATTGGCCTCACCTTCTCCACAGTCATCATTGAATACTAAGCCTCCATTGGCCTCACCTTCCTCCATCAGTCATTCATTGAATACTAAGCCTCCATTGGCCTCATCACCTTCTATCAGTCATTCATTGAATACTAAGCCTCCATTGGCCTCATCACCTTCTATCAGTCATTCATTGAATACTAAGCCTCCATTGGCCTCACCTTCCTCCCTCAGTCATTCATTGAATACTAAGCCTCCATTAGCCTCATCACCTTCTATCAGTCATTCATTGAATACTAAGCCTCCATTTGCCTCACCTTCCTCCATCAGTCATTTATTGAATACTAAGTCTCTATTGGCCTCATCATCTTCCATCAGTCATTCATTGGATACTAAGTCTCCATTGGCCTCACCTTCTATGAGTCATTCAATGAATGCAAAGGCTCCATTGGCCTCACATTCCTCTCACAGCCATTCATTTGAAACAAAGCCTCCATTGGCCTCACCATCTTATATGAGTCATTCAATGAAATCCACGGCTCCATTAGCCTCGCCTTCCTCTGTCAGTCATTCATTGGTTACAAAGCCTCCATTGGCTTCACCTTCCTTCATCAGTCATTCATTGAATACTAAGCCTCCACTGGTCTCACCACCTTATATGAGTCATTCAATTAATATGAAGGCTCCATTGGCCTCATCTTCCACCAGTCATTCATTGAATACTAAACCTTCATATGCCTCACATTCCTCCATCAGTCATTCATTGACTGTGAAGCCTCCATTGGCCTCACCGTCCTCCTTGAGTCATTCATTGACTACTAAGTCTTCATTGGCCTCACCACCTTATACGAGTCATTCATTGAATACGAAACCTCCATTGGCCTCTCCTTCCTCTATCAGTCATTCACTAGATACAAAGCAACCATTGGATTCACCTTTCTCTATCGGTCATTCAGTAAACAATAAGCCTCCGTTGGCATCACCTACCTCCATCAGTCATTCATTGAATACTAAGCCTCCGTTGGCTTCACCTTCCACCATCAGTCATTCGGTGAATACTAAGCCTCCGTTGGCTTCACCTTCCACCATCAGTCATTCGGTGAATACGAAGCCTCCTTTGACCTCACCATCCTCTATCAGTCATACAGTAAATGCCAAGGCTCTGTTGACCTACAACAGTAATTCATTAGATAAGAAGCCTCCCTTGGCCTCACATTCTATTAATGGTCCTACATTAGATCCTAAACCTCCAATGATCTCGCCTTCCATCAATCATTCAGTGAATATTAAGGCTCTGTTGGCCTCATCTTCCTCCACCAGTAATTTAATATCAGATAAGAAACTACACGTATCCTCAAGTTCTTCAAGACATCAAACACCAGCTATAAAGCATCTCCCAACCACTTCATCCTGCTCCATTTACCAAATGACTGAAAACCCTTCAATACCTTCCATCACGTCTTGTAACCTAGATGTAGAACTATCCTCCACTAGATATCTTCCATCAGGTGTAAAATGTCAACTATCTTCCATGATCTCATGCTCACAATCCTCCGATATGAAATATCCCTCTTCCCATAATGATGCATCTAGAGGCACATGCTCTTCATCGGTAAATTCTACCACCCAACCACCTTTTGTAAAGGAGTCTCTGACCAAACCTTCATTGCCCTTATCTTCAATCTCTCAATCGCCTGGTAGTAAGCCTTCTAATCCACCTACTTCCATTTGCCCGTTGACCCATTCATTAACAGCCCCATCATGTACCAGTCCAATGGAGAAACCATTTACATGTAGTCAGTGCTCAAAAGCGTTTGTCAACCAGAATCAACTGATGGAGCATGAAAAATCCCACACGGGATCTCGAAATACTTGCCCAGAATGTAATAAGAGTTTCATCAGGAAATCCACCCTCATCCTTCACAAAAGAACTCACACCGGAGAAAAGCCTTTTTCCTGCACAGAATGTGGGAGAAGCTTCAGCCAACGATTCAATCTCGTGGTGCACCAACGAATACATACAGGAGAAAACCCATATGTGTGCACAGAATGTCATAAATCTTTCCGTTACCGGACAGGTCTTCTTCGTCATCAAAGTCGTGGACCATGTGCAAAAAAGCCACTGTTAGCAAACCCTTCTACTACGAACCTATGCTCTGCACCGTCAACCCCTCCGAACCTACCCTCAGCACCGTCAACTCATCCAAAGCTATGCTCTGCATCGTCAACCCCTCCGAACTTATGCTCTGCACCATCAACCCCTCCGAACCTATGCTCAGCACAGTCAACCCCTCCGAACCTACGCTCAGCACCGTCAACCAATCCAAAGCTATGCTCTGCACCATCAACCTCTCCGAACCTATGCTCTGCGCTGTCAACCCCTCCGAACCTATGCTCTGCACCGTCAATCCCTCCAAACCTTTGCTCTGCATCATCAACCCCTCCGAACCTACCCTCAGCACCGTCAACTCATCCAAAGCTATGCTCTGCACCATCAACCCCTCCGAACCTACGCTCAGCACCGTCAACCCATCCAAAGCTATGCTCTGCACCATCAACCCCTCCGAACCTATGCTCTGCACCGTCAACCCCTGCGAACCTACGCTCTGCACCGTCAACCCCTGCGAACCTACGCTCTGCACCGTCAATCCCTCCGAACCTTTGCTCTGCACCATCAACCCCTCCGAACCTACGCTCTGCACCGTCAAGCCCTCCGAACTTTTGCTCTGCACCATCGACCCCTCCGAACCTATGCACTGCACCGTCAACCACTACCAACCTACGCTCTGCACCGTCAACCCCTCCGAACCTACGCTCTGCACCGTCAACCCTTACGAACCTACGCTCTGCACCATCAACCCCTATGAACCTACGCTCTTCACCGTCAACCTTTACAACAAACAGATCATTGAAGTCTCCACCTTCTTCTCATGGATCTCGAAAGGTTCGTAACTGTGAACTTCCAGATTTACCAAAAAAGTTTGGAAAAGGACCATCACCGGAAAACTGGCAAGTTATAAAGCGTAAGAAACCTTCACCATTGGGTGGACATCTCAAGTCAAATCGAGCTCTGGCTTCAGTACTGGAAAATGTAGCCACAAAAAGGACCACTCGCCCGGAATCCTATAAAGTCAACATTAAGTTGAAGCCTTTGGACACTAATGAAACATCTAAAGGCACCAATACACTTTATTCTACTCTTCGATCTTCGGTTGAAGCCTCATTCATTTCTCATACTCCAAAATTGGATAGCCACGGCCCAAACAATAATACATCTCCATACAGTCCACCGGTGGTCAACCAAGTTCTTGACCAAGGACCAAAATCCAGACTTTCTAATAGAATAGGAATCAAGGACGTTGATGATAGTTCTTTAGCTTCTGTCTTAAATCACCGGATATGTGTTGATACCAGATCAAGAACGGAAAAAAAAACAATATAAATGTGATCATTGCAAGAAATGTTTTTCCCAGTTAGACCAGTATGTGGAACATCAGAC
Source organism: Allobates femoralis (assembly GCA_033576535.1). NCBI lineage: Eukaryota > Metazoa > Chordata > Amphibia > Anura > Aromobatidae > Allobates > Allobates femoralis. The sequence continues at coordinate 568,607,472 of JARQOC010000005.1, read as the reverse complement.
GTTACACATCAGTGGCCACCACCGGTGCAGTATATGCCACAAAGTCTTCAGCAAAGCCTCCCAACTTGTCCTTCACCAGAGGACTCACACCGGAGAGAAGCCGTACTCCTGCGGCAAATGCAACAAACAGTTTAGTCAGAAGTTTAATCTTGTCGTCCATCAACGAATCCACACGGGGAGAAACCATTTCGATGTACAGACTGCAACAAAACATTCCGCTATCGGACTGGTCTTCTCCGACACCAAAAATATAACCTGTGTTCATAACAAGAAAGGGACCCAAAAACATTGATAGATTATTTATTGGAAGCCGTTTACCAGTCTCTCTATGGAGGAGAAGGCACTTCTCAGGGAAATCAGCTACTGTCCTGCAATTCACTAAATTAAAGTTGTTCTTTATGTTTGTTGCCAGTTTCATTAATTAAATTTCCTTTCAATTTAGGAAAACATAAACGGTTAAGTGTGATTCACATCTACGGTATTATAATACTTAACCTTGTGGCATCTGACATCCACTTCCACCATAATCGTGTCCTCCTATCACGGGATTGGCCCAGAACAACTTGCAGGCGCCATATTTGAACACCCAAGTGACGGGTGCACAAATATGGAGCCTGCTAGCGGTGCCCGACCCCACGCCACCGCAGCCCAATCATGCCCGCCCGGTCCCGGCACCCCTCCACCCAATCCACAAATCCAACACCGCAGCCCCCTGCAACCTATCCACCCCCGCACACACCCTACATTACCCAGTAATGATCTTACAGGACCTGTGGTGACGTCACTGTCATGGCCAGAGCCAGATCATATGACCATCATGTCATCAAAGGTCCTTAAGCTGACACAGAGTTGGGAGCACAGAGAGCTGCCAGGTGCTGCAGCCACTGCTCAGCCCACACTTACCTCACTCAGCCCACACTCTTAGCCTACTCAGCTTGCTCTCACCCCACCTTGCTCGCTCTCACCCCGCACTCAGCCTGCTCTCACACCACACAGCTTGCTCTCACCCCGCTCTCAGCCCACACTCAGCCTGCTCTCACCCCACCTTGCTCGCTCTCACCCCACCTTGCTCGCTCTCACCCCGCTCTCAGCCCACACTCAGCCTGCTCTCACACCACACAGCTTGCTCTCACCCCGCTCTCAGCCCACACTCAGCCTGCTCTCACCCCACCTTGCTTGCTCTCACCCCGCTCTCACCCCACCTTGCTCGCTCTCACCCCGCTCTCAGCCCACACTCAGCCTGCTCTCACCCCACCTTGCTTGCTCTCACCCCGCTCTCACCCCACCTTGCTCGCTCTCACCCCGCTCTCAGCCCACACTCTGCCTGCTCTCACACCACACAGCTTGCTCTCAGCCCACTCTTAACCAGCTCTCACCCCGCCCAGCCTGCTCTCACCCCGCAGCCTGCCGAATGAGAAACTGCGCCAGTTCCTCATGCCACCGTCCTCTTTCTCATGCTGCCACCTCATGAGATTGTTCCCCCCTGTTCTCAAAGTGCAACTACGGAAGGGAGGCAGAGCGCTACCACAGAGGGGGCAGAGAGCGACCACTGGGGATGGCCAAGTCGAGGCAGCACACGGAGGGGCTGAGACAAGGCAGCCTCGGGGTGGAGAAGAGAGCAAGGGGAAAAAACAGCAGACAGGGAGAAGAAACTGCCACTGCCCCCAGCGCCATAGAGCCATCATGCCATCACCGCCCACCCGGTGCAATAGCAATGCAATCTGGGTCCCATCTAGTATTTTATAATGAATAAAGACAAAACCTGCTCGAGGATGAAGCAAGACAGAAGAATCAACGCCTTTGAAATGTGCTGGAGAAGGATGTTATCAACACCATGGATGGCAAGAAGAACAAACACATCAATACTGGAACAAATCAGGCCAGACATGTCACTGGAAGGATGATCACCAAGCTACGACTTGTCTACACATCATACGAAGAGAGAGAAGGACATCATGGCCGGAAGAATAGAAGGAACAAGGTGAAGAGTAAGACCAGCATCCTGATGGCTTGCTACAATCAAGATGACGGTAGATGAGATCCTGGTGGACCTATGTAGGCTTGGAAAAGATCCTGGTAGCCTTATCTAGGCTTGGAGAAGACCCTGGTGGACCTATCTAAGCTGCACAAGATCGATCTTCCTACAGACCGTTCATCCACCAAGTCGCCATGCCTTGAAATCGAGCTGAAGGCCAGTAAATAATATATAGGCTGACGAATGGTGACCTGGACCCAAAACAGACACACGTGGCAAAACACATTTTTCAGATGTATTCCTACTCTCTCATTATCTCAGTCATACACCAAAATCCAACCCCAGCTAAATAAAAGGCAATCACACATTCCTGCCTGGTGAATGTAATATAACATTGATATTGATTGATTGATTGCACTGATCGCTCTAGCCAAAGTAGTAATTACTTGTCACCTCGAGCACTAGGCTTGAGGTCATCCAACAATAGCTCCATTCTTGCTGCCAGGGTGCTCAAATAATATCATCCCCCACCATTACTGCACCTCTACCAGCCTGTACATCCCTCTACAGGTACTAGAGGAGCCAGGGTGCTCCAAGAAAACCTTCCCCCACCACCAGCCTGTACATCCCTCTACAGGTACTAGAGGAGCCAGGGTGCACCAAGAAAACCTTCCTCCACCACCAGCCTGTACATCCCTCTACAGGTACTAGAAGAACCAGGGTGCACCAAGAAAACCTTCCTCCACCACCAGCCTGTACATCCCACTACAGGTACTAGAGGAGCCAGGGTGCACCAAGAAAACCCTCCTCCACCACCAGCCTGTACATCCCTCTACAGGTACTAGAGGAACCATGGTGCACCAAGAAAACCTTCCTCCACCACCAGCCTGTACATCCCTCTACAGGTACTAGAGTACCCAGGGTGCGCCAAGAAAACCTTCCCCCACCACCAGCATGTACATCCCTCTACAGGTACTAGAGGAGCCAGGGTGCACCAAGAAAACCTTCCTCCGCCACAGCCTGTACATCCCTCTACAGGTACTAGAGGAGCCAGGGTGCACCAAGAAAACCTTCCTCCGCCACCAGCCTGTACATCCCTGTACAGGTACTAGAGGAACCAGGGTGCACTCCCTCTACAGGTACTAGAGGAACCATAGTGCACCAAGAAAACCTTCCTCCACCACCAGCCTGTACATCCCTCTACAAGTACTAGAGTACCCAGGGTGCGCCAAGAAAACCTTCCCCCACCACCAGCATGTACATCCCTCTACAGGTACTAGAGGAGCCAGGGTGCACCAAGAAAACCTTCCTCCGCCACCAGCCTGTACATCCCTCTACAGGTACTAGAGGAGCCAGGGTGCACCAAGAAAACCTTCCTCCGCCACCAGCCTGTACATCCCTGTACAGGTACTAGAGGAACCAGGGTGCACTCCCTCTACAGGTACTAGAGGAACCATAGTGCACCAAGAAAACCTTCCTCCACCACCAGCCTGTACATCCCTCTACAAGTACTAGAGTACCCAGGGTGCACCAAGAAAACCTTCCTTCACCACCAGCCTGTACAACCCTCTACACAGGTACTAGAGGAGCCAGGGTGCACCAAGAACACCTTCCTCCACCACCAGCCTGTACATCCCTCTACAGGTACTAGAGGAGCAAGGATGCACCAAGAAAACGTTCCTCCACCACCACCAGCCTGTACATCCCTCTACAGGTACTAGAGTACCCAGGGTACACCAAGAAAGCCTTCCTCCACCACCACCAGCCTGTACATCCCTCTACAGGTACTAGAGGAGCCAGGGTGCACCAAGAAAACCTTCCACCACCAGCCTGTACATCCCTCTACAGGTACTAGAGGAGCCAGGGTGCACCAAGAAAACCTTCCCCACCACCAGCCTGTACATCCCTCTACAAGTACTAGAGGAGCCAGGGTGCACCAAGAAAGCCTTCCCCCACCAACCTGTACATCCCTCTACAGGTACTAGAGGAGCCAGGGTGCACCAAGAAAACCTTCCCCCACCACCAGCCTGTACATCCCTCTACAAGTACTAGAGGAGCCAGGGTGCACCAAGAAAACCTTCCCCCACCACCAGCCTGTACATCCCTCTACAAGTACTAGAGGAGCCAGGGTACACCAAGAAAACCTTCCTCCACCACCAGCCTGTACATCCCTCTACAGGTACTAGAGGAGCCAGGGTGCACCAAGAAAACCTTCCCCCACCACCAGCCTGTACATCCCTCTACAGATTCTAGAGGAACCAGGGTGCACCAAGAAAACCTTCCCCCACCACCAGCCTGTACATCCCTCTACAAGTACTAGAGGAGCCAGGGTGCACCAAGAAAACCTTCCCCCACCAACCTGTACATCCCTCTACAAGTACTAGAGGAGCCAGGGTGCACCAAGAAAACCTTCCTCCACCACCACCAGCCTGTACATCCCTCTACAGGTACTAGAGGAGCCAGGGTGCACCAAGAAAACCTTCCCCCACCAACCTGTACATCCCTCTACAAGTACTAGAGGAGCCAGGGTGCACCAAGAAAACCTTCCCCACCACCAGCCTGTACATCCCTCTACAAGTACTAGAGGAGCCAGGGTGCACCAAGAAAACCTTCCCCCACCACCAGCCTGTACATCCCTCTACAATTACTAGAGGAGCCAGGGTGCACCAAGAACACCTTCCCCCACCACCAGCCTGTACATCCCTCTACAATTACTAGAGGATCCAGGGTGCACCAAGAAAACCTTCCCCCACCACCACCAGCCTGTACATCCCTCTACAGGTACTAGAGGAGCCAGGGTGCACCAAGAAAACCTTCCCCCACCACCAGCCTGTACATCCCTCTACAATTACTAGAGGAGCCAGGGTGCACCAAGAAAACCTTCCCCCACCACCACCAGCCTGTACATCCCTCTACAGGTACTAGAGGAGCCAGGGTGCACCAAGAAAACCTTCCCCCACCACCAGCCTGTACATCCCTCTACAGGTACTAGAGGAGCCAGGTTGCACCAAGAAAACCTTCCCCCACCACCAGCCTGTACATCCCTCTACAATTACTAGAGGAGCCAGGGTGCACCAAGAAAACCCTCCCCCACCACCAGCCTGTACATCCCTCTACAATTACTAGAGGAGCCAGGGTGCACCAAGAAAACCTTCCCCCACCACCACCAGCCTGTACATCCCTCTACAGGTACTAGAGGAGCCAGGGTGCACCAAGAAAACCTTCCCCCACCACCAGCCTGTACATCCCTCTACAGATACTAGAGGAACCAGGGTGCACCAAGAAAACCTTCCCCCACCACCAGCCTGTACATCCCTCTACAATTACTAGAGGAGCCAGGGTGCACCAAGAAAACCTTCCCCCACCACCAGCCTGTACATCCCTCTACAGGTACTAGAGGAACCAGGGTGCACCAAGAAAACCCTCCTCCACCACCACCAGCCTGTACATCCCTCTACAGGTACTAGAGGAACCAGGGTGTGCCAAGAAAACCTTCCTCCACCACCAGCCTGTACATCCCTCTACAGGTACTAGAGGAGCCAGGGTGCACCAAGAAAACCTTCCCCCACCACCAGCCTGTACATCCCTCTACAGGTACTAGAGGAGCCAGGGTGCACCAAGAAAACCTTCCCCCACCACCCCCAGCCTGTACATCCCTCTACAAGTACTAGAGGAGCCAGGGTGCACCAAGAAAACCTTCCCCCACCACCAGCCTGTACATCCCTCTACAGGTACTAGAGGAGCTAAGGTGCACCAAGAAAACCTTCCTCCACCACCAGCCTGTACATCCCTCTACAGGTACTAGAGTAGCCAGGGTGCACCAAGAAAACCTTCCTCCACCACCAGCCTGTACATCCTTCTACAATTACTAGAGGAGCCAGGGTGCACCAAGAAAACCTTCCCCCACCACCACCAGCCTGTACATCCCTCTACAATTACTAGAGGAGCCAGGGTGCACCAAGAAAACCTTCCCCCACCACCAGCCTGTACATCCCTCTACAGGTACTAGAAGAACCAGGGTGCACCAAGAAAACCTTCCTCCACCACCAGCCTGTACATCCCTCTACAGGTACTAGAGGAGCCAGGGTGCACCAAGAAAACCTTCCCCCACCACCAGCCTGTACATCCCTCTACAGGTACTAGAGGAGCCAGGGTGCACCAAGAAACTTCCTCCACCACCAGCCTGTACATCCTTCTACAATTACTAGAGGAGCCAGGGTGCACCAAGAAACCTTCCCCCACCACCACCAGCCTGTACATCCCTCTACATTACTAGAGGAGCCAGGGTGCACCAAGAAAACCTTCCCCCACCACCAGCCTGTACATCCCTCTACAGGTACTAGAAGAACCAGGGTGCACCAAGAAAACCTTCCTCCACCACCAGCCTGTACATCCTCTACAGGTACTAGAGGAGCCAGGGTGCACCAAGAAAACCTTCCCCCACCACCAGCCTGTACATCCCTCTACAGGTACTAGAGGAGCCAGGGTGCGCCCAGATCTTGTGTCCCCTAATGAAGCGATGGAGAATTTAGGATCCATTTTCCAGTTCCTCTCCCCAGGCGGTCTCCAGAGCTCGCTGCTTTGGAACATTATTACTTTATTTTTCTTAGCTACTACAAGTTATCACAGCTATCAGATTATTATGTTGTTTCTCCATCTTTCCACCTGCCTAACACTATTGTCTCTGACTTTGCAGTTCTTTGCCTTGGATATAGGATGAGATTTTCTTGTGGGACAGGGCCGCCATCTCCGGCACGGGCGGATGTTCTCTAGTCATTGGACTCTACACCATACACACTCTGTATAGAGGGAATATGCCTCATATCTCAGGCTAAGCTTGTGCTATGGACCAGGCAGGCTGCAAGGGATTGTGGGAGTTGTAGTTCTGTGTCTGCAGGATGTGGTTGGTCATGTGACATGTAGAGCTGAAGCTGCAGGCGCCCAGGCAAGGGGCATCGCCAGAGCCTCCTGCCAGCGATGCCCTATACATGTGCCCTGCTATTGGTCCATGATGTATGATGGTGCACTGGGGGCGGTGAGTACTGCTATTAACCCTTTCACTGGAGCTGACATCTGTCCGAGCAATAATCAGACTGAGCAAAACGATTGTCTCAGTCTGTCCTGAAATTATCGATCATTTTATAGGGTGTAAATGGAGCAACGCTATGGCCAATGCTGCCGCCATTAAACATGTCATGTTTTCTTTAAAGCTGCCTGCAATCTATTGCTCTCTGTTATCAGTCCTCTCAGGCTACGGAGGGGCTAATTGTAATGTCCATGAATGTGAAGGGGGAACGCCCGGACCCCCATAATATTGGCTTTATATCACATCTCTCCTGTACTGAGAACTGTTATATGTGACTGATATCAGCCCCTCTTATAACACTCCAGTACTGATATAACCCCAGACATTACATATGTGACTGATATCAGCTCCTCTTATAACACTCCAGTACTGATATAACCCCAGACATTACATATGTGACTGATATCAGCTCCTCTTATAACACTCCAGTACTGATATAACCCAGACATTACATATGTGACTGATATCAGCCCCTCTTATAACCCTCCAGTACTGATATAACCTCCACACATTACATATGTGACTGATATCAGCCCCTCTTATAACACTCCAGTACTGATATAACCCCAGACATTACATATGTGACTGATATCAGCCCCTCTTATAACACTCCAGTACTGATATAACCCCAGACATTACATATGTGACTGATATCAGCTTCTCTTATAACCCTCCAGTACTGATATAACCCCAGACATTACATATGTGACTGATATCAGCTCCTCTTATAATACTCCAGTACTGATATAACCCCAGACATTACATATGTGACTGATATCAGACCCTCTTATAACACTCCAGTACTGATATAACCCCAGACATTACATATGTGACTGATATCAGCTCCTCTTATAACACTCCAGTACTGATATAACCCCAGACATTACATATGTGACTGATATCAGCTCCTCTTATAACACTCCAGTACTGATATAACCCCAGACATTACATATGTGACTGATATCAGCCCCTCTTATAACCCTCCAGTACTGATATAACCTCCACACATTACATATGTGACTGATATCAGCCCCTCTTATAACACTCCAGTACTGATATAACCCAGACATTACATATGTGACTGATATCAGCCCCTCTTATAACACTCCAGTACTGATATAACCCCAGACATTACATATGTGACTGATATCAGCTTCTCTTATAACCCTCCAGTACTGATATAACCCCAGACATTACATATGTGACTGATATCAGCTCCTCTTATAATACTCCAGTACTGATATAACCCCAGACATTACATATGTGACTGATATCAGACCCTCTTATAACACTCCAGTACTGATATAACCCCAGACATTACATATGTGACTGATATCAGCTCCTCTTATAACACTCCAGTACTGAAATAACCCCAGACATTACATATGTGACTGATATCAGCCCCTCTTATAACCCTCCAGTACTGATATAACCCCAGACATTACATATGTGACTGATATCAGACCCTCTTATAACACTCCAGTACTGATTATAACCCCAGACATTACATATGTGACTGATATCGCTCCTCTTATAACACTCCAGTACTGATATAACCCCAGACATTACATATGTGACTGATATCGCTCCTCTTATAACACTCCAGTACTGATATAACCCCAGACATTACATATGTGACTGATATCAGCCCCTCTTATAACCCTCCAGTACTGATATAACCCCAGACATTACATATGTGACTGATATCAGCTCCTCTTATAACACTCCAGTACTGATATAACCCCAGACATTACATATGTGACTGATATCAGACCCTCTTATAACACTCCAGTACTGATATAACCTCCAGACATTACATATGTGGACTGATATCACTCCTCTTATAACACTCCAGTACTGATATAACCCCAGACATTACATATGTGACTGATATCAGCTCCTCTTATAACACTCCAGTACTGATATAACCCCAGACATTACATATGTGACTGATATCAGCCCCTCTTATAAACTCTCAGTACTGATATAACCCAGACATTACATATGTGACTGATATCAGACCCTCTTATAACACTCCAGTACTGATATAACCCCAGACATTACATATGTGACTGATATCAGCTCCTCTTATAACACTCCAGTACTGATATAACCCCAGACATTACATTATGTGACTGATATCAGCTCCTTTATAACACTCCAGTACTGATTATAACCCCAGACATTACATATGTGACTGATATCAGCTCCTCTTATAACCCTCCAGTACTGATATAACCCCAGACATTACATATGTGACTGATATCGCTCCTCTTATAACACTCCAGTACTGATATAACCCCAGACATTACATATGTGACTGATATCAGCCCCTCTTATAACCTCCAGTACTGATATAACTCCCACATTACATATGTGACTGATATCAGCCCTCTTATAACACTCCAGTACTGATATAACCCCAGACATTACATATGTGACTGATATCAGCCCCTCTTATAACCTCCAGTACTGATATAACCCAGACATTACATATGTGACTGATATCAGCTCCTCTTATAACACTCCAGTACTGATATAACCCCAGACATTACATATGTGACTGATATCAGCTCCTCTTATAACACTCCAGTACTGAATAACCCCAGACATTACATATGTGACTGATATCAGCCTCTTATAAACCTCCAGTACTGATATAACCCCAGACATTACATATGTGACTGATATCAGCTCCTCTTATAACACTCCAGTACTGATTAACCTCCAGACATTACATATGTGACTGATATCAGCTCCTCTTATAACCCTCCAGTACTGATATAACCCCAGACATTACATATGTGACTGATATCAGCTCCTCTTATAACACTCCAGTACTGATGTAACCTCCAGACATTACATATGTGACTGATATCAGCTCCCTTATAACCTCCAGTACTGATATAACCCCAGACATTACATATGTGACTGATATCCCTCTCTTATAACACTCCAGTACTGATATAACCCCAGACATTACATATGTGACTGATATCAGCTCCTTATAACACTCCAGTACTGATATAACCCCAGACATTACATATGTGACTGATATCAGCCCTCTTATAACACTCCAGTACTGATATAACCCAGACATTACATATGTGAGTGATATCAGCTCCTCTTATAACCTCCAGTACTGATATAACCCAGACATTACATATGTGACTGATATCAGACCTCTTTATAACACTCCAGTACTGATATAACCCCAGACATTACATATGTGACTGATATCAGCTCCTCTTATAACACTCCAGTACTGATATAACCCAGACATTACATATGTGACTGATATCGCTCCTCTTATAACACTCCAGTACTGATATAACCCAGACATTACATATGTGACTGATATCAGCCCCTCTTATAACCTCCAGTACTGATATAACCCAGACATTACATATGTGATGATATCAGCTCCTCTTATACCTCCAGTACTGATATACCCAGACATTACATATGTGACTGATATCAGCCCTCTTATAACACTCCAGTACTGATATAACCCCAGACATTACATATGTGACTGATATCAGCCCTCTTATAACACTCCAGTACTGATATAACCCCAGACATTACATATGTGGCTGATATCACCCTCTTATAACACTCCAGTACTGATATAACCCAGACATTACATATGTGACTGATATCAGCTCCTCTTATAACACTCCAGTACTGATATAACCCCAGACATTACATATGTGACTGATATCAGCCCCTCTTATAACTCTCCAGTACTGATATAACCCCAGACATTACATATGTGACTGATATCAGACCTCTTATAACCTCCAGTACTGATATAACCCAGACATTACATATGTGACTGATATCAGACCTCTTTTAACACTCCAGTACTGATATAACCTCACACATTACATATGTGACTGATATCAGCCCCTCTTATAACACTCCAGTACTGATATAACCCCAGACATTACATATGTGACTGATATCAGCCCTCTTATAACACTCCAGTACTGATATAACCCCAGACATTACATATGTGATGATATCAGCTCTCTTATAAAGCTCCAGTACTGATATAACCCCAGACATTACATATGTGACTGATATCAGCTCCTCTTATAACCCTCCATACTGATATAACCCAGACATTACATATGTGACTGATATCAGCTCCTCTTATAACCTCCAGTACTGATATAACCCCAGACATTACATATGTGACTGATATCAGCTCCTCTTATAACCCTCCAGTACTGATATAACCCCAGACATTACATATGTGACTGATATCAGACCCTCTTATAACTCTCCAGTACTGATATAACTCCAGACATTACATATGTGACTGATATCAGCCCCTCTTATAACCTCCAGTACTGATATAACCTCCAGACATTACATATGTGACTGATATCAGCCCTCTTATAACACTCCAGTACTGATATAACCCCAGACATTACATATGTGACTGATATCAGCTCCTCTTATAACACTCCAGTACTGATATAACCCCAGACATTACATATGTGACTGATATCAGCTCCTCTTTATAAACCTCCAGTACTGATATAACCCCAGACATTACATATGTGACTGATATCAGCTTCTCTTATAACACTCCAGTACTGATATAACCCCAGACATTACATATGTGACTGATATCAGCTCTCTTATAACACTCCAGTACTGATATAACCCCAGACATTACATATGTGACTGATATCAGCTCCTCTTATAACACTCCAGTACTGATATAACCCCAGACATTACATATGTGACTGATATCAGCTCCTCTTATAACCCTCCAGTACTGATATAACCCCAGACATTACATATGTGACTGATATCAGCTCCTCTTATAACACTCCAGTACTGATATAACCTCCAGACATTACATATGTGACTGATATCAGCTCCTCTTATAACACTCCAGTACTGATTTAACCCCAGACATTACATATGTGACTGATATCAGCTCCTCTTATAACACTCCAGTACTGATATAACCCCAGACATTACATATGTGACTGATATCAGCTCTCTTATAACACTCCAGTACTGATATAACCCCAGACATTACATATGTGACTGATATCAGCTCCTCTTATAACACTCCAGTACTGATATAACCCCAGACATTACATATGTGACTGATATCAGCCTCTCTTATAACACTCCAGTACTGATATAACCCACAGACATTACATATGTGACTGATATCAGCTTCTCTTATAACACTCCAGTACTGATATAACCCCAGACATTACATATGTGACTGATATCAGCTTCCTCTTATAACACTCCAGTACTGATATAACCCAGACATTACATATGTGACTGATAATCAGCTCTCTTATAACCCTCCAGTACTGATATAACCCCAGACATTACATATGTGATGATATCAGCCCTCTTATAACCCTCCAGTACTGATATAACCCCAGACATTACATATGTGAGTGATATCAGCTCCTCTTTAACACTCCAGTACTGATATAACCCCAGACATTACATATGTGACTGATATCAGCTCCTCTTATAACACTCCAGTACTGATATAACCCCAGACATTACATATGTGACTGATATCAGCTCCTCTTATAACCTCCAGTACTGATATAACCCCAGACATTACATATGTGACTGATATCAGCCCTCTTATAACACTCCAGTACTGATATAACCCCAGACATTACATATGTGACTGATATCAGCCCCTCTTATAACACTCCAGTACTGATATAACCCCAGACATTTATATGTGACTGATATCAGCCCCTCTTATAACACTCTAGTACTGATATAACCCCAGACATTACATATGTGACTGATATCAGCCCCTCTTATAACACTCCAGTACTGATATACCCCAGACATTACATATGTGACTGATATCAGCTCCTCTTATAACACTCCAGTACTGATATAACCCCAGACATTACATATGTGACTGATATCAGCTCCTCTTATAACACTCCAGTACTGATATAACCCCAGACATTACATATGTGACTGATATCAGCTCCTCTTATAACACTCCAGTACTGATATAACTCCAGACATTACATATGTGACTGATATCAGCCCCTCTTATAACACTCCAGTACTGATATAACCCAGACATTACATATGTGACTGATATCAGCCCCTCTTATAACCCTCCAGTACTGATATAACCTCCAGACATTACATATGTGACTGATATCAGCTCCTCTTATAACACTCCAGTACTGATATAACCCAGACATTACATATGTGACTGATATCAGCCCCTCTTATAACACTCCAGTACTGATATAACCCAGACATTACATATGTGACTGATATCAGCCCCTCTTATAACACTCCAGTACTGATATAACCCCAGACATTACATATATGACTGATATCAGCTTCTCTTATAAGGCTGAAGACACACTGTGCGAGTGACTCGCGTGAGTGCAATGCACTCGTACCAGTGTTGCCATATCAGTCAGGGCACACTGGTGCTTGTCCCCTGCGCTGAACTCGCATCATGCTGCGACTGAACGTGTGTTTGACGTGCAAGGGGCTAATGGAAGTCTATTACTATTACTGTATTCTCCTGGGGTGATCAGGAGTCAGGAGCTGTCCATGGTCCTGATCATTATAGCTGGGTGCTGACCAGCTTCAGCACAACAGACCCGGGGCAGCTCCTCCACTGTAAAACTGTGAAATTTCAAAACCAAGGACAAGGTACTGATATAACCTCCAGACATTACAAAATCTTATTTCTGTCCTGCCACTACATTGATTCCTCCACCCTGTGCCAGCCATTGCACTGGTTACCCGTCCACTACAGAATCCAATATAAACTTATCATTCTTGCACACAAAGCTCTGCACCGTCCTACATCTCCCCCTCAATCTCTTTCTATCACCCTGATACACCCTGATCCTCTTAGGGTGATTTCACACTTGCATTTTTTTGTCTGGTGTCGATATCCGTCCAAATCCTGAAACCTCCCGATCAGGCATGCGTGCCTGTGCTTAACATGGGGCCGCAGGTACATTAGCTTGTTTTCAGTATGTCGGCAGATCTGCACCACTGCGACGTTTTCACCTAATTCCCGAACGCAAAATGTTGCTTTTTTTTGCCGCCCAGAACAATTCTGATGCAAATGGATCCAGATGGATGCATCCAAAAATACAATGGGTCCCAATGGCGGACAAATGTGTCCGGATGTGTATCCGTCGATCCGCTGCTAACCATGGTTTTTTTTGCGTCCGCAACTGCCGTAAGTGCCGGAATCGCGGCTATACCGCACCTGCCGCTGTCCCCATAGACATTGCATGGGGCTTGCTGCAAGTGCGGCCGTTAGGCGGCAGATGCGGTAAATCTGCAGGATCTGCCGCAATTTGCAAAAAATGCTAGTGTGAATGGGGCCTTACTTTGTTTTAATCTTCTTTTAGAACTTGAATCACAGTGTTTCAGTACAAGTGATGGCCTCCTATGAAGACCAGCTTCAGGGTAGTACTAGGTTGGGAGCAAAGGTGTCCTTTAAAGGTCATGATGTGGGGCCAATTGGAGCAATAATATAATTCATATATCCATGGTGGCATCTAAATGGTTAAAGCAGCGATCAGAGCTCAGCCCTGATTACTGTTGGAGACAGATACCGGTGGGGAAACCCCTGTGCATGAACAATGTATGGGCCCTTTGCAGCCCAAAAGCTCTATACAATGCAAAATTGCATCAGCTTTGGAGGTGGAAATGGGCCCCTGTATGGCCGCAGAGGTTGCATCAATGGTATGTCCGCCTCTGGGTGTTACATATCTGGCATCTATCAAATTTGGATAGAGGACAACTTAGCAATTGTTGGAGGTTCATCCGCTTAGACCTCCACCAATCCCAAGAGCCAGGGCTCAGACCCCCCATGTGAATGGAGCGGTGGTCAAAAGTGGTTCAATTCATTCTTCCACCGCTCAATCGACCACCGCTCTATTCACATGTCTCTCAAGATCACTTGGACCAACAATGATTGGGAAGTTATCACTTATGGATAGTGTAAAGGAAATATATAACTATAGGGGCAATGTATGACAGCAGAAGTAAAGCAACATTGGTCTAAGTCTGTCATGGCATAGCCTTTAGGTATCTTGATTATAGGAACTTGGAACCAAGGGGGATTCCATAAGACACAGGTTGTTATTTGAGACACCTTGGCCTGATGAGTATGAGCTTGAAAGCCTAAACAGATGTTGTGGCCAAGCTGTCTTGGAAGCATTAGCCCAGGGTAAAGCATATAAAAGCTGGGTGGCACAAAAGAAAGCTGCTCATGTGAGGGCGTCAGCATATGCTAATTCATTTCTCCTTCCCCCAAGGAAACAGAAGTTAGCTTTAGACTGGAATGTTTAGGTATTTTTGTTATTTCTCCCTTTTATTTTATAACTGTTTTGCAAGTATGTCTAAGTAAGCACTGAGCTGCACCTTGTAGAATTGGTGTACTCTTCGAAAGGATAGCGGTCCTTTAGTACAGGGAATAATTGCTTAAACCATCCCTCGCATGCGCCCAATAGAACAATAAGTGTAACTTGCTGAGCGCTGACGGTCCATTATTCATCTTGTAGTTCTGCTGTAATGTAAATACAGTATGTGCCATCATATTCCAGGTCCCTATATCCTTTGACGAGGTGGCAGTGTACTTCTCCAAGGACGAATGGCGCCATCTAGAGGAGTGGCAGAAAAGACTATACAGAGAAGTCATGCATGAGAACCTGGAGGTGGTGCTGTCTCTGGGTAAGGGGCTGTGATTCCCGGGGTCCTCCGCGGTGTGGTCCTGCTTTCTGACTTCTTTATGGTTTTCCTTCTTGCTGTAGGGTATCAGCACCCCCGGACCTCCCCGTTACGAAGGCCTCTTCCCGATGATAAAGCGACTATTACTAATTATTTTGGATTCCGTTTGGGTAAGTGACAAAGTTAATAAGAGAGTCACAATTTGTACATTTCTGTAACTCTATTGGCAAACATCCCGATAAACCTGTGCAATACAGCGACTGTTCATTGATTTCGATGTATTTCCTCATTACCCCTGTGGTGGCGCTATAGCTGGCTAATTTCCTCTCTTTTTAGTACGGAAATACCAGAGTTTGTGTTCCCCCCCACCCTTTAATGTATCTGTCTCCTTTACTTCCCAGAGGAAGACTTAGGATGGGAAGCAGAAGACAAAAGAGAAGCGGCAACCATCTCTCCGATACCTTTAATCACCGGCAACGATATCTGCCCACCCAGAAGACCTCGGACAGATAAGATGGTGCACAGATGTTTACAGTGTAAGATGATATTTGGCAGCAGACCCCTTCTGGACGCACACAAGAAAACCCACAGGGAGGGAAGGATTCTGAATAACGTTGTAAAGGATGTGCCAGTGGTGACCCCACAATCTGTGCCCCCCGCAGGACGGATCTACCAATGTGACAATTGCGATAAATCCTTTAGTAACCAGTCTGTTCTGTCTCTGCACCAGAAAACGCACACGGGGGAGAAGCTTTTTAAGTGTCCTGAATGTGGCAAGAGCTTCCCAAAAAGGTGTCAGCTGGTGATGCACAAGCGGTGCCACATAGAAGAAAGACCCTTCAATTGCACCCAGTGCGAAAAAAGCTACACCCAACATGCTAAGCTGATCGAGCACCAGAGGGCGCACACCGGAGAGAAGCCATTCAAGTGTAGCGAGTGCGGGAAAGGCTTCACCAAAAGGTCACACCTTAAGGAACATCTCAGGACCCACACCGGGGAGAAACCCCACAAGTGTGACCAGTGCGATAAGACCTTCCACTACCCATCCAACCTGGTGGAGCACCAGAGGACACACACCGGTGACCGGCCGTACCAGTGCACCGAATGTGATAAGAGCTTCATCAAGATGTCCAAACTCATCGTTCACCTCAGGATCCACACCGGGGAGAGGCCGTACAAGTGCACCGAGTGCGACAAAAGCTTCAGCCAACAGTCCAACCTCGTGGTCCATCAGAGGACACACACGGGAGAGAAGCCCTTCAAGTGTGACGACTGCAAGAAGACGTTCAGCTATTATTACACCCTCATGGTCCACCAAAGAACCCACACCGGGGAGAAACCGTACAAGTGCTCTCTGTGCGAGAAAGCCTTCTCTCAACACTCAAGCCTCAAACTCCATCTTAAGGTTCACGAGCCACAACTACCGGATGAGATGTCTCACGAGGAGCCACCAACTCCAGAGCAAACACACTCAGTGGAAGTGACTGAGACTGCAGATTGGAGACCTTTCCCTATCATACCACCAGTCCCCTACCCAATAAGTCCTCCAGATGTTGTGCAGGACTACGGGGACACTTATCTCCCTCGCTCGCCCTTGAGTGACTACTTAGGTGCCCTCTTACTTCCAGATAAGAAGTACAACTGCACCGAGTGCGACAAATCATTCCTAGATAAGTCTAAGCTAGTTGTCCACCTCCGAACTCACACCGGAGAGCGCCCCTTTAAGTGCTCCCTATGTGATAAGGCCTTCATTCAATGGTCTCGTCTAACCGAGCACAGGAAAACCCACACGGGAGAAAAGCCCTATGTGTGCTCCGAGTGCGGCAAGAGTTTTCTTAAGATGTCCAAGCTGACCATCCATCGGAGGATCCACACCGGGGAGCGGCCGTACACCTGCGCGGAGTGCGGGAAGCAGTTCACTCAGCAGTCCAACATGGTGATCCATCAGCGGATCCACACCGGGGAGAAGCCCTTCCAGTGTGTGACCTGTGGAAAGACCTTCCGCTATCAGTCATCTCTCATCAGGCACCGGCGGGATCACACGGGTGACACCGAGACTTAGCGGCTCCGTGGAGATCGCTGCGTGGTCCCTGAAATGTCCATGGTCTGTGTCTCAGGGTGGACAATAAAATGCTGCTTATTCGCTCACTGTCTCACGTCTCGTCTTTCTTATCTTGCACAAATAGTCGGAGAAGTTAGCTACTTCCAGCATTCTGTTAGCTTAGGACGACCCAGATTGGTCTGGACTCCATCGATGGCCGGTTAAGAGTCTTAGAGAGGGCCTGTGTGTGCCTGCACATCTGTAGCCTGCCGGGGCATAGAATCTGACAATAAAGACAAGTGCTAAGGCATGGAAGCATGAATATAGAACATTGAATAGCATTAAAGCTAAGGAAGTATAAAAATGAGACACTTAGCATATAACTATGGCCATATCTATATCCACCCAGTAGCCATGTTGAGGTGCATCTGTTTACTGGGAACCTACACTAAAGTTAATGCCTCGCTCTAGGTAAAAAAAAACCTCCTTTTGTATAGATGAGTAGGAACCTGCTAAATAAAGGATTAAAAACCCCTGAGACTAATGGGGAGAGGGGTGCACAGATAGGAGGTAGCATAAATAACAAAAACTGCTGCCATTCTTCAACCTGCAATGTGAACAGGTGCATAACTGAACATAATGTTATATGAAAGACAGTTGCACTCTTCAATGCTAAGGCATGGAAACATGAATGTAGAACATGGAATAGCATTATAGCTAAGGAAGTATGAAAAAATGAGACACATAGCATATAAAGATGGCCATATCTATATCTGTCCAGTAGCCATGTCGAGGCATATCACCTTACTGGGAACCTACACTAAAGTTATTGTCTCTCTCTGGCTAAAAATAAAACCTCTATTAGTATGGGCGAGTAGGAACCTGCTAAATAAAGGATAAAAACATCTGAGACTTATCCTTTGTTTAGTAGGTTCCCAGTAAAGAGGTGCTCCTCATCATGGCTACTCGTTAGCATGTTAAGATGACCATATCTATATCTGTGTGTCATTTTTTCATACTTCTTGAGCTATAATGTTATTCTATGTTCTATATTCATGTTTCCATGCCTTAACATTGCAGAGTAGAACTGTCTTTCTTGTGACATTATGTTCAGTTATGCACCTGTTCACATTGCAGGTTAGGGAGAGCTGGCAGTTTTTTCTTATTTACGTTACCTTCTATCTGTGCACCCCTCCCCCATTAGGATACAAAACTACTGAGACTTTCTTTAGCAGGTTCCTACTCGCCCATACAAAAATATTTTTTTTTACCCAGAGAGAGGCATTAACTTTAGTGTAGGTTCCCAGTAAAGAGATACACCTCAAGGTGGATATAGATATGGCCATCTTTATATGCTAAATGTCTCTTTTCATATTTCCTTAGCTGCAATGCTATTTCATGTTCTATACTCATGTTTTCATGCCTTAGCATTGCAGAGTGCAGCTGTCTTTTTTTTTTTTTGTTTCATTGCATTATGTTCAGTTATGACCTGTTCACATTGCAGGTTAGGGAGTGTCGGCAGTTTTTTTCTTATTAGGGTGTAGAATCTAGGCCTAATGCCCCCAGAAAGAGGAAGGTGAGGAGACACACATTAATGTGTGACGTACGCAAGATGAGATGAGGGGACGCTAATGACTGACACACGGGAGATGAGGGGACGGTAATGAGTGTGACACAAGGGAGATGAGGGGACAGGAATGAGTGTGACACAAGGGAGACGAGGGGACAGAAATGAGTGTGACACACTGGGAGATGAGGGGACAGTATGAGTGTGCCACAAGGGAGACGAGGGGACAGTAATGAGTGTGACACACTGGGAGATGAGGGGACAGTATGAGTGTGCCACAAGGGAGACGAGGGGACAGTAATGAGTGTGACACACAGGGAGATGAGGGAACGGTAATGAGTGTGACACAAGGGAGATGAGGGGACAGTAATGAGTGTGACACAAGGGAGACAAGGGGACAGAAATGAGTGTGACACACTGGGAGATGAGGGGACAGTATGAGTGTGCCACATGGGATAAGGGATGGTAATGAGTGTGACAACATGTGAGATGAGGGACTGTTAATGAGTGTTACACAAGGGAGATGAGGGAAGGGTAATGAGTGTGACACATGGGATGATGAGGGAAGGGTAATGAGTGTGACACATGGGATGATGAGGGGACGGTAATGAGTGTGACACGAGATGATGAGGGGACGGTAATGAGTGTGACACACGAGATGATGAGGGGACGGTAATGAGTGTGAGACACAGGAGGTGAAGGGACGGTAAAGACGGTGACACACGGGGGATGAGAGGATGATAATGAGTGTGACACACGGGATGATGAAGGGACAGTAATGAGTGTGACACAAGAGATGATGAGGGGACGGTAATGAGTGTGACACACGGGATGATGAAGGGACAGTAATGAGTGTGACACAAGAGATGATGAGGGGACGGTAATGAGTGTGACACACGGGATGATGAAGGGACAGTAATGAGTGTGACACAAGAGATGATGAGGGGACGGTAATGAGTGTGAGACACAGAAGATGAAGGGACAGTAATGAGTGTGACACACGAGATGATGAGGGGACGGTAATGAGTGTGAGACACAGAAGATGAAGGGACAGTAATGAGTGTGACACACGGGGATAAGGGGACAGTAATGAGTGTGACACACGAGATGAAGATGGGACAGTAATGAGTGTGACACACGAGATGAAGAGGGGACAGTAATGAGTGTGACACACGAGATGAAGATGGGACAGTAATGAGTGTGACACACGAGATGAAGAGGGGACAGTAATGAGTGTGACACACGAGATGAAGAGGGGACAGTAATGAGTGTGACACACGAGATGAAGAGGGGACAGTAATGAGTGTGACACACGAGATGAAGAGGGGACAGTAATGAGTGTGACACACGAGGATGAGGGGACAGTAATGAGTGTTCTGGACAAAGTACCTCGAAGTCCGCGCTGCTGCCCCAAAGGATATAAAACACCAGAACACCGGGATGTCTGGGTATGGTGATGACTACCGTAGTTTATTTTTATTTTGGAAAATAAACTAGTCATCACCATACCCAGACATCCCGTAGTTTCTGGTGTTTTATATCCTTTGGGGCAGCAGCGCGGACTTCGAGGTACTTTGTCCAGGAAGCTTGTTGAGACCGCAGTGACCTGTGGAAGTACAGTTCTAGCAGCATTTCTGAGTGATCAAGCTGGTTGTGTTCTACACAACCATACCAGGTGAGCAACTCTGATATCACAGCTCTGATTACTGTCTAAGAGATAAGACCCTATTGCGCATTCCCAACCCTCTAGCAATGAGTGTGACACACAAGATGAAGGGACGGTAATGAGTGTAACACACGGGGAGGAGGGGACGGTAATGAGTGTGACACACAAGATGAAGGGACGGTAATGAGTGTAACACACGGGGAGGAGGGGACGGTAATGAGTGTGACACACAAGATGAAGGGACGGTAATGAGTGTGACACACGGGGAGGAGGGGACGGTAATGAGTGTAACACACAAGATGAAGGGACGGTAATGAGTGTAACACACGGGGAGGAGGGGACGGTAATGAGTGTGACACACAAGATGAAGGGACGGTAATGAGTGTAACACACGGGGAGGAGGGGACGGTAATGAGTGTGACACACAAGATGAAGGGACGGTAATGAGTGTGACACACGGGGAGGAGGGGACGGTAATGAGTGTAACACACAAGATGAAGGGACGGTAATGAGTGTAACACACGGGGAGGAGGGGACGGTAATGAGTGTGACACACAAGATGAAGGGACGGTAATGAGTGTGACACACGGGGAGGAGGGGACGGTAATGAGTGTAACACACAAGATGAAGGGACGGTAATGCGTGTGACACACGGGGAGGAGGGGACGGTAATGAGTGTAACACACAAGATGAAGGGACGGTAATGAGTGTGACACACGGGGAGGAGGGGACGGTAATGAGTGTGACACACAGGCAGGAGGGGACGGGACGGTAATGAGTGATACATGGGGAGGAGGGGACAGTAATGAGTGTGACACACTGGGAGGAGGGGACGGTAATGAGTGTGACACACTGGGAGGAGGGGACGGTAATGAGTGTGATACACGGGCAGGAGGGGACGGGACGGTAATGAGTGTGACACACGGGGGTGAGGGGACGGTAATAAGTGTGACACATGGGGGGGGGATGAGGGGACAGTAAAGAATGTGACACACGGGGGATGAGGGGACGGTAATGAGTGTGACACACAGGAGATGAGGGGACGTTAATGAGTGTGACAGACGGGGATGAGGGGACGGTAATGAGTGTGACACACAGGAGATGAGGGGACGTTAATGAGTGTGACACAGTTGTAGGTCTCTAGCTCCTCCGCCAGGACTACATCTCCCATCAGTCCTTGCGGTGCTGTGTCTCGGTGCGGCCTCCCCTCTCCTCCCACTTCCTGTCCGCTCGGCTGCTGTGTTCTCTCCCCGGGAGTCACATCCCGGAGCCCAGGAGACAAAAGGCCGGAGCCGGGGCCCAGAGCGGAGCAGCATGACCGAGCTAGGTGAGAGGAGGCCGGGAGCGGCCGTGTGCAGGAGGCCGGACACTGCGCCATCACTGCCCGCACCCGACACTGGCCGAGCTCCCCCAGACCCTGCACCCCCCCGAGCTCCATCAGACCCTGCACCTTGACACCCCCTGAGCTCCCCCGGACATTGCACCCTGAGCACCCCCTGAGCACCCCCGGACATTGCACCCTGACACCCCCTGAGCACCCCCGGACATTGCACCCTGACACCCCCTGAGCTCCCCCGGACCCTTCACCCCGACACCCCCTGACCCTGCACCCTGACACCCCCTGAGTTCCCTCAGACCCTGCACCCTGACACCCCCTGAGCTCCCCCGGACATTGCACCCTGACACCCCCTGAGCTCCCCCGGACATTGCACCCTGACACCCCCTGAGCTCCCCCGGACATTGCACCCCGACACCCCCTGAGCCCCGCAGACATTGCACTCCCTGAGCTCCCCCGGACCCTGCACCCTGACACCCCCTGAGCTCCCCCGGACCCTTCACCCTACACCCCCTAAGCCCCCCAGACATTGCACACCCTGAGCTCCCCCAGACCCTGCACGCCATGCTATTGCTCACCATTCAGTTCCATCACTGCACATTGTGCCAGGGTCTGCACCCCAGTATTTGGCACCCTGGTATTCACTAACTCAGCTTGTCATACAACTGTACCCCAATTTCAACCCATTAGTGGAGCAAATTCCTCCTCTGGCTCCTGAGCCCCACTATTCTGCAGGGTGAGTCCCTGGCCCTGTGAATGTCTAGCTCTGCACCCAAGGACTCATCATGTGCCCGGGAGCCCCGCACCAGTGGTGTCCCCCCCCCTCCTGCACCAGTGACGTCCCCCCCTCCTGCACCAGTGGTGTCCCCCCCCCTCCTGCACCAGTGACGTCCCCCCCTCCTGCACCAGTGGTGTCCCCCCTCTATTCTGTGCAGAGGTCACTGTGTGTCTTGATGACGTTGCGGCGACTTCTTCACATTCCTGTGTTTTCATCACCTCGTCTGATGTGTGTCCCAGCACTCAGCGCCTCCGCCCCAGGACGGGGGTCCCGCAGCCACATATAGACCCCACCTGCCCAGCCGCTCTGACCTCGGCTACCACCGTCACTTCTACATTTTTATTAAAAGTTTTTTCTTTTTAGATTTTATTTATTTATTTCATATTAAAAATGTGCTCCTTTTAGTTTGTTTTTTATTCTCCTTCTGCTGCTGTAAACATTTTCCAGTCTTTGTCTTTTTACATTTTCTTTTTCCCTTTTTTTACTTTTATTTTCCGCACTTCTATAACGCCAGTAATTCCACCGCTCTTTATAGTCCTGATCATTTTATAGACTGGTCGCCAGCGGGCGCCATGATGTACTGGTGGGTTTACATGGGCATACATATTAAGCAGTGGTCACCATCCCCCGCTGACGGGCGCTGTATACTGTATAATGTCCGAGCGATCGTCCGTACACTCGAGGTGTACATTTTTGCCTTGATTAGATCTTTATTTTGCATTATGCAGATTTATTTATATTTACATTCTAATTTCTTCAGAATACCGGAATGTAGGGCATACTTGCAGTATCGGGGACTAAACATCACTGGGTGTAACCGGCTTGGTTGGTGGGCATGACCAGTGTTTTCCTTCCATCTGCTCTACCTGGTTAGTGCCCTTCGACCAGTTGTTTCTACTGACTAAGCCCGGTGGCCACACTCCTGCAACTCTGTTATCTGACTTTGCAAAGTGAACGTACCCCAATAAGTGACCCATCTGCCATAGCCGTGGAAGATACTATGCCAGCTACTACACCCGCTAATCTCCGGTTCTATCCCTCCTCCCCGACACTGCGAGGAAAGCGCGTTCACCAACAGGCATCAACATATACAACAACCAATAACCGGCCGGATCCGCGGCATAGAAGGAAACACCGGGTCATGCCCACCAACTTGCGGTCCCCAATACTGCAAATATGTCTCTCACAGCCAGCAATCCTGACTGCATTTTATACTGCTTGAGGTTTTCTTCCATACAAATTTCTCTATTATACAGGAGCATTTCAATGAATTAGAATATCATCAAAAAGATAATTCAATACATAAAGTGAAACACATATAGAGTCATTACACACAGAGGATCTATTTCATGTGTTTATTTCTGTTAATGTTGATGATTATTGCTTACAACCAATGAAAACCCAAAGGTCATTATCTCAGAAAATTAAAGTAGGGGGAAGAAGGTCTGAGAGATAAAACATGACCTAAAGTAGGTATCTGAGGCTTCACCTTGTGTGGTTGTGAGTGTCACAACCACTATAAAAGCAGGTCATGGCTGCTGCAGTCCCCAGCATGGTGCATGTAGAGTAGGGAGGATGAAGGGTTAAAACACCTGCCATATCTATGCACATACCCTCAATGGTCTATATAATAAATAAGAATAAGTAATAGTAGATTTTAAATACATAAACGCTGAACACACATTCTTATGTAAAGGCATAGTAATAAATAAATAATAATACATAAAGTGAAACACATATATAGAGTCATAACAGTGATCTCTTTCATGGTTTAATTATGTTAATGTTGATGATTATGACTTACAGCCAATGAAAACCCAAATGTCTATCTCAGAAAATTAAAGTAGGAAGTGTTAAAAACTGTGCTGCTGTATTCCACGAGACATCAAAGGGTGAATGTAATATGATGTATAAGTCAACGGTTTCAGGTTCCCTGGCCCCTTCCTCAGGACATAATCAATATCGTATTGCCATATTTCAGGGAGCCCTGACTAATAAATCAACATTATGTTCACTTTTGATGTCTCGTGGAATACGGCAGTGTGGTTTTTAACCCTTTATCATCCCTTTTTTTTATTGACTGTAATACATAATCATCAACATTAACAGAAAATAAACACATGAAATAGATCCCTCTGTGTGTAATAACTCTATATAATATATGTATAGAATTACTGAAATAAAGTAACGTTTTGATGATATTCTAATTCATTGAGAGGCTCCTGTATTTTTATATCTTTGTATATTTTGCTATGTTTGTGCTTGTATTTTATTAAATGTTAATATTTTTTTTTTTATTTTATTTTGGCGTTTCCCAATTATTTCCCTTCCTTTTTTCCTCTTTCCCTGTGACGTCTTGTTACTTGCTTGGATATCTTTCTTGTTCTATCCAGATTTATTTTTCTTTATGCTTTAATTTCTCCATAATATAGAAATTTGGTAGATTTTTTTTATGTTCGGCCACCAATCCTGACTGCTTGTTATACTGTATTTTATTATGTTTTCTATGTATTATCTTTGTATTTTTTTTTTTTTTTTTTGCACTTTATCACATTTTTATATTTTATATACGGTATTTTATTCTGGTGTTGTCCAATTATTTGCTTTCTTCTTCCTTTTCCTGTGCTGTCACGTTTGCTCCCGTCCATTCAGTAGCGGAGGGAGGAGGATGAGCTCGGAGATGACTCTACATTCCCCCCCCCCCCATCTGATTGCAGCAAGTGCTCACAAATGGGGGCATTTATCATAGCTGACAAGTGCCCTACTTTGCAATGCATGACTTTCTTCCCGGCAGAGTCAGATCAGCAGATAACCCAGGACTATTCACGCTCTTTGCTCCCTATAGTTTGGAGATTCGGCCCTAGCTGGAGACTAATGAAGCCCTCTGCATGGTGTACGTACTCGCCCTCTGCAGGGTGTACGTACTCGCCCTCTGCAGGTGTACGTACTCGCCCTCTGCAGGGTGTACGTACTCGCCCTCTGCAGGGTGTACGTACTCGCCCTCTGCAGGGTGTGCGTACTCGCCCTCTGCAGGGTGTGCGTACTCGCCCTCTGCAGGGTGTGCGTACTCGCCCTCTGCAGGTGTGGTACTCGCCCTCTGCAGGTGTGCGTACTCGCCTCTGCAGGGTGTGCGTACTCGCCCTCTGCAGGGTGTAGCGACTCGCCCTCTGCAGGGTGTGCTATCGCCCTCTGCAGGTGTGCGTACTCGCCCTCTGCAGGGTGTGTCGTACTCGGCTCGAAAGAGACATTGGTACATAGTCAGGCCAAAAGCGGAATCTATAAATGCACCTGATGCTTCCAATACCTATGGTCAGCCCTTCTCTAGGCACCCCCTCCGTCCCCCCATGAAATACTTATTTGCAATGTTTGTGACCCTCCCCCCCCTGCATCTGTTATCTGTCCCTAAGAACATCATAGTGAGGTGACAATGATTGACGCTGCTTGTTTTCATCAGGTCAATGATGTCTCGCTGCATGGTGAGAGGCTGCAGGAATGGCCCGGGGAAGACGGACGGCTCGGTTACCTTCCACCCATTCCCAGCAGAGCGGGAGGCTGCAGAGAGTTGGGCACGTCTGTGCGGGGTGTCCGGCCAGGAATGGTCTCAACTCTTGAAGGATTTGGAGTGCGGCAGTCATGGGAGCTATCAGCTTTGCTCGCAACATTTTGAGGAACACGCCTTCGAAACGAACCCGGACGACAAAACCTGCAACAAAAATCTGAGACGTGGAGCGGAGCCGACGCTCTTACTGAGCCCGGTGCAGATCACCAAGAACGATGCTCAGGTGAGGGGCGAGTAGACTGCTGCTGGAGTGTTAAAGGGGGTCCAAAGTCCAATTTAATTCTAAATCCCTTTATGTTTAGCTTCACTGATAATGCTTTGTTTCAGGAATGAAACAGAGGCGTGACGGCTCTGATGACACTTTGTTGGGTATCCCAGCATGCACTGGGAGTCTGAAACAAAGCATCATCAGAGGGGAAATAGAATTCCACTTACTGTAGTTAGGGAGTTTTTATTACAAATATCTTAGATTACTGCACGAAAGGGGATTTTCAATGCAATTTATTTTGACAACCCCTTTAAATTTTAGAGCTTGGAAAATGCCTGATAGAGTATAATACTGCTCCTATATACATGAATATAACTACTAATATAATACTGCTCCTATGTACAATGAATATAACTACTATAATACTGTCCCTATATACAAGAATATAACTACTATAATACTGCCCTATATACAAGAATATAACTACTATAATACTGCTCCTATGTACAAGAATATAACTACTATAATAATCTGCCCCTATTACAAGAATATAACTACTATAATACTGCCCTTGTACAAGAATATAACTACTATAATACTGCCCCTATATACAAGAATATAACTACTATAATACTGCTCCTATATACAAGAATATAACTACTATAATACTGCTCCTATATACAAGAATATAACTACTATAATACTGATCCCTATATACAAGAATTATAACTACTATAATACTGCTCCTATTACAAGAATATAACTACTAATAATACTGCCCCTATGTACAAGAATATAACTACTATAATACTGCCCTATGTACAAGAATATAACTACTATAATACTGCCCCTATGTACAAGAATATAACTACTATAATACTGCCCTATGTACAAGAATATAACTACTATATAATACTGCCCCTATGTACAAGAATATAACTACTATAATACTGCCCTATGTACAAGAATATAACTACTATAATACTGCCCTATTACAAGAATATAACTACTATAATACTGCTCCTATGTACAAGAATATAACTACTATAATACTGCTCCTATATACAAGAATATAACTACTATAATACTGCTCCTATGTATACAAGATATATAACTACTATAATACTGCTCCTATATACAAGAATATAACTACTATAATACTGCCCCTATATACAAGAATATAACTACTATAATACTGCCCTATAGTACAAGAATATAACTACTATAATACTGCCCTATGTACAAGAATATAACTACTATAATACTGCCTCCTATGTACAAGAGTATAACTACTATAATACTGCCCCTATGTACAAGAGTATAACTACTATAATACTGCCCTATGTACAAGATAAACTACTATAATACTGCCCTATGTACAAGAATATAACTACTATAATACTGCCCCTATGTACAAGAATATAACTACTATATATAATACTGCCCCTATGTACAAGATATAACTACTATAATACTGCCCCTATGTACAAGAATATAACTACTATAATACTGCCCCTATGTACAAGAATATAACTACTATAATACTGCTGCTTATACAGGAATATAACTACTATAATACTGCTCCTATGTACAAGAATATAACTACTATAATACTGCTCCTATATACAAGAATATAACTGCTATAATTACTGCTCCTATGTACAAGGAATATAATCTACTATAATACTGCCCCTATGTACAAGAATATAACTACTATAATACTGCCCTATGTACAAGAATATAACTACTATAATACTGCTCCTATGTACAAGAATATAACTACTATAATACTGCCCCTATATACAAGAATATAACTACTATAATACTGCCCTATATACAAGAATATAACAACTATAATACTGCTCCTATATACAAGAATATAACTACTATAATACTGCCCCTATGTACAAGAATATAACTACTATAATACTGCCCCTATATACAAGAATATAACTACTATAATACTGCCCCTATGTACAAGAATATAACTACTATAATACTGCTCCTATGTACAAGAATATAACTACTATAATACTGCCCCTATTACAAGAATATAACTACTATAATACTGCCCCTATATACAAGAATATAACAACTATAATACTGCTCCTATATACAAGAATATAACTACTATAATACTGCTCCTATATACAAGAATATAACTACTATAATACTGCCCCTATATACAAGAATATAACTACTATAATACTGCTCCTATATGCAAGAATATAACTACTATAATACTGCTCCTATATACAAGAATATAACTACTATAATACTGCTCCTATATGCAAGAATATAATACTATAATACTGCTCCTATATACAAGAATATAACTACTATAATACTGCCCTATATACAAGAATATAACTACTATAATACTGCTCCTATATGCAAGAATATAACTACTATAATACTGCCCCTATATACAAGAATATAACTACTATAATACTGCCCCTATATACAAGAATATAACTACTATAATACTGCTCCTATATACAAGAATATAACTACTATAATACTGCTCCTATATGCAAGAATATAACTACTATAATACTGCTCCTATATACAAGAATATAACTACTATAATACTGCTCCTATATACAAGATATATAACTACTATAATACTGCTCTATATACAAGAATATAACTACTATAATACTGCTCCTATATACAAGAATATAACTACTATAATACTGCTCCTATTACAAGAATATATAACTATAATACTGCTCCTATATACAAGAATATATTACTATTAATACTGCCTCTATATACAAGAATATAACTACTATAATACTGCCTCTATATACAAGAATATAACTACTATAATACTGCTCCTATGTACAAGAATATAACTACTATAATACTGCTCCTATATACAGGAATATAACTACTATAATACTGCTCCTATATACAAGAATATATCTACTATATATACTGCTTTGTGTAGTGTTTTTTCTCCTCTTCTCACATGTCTGTTTCTGCTCCTTTCCCCTGATCACACATGATGGCGGTGATGGATGTGGAGGTGATGATTGCTCCTGACAGCCGGCTCCATCATTCATCACTGTCAGTTGTCTGCGTCACTCCAATTTCTCATCTCCAGCCATCCCTGACATCCGGCGCGGCCTCCATTAATCACGCTCCCTTCTGTCAGCGCGGCCGTGGTTGTTTGCTCCTCGGATACTCTGCCTCCCCCTGTATATACAGTGCAGGGACTTATTATATCTGTTCAGTAGTTGTATCAGGGAATCGCTTAAGTTGCAATTCCTTAATATTAACCATTACCTGCTGTAGGGGCAGACGTGACACCAGCTGGCATTTGTGAATTTGCCCTGGTTTTTGTATGTATTTTGTTCTGCCCTGTCTGGATGATTGGGGTTGTTGTCCTCCTCCTCTCTTCGCCCGAGTCCCTTCCTCCCATCATCAATCATAGAGGATTTCATTCATTCTTGCTCTCCTTCACCGATCGTTCTTGCCAAACCGGCTCCCCGCAGTTTCCATGGCAACCACCGGCCAACCATCTTTTCTTCTCCATGTCACTTGTAGACATGGCTGTCGCACGTTCGCCTCTGCTGTGCAACATCCTGCTGTGAGGATGATGATGATGAGAGTGATCGCTGGCGTGCATTCCTCGCTGCCCGTATCCTCCACCTCCGTGCGGGGAGCTGTATACGGAGGGACTAGGCCCTCATGTAATGGTTCATCCTCTTCTCTTCCAGGGTAATAGTTCTGCACTGGCTGCCCGCAGCCCACCCAGGGGAGCGCCGCCTGCAGCGTCTTCATGTCCCACATGTGCTCGGACGTCTCATACGGTGCAGGTAAAGGCTGTGGTAGTCCCACCATTTGTAAGGGTCTCCCTTCTGGTGAGGGGTCCTCTCTGATCTCTGTTTACCCATGCAGACTGCAGACAGCGGAGCGTCGGCCAATGTCTACCCCTTTGCTCCGCACGTGTCGCACTACAGTGCCGGAACCACGGTGGTCAGTCCCCAGCCCGGCGTCAATCAGGTGAGGTGTCGGGGATGCTGCACTGTATATGGGGGGTGGCGAGTGACACGTGGTGCAAAAGTCAGACAGGACAGAGCCAGGGAGTCGGTGAGATGAGCATCCCATTATATAGGCTTTCCTATTAGGTACAGTTTCCTTTTTTCTTACTTTGTAAGTGCAGGTTATAGAGCAGCACAGAGAATTTCAGGAGTTAAGTGCATTGAGCTAATGAGTGATTGAACAGAGTGTTTCGGGAGAGGAGTGTGCAGATCTTGTGAGTTGTCATGAGGTCATAGTTAAATAGTGGAAGGAGCAAAGTTCCCAGCAGCACAGAGGATTTCAGGGGTGTGTAGATTTTGTGAAAAGTGGAGCACAGAGTATTTGAGAGGATGAGTATTTACATCTTTAAAAGATCAGGGGTCTCATGGGCATAGTGGAATGTAAATGCAATTTTCTTGGAATTGGTATAAGCTGCTGTTACACTTGCATCCCTTGGTCGAGAAGGTGGCGCTGTTTCTGGGAATATGTGATCTCTTCTCCTTACCCCTGACATGATCATTTAGATAGGTGTAATATTCTTGGATTTGTTGGCTTCCATCATCCCACAGATTGTCCTGAATTTTCATGAAGGAGCGAGGAGTCTTACACTGGATAATGTGTCCAAGGAGAGCGCCCCCCAGTGTCGGGGAGGATGCCCCTGCCAGCAGAGAGGGGTCAAGCAGGTGAATTCTTGCTGGTGGGATGTCACGGGTGATGGGATGGTCGTACTACGTGGTGGAGGTTCATAGCTGTTCCAGATCCCCTGTTTCTTCCGGCCCTACAATCCTCTGATGAGATAAATATTTCTGCTGTATGGTTGTGTGAGGCTTTCTTCAATGTGCTCGGGTGTACTTACTTATTGACCTCCAGCCTGTTCTCTCCACCAGGTTGTTCTTATCTTCTTGGATCGCCCTGATGAATCGGTCTCCTGTTCCTCGTCATCTCGGGAATCTCCCCTAACTATAAGCTCCAGCTCCCAAACTGAAGTAGAAACCCAGCCAAGTGCCCCAGTCCATCCAGAGATACAGGTCCACGTGAGCACTCAGACCAGTACAGTTACAGAGGGATCCCCCGAACCTATGGAGGACACCCCCAAAACTGGTGAGGTCAGCCAGAGCCGCAAGGAGCAGAGCGATCCATCTAGTGATTCATTCACCTCTGACCCGGAGACGCAAACCCTCCCGCCCCAGTCAGAGCAGAATGATGGGAGCAGAGGACAACCTCACATGCATCATCTGCCCACCATGCTAAAACCAGCCCCTGAAAATCTGGACCAAGAAGATGGACCTAATGTGACCTCACAGGCTCAGGTAACTGGGGCGCCGCCATCTCCTGGGGTGATGTCATCCTAGGCTACACTACCGCACTATAGTGAACATCTGCATTTAGATTTATGACCTGCTATAATTTTTTTTTTATGTGCATTACTACTTGTAAAATTATTATATTACTTTTATTAGCAGATTGCTGATGAAAAAGCACCAAAACTTCTCAGGAAATGTGAACCGAAACCAGACACACACACACCCCGGCATGTCCTCACAGCCAACAAACAACCACAGCATTCTGTGCAGATCCATCCATAAACCAGGTGACGTAGTATCTGCATTATATGTGAATGTAATATAATACTGCCCCTATATACAAGAATATAACTACTATAATACTGCTCCTATGTACAAGAATATAACTACTATAATACTGCCACTATATACAAGAATATAACTACTATAATACTGCTCCTATATACAAGAATATAACTACTATAATACTGCTCCTATATACAAGAATATAACTACTATAATACTGCCCCTATGTATAAGAATATAACTACTATAATACTGCCCCTATGTACAAGAACATAACTACTATAATACTGCTTCTATGTACAAGAATATAACTACTATAATACTGCTCCTATATACAAGAATATAACTACTATAATACTGCCCCTATGTACAAGAATATAACTACTATAATACTGCTCCTATGTACAAGAATATAACTACTATAATACTGCCACTATATACAAGAATATAACTACTATAATACTGCTCCTATATACAAGAATATAACTACTATAATACTGCTCCTATATACAAGAATATAACTACTATAATACTGCCCCTATGTATAAGAACATAACTACTATAATACTGCCTCTATGTACAGGAATATAACTACTATAATACTGCCCTATGTACAGGAATATAACTACTATAATACTGCCCTATGTACAAGAATATAACCACTATAATACTGCCCCTATATACAAGAATATAACTACTATAATACTGCCCCTATATACAAGAATATAACTACTATAATACTGCTCCTATATACAAGAATATAACTACTATAATACTGCTCCTATATACAAGAATATAACTACTAGAATACTGCCCCTATGTACAAGAATATAGCTACTATAATACTGCTCCTATGTACAAGAATATAACTACTATAATACTGCCCCTATATACAAGAATATAACCACTATAATACTGCTCCTATATACAAGAATATAACTACTATAATACTGCTCCTATATACAAGAATATAACCACTAGTGCCTCTGCTGTGTGTTTTGTGTAGTCGTTTCTGACGTCTTCTCTATGTGCAGTATGTCGGGGATCTGCTGTCGCAGTGTCGCGTGCCGCCTCCTTCGTGTGTCTCCGCTGCCGTCTCCTCTCGTCCCTGTATCTCGACCTCACATCGCGTCAAGCAGGTGAGTGCAGATTATTTTGTCCCTTTGCATAGATATTAGTTTCACCCTAGAGAACGTCTCAGTGTAACTTTTTCTTTTAGATTGTAGTGAATTTTGTGGAGCCGGAAATCGCGACTGTAAATGAAGCCGTCCCGGTGCCCTGCGCTTCACATGATTTATCACCTCCGGTCGTCACATCACAGCAGCACCAGGAAACGCAGGTAGGTCGAATTCGCTACGTCCGTCCTATGAGCTGTCAGATATTTTACTCTGGAGCTGGCACTGGGCGTAATTTTGGTGAGGAGCAGCTGCAGTTATTTTCAGAAGATCCACCATCAGAGCCAATTCCATTAATGTAATATCACACCCTAACCAGTCCTGAGAATGAGGACCACGGCGATCACACCCTAACCAGTCCCGAGAATGAGGACCACGGCGATCACACCCTAACCAGTCCCGAGAATGAGGACCACGGCGATCACACCCTAACCAGTTCCCGAGAATGAGGACCTCGGCGATCACACCCTAACCAGTCCCGAGAATGAGGACCACGGCGATCACACCCTAACCAGTCCCGAGAATGAGGACCACGGCGATCACACCCTAACCAGTCCCGAGAATGAGGACCATGGCGATCACACCCTAACCAGTCCCGAGAATGAGGACCACGGCGATCACACCCTAACCAGTCCTGAGAATGAGGACCACGGCGATCACACCCTAACCAGTCCCGAGAATGAGGACCACGGCGATCACACCCTAACCAGTCCCGAGAATGAGGACCATGGCGATCACACCCTAACCAGTCCCGAGAATGAGGACCACGGCGATCACACCCTAACCAGTCCTGAGAATGAGGACCACGGCGATCACACCCTAACCAGTCCTGAGAATGAGGACCACGGCGATCACACCCTAACCAGTCCTGAGAATGAGGACCACGGCGATCACACCCTAACCAGTCCTGAGAATGAGGACCACGGCGATCACACCCTAACCAGTCCTGAGAATGAGGACCATGGCGATCACACCCTAACCAGTCCTGAGAATGAGGACCAAGGCGATCACACCCTAACCAGTCCTGAGAATGAGGACCAAGGCGATCACACCCTAACCAGTCCCGAGAATGAGGACCATGGCGATCACACCCTAACCAGTCCCGAGAATGAGGACCACGGCGATCACACCCTAACCAGTCCTGAGAATGAGGACCACGGCGATCACACCCTAACCAGTCCTGAGAATGAGGACCACGGCGATCACACCCTAACCAGTCCTGAGAATGAGGACCACGGCGATCACACCCTAACCAGTCCTGAGAATGAGGACCATGGCGATCACACCCTAACCAGTCCTGAGAATGAGGACCAAGGCGATCACACCCTAACCAGTCCTGAGAATGAGGACCAAGGCGATCACACCCTAACCAGTCCTGAGAATGAGGACCAAGGCGATCACACCCTAACCAGTCCTGAGAATGAGGACCACGGCGATCACACCCTAACCAGTCCCGAGAATGAGGACCTCGGCGATCACACCCTAACCAGTCCCGAGAATGAGGACCACGGCGATCACACCCTAACCAGTCCCGAGAATGAGGACCATGGCGATCACACCCTAACCAGTCCCGAGAATGAGGACCACGGCGATCACACCCTAACCAGTCCCGAGAATGAGGACCACGGCGATCACACCCTAACCAGTCCTGAGAATGAGGACCCCGGTGATCACACCCTAACCAGTCCTGAGAATGAGGACCCCGGTGATCACACCCTAACCAGTCCTGAGAATGAGGACCACGGCGATCACACCCTAACCAGTCCTGAGAATGAGGACCACGGCGATCACACCCTAACCAGTCCTGAGAATGAGGACCACGGCGATCACATCCTAACCAGTCCTAAGAATGAGGACCACGGCGATCACACCCTAACCAGTCCTGAGAATGAGGACCCTGGCATCTCACCATAACCAATCCTGAGAATGAGGACCCTGGCAATCTCCCCCTAACTAATCCTGAGAATGCGGACCCTGGTGATCACACCCTAACCAGTCCTGAGAATGAGGACCATGGCGATCACACCCTAACCAGTCCTGAGAATGAGGATCACGGCGATCACACCCTAACCAATCCTGAGAATGAGGACCCCGGTGATCACACCCTAACCAATCCTGAGAATGAGGACCACGGCGATCACACCCTAACCAGTCCTGAGAATGAGGATCACGGCGATCACACCCTAACCAGTCCTGAGAATGAGGATCACGGCAATCACACCCTAACCAGTCCTGAGAATGAGGACCACGACGATCACACCCTAACCAGTCCTGAGAATGAGGATCACGGCAATCTCGCCATAACCAGTGCTGAGAATGAGGACCCGGACCCTGGCGATCACACACTAACCAGGCCAGGGAATGAGGTTCTGTAGGGTTTGTGGGTGACCACATCTTCCGTTGATGGTGAGTGGAGTGGTGGTCTTGCACCTGCACCATGAGACACTCTCGTTTATATGAGCATTGAGGGTTCCAGCGGTCGGACCTCCAGTCATCCATACTATTTATTCTGTGTCCGCTCTTAGATTGCACATTCTCTGCATTCGTGCTGGCTGATTACTTTGATTAATGCCATTTTTGTCTTTCCAGACCTGCAATTTGTTCCTTCTGCCTCAAAGAGCACAAGAAAATCCAAAGAATCCGTCTTCAAGACCCCCAAAGAGTCACAGCTGCCCCCCAGTACTGAGTACCCATCCTACGCTGATATGTCAGGTGATGCACCCCCTCCCCCAAGTTATTGGTAGACCTATGCACAGAGGCATGTCCAGTAGATTAACCCCTTATTGACCAACATTCCTGCACAGGAAGGAGAACGTGATCCGGTTCATCCTCAGGACGTCAGCGTCCACTTGGAGAATAAAGTGCAGAGCATCTCTGTGAGTTTTATTATTTTTATTATTTATATAGCTCCATTAGGTTCCATGGCGCTTTACATGAGGATAAGGGAGGCAAGCACAAGTACACTAACTCTAGACAATCAGGACATACAGGTACAGGAGGGGAGGGGACCCTGTCCACGAGGGCTCACAGTCTACGAGGGGCAGGTGGGGATATAGTAGGATGGGGGAATGTCAGTCATGGGGCGGTCGCCTGGGTCTCATGGCAGGTTGTAGGCTTGACGGAACAGGTGAGTCTTCAGGTGACACTTGAAGCTTCTCAGGGTCGGAGAGTGTCTGATGTGTTCGGGCAGGGAGTTCCAGAGTTTGGCGGATGCCCGGGAGAAGTCCTGGACTCGGTTGTGTGAAGAGGTGATGAGGGGGGAGCAGAGGAGGAGTTCTTGGGAGGAGCGGAGGTTGCGTGAGGGTAGGTATAGGAGACCAGGTCGGAGATGTATGGTGGGGCCAGGTTGTGTATGGCTTTGTACGCCATGGTTAGTGTATTGAACTGGGATCTCTTGGAAGCGAGGAGCCATTGAAGGGCTTGGCAGAAGGGGGAGACAGGGGAGTAGCGGGAGGACAGGTAGATTAGTCGGGCAGCTGAATTAAGGATAGTTTGGAGAGGTGTGAGGGAGTTAGCTGGGAGGCCAGTGAGAAGGAGGATGCAGTAGTCAAGGCGGGAGATAAGAGCATGAATAAGTGTTTTAGCCATGTCATGGCTAAGGAAGGAGCGGATCCGTGAGATGTTCTTGAGCCGGAGGGATGTGGTGAGGGCCTGGATGTGGGGCTTGAAGGATAGGGAGGGTCAAGGATTACCCCGAGGCACTTGGCTTGGGGGACTGGGGAGAGGGCGCAGTCATTGACGCAGATGGATATGTTGGGAAGTGTGGGGGGGGGGGGTGGAATTTTTTGGGGTGAAGACTATGAATTCAGTTTTGTCCATGTTGAGTTTAAGGAAGCGAGCAGAGAAGAAGGATGAGATGCCGGAAAGGCATTGTAGGATTTTCGAGAGTAGGGAGGTGATTTCAGGGCCGGACAGGTAGATTTGGGTGTCGCCGGTGTAGAGGTGGTACTGGAGGCCATGGGACTCAATGAGTTGCCCTAGGCCGAGAGTGTGTATGGAGAAAAGTAGGGGTCACAGGACCGAACCTTGGGGGACTCCGACAGAAAGGGGGTAGGGTGAGGAGGAGGTGTGGGAGTGGGAGACGCTGAAGGTGCGGTCCGCTAGGTATGAGGAGATCCAGGAGAGGGCAAGGTGGGTGATGCCAAGGGATTCCAGGATCCGGAGAAAAAGAGTGGTCAACCGTGTCAAAAGCGGCATACAGGTCGAGGAGGAGGATGGCGTAGTGCTGTTTGTTCTTGGCATTCATTAGGTTGTTGGTGACTTTGGTCAGGGCTGTATCGGTGGAGTGGAGGGGGTCGGAAGCCGGAGTGTAGGCGGTCGAAGTGGGAGCAGGAGAGGTGAGAGGACAGTTCGGAGTGGACGTGCTGTTCAAGTAGCTTAGAGGCGAATGGGAGAAGAGATATGGGGCGATAGTGAGAGACAGAGGTAGGGTCGAAGGATGGGCGTGATTAGGGCGTGTTTGAAGGCCGAGGGGAAGGCGCCAGTGGGAAGTGATAGGTTGAAGAGGTGGGTGAGGGCTGGGATGAAAATGGAGGTATGGTTGGGAATGAGGTGGGATGGGAGCGGGTCGTGGGCGGTGAGGTGTGATTTCGACAGGAGGGAGGAGAGTTTGTCTTCAGTTATGGGGGGGAAAGTGGCTAATGGAGGAGGAGGGCAGTGAAGGGGAGAAGAGGAGTTGTGGGGATATTGGGCCAAAGCTGTTTCTGATCTTGTTGATCTTCTCCTTGAAAAAGTTTGCACAGTCTTCAGCAGAGATGAGGGGAGAAGGGGGAGGAGTGGGCGGGCGGAGTAAGGAATTGAAAGTTTTGAAGAGCTGTTTGGGGTTGCGGGACAGAGAGGTTATAAGGGATGAGAAGAACACTTGCTTGGCAGTAGCAAGGGCCGTCTTGAAGTCGGTGAGGGATTGTTTGAACAGAGCAAAGTGCTCGGAGGTGTGGGACTTTTTTCATCTCCTCTCGGCGACCCTGGACGCCTGTCTCAGGTTTTCAGTGAGGGTGGTGTGCCAGGGTTACCTGTTAGTGCGTGGAGCGTGGCGTGTGAGGGGGCGGCTAAGTCGAGGGTGTTGGTTATTGTGGTGTTGTATAGGGTGGTGGCAGTGTCTGTCATAAGCGGAGGTTATGTCGGTGAGAGGGAGGAATGATTCAGAGAATAAGGGAAGATCAAGATCTTTTAGGTTTCGGCGAGGTGATCAAGTTTCTGGAGAGGGGGAAGTGTGGCAGGGGAGGAGAGGGCGGAGAAGGTCAAGAGATGTGGTCAGACAGGTGAGTTCCGAGTTTGTGAGGTTAGAGAGGGAGCAAAGTCAGGTAAAGATGAGGTCAAGCGTGTGGCCTTGTTTGTGGGTGGGAGAGGAGGACCATTGGGAGAGCCCTAGGGAAGTGGTCAGGGAAAGAAGGATGGAGGCGGCTGGGCGGGGAGTGTCAATGGGGATATGAAGTCACCCATGATGATGGTGGGGATGTCAGCGGAAAGGAAGTGAAGTTTGGGACCGAGAATCGTGCTACTGGGCTTTTAAGTTGATGGGAGTGAGGGAATACTCTGAGGTTTGTGGTGCTTTTCTCGCCACCTTCCATGACCTCTTCCTCTATATTCGCCCCTCAGGTCACCTTTGAAGACGTCACCGTATATTTCTCAAAGGAAGAATGGGACTTACTTGGGGACTTTGATAAGGATCTGTACAGGGCAGTGGTGTCTGATAATTACCAGGCTCTGGTGTCCCTGGGTAAGTGGCAGTCGCCAGCGCTGGCCGGTGTGTCAATCGTTCTGCTTCGTCTTCATCGTTTTCTCCCTCGCTCCAGGGCTCCTGCAGGAGAAGCCGGATCTAGTGTTACGGATCGAGAACGAGGAAGAGAATCTGTGGGTCAATCTGGGATCCCCCAGACGGATCCGGCACTATGGTGAGTGCATCGATAGAGAATCAAGTAAGATCTCTGCTGTCAGTGAGTGCAAACATTACAGTCCAGAGACTGAAGCTTTGCTCACACACAGCAGTAGGCTGTTACAGTGTATCAGTATAGATCCAGTTTACATAACTCTTTATTTTTAGTTTTAGTAGTCAACTCTCTTTTCGATTTCAGAGGAGGACCCTCCGTGTTTCCTGGACCCAAATATGGACGGAGCTCCATGTTGGATGAGGAGAATGAGAAGTCGCCCTGTACGGGGAGAGGTGAGACGTTCTGAGATGATTAAAATGAGCAGTTCAGAATCTCGGATGGGCGCGACCTGAGTACTGAGTATAATGAAAGTTAATAGGGAACTCTATCATTTTTCCAAAATTCTTGAAAAAATACTGGATTTCCCCATTGCGATCATGTGATATGGTGGGTTGGGCGGGGGCGGACATATCATTGGTGCAGCCAGGGGCCCATGAGGTAAGCGTGTCCATTTCCACCTCCAAATTGCCACATTGTGAATGTCATAGGCAGGACTATTCCATACTGCAAAGGGCCCAAGTACTTCTGTCTGTGTCCGCCACTGGGGTTGGTGATATATTTGCCTGTAGTCATAGTGTTCCTGATTTTAGAAGTGTTGTCTGTCCTGTAGAGTCCACTGAGAGTTGTAGTCACCTCGGCGCCTTGATGCGACTGGTGAACGAGATCCCAGGCTTCCTCTTGGGCGGCTCGGTGACAGATGGAAGCAGCTCTCCTGCCCCCAGCACAGAGGATCCCGGGAACAGCCGGCCGCTCCTGGAGGGTGAGGTGGACTTCATCTTCTGTACATAGGAAACATTGGATTGTAGTCAGCATTTTGTTTGTGATATAAAAATAATCTGGAATGTTTTTTTGCAGCCCGAAATGCGTTCCTAATTTGTAGATTTTATCAATTTTAGTTAAAACCGAGGATCATTCACCGGGCATGTTCTCCAGCTTCTTCCCACACTGTTGTAAGCGAGACCCCAGAAATGGCAGCCGGTCTGGGGGTGCACAAGAGTATGGAGCAGAGCAATGGCAAAATCGTGACTAAGACAGAGAAAAGTAAGTGTGACAACGGTGAGAGGTGTCTTTATTGTGAGAGCTGGATCTATTTTATTTCAGTCTTTTTTTTGTGAATACCTGTATTTCAGTCTTTTTACATCTGTAAAATGGAGGACCAGTGTGTATTTTAGGATAAGACACACTATTATCATCTTTGTTAGAAACCAAATCTAAGATAACATTAGAATGTGGAACCTAATGGCCCTGTCACACGTGTCAACCAGGGCTGCGATGTCGGAAGCGATGCGCGGGCGCACGCTCGCTTCCGACATCGCAGCCTTGGTGTCACACGGCAGGATGTTGCCGGATGACGCCGCAGCAATGCGGGCGGAGCCATCGCTCACTGGGCTGGGATCAACCCAGCGAGCGATCCGCAGCAATGCTGCGGTATAGGCTGGATCGCCGCCAACCTCGCTACTGTGATGTCAGACGGCGCGATCCAGCCTAATCGTTGGTCGTAGGTTGACAGGTTTACGAACATGTTCATAAACCTGTCAACCAGCGATAAATTGCAGTCGCGTCGCGCTGTCACGCAGCACGACGCACTTGCAATATCGCTAGCGACATCGCTGATGCTTCACTTTTCGGCGATGTCGCTAGCGACATTGACACGTGTGACACAGCCATAAGAGATATACAGACTGAGCTGTTTGCAAAAGGTGCTGATGTTCGCCCAATAGGATGTATTTATATTAATGCCAAAAGACAAATTGACGATGTTACAATGAAATGTCTATATGTTTGAGATGATGATGTTATAAACACTGGATGTTGAGACAAAGAGAGCTGCTTCTGATACATGATGCATACAGTGGGTATGGAAAGTATTCAGACCTTGTTACTTTTTTCACTCTTTGTTGCATTGCAGAAATTTCGTAAATTCCCCCCCCAAATTTTTCTTTTAATTTATGTGCACTCTGCACCCCATCTTGTCTGAAAAAATAGAAATGTAAATATCTGTGCACATTTATTAAAGAAAAACTGAAATATCACATGGTCATAAGTATTCAGCCCCTTTTGCTCAGACACTCATATTTAAAGGCCCAGTTACACACGGATAATTGTGCAGAGATTGTTTCGCAGATCTCTGGTTGCAGTGAAATCATGGACACATTGTTACATTTGTACACGGCCACAAAATGTAACAATGTGTCCATGATTTCACTGCAACCAGAGATCTGCGAACAATCTCTGCACAATTATCTGTGTGTGTAGCTGGGCCTTAAGTCACATGCTGTCCATTTCCTTGTGCTCCTCCTTGAGATGGTTCTACTCCTTAATTGAAGTCCAGCTGTGTTTAATTAAACTGATAGGAC
This sequence comes from Allobates femoralis, assembly GCA_033576535.1. NCBI lineage: Eukaryota > Metazoa > Chordata > Amphibia > Anura > Aromobatidae > Allobates > Allobates femoralis. The sequence continues at coordinate 568,565,443 of JARQOC010000005.1, read as the reverse complement.
TTGATTTGGAAAGGTGCACACACTGTGTATACAAGACCTCACAGCTCACAGTGCAAGTCAGACCAAATGAGAATCATGAGGTCAAAGGAACTGCCCAAGGAGCTCAGAGACAGAATTGTGGCAAGGCACAGATGTGGCCAAGGTTACAATAGAATTTCTGCAGTACTCAAGGTTCCTAAGAGCACAATGGCCCCCATAATGCTTAAATGGCAGAGGTTTGGGACCACCAGAAGTCTTCCTAGACCTGGCCATACAGCCAAACTGAGCAATCTTGAGAGAAGAGCCTTGGTGAGAAAGGAAAAGAAGATCCCCAAGATCACTGTGACTGAGCTCCAGAGAGCAGGGAGATGGGAGAAAGTTCAACATAGTCACCTATCACTGCAACCTCCACCAGTCGGGCCTTTATGGCAGAGTGGCCTGACAGAAGCCTCTTCTTAGTGCAAGACATATGAAAGCCGCATAGAGATTACAAGAAAACACATGACGGATCCCAGACTATGAGAAATAAGATTCTCTGCTCTGATGAGACGAAGATAGAACTTTATGTGATAATTCTAAGCAGTGGAGAAAACCAGGCACCGCTCATCACCTGCCCAACACAATCCCAACAGTGAGACATGGTGGAGGCAGCATCAGGCTATGGGGGGGGGGGTTCAGCTACAGGGACAGGACAACTGGTTGTATTGAAGGAACCATGAATGTGGCCAAGTGCAGAGATATCCTGGATGAAAACCTCCTCCAGAGCTCTGGACCTCAGACTGGCTGAGGCTTCACCTTCCAACAAGACAATGGCCCTAAGCCACAGCTAAAATAACAAAGGAGCGGCTTCACCACAACTCTGTGCCCATTCCTGACCGGCCCAGCCACAGCCCGGACCTAAACCCCAATGGAGCATCTCTGGAGACCTGAAAATGGCTCCACCAACGTTCACCATCCAACCTGACGGGACGGAGAGGATCTGCAAGGAAGAATGAGAGGATCCCCAAATCCAGGGGGGAAAACGGCATCATTCCCAAGAAGACTCATGGCTGTACGAGCTCAGAAGGTGCAAATACTCAATGCTGAGCAAAGGGCTGAATACTCATCATCAATACTGAGCAAAGGGGCTGAATACTCATCATCAATACTGAGCAAAGGGCTGAATACTTATCATCAATACTGAGCAAAGGGGCTGAATACTTATCATCAATACTGAGCAAAGGGTCTGAATACTTATCATCAATACTGAGCAAAGGGGCTGAATACTTATCATCAATACTGAGCAAAGGGGCTGAATACTTATCATCAATACTGAGCAAAGGGGCTGAATACTTATCATCAATACTGAGCAAAGGTCTGAATACTTATCATCAATACAGAGCAAAGGGGCTGAATACTTATCATCAATACTGAGCAAAGGGTCTGAATACTTATCATCAATACTGAGCAAAGGGTCTGAATACTTATCATCAATACTGAGCAAAGGGGCTGAATACTTATCATCAATACTGAGCAAAGGGTCTGAATACTTATCATCAATACTGAGCAAAGGGGCTGAATACTTATCATCAATACTGAGCAAAGGGCTGAATACTTATCATCAATACTGAGAAAAGGGGCTGAATACTTATCATCAATACTGAGCAAAGGGGCTGAATACTTATCATCAATACTGAGAAAAGGGCTGAATACTTATCATCAATACTGAGAAAAGGGGCTGAATACTTATCATCAATACTGAGAAAAGGGGCTGAATACTTATCATCAATACTGAGCAAAGGGGCTGAATACTTATGACCATGGGATATACGTCTACATTTCAGTTTTTTTTTCCAGACAAGATGGGGTGCAGGGTGCACTTTAATGAGGAAAAAATTAACTTTTTGAGTTTACCAAATGGCTGCAATGAAACAGAGGGAAATATGTGAAGGGGTCTGAATACTTTCCATACCCCCTGTATGTATATGATCTGTACAGTTTTTAATCAGGAGCACACAGTCTTCTATGCATCACATCTGAGTGTTGACCTACCTACGGTAGTAATCCTGACCGCAGATCCCTGGGAGACTGATATATTCCTTCTCTTCCAGCAGAGGTCGCTGTAAGTCAGTTCTCCAGGTACAGCGCCCTCGGCGGTCATCTGCCAGTATCACCGTCGTGTATCAAGAGTGACCCAGGTGCCAGCACAGAGGGCAAGCTGCGGATCAAACAGGGTAAGTGTCCTGGCTGTAGACTTACAGTGGAAGACTGAGAATTTTGAGACCAGCGCCCATGTAAGAAACGGTGTAACATTTTTGAGACTTTTTCAAGATGCAGCAATGAAATCCCGTGTGTGACAATGTGTCTGTTCCCACAGAATCATTCTCTGCGTCCTGCAGTCCTGTTCACCGCCTCACCGGACCACAGAGAGACGTCTTTCCTGTGAAGCCCAACATTTCCCATTTTTCAAAAATCCCCCTGCACAGTCCTAGTCCCCGGGACTGTGCCATTCCTGACCACGTCCGCAGACCCGGCTCTGGAGGTGAGTAGTGCGCCAGGTTCAATAAAGTGCGTCCTGTAAGCCTTGTGACCCTCGTTTTGATCCTCTGAAAGGCTATAAAGAGGCACAAAGTGGAGAAAATAACTATTCTACCAACAGGTGGGACATCGCTGAGCCGCTCATCAGCCGCCTCACCCAGAAACCCGAGTGTGTCCCCGATTCCTGGAGCAAACTGCGCTGCGCTGGGGGAACTGAAGATAAAGATAAAACAAGGTCTGTGTCTTATGCATCATGTCAGGGAATGGCACGCTCTATAGTGACCTGATATCCCTGGAAGACACCGATGTAACCGCTGTGTCTATAAGTTCTTGTGATGCTGTCTATGTGAATACGTTGCGTTCCATGAAGCTGTCGGCTCGCTGGCTGTGATAGTGGACGTCCGTTATCTGGTACATATCCCGTTACCTTTCTCTGATGGACTTGTTCCCTCTTGCAGAGGATTCTGGGAGTGACCGAGACTTGTCAGAATCCCCTCTTTATGGCAGGAAGGTTCACCGGACCCTGGCTCCTCTTCCGCAGACAGAGAGTACTGGCATGTGACCGCTTCCCCCCTGAGGTCTCCAGCAGGTAAGGTGGTCCATGTCCCTGAATGCATTATTGTCCACCTTCAATCTCATCGGATCCATTTTACTACTACTCTTCTTTTCTGCAGATGCTTTTTTTGGTTTAGTTGCATTTTCTGCAATCCTCTGGTCTTCTCGGACACCCCTGCTCTAACTTACCCTTTTTCTTTTTCACAGAAGCCCCCCCGGGCAGCTCCCCCTTACATAGACTAGTGAGCTGCCTGAAGGAAATTTCTGCCGTCCGCCCGCCCCTTTACAACAGCACATTGTCCACCTACCGATGGGGTGCAGGTAACTTCATTGCGATGTTGCTATATAATTATATGGGTATCCTCTTTTTCTTATTTATTCTGTTCCTACAGAAGCCTCCGCCAGTTGCCCTCGGGAGCCTCCTCTCCCTGCACCTCCACCCAATCCCTTCACCATAGCAGTCACCAATGGCGCGGCCCAGCTGAGGGGCCCGGAGCCCAGGATGTCAGACGGGCAGAATAGCAGAATGGGCAGAGATGGTGAGGAGCTGGGGGAAGTCCAGCGTGGGCTCTGGGATAATGAATATATCGGATGATGACCTCTATACCTTCATTGCTCCAGAGTCGCACATGGGCCCTGTCCCTCTGTCCGCTCTTGGGAAGTGTCTGGAGAAGATCCATTCCCGTATTTCTGGCAGTGAGGAGCCCCGAAGGGCCGGGCTGGGCGTGAAGAGGACGCACTCAGATGGTAAGACGGCCATTATAACTGGAGCGTACCGGGTGCCTCGCTGCACATGGAGGGGCCACACTCAGGAAATATTCATGGGGAGCCGCCAAACTGCACTAGTATGAAGGTTGCTGACTAAACTCTCTTGTCTCACTGTCCTCTCTCCATTTCAGATCCATCCTGTCGCTCGGCCGTCTTAGCGGGCATAAAGCGGCCCACCCTAGAAGTGTCCGGCTCCTCCCGGGGTGTCAGCAGTTGTTCTCCCAGCCACCGTGACTTGTGGAGGCCCCCAGAGGAGCTGCCCAGGGCCCCCAGTGAGGGTCAGTATAACCTTCAATTCTCATTCTTAAGTACAGTATAATTGCATCATTTAAAAAAATATATATATATTATTTATGTGGGAAAAGCGACCGAGAAACCGGAGTCTACGGATCGGAGCGATTGTCAGGCTTCCATAGTTGTAGCTGAGAAGGTGCAGAAAGTTCAGAACTTTGGAAACTGCATGTCGATTTTATATCTCCATTGTTCGATCAAAAGGGGGATGAGAGTTTTGCTTCATGATGGGACATGGAGCAGGAAGGGTTAATGCGGAAGGTCACTGGTATAGTAATCATGAGAGCACTAAACTATCTGGGGTCTTATGGACCCCTAACGAGACACAGATTTATCATTCTAAATTAATAACTCTCATCATCCAGATCCGCCTGTTGGTAACTCCCCTCTGATGAGCGTCATGAACTGTGTGAGAAAGATCCCTGGGCGCCGGCTCAGCCCCTCCGTACATGTCCCGTCCTCCGCAGGTACAGGCGGCTCCAGCACACAAGGTACCTGCACAGATCTGGGAGTTGGCGGACAACTCACCCTGAGGATGTACACCTTCACCCATTTCTCCTTTTCTTCCAGTTGTTAAGGAGGTGAAAGTGAAGCAAGAGCAAGATGAGAACCGTCCAACCAAGATTTCAAGTCAATGGATCCAGCCCCCGCAGAGTCCCGAGGTCCCGAGGCCGTCAGGTCAGCACCGTCCTGATCCCGCCTGTGCCGTACAGATCACTGCTGGGATCTATCATAATGCTATTCTTTAACCCTTCGCAGGGTCCTTGGCCACAAACGTCCACCTGACTGGGCTGATGAGACTTATGGATGAGATCCCCTGTGCCGAGTCCATTAACCCGTCCCGAGCCATGTACAGCATTGCCGTGGGACACTCCCTCGTCCGGAGAATGGACAGATCCAATCATCTCTCCTGTAATGGTGAGAAAGTTGCTAGAAAGGGTTAATAGAGTTTACAGTAAACAGAAATCTTGAGATTGATGATACATTAAAATGATGGTGCATGTTATGGCTGAAGGATGATTTCAGCTCTGGAGACTACTAAAGATCAGCTGTAAAGATTCGCAGGAGATTTAATGTCTAAACTTTAGGATAGAAATTGCCGTCCACATGGGGGTCAATATAATTGTATAAATAAATATAATCTCTACTTCCTATATAGAAGCCTTAGTCTGTCTGTAAGTTTGTCAGCGCCACCTATAGGACATTGTGTAAATTATCAGTAAACTGAAAATTTACATTAAGGCTACGTTCACACATTTGCATATTTTGTTGCGCTTTTTGCCGCGTTTTTCGACCGCACAAAAAAAAGCGCAACAAAATACTCCGGTACTTTCACACACCGCGCTTTCTTCTCCCCATAAGCGCAGGTGATGTTACAGAGGGGAGGAAGAATCCTTGTTCCTCCTCCCCTGTGACATGTGTGACCGCCCCCATTAGATTTCGCAGTGTATTAATATAGACTGCGAAATCTAAATAAAATAAAGGCAAATGTATGTAAAATAAAAAAAATGAATACTTACCCTCCGGCGGCTGTTTGTGCGATCCGGCGCGGAGAGACAGCAGGTACCAGAACAACAGGACCTGTCGTGATGTCAGAGTGACTTCCGGGCGCTGATTGGCCGCTTGCTCATATCACATGACTGCGAGCGGCCAATCACCGCCCGGAACGTCACTCTGACATCACGCCAGGTCCTAGCAGGTCAATTCCTGCGGCGGCTCCTGAACACCCGTCAGAGGGTAAGTCTTTCAATTCTTTTTATTTTTCATACCTCAGCCTTTATTTAACTTTGATTTTGCAGTGTATATTAATACACTGCGAAATCTAATGGGGGCGGTCGTCACAGAGGGGAGGAGGAATCAGGATTCTTCCTCCTCTCTGTGACATCAGATGCAGCAGCGCCTGCCCTTAAGGAAAAAGCGCCGGCGCTGCTGCGTAAAGAATTGACATGGTCATTCTTTTTACGCAGGCACTTTTCCCCATAAAAGCGCTGCATAAAAATACACACTGTCTGTACGGCAGACAAAAGGCACATTGCGTATTTTTGTGCGCGCTTTTCAAAATACGCAATGTGTGAACCAGCCTTAAACTGTAATGTGAAGAAGACCATAAGTTTGGTTAATCAGTCAAAAAATATGGGGATCCACATGCTGTCCAGGACACTGGCCGCTGCACAGGCATTCATTATCTGCTACACCTGGTTCACTCCGTCATATCCTCGGGCTGGACCCATCATGCTGCTGCTGCGGCTCCTCAGCGAACAGGGAGGAGAGACAGCACAAGGAGAAAGAGAGGACACGGGGAGAAAGAGAGCGCACAGGGGAAGAGCAGCACAAGGACAGAGAGAGAGAGAACACATGGGTGAGAGCAAACAGGGGGAGAGAGCGCACGGGGATGGCAAGCAGCAGCCCACGCCACAGCCACCCTATCCCCCGCCCTGTTTGGTGGCGCTGCGATTAGTAGTAATTAGTAATCAGGCTAATACATAATTGCACATGTTCTAGAATCCCCCGATATGATAACATTCCCATTTTCTTTTTAGATGATTGCAGTCTCCAGGAGGAGCTGAATGATGGCACCATCGCCTCTGTGGACTCTGTGTACAGTGATGACACCAGCTGGTCCTCTGAGAATGGTAAGGGCCCCTCTCTGTCTTCCGCCCTTTTTTCTTGTCTTCATAGTGAGTGATCAGCCCAGTAATGGCTTTTGTTCCCTGCTCCCCAGTGGACCCTTCATATTCGGCGATCGGTGGTCTGCAGAGAGTGGTGAGCGAGTTTGCAGAGTTGGGATCAGTCAGTCCCCTGTTGCAGTGGGTGCTCCACCGCCTCTGGCATCCAGGAGGGAATTGCACTGAAGAAACCCAAGGACGTTTCCTCTGGTGAGTGGGCTTCGCGCATTTTAGAAAACGTAGTCCGTGATGATGATGATTACCGCGGGGTAGAGGAGGCTGTGCTCTGGAGGTCGCTGTGTTCCAGCACTAACCCTTTCTGCACTGCTCCCTTTGGCATCAGGACTGATGACCATCACTGTATGACTAATGTATCTTCATCATCGTGTTTACCTAGTCCGGCTCTCGGCTCATTACTTTGCTCTTGTGTGTGACCTTCTGAATATCCTCTGCAGCTTCCACCTCTCGACTGAATGAGAGCATAAGACGATCACCCCGGGAGGCTGCAGGGATTGCAGCCAGCGCCTGCTCTTCAGAGAATGGTGAGAAATTACATTTTTCTTCTTGGATAGGTCAGTGCAGTTCAATCCTGTGTATAGCCTTATACTTCATGCCTCAGGGAAGTAGCAACTGCTGCGATTCGTGGCCTGCAGAAGGTCATCCACGGCTTTGTAGAACAGGAGTGTGTGAGTCCCTTAACTGCTGTCAGAAACACGACCCCCAGCTGGGTCCCCCGGGACCATCTTGGGAAGAAAACCTGTCAGGAGGAAGAAGGTAACAGTGCTATAATTATATAGATAAACTAGGCTCCTGTTTCTAGAATCTTTCCGCTGGGGCGGCGCTCCCCCTGCTGGTCTGGGCCGGGCCGGCGCTCCCTCTGCTGGTGTGGGCCCGGGTCGGCGCTCCCTCTGCTGGTGTGGGCCGGGGCCGGCGCTCCCCTGCTGTGTGGGCGGCCGGCGCTCCTGCTGGTGTGGGCCGGGCCGGCGCTCCCCCTGCTGGTGTGGGCCGGGCCGGCGCTCCCTCTGCTGGTGTGGGCCGGGCCGGCGCTCCCCCTGCTGGTGTGGGCCGGGGCCGGCGCTCCCCTGCTGGTGTGGGCCGGGCCGGCGCTCCCCTGCTGGTGTGGGCCGGGGCCGGCGCTCCCCTGCTCTCTGGGCCCATTCTTATACATTCATTTGTCTCATACTGCAGCTCCGTCACCGCAGCTCCAGGGCTCCTCTCCAGCACCGATCAGTCACTATCTGTGTGATTCTGGGAAATGGCTCTCTGAGCCAGGTAAGCTGCTGTTTACACATTGTGTACAATGAGCCTCTTTTCAATGCTCAGCATCCACATCTCTCAGATCTGAGCCTTCCTGTATGTGTTGTTCCTTCCTCACAGACTCCTCTTACTCAGCTCTCAGTGGTCTCCAGAAAGTAGTGAATGGCTTCTCGGAGATGAGCTGCGTCAGCCCGTTCTCTGCGGTCAGTACCCCAGTCAGTGATGGCACGGTGGAGGTTTCCATCCAGCAGAAGAGCGATGCCCCAGCACTGGGTAAGATAACCGTCCTCGCATGCATTGCCCTGAGGCCTGCACTTGGAAGAGCACAGTGGCCGCCTTTGTCTCTTAATGGCCAAATCTTTTGGAGGGTATTTCTTTCATGGATGAGCATGTGGGTCCGCAGAAAACAGCGCCGACATTCCTACATTGTAAACTTTCCATCTCACATGCTCTACATATGTGCACAACACCCACTCCATATTCCAGCGCCATTAACACCTACAATTAAATCAAGAGCTGTAGTAATTTGCCGTGCCGAGCCCTCCAGGCCGGGAGGTGCTCTCTACCCCGGGTAGTTGAGGGGTCCGTGGCCACGTCTATGATTCTTCAAGGTCCGGAAGCATTGGTGACTAACGTTCCTTTCTGCCTTCACAGATTTGGTATCCTCCACCCTCAGCGGTCTGAAGAATGTGATAAATGGGGCCCCCGATGCCAGCTATATGAGCCCCCTCAGAGTAGCCAGTGTGTCTAGTGAGAGCGATGCCAGCCTGAGCATAAAGAGCAGAGGTGAGTGCAGTGATGACGGCTTTTTTGCATCGCATTATGTTAATTTCTATAGGAAATGCCACTTCAAACCCCAAAGTCTGCGGTGACTGCAGAGAACCCTTCCTGATAGGATTATAGGAGCAACTTTTGCCCAGGAGACAAAGGCAATGCAGAGAGATGCAGCTTGGAGGGAGCGATTCAATATTTCATAGGTGCCTGGGAAGCCAGACTGCCGCTCTCCCACCAGACCTGAGGCCTCTCTGCCTGGGCCCGGACCCGTCTCTGCAAGACCAATTAATACAGCCACGTCTCCCACCATTGCTGCGCAGTCATAACTATAGGATGAGATTTATCTAAGATGGTGCCAATGGCTGGCCTTCTTATTCCTTGCATTCATTTGTATAATTTCCCCCTTTTCTTTGGCCTCATGAAGACAGGCAGACATTCATTTCTAGAAGGCTGAGTTTGTAAATGAGCCCATTGTTCTTTCTTTCCACAGATGAAACCTCACAGAAAAGCTTTAATGAAAGATTGAGACCGACCGCCATGACTGCACCTAGTAAGTCCCTTCCAATTTGTCTTGTTGGCACCCACAAGTGACTCATATAGACCAGCCATGATAGCCAGCATCTGTGCTGCTGCTGGAGGTCCCCAACCTCAGAGCTGCATTCTGATTTCTTTATATTGTCCGTACCATAGACCTGGCACATGTGTAAGCTGGCGCTGATGAATACGCAGCTAAGTTGTCAGTTTAATTAATAGCATATAGTTGCACTTTGCGGTTCCTTGCATCAGGTGACGAGAGTTGATTCAGGCTGTAATGGCTGCTTCGGAGGACTAGAAATTGGGCTGATTTAAGATTATTTGTGGAGCATTTTCTGTAATAAACTTTATTTTTATTTTCCTAAGGCCACATTGACTCTGAACATTCACAAAGCTCATCCAGCACCCCGGCCACCGGTAACCAGTGCATTGATCTGACGCAAGAGGAGGAGCCCGTGTGCGGCAAAACCAGGACTGTGGCCCCAGAGAGAAGGCAGAAAATCAGGGAAGTAAAGAACCAGCAACATGTGCTTTATGGGCAAGTTCACACTGAGAATTTTGCTATCCACATTTGCTGGTGGGGAACATCCACAGAGTATTACAGTAGCAGCAAAATGGCACTGGTGCTTGGCAGTGTCTGCATCCACAAAATATGGAGACGGCGCCTCCTGGTGGAAATATAGGAGTATGCACTCGCTTTCCAGGGCTCTGCAATAACAGCCATAACTCTGGTAAAGGTTGTAGAATCGCCTCTGTCAGCTGCTGCTCCTATATTGAGAGATGATGGGGAAACAACACCAAGGGCTAAACAAGAACAGCTGATTCAAAGGATATGTGGAGAGAGGGTAAAAAAAGGATCAGCTAAAAGGTGGGTGGAGAAAAGGAAAAAGTGCTGAGAAACAGTGGGTGGAGAGGGGTAAAAAAAAAAAAAGGAGCTAAGAAGAAGGATGAAGGGAATAAAGGAGCTATGAAAAGGTGGGTGAAGAGAGGGAATAAAGGAGCTAAGAAAAAGATGTAGGAGGAATAAAGGAGCTGGAAATGGTGGGTAGAAGTAAAGGTGAAGAGAGGGGAATAAAGGAGCTAAGAAAAGGATGTAGGATGGAATAAAGGAGCTGAAATGGTGGGTAGAGAGAAAGGTGGGTGAAGAGAGGGGAATAAAGGAGCTAAGAAAAGGGATGTAGGAATGGAATAAAGGAGCTGAAATGGTGGGTAGAGAAGGTGAAAAGGTGGGTGAAGAGAGGGGAATAAAGGAGCTAAGAAAAGGATGTAGGATGGAATAAAGGAGCTGAAATGGTGGGTAGAGAAGGTGAAAAGGTGGAGGAAAGAGAGAGGGGTGGAAAAAAGGAGCTATGAAAAGGTGGGTGAAGAGAGGGGCAAAAAAGGAGTAGCTTGGCGAAGCAGCTGAGAAATGCTCCTTTCTCCACCCACCTATCCTCAGCTCCTTTTTCCCCTCTCTCGCCTCTTTTTCTCTGCCCTGTTTTTCCTTTTCTCCACCCACCTTTTTCTGCCTCGTTTCCCCCTCTCCACCTACCTTATCTCTGCTCCTTTTGCCTTATTTCCACCCACCGCTTCCTCAGCTCCCTTTTCTGCACCCCACCTTTTTTCAGCCCTTTTTTTCCCCCCTCTAGGCTCTTTCTTTCCCACTTTTTCTCAGCCCCTTTTTTACCACATTTCTATGCACTTTTACTGTATTTGATCCAATGAAGATACCGACTCTGTAACCGAGTTTGAAAGTCTTATCAGTAACATAACCTTGCTATGTCGTCGTGTCTGCACCTGACCACTTTTGATGACGTCTTGCCTTATGTGACTGCTGCAGTCAATCACATGGGAAGATATTACATGCTAATATTACCTTGGGAGGCAAGTACAGTGTTCCTTATGTTCCCCTTTTATACAAAGAGAGCTGTGTTACAAGTTACTCTCCCCATCTTTTTGTTGCAATGTATCATATGAATGTCCTCAGCTGTGAGCAGTATAGGTAACCGCTCTGTCCTCTCTCTCTCTCTCTCTTACGGTCCACACACACAGAACTACCAGTTAAGCGTCCCGAAAATCCAGTCGGTAACAGAACTAGACCTCCAGGCAGAAGCCGGGCCCACTGTAACCAGCTGATCGATCTGACTTTAGAGGATGAAACGCTAACTAAACCCAAAATATTGAGCCCTGAGACGGCACGAAAACAAAGTCATGCAGGTAAAAGGCAGCAAGGTTGTGTTTGTAGGCATGTACATGTATGGGCTACCTATAGGCCGCATCCACACGCGGGCTCGTTTATGGGCCGCGTCCACGTGCGGAGGATCCTTATGGGCCGCGTCCACGTGCGGAGGATCCTTATGGGCCGCGTCCACATGCGGGGGATCCTTATGGGCCTGCGTCCACATGCGGGGGATCCTTATGGCCCGTCTATCCCGAATGTTGTTAGTGGCACATAGATATTCCCATGGATGGCTTAGATGGGAATACCCCCTTTTAGTTGGCAGTGATTGGCCAATGCCAGTCACGTTATTGAAGACCACACATCATTGGACCACTAACTGGATGAGGGAGAATTTTTAGTGTGTTGAGTCTCCTGAATACTGGAGCTCCCCTCATTTTCATTTGCTATGGATGTCATATGAATGAGCCCCATTTTGCTTTCTACCCCTAATTGTGGCCGTAACGTTCCTCTTTTAGGTATGCGACTCCTTCCGCCTCTTGCTGAGAAGCACAAACACTCCGCTGCTAAGTTACCAAAGGCTCCATTGAGCAAACTGGACAAACCGCTGGACCCGGGGGCATCGTGCTCCAGCAGAGGGGGTAGGTAGATCTAAGTTGTTGGGTCTAATCCTGACCATGGATGGCAATAACAGACTGTATTCTTCTTCCCTCCAGCGGTTCCTGCTGTCAATGAACATCTTAGTGGCCTGGAGAAGCTCTGAGTGGCGTCCCAACGTTTCCGCCAGTGACCAGACCCAGCGGACAGGCCCTGGGCGGGAGCTGGTGGTTTAAGGGCACATCGTCTCCCGGTAGTGATCGCTGATGTCCATTTACCGGTTGTTCTTCAGCAGAATCAGTATTAACAATCCACCTTTCCTTCTTCCTCCTCCAGAAACTTGAAGCCGCGTCCGTCATGATGAAGGTCAGAAGTGACGGCAGCGGGAGAGAAGTGTCTTTGCAGCAGTGTTTTATTTGGGGCTGACATTGCTCTGCACCTGCAAAAAACTGTGAATCTACAAAGGCTTTTACCACTACATGCAATAACCTGGGTATGGAGACTGCAGAGGGTCTTACAGCAGCCGGACACAAGACGGGGGGGGCGGCCGGACCGCAGCAGCTGCATGAAGGAGAGAGAGCCGGCCAGCACTAATCTCCAGTAAGCCAGTGAGTACCCACTACATGGTGCAGATCCCTGACTCTGTTAGCGATTCATCAGACTGCAGGATGATTGAGAACGATCAGATCGTATATGGCTGAATTGTTTCCTTCATTGGAGCTACATATCTTAGTGCAATGATTTCTTCATATCTTCTGTCCATAGGGGGGCGCTCTCTGCACCAGGCATCCCATATTGGACTGGTCAGGTACACCAGGACAGCAGTGAATGTTTCTTGGCCCAAGGAGATGAGGGCTCCAGTAAAGCAGATGGGAACGGATGGTGTCCTGGGCCCAGTAAGTACTCAAGCACAGATACGTCTGTTAACCTATCACTTCTCCATGTAATTTGCAAGAGAACTGTCAGTTTGTTTAAAGGGTTGCCCAGGATTAGAAAGTTTGGCAGATAATTGTATCATGGAGGGAAGCGGAATTGTGAGATTTGTTTCATAAAATAAGTACGAGCTGTGGACTTTCTCTAAGGAGAAAAAAAAAAAAACACCTTGGGTTTCCTTTATGCTTTCCCAGTAAGTAGACTCAGCAGAGTAACTGTTAATCAACCACTGGAAAGAGGTACAACACTTATTAGAAAGCTGCAGTTTGTAGGACTTTGTATAGCTATACAGAGAAGTGTAGATGTGAATCCAGCAAGGTGGGGGGGGTATGGGAAGACACTAAAAGCAACAGTATTGAGCAATGCGGCTTGGAAAGAAAAATTAGGGATATGCAACAATCTACAGCAGTACTTATCAGTGCAGCTGTGCATCCAGCAATGGGGAGATTAAACTTTACAAGAGGCAGCAGGGCGGTCATTATGCTAAGCTATGAGCAATGTAGCTGTGAACCCAGCATTGGTGAGGAAAAAAAAATAAACATTGAGGCCAATATATAGCAGTACTTATCAGTGCAGCTGTGCATCCAGCAATGAGAAGGAAAAACAACTTATCAGAAGCAGCATGGAGAACATTATAACAGCAGTACTGAGCAATGTAGCTGTGTACCCAGCACTGTGGTGAGAAACAAACAATTACTAGAAAAATGTAGCATGGAGGACAGTATAAAGCAGTCCAGTGTAACTGCAAATCTAGCAATGATAGAGATGGAACACTTAAAGGGGACTCTGTCAGGTCATTTTTCAGTATGATACTAATATTACCCTTGAGTAGTGCCTGGACAGCCTTTTTAAAAACATATGTAGTTTCCTTGCTATAAGCACTTCCACACCCTGCAGACAGCTGGTGTATTAGTCCTGTCCATTATATCTACAGCCAAGTAGTCCGGCTGTGTACGTGTTATATAAATATCCACACCCAGCCAAGCTGGTGTTCTGTCCTTCCCCTCTGTGCTGGGAGGGGGGAGGTGTTTTGTCCTGCACTATGTGTTCTCTGTAGAAGATTTCTATTATATGAACGTTGGTTTTCCTGCATTTAAGTAATATGTATCTGCTGAGCAAATGATCAAATGTTCTTATCACATTGAAATATCTCCAGCACACATTACATACGTGCCTCAGATACACACGATGACATGAAGAGGTGCAGCTAAGAGCACACACCTCTTTCCCCCCCCCCCTTTCTGCTCTGAAATCAGTCACACAGCAGACAAATCAGAGGAGGGCAGGGTCATGATACATGAATATTCATTCCTTGGGGAGTCGGCAGCAGACAACTCACTGTGATTGACAGATGGAATTAATCTTTTATTTTGAAGCTTACACAGGATAGGAGGGAAGTATAAATAATAGAAATACATGAATAGAGAGAGCTTAGAGAAAGGAATTGGAAAATGATATGTTGCATATGGATTTTTGACCTGACAGATTCCCTATAATAGAAAATAGCAACGTTGAGCAGAGTAGATCTAGTGGTCAGGAAAGAAAGACTAGAGAGCTGCAGTTTAGAGGACATGCTGCAGCAGTGCAGCTGAGATAAAACACTTACTAGAAAGCCGCAGTTTTCAGGTGAGATGAGACAATTACTAGAAACAGCACACTCTTTCCTGATCGAGAACGCTACCTAATTAATATGAATTATCAGTGTCCTTCCTTAACCTGTTCTTGCAGGTACAGCTGATGTCTGCAGCCGCCATCTACAGCCTCCACCGCTGCTATGTGATGAAGAACTGTACAGTATCGGGGGCTCAGAATAGTCTCTCTGACCTCCGGGGATCATTGGGGTGAGCCGTGCATTGTCCCCACTACTCCTGCTCCGGGGGGCGAGCAGACCGCACAATGGCCGCAGACTCCTCGCCATGTCTGGATCTATTGGCAGCTGCTCATGGTGTCGATGTAAATGCTGTATATTAGTAATATTGGCGTGACAATCTGCACCCCACAAGGATACAGGGTCAATCCTTCCTCTATCGTTTCTAGTTTACATTCTGGAAAATGTTTTATTAAATTTATTTATTTTATAAGGATTATTATTACAGAAGATGTGCTGCCCCGTGATTTTATTTTTACATTTTGAAGATTGGGGGGGCGGTCATTCTCCCCTCCGCACATTACAGGGTCATTACAGAAAGTGCAATCAGGCTGTAAATTGTATATTGGAAATAAACACATTCTACCTCAAACGCTCCTGGGGTCTGAACTTTCTTTACTTTCCTTCCAGTTTAATGCAGTCTGTTGCTTTCTGTTGTCAGCCATTTCCAATTTGAGGGGGAAAATATACTGTCAGATACGTTCGAGCCTGAAAATGCTGATCAATAATTCATTGACTCTGACTCTATAGCTTCTCTCTCTAGCACTGGTAATCTGCTATACAACGCTCCAGTACTGACTTTTTTTGTTCCAGAAAATGAAGTATTTCAACCCAGAATATTGTCACAATTCCCCAATGTTTTGTTATACACATGTTTATTTCCTTTGTCTATATTGGAACACACAAAAAAACTGAGAAAAGGAATATTGAATAAAACGCCAAAATTGTGGGTAAACAACATCGTTCACACTCACCTGTGGCAACTAACAGGTGTGGGCAATATGAAAATCATACTTGAAACCAATGAAAAGGGGAGAAGTTGCCTCAATCTTTGCATTGTGTGTCTGTGTGTGCCACATTAAGCATGGAGGAAAGAAAGAGGAGAAGAGAACTGTGAGGACTTGTAACCTTGAGATTGTTGATATTTTTCAACAATTTGGTCCGTCTTAAGAGATCTTGATGTACCTTGTTGTTATTTATTGTTATACTCCTTATTGTTGTTGCACAACATACCCCTTGGCACTGTAACTAATCTCCCTGGATGTGGGTGGCAGGGAAAAAATTGATGAAAGGTTGTAACGCAGGATACTCTGGATAAGTGGATAAGCCCCAATTAAGTTCCAAAGAAATTCCAGCCGCCTGCAGGCTCAGGAGGCATCAGTGTCAGCACAAACTGTCCGTCCACATGTGAATGACATGAAACGCTATGGAGGAGACCCTGGAGGACCCACTGCTGACACAGAGACAGAAAAAAGCCAAAATGTATGTGAGGAGCCAACATCCTTCTGGGAAAGTGTCTTGTGGACAGATGAGACAAGAAAAGAGCACAGGACCTACAGTCACATTTGAGGAAGGTCAGAGAAAAGAACACAGGACCTACAGTCACATATAGAGGAGGGCAGAGAAAAGAGCACAGGACCTACAGTCACATATGGGGGAGGTCAGAGAAAAGAGCATAGGACCTACAGTCACATAAGGGGGAGGGCAGAGAAAAGAACACAGGGCCTACAGTCATCTATGGGGGAGGTCAGAGAAAAGAGCACAGGACCTACAGTCACATATAGAGGAGGGCAGAGAAAAGAGCACAGGACCTACAGTCACATATGGGAGAGGGAAAACAAAAGATCACAGGACCTACAGTCACATATGGGGGAGGTCAGAGAAAAGAGCACAGGACCTACAGTCACATATGGGGGAGGTCAGAGAAAAGAGCACAGGACCTACAGTCACATATGGGGGAGGTCAGAGAAAAGAGCACAGGACCTACAGTCACATATGGGGGAGGTCAGAGAAAAGAGCACAGGACCTACAGTCACATATGGGGGAGGTCAGAGAAAAGAGCACAGGACCTACAGTCACATATGGGGGAGGTCAGAGAAAAGAGCACAGGACCTACAGTCACATATGGGGGAGGTCAGAGATGTTCTGGTTGTTTTGCTCCCCCTGCCACTGGGGGTCTAGACTGTGCACAAGAGATCATGAAATCTGAAGATGCCAGAGGATTTTGGGTGACAATGTAGAGTCCGATGTCAGAAAGCTGGGGGTGTCCTAGGTCAGAGGACAATGACCCCAAACATCAAGAAGCTGGGAGACATCTGAAGAGGCAGCAATGACCGGATCTAAATCCCAGTGATCTACTGTGGAGAGATCTGAAAATTGGGAGAAGACGAGAGACCGGGAGCAGATTATAGAGAAGAGGAGAAAGGTTTAGATACTTGGGCATTCATATATTTCTACCATGAAAAGACTATCTACATACCAGTCTCCACTGATGAGAAAACTGAGAGCCAAAGTGGATGCCTGGAATAAACTACACTTGTCAGTGGTGGGGAGGATTAATTTGATTAAAATGGTTTTGATGCCTAAGATACTCTGTGCTACACAATGCGCCTGTGTGGATATCACAAGGGAAACGTAAGACAGTGAATTCCTTATTCAGAGATCTGGTGTGAAGCAAGAAACAGCCAAGAGTTAATTAAAGATTCTACAGAGGCCCAAAGATGACGGGGGCCTAGCATTGCCGAATCCTGGAATATATTACTTGGCGGCCCAGTGTCAACATTTTAGATGGTTGGCTGGTCAAGCATAGTCTTATGCAGAGGGTGCTGGAATACATGCTGGACAGACGCCCTTTGATAACGGGATTGGAGGATGGCTCTGTGGGTCTACTGGGGAAGACGTCTCCGACATTGGATGACGTATGGGAAAGTGTGGTACATAGAGTATACAGGTCCTGGTTGCTGCTGTTGAAAATGGGGTTAAGGAACAATTCTGAATGTCCCAGATGCATAGGAGATAATGCGGGGATCTTTTATAGGTCGGCTTGCCCCAGACTGTCTCCTTTCTGGATCACCGTCATCAATAGAAGGGGCTTACAGGTGTGTCGTTCCCAGGGAGCCACTGGTGTGTTTTTTGGGCTATGTTGAGGAGATTGCAGTGCAGAATGTGCTGAAAACAGCTATGGCCAGGCTACTTTTATGTGGCAAGAAAGCTGATTGCCAGGAATTGGGACGGGAGGACCCGCCGTCCAGAGGGGACTATATTAGGCAGGTAACACACATTGTCTGTCTAGATAGGGGTATTTACAAAAACAGAATTATTTTTACCGTTAATTCGGTTTCTAGGAACCTTTCACGACAGCATAGCAGGTCGCCTCTCCACGCCCTAATAGGGACATGAAGCACAAGAGCGGTTAAAAGGCCCCTCGCACCTCCCAGTAGCCAGTGTCTTACAAAGAACCCAAAGCACAGTAAAACACACAACCTGTCCTGACAACAAACCAGGAACATAGGGAGGAAAATAAGTGCTGTTGTGAAAGGTTCCTAGACACTGAATCATTCTTTTTTCTCTAGTCACCTTTCACGATAGCATAGGAGGAATGCCAACGCATCCTTACCTGGGGGGAAACCATGGCCTGCAGTACCCCTGCCAAAGGCCAAACAGCAGATCCAGGCGATAATGTTTAGTGAAGGTGTGCAGAGAAGACCATGTCCCAGCCTTGCAGATCTGCTCCGGCGAAGCCCCTGCACGATCCGCCCAGGAGACCGATGTTGACCTGGTGGAATGGGCCCTGAACCCCAAAGGAGGTGAAAGGATCTGGGAGACATACGTTTCAGTGATGGCCTTCTTAATCCAGGAAGCTATAGTGCTTTTAGCCACCTTCTTGCCTTTATTGCGCCCGAAATGTTGAACAAATTCTGGTTAATACGCCAGGGCGCGGTCACATATCAAGTAGTGCAATACTATGCGTCTGACATCCAAGGAATGAAACTCCACTTCCTTCGGTGACTTAGGATGCTGGCAGAAGGAAGGGAGCACAAGTCTGAGAACGGTGGAAGTCCGAGACAACCTTCGGCAAGAAGGATGGATGCAACTGGAATACCACCGAGTCCTCACGTAGGGTAAGATATGATCCCTGATGGACAAGGCTTGTAATTCCCCTATCCTACACGCCGAGGTAATGGCCACCAGGAACGCAGTCTTGTGGGCCAGAGACCTCAGCGTACAGGAAGACAGGTTCATACGGAGGACGAGAGAAACCCATAAGAACCACATTCAGATCCGAGGCTGGCGTCAGGGGAAGTAGTCTGGGACACTTGCGAGCAGCGGACACATGAAGCGACGGATCCAACGATGATCGGCCAACTTGACGTCAAACACCGAAGTCAGGGCTGACACCTGTACCTTAAGGGTGGCCGGTTTTAGACCCATATCTAAACCTTGCTGAAGAAAATCCAGGATCTGGGAAATATTTGGGGACAATGGGTCGGGTGCCCTAGAGCCGCACCAATCGGAAAACTTTGTCCAGATCCTACTGTCAATAGAGTTCGTAACCGGCTTACGGCTTTGTTGTAAGGTAACAATAACCCGCTCAAAAAGACCCTGGGCCTTCAGTGCTCGAGCCTCAGCAGCCAGTTTGAGCTTCTGAGACTCCAGATGAAAAAGAGGGCCCTGCGAGAGCAAGTTCGGATCCGGACTCAAAAGGACCGGTCCATCCACGTTGAGGGACATGATCAGATTGAACCAACTGCGCTTCGGCCAAAGTGGAGCTACTAAAATTGTCGGGAACCCGTCTACCCTGATCTTCCTGAGAGCCCTTGCTAGAAAAGGCAGAGGGGAAAAGACATAAGCCAGCTGAAAGTCCCAGACGTGGGAGAAGGCGTCCACTCCGAGAGCATCATCCCAGGGTTTGAAGGAGAAGAATGTTCAGACCTTTCTGTTCTTGGATGCAAACAGATCGACATCCGGTGGACCCTAACGTGCCACCAGAGTGCAGAAGGTCGCCTGGTCCAGGCTCCATTCTCCTGGGTGAACATCCCTGCGACTGCAAAAATCAGCTTGAGAATTCAGTTAACTTCTCGAGCTGCCAGGAGTGCCTCTTCCACCGCCCTCAATACCCTCAGGTTGGAAGATGGAGAGCTGATTGATGGACTTCATAGACCCAGAAACAGTGTGCGGCCCACCACGGCGCCCCAGCCCCGCTTGCTGGCATCCGTCATCATAACCACAAGAGGGTCCCGACACCATGAGACCCCCCTGCGCAGGTTGTCGGGGGACAGCCACCATCGCAGACATGCAGACACCTAACCCAACAGACGAAAACGGTTGTTCAGGGATGAAGGAAGCCTGTTCCAATACCGTGGTATGTGATCCAGAAGGCACCGAGAGCGAGCTTGTGCCCACATGACTGAAGGAATGCAGGTGGTCATAGACCCCAGGGCCGACATAGCGGCCCGGAGGGCTGAAATCATCGAGGTTAGAGTCAATTTGTGATCCTCCGGAATAAAAGACATCTGTTGCACTGAATCCAGCATCACCCCCAAGAATCTCCTGGTGGGAGATGGCTGGAGCTGAGATTTCTGCAAACTGGGAATCCATCCCAGACTCGATTACCTGCAAGGCTTTGTGGACATCCTGCTTGAGGACTGTTGCTGACGGTGCGACCAAGAGGAAATCGTCCAAGTATGGAATTAGACAGGTCCCCTCCTGTCGGAGGAATGCCACCACTTCGCCCATGATTTTGGTGAATACCCTTGGGGCAGAGGAAATGTGGAAAGGGAGGACATTGAACTGAAAATGGTGGATTCCGCCCTGGTACACCACTGCGAATCTCAGGAATTTCCTGTGGTTGGGATGGATAGACGTGAAAGTAGGCGTTCTTCAGGTCTATAGTTGCCATCTGAAAAAGGGGAGCAATCAGTGGCACCGCGGAGCTGATAGTCCATTTTGAACCTGCGGTACTTGATGTGCCTGTTGAGTTACTTGAGGTTGATAATAACCCTGACCTCTCCTGAAGGCTTCCGCACCAGAAAAAGCCGGGAGTAGTGGCCGCAGCCCTGATCCCCAAGAGGAATCGGGGATATAACCTGAGAGCCCAGGAGGGTCTGTAGGCTGGAGAACAGAAGATCCTGAGCCCCCCCCCTGGGACGGCAGGGAAATGACCCGAAGCATTGGAGAAGGGGTGGACTCAAACTCGAGTAGAAGTCCTTCGGAGATGATACTGAGAACCCACTGACAGCAGGAAATTTCCCGCCAGCGGGGAAGGAACTTCGAGAGCTTCCCCCACCGGGCCCGAGTCACTCTTATCCTGCTGGGGATGAGACTGGGAGGGGACAAGCAGATTTTTTGCCTTTCCCCTCGAAGAAGACCACCTACCCCTCCCTCTGCCCCTGGGCTGGGACTCCTGAGGCAGCGAGGGACGAAAAAACTGCTTCCTAGCTTGTTTTTGTTCCGATAGCGCTTTCTGCCTTCTCAAGGAGATCGTCCAGAGCTGGACCAAAAAACTAAGTCTCCTTTGAAGGGGATGGAACAGAGCCTCATCTTTGAGGTGGAGTCTCCGCTCCAAACCTTCAACCAAAGGGCACGCCTTGCAGAATTTGAAAGGATTGATGGGCGAGCCGCCATTCGGACTGACTCGGCAGAAGCGTCAGCTAGGAAACTCGAAGCCTTGCTAAGGAGCGGTAGAGACTCCAACAGCAAATCCCTCGGGGTGCCCTGAGAAATGTGACATTCCAGTTGGTCTGACCACTTAAGAATAGAGCGGGACACACGTGGACGCTATGCTAGCATGAATGGTCATAGAAGAGGTTTCCCACGAGCGCTTCATCAGCCCCTCGATCTTATGATCCATATGATCCTTTAACTGACAGGTGTCCTCAAAGGGGAGTGCAGTTTTCCTAGGCACTTTCGCGACCTGCACATCCACCCTTGGGACCTTCCCAGCTGAACACTGTGTCCTCAAGAGGAAACCTGTTCTTAAGCGGATTCTTAACCTGTCTTTCAGGAAGCTCCCATTCCTGGGAGATAAGATCCTGAATATGAGAGTGGACTGGGAACCCTGGCTGTTAAACTGGGTGCAGTCCAGCCAACATATCATCCTGCACAGAAGGAAGGACCTCCTGCTCCTCCAAGCCCATAGCGCTATGTACAGCACTAATGAGCTCCCCCAAATCCTCCGAGAAGAGAAACTTCCTAGAATCAGACGGTTGAGAAGGGGAGGGATCAATCCCCTGGTCAGACTCGGAATCAACCGGATCCTCAGGGTCAGAACTTGCTTCCTTTTAGGGGACGGAGGACCAGGCACAGGAACGGAAGGCCCCGGAGTCAAGGCAGCCCGTATCTTCGGCTGAACCATAGACCGCAGCTCATCTACAAGAGAGGGATGCTCAGCCCTGACTACTGACTTCGTGCAGTCCTGGCACAACTTTTTCTCCCAAGGCACCGGGAGTTTCTTTTAACACAGACAGGTCATCTTGCAGACTTTGTGATCTTTTTAGGTGCAGCCTTCTCTCCCTAAGAAAAAAGAGACAAGGGTGCAATCAGCAAAAAATGCCTGACCACAGGCAAACGGGATCCCCCCCACCCACCCCCGGCACAGGACTTACTGTGGCTGGGGCAGCGCTAGACTCAACAGAAACGTCGGCCATGTTGCAGGCTGAGCTTACCTTGCTGAAGTCTTCCCCCTGCAGAGGGCCCCAGGCAGGCCGTATGTTACGTTGGCGTGCCCTGCACGCTGTCCCGCCGGGAACCACCGCCGGACCCGGAAGCGCGGCGTTCACCAGGGTACACGTGACCAGGAAGGACGCAGCGGCCTGCCCAACGTCACATCCAGTCCGCGCAGACAGCGCGCACGGCAGGGGAATGCAGGCAGGCTCATGGAGGCTGCTGGCAAAGGGAACCCCCAGCCCGCATTGCCCCAGGAGTGCTGGGAATACGGTTCCATCGCAAGAGCGGCGGGAACAGCCGGAGAAGAGACCAAGCCCCCTGACCAATGCTGCCCAGTTGAATAACAGATAAAGCAAAAACACAGGTATGCATAGTTGCTGGCCCCACAGCATACCAGAAAAAACCTCTCCATGCCCCATGGGGGACAGGAAAGACACTGGCAAGTGGGAGGGTCCTTTTAACCTCTTGTGTTTCCTGTCCCAAATAGGGCGTGGAGAGGCGACCTGCTAGAGAAAAGAGAATCTCACAATGTATGAGAAGATGTGGAACCCCTGGATACAATATGGCTAAGTGGTGTAATATAGATTGTTATAATCCTGGAATTGGAAAGGATCTGACAACGCTCAGGATATATTTGCAGGGATCACTATTTGTATAAGCAATGATAGTTTATTCATACTTCGACACAAGGGGTGGATACGCTGTCGGGGAAGGGAGGGGGGTATATAGAAAGGGACATTTAACATGTTAATATACCTTGTTATGAAGTTTTGCTGATGATGATGTATATATTCACTACCACCCCTTACTACTTCATTTCTTATTAACTCCTTAAATCCCTCCAACAAGTAAGGAACTAGTCATCTCTCCACCCATCTTCCTCAGCCATCTTACCCTCCTCCTGACTACTGTTCCTCCACATACTGGCTGCATCACCTCGTCCTCCGGTCGCATCATTTCATCCCCTGGCTGCAGCATCCCATCATCTCGTCCCCGGCCAATCTACCTCGCCTCGGGTGCATCATCTAGCTCCTGAATGTCCCATCTGATCCCCAGCTACATCCCCCCTGGTCTGCATCTCAACCCTCGATCACCGCTGCACCTTCTCATTCCTGGTTCCATCACCTCGTCCTCGACTCCACCATCTTGTCCCGGACTGCTCGATCTCGTCCCCAGCCACATCTCCCCTAGACTGTAGCTCATCCCTTGGTGGCATCCCACCCCGGATTGCTCTTCACCACTGATCACTCGTCCACCACTACAGCTCTCTTTCCCGCTGCACCTGACCCCTGCTGCGTCTGACCCCTGTAACCCCTGCCCCCACCCACCATCCACAATGTATCCCCTCCTTTGCACTCTCACTCCCATCCTTCTCCACTTCCTGCTACCCCCGCTCATCCCACCACCCAGCAACAAAATACTTCTCACCCTCCATCCTACCTAACCACCTCACCCACTCCTCTGAACTATTCCTTCACTTTCAATCCTCCATCTCCAATCAGGCACGGCCACCACGTAAACTCTCCTGCTCTCACCTACTAACCCTCTCCCTGCTCCTCCTACTCGCTGGCGACATTTCCCCTAATCCCGGCTCCCCCCGCTACATCCCCACAGTCACCTACACCCCACTCCCACAAGCCATCACCAACTCTCATAACCTCACTATCACCCTCCCTCGCAACCTCACCAACCTTAGACCCATCCCCCCAGCCCCTGCTCCCCCAATCTCCCTGCGAGGCGCACTCTGGAACGCCCGCTCAGTCTGTAATAAGCTCACAGACATCCACTCTTTATTTCTAATAAACTCTCATTCCTTGGCATCACAGAGACCTGGCTCACCCCTCCGACACAGCTTCCATTGCTGCCCTATCCTACGGCAGTTTCAGTCTTTCCCAAACACCCCGCCCCTCTAACAAACATGGCGGAGGTGTCGGTGTCATGAATGGATGATATTGCTCATGATTTTTTCTGCAGAGACAGATTTACTCCCTCCTCCCTTTTAGCTGGTTTCTGTGAGGTTTACAGAGAAACACTGTTGGCCTTCCCCCACCCAAACTATTTACGATGGGTCGTAAACCAAGAGCCAGAGCTGGACAAACCAGTCCAAACCAGTCTTGTTTCTACCCAAAGAACCCAAGTCCTTTGTCTAAACTTCACAGTGGTTTCAATATCGAATTTAAGACGACCCGTTCAGGAACCTGAGAAGGGATGGCTGGCATTCCAAATAAGACAATCAAGGCATGTTTGGTATCAAACTTCTCAGAATAACCTGACCTGTAAAATGAGTTATAAATCATAATTGTGAGACGGCCCCATCTCTAGATATGGAAAATGGGGATTCATTAAGCCAAGTGAGAGAGGATGGCTCAGCAGACACGCCCACAAAGGAGGGCTCACTCTGCGAAGGGGGGTCAAGGATTTCTCCTGGTTAATAAAAGCAAAGAGGACATTTTGGGGTCATTCTGCTCTCGAGGTCTGACAGTCAACACCAGCTAACTGTCGACAGAATCTACCCATCCAGGAGAAGGGCCTCCTCCAAGAAACTAAGTACCAAGCCTGACTAGGTCTGAAACTTTTCTTACGGTATTCCTTTTTATTTTTTATAACTGTTATTCATACATGTAATTTGTCTCTTATATAATATTCTGTACATCTTTGTAACCATTGCCCTATTTCGGAGTAAACTATTTTACTTTACTAGCTTCGATCTCCTTGTCCTATGAACGATTTATCACGTCCTCCCTGCTCATTTTTTACGCTATCGCACAGGTTACCGACCCACCTGAGAGAGGTCGGTGGTGGCAGCATACTTCTGTATTTATGTGATATTGTGGCCTGAGGGTGACTGGATTGAGGTATACATCCTGTCACATCACGTGCCGCAGTAGACAACATAAATTAGAGCAGCTGGGCACCTTTCTTATCCTCTGGCCATACCGGATTTGACCAGCAGGCTAAGGGGGCGCCAGAGAGCTGCAGGTCCTGACTAAGCTAATCCTGACAATTGGTGGCAGAGAGGTGGGATCATAGGACATTAGTGATCTGGTTTGAGCAATCATTCCTCTCACTAAAAACTTGCACAGTTCTTACAAGAGCTCTGCGCAAAAGTTTTGAAGATCGAACTCAGTGGTTATTAGATCTGAGACAATACTGTGTGTGTAGCAGTTTCCCTCCCCCGTTTTTCTTTCTATTTTTTTATTTGGCAAAGGCTGTCCATTGATATGGCCGCCCAATACAAGAAGAAGAACCTGCAGACTCTGATCAACCTCTGCGAGCAAAGAGGGATAGAGACTGCCGACAAGTCCAAGGATATGCTGGCTCACGCATTGGCGGAGCACGACTTGGCGCAGACTGATGAAGCACCTGAACACAGACCGAGTCCACCTCTGACAGGCCAAGCAATGCCAGTTCTTGCACCGGAGATGCCCTCTGGAGGTGCCAGCAATGCCGGTTCTGAGGAGTCCATGGACTTGTCTTTACAAATGGCCTTACAACAGCTGGGAACAGGCGATCCCAATCAGCGCCGGCAGCTTATTGTTCAGTTCCAGCAGGCTGAGAGAGAGGCTGCTGAACGCCGGGCTGAGAGAGAGGCTGCCCAGGCTGAGAGAGAGGCTGCTGAACGCCGGGCCGAGAGAGAGGCTGCTGCCGCAGAACGCCAGGCCGAGAGAGAGGCTGCAGAGCGCCAGGCCGAGAGAGCGTTCAGGCTTCAGATGGCCCAAGTAGAGAGGGGTATCAATCCTCAGACAACCCCCTCCCAGGACACAAATCTAAGGAGACCGCGTTTGGAAAACTTCCCTGTGATGGAGAGGGACACGGACTTAGATACTTTCCTTCGGGGATTTGAGAAAACCTGCAGACAATACAATCTGCCCCGTACGCAGTGGGCATTGTATCTAGCCCCAGGACTGAGAGGCAAAGCTGCGGAGGCGTTTGCTGACCTCCCACCAGACCTAGATGGTGACTATGATGCAATCAAAGAGGCTCTAATCAGGAAATACAACCTGACTCCTGAGGTGTACCGTAGAAAGTTCCGGAACCTCCAGCGTGGACCCCACGACAGCTATAGTGATGTGGTCCACGGGCTCAGAACCAACTTTGAACGGTGGATCCAAGGACTGGAAGTGACCACCTTCGAGCAGATAAAGGATCTGATGGTAAAGGACCAGTTCCTGCATCTTTGCCCCACGGAGGTGCGACAGTTCGTGATGGATCGGGAGCCACCAGATGTGAACAAAGCAGCACAGATCGCAGACACCTACGAGGCCAACCGGAGACCAGAGGGACGAAGGCCGACCATCACCAACGGGAAAGGGGGTAAGCCGATGACCACCATCCCTGCCCCTGCCAGCCGACCTTCTGGAGGTCCTGTCCCCGCTGCCAGCACGTGGCTGACAGCTGATGCACGTAAGTGCTTTACCTGTGGACAACCGGGACATGTGAGTGCCACGTGTCCGGAGAGGCAGAAGAGGAGCCTCGCATCGGAGGCCCCAGGGCCTAGTGCTGCTATTTATTTGGTGGGTGGTACGGGTGGGAGTTCCAGGGAGAACTTGCAGTCGGTCACGGTGGGTAACACCATCACTGTGGGGCTCAGGGACTCTGGAGCAGAACGAACTCTCATCCGCCCCGAATACGTGTATCCTCATGAACTTATCCCTGGAAAGACACTGACTGTCACCGGTATCGGGGTGGAGTGACGATATTTGCCCATGGCCCGAGTTTATCTGGACTGGGGTGTGGGAAGAGGGTGGAGGGAGGTTGGGGTAACCAAGAATCTCCCCGCCAATGTGCTATTGGGAATAGATTTGGGGCGGTTGGTGGCCCATTATGTTCCTGATAACCCCACCAGGTCTGACATATCGGGAATTGTCAATGTTGATAATGGGAAAGGTACTGATCATGTGAAGAAGGTGAAGGGTAATGTCAATGTTGATAATGGGGAAGGTAATGATCATGTGAAGAATGTGAAGGGTAATGTCAATGTTGATGATGTGCCAAGAAATGTCAATGTTGAAAATGGGAATGGTAATAATGTTGGTGATGATGTTGATGATTATGTTCCTGAAGAACAGGGAAATGTCAATGTGTTGCCTGTGAATAAAGTAAAACATGGTGTTAGGGAACTCAGTGATATCACACTGCAGGTTGCTATCACTGAAGATCCCAGGAAGGTAGCGGGAATCAGCCCTATGGGAGATGGAGACAGGTATGGCAACCCCCAGAGTGATGGTTGTGTGCCACCTGCCCAGGTCACGACGGACTGTGACATGGCAGGTGCTAGCTGCTCCATGACAAGTGCTGATCAGGAGGCATCACAGCGTGATGGACCTCGTGGTGGAGGAGAACTCAGTGATGTCACGCCACAAGCTGGCATCGCCGAGGGTTTCCTCCACGGTGCAACATTGGTTGCTAAGGTAGATGGTGGCAGGCATGAGGACCCTGGGGAACATGGCCTCATGCAGCGTGCCAGTGTCACGATGGACTGTGACACGGACGTGGGTAGCTGCCCCATGGTAAGTGCTGGTCCTGAGGCATCACATCGTGATGGGCCTCAGGGTGGAGGAGGACTTAGCCATGCCACGCCACGAGCTGGCATCGCTGAGGGTCCCCTCCAGGTAGTAGATCTCGTGGCTAAGGGAGACGGAGGCGGGCATGGTAACCCCAAGAGCAGTGGTTACATGCCACCTGCCAGAGTTACCCCAGACTGTGACATGGCGGGTGCGAGCTGCTCCATCCTTAGCAGGGATCTCGAGGGATCCCAAGAAGAGGGAAATGTGCTTTCTCCAACTGGGCACGAGGATGGGAACACAGAGCCCATAATCTGTCCGGTTGGTGGGAAAGCTGGGTTCACTACCTGCCAGGGTGATGGAGGAGCAGCCTCCATGTCCTGTCAGAGTAGAGGAAGACCACCCTCCACAGTCGGCCTAGACGATGGGGAAATCGGGCCCATGGTTTATCCGACTGATGGGAAGACGGGTCTGCCTGCCGTTCAGGACCATGGGAAAGAGGTACCCCTGGCTTGTCCGGATGGGAGACTGGTACGCTTGGTCTGCCAGGAAGATGGAAGAGCAAACCCCCTCTCCTGTCAGAAAGGTGTAATGGCAGTCCCAACAGCCTGCCAAGTTAAGGGACTGTCACAGTCCACAGCTTGTCAGGGTGATGGGAAAGCTGGGTGGCTGGACAGCCAGGTCAATGAGAGAGTGGCGTTATTTCCCGGGGAGATGACCTTCCGAGGTGCTCTCGCCCGCAGACTGAGTACTGGGAATGCAGAGACCGCACTGCATTCTGGGTCCTCAGCCTGTAGAGAAATAACCGGACCACCTGCCGACCCAGGACAGGTCCAAGATGGTTCCTGTGAGGTCGGGGCTTCCGCGCCACTTCTGGTTACCTCTAGCCAGGGAAATCAGACTGTCACACCAGCCAACGACAGTCCTGAGGTGCTGGAAGGCCCCGCAGAGACCTCTGTCTCTGAACCAGAACCGAAGAAGGTTCTATGGGATCCAGGTAGAAGGAAAGATCACCCATTGACGTATGGCAGACAGCTCAGAGATCTCTCTTCCATAGCGTCATCGAAAAGGGGGAGGTGTCATGAATGGATGATATTGCTCATGATTTTTTCTGCAGAGACAGATTTACTCCCTCCTCCCTCCTCGCTTTTAGCTGGTTTCTGTGAGGTTTACAGAGAAACACTGTTGGCCTTCCCCCACCCAAACTATTTACGATGGGTCGTAAACCAAGAGCCAGAGCTGGACAAACCAGTCCAAACCAGTCTTGTTTCTACCCAAAGAACCCAAGTCCTTTGTCTAAACTTCACCGTGGTTTCAATATCGAATTTAAGACGACCCGATCATACCACAAACACATAATGCATATTTTTAGATTACTTGCCGTATTATGTATTCAATGATGTATTTTGTACAGTTGTACAACGTTCAGGAACCTGAGAAGGGATGGCTGGCATTCCAAATAAGACAATCAAGGCATGTTTGGTATCAAACTTCTCAGAATAACCTGACCTGTAAAATGAGTTATAAATCATAATTGTGAGACGGCCCCATCTCTAGATATGGAAAATGGGGATTCATTAAGCCAAGTGAGAGAGGATGGCTCAGCAGACACGCCCACAAAGGAGGGCTCACTCTGCGAAGGGGGGTCAAGGATTTCTCCTGGTTAATAAAAGCAAAGAGGACATTTTGGGGTCATTCTGCTCTCGAGGTCTGACAGTCAACACCAGCTAACTGTCGACAGAATCTACCCATCCAGGAGAAGGGCCTCCTCCAAGAAACTAAGTACCAAGCCTGACTAGGTCTGAAACTTTTCTTACGGTATTCCTTTTTATTTTTTATAACTGTTATTCATACATGTAATTTGTCTCTTATATAATATTCTGTACATCTTTGTAACCATTGCCCTATTTCGGAGTAAACTATTTTACTTTACTAGCTTCGATCTCCTTGTCCTATGAACGATTTATCACGTCCTCCCTGCTCATTTTTTACGCTATCGCACAGGTTACCGACCCACCTGAGAGAGGTCGGTGGTGGCAGCATACTTCTGTATTTATGTGATATTGTGGCCTGAGGGTGACTGGATTGAGGTATATATACATCCTGTCACATCACGTGCCGCAGTAGACAACATAAATTAGAGCAGCTGGGCACCTTTCTTATCCTCTGGCCATACCGGATTTGACCAGCAGGCTAAGGGGGCGCCAGAGAGCTGCAGGTCCTGACTAAGCTAATCCTGACAGTCGGCATACTCCTGTCCGACACCTGCTCCTTCGCCCCTATTCCACTACCCCCCTCTGCTACTTTTCCCTCTTTTGAAGCCCACTCTGTCTGCATCTTCTCCCCCTGTAACCTCCAGCTGGTCATCATCTACCGCCCCCCTGGATCTATCCCCACCTTCCTCGACCACTTCACCACCTGGCTACTTTACTTCCTCTCTGCGGATATCCCCACCATCATTATGGGTGACTTCAATATCCCCATCGACACCGCCCACCCAACTTTCTTTCTCCACCACCCACAAAGGTGGCCACACGCTGGACCTCATCTTTACCCGCCTTTGCTACCTCACTAACCTCTCAAACTCATCCCTCACCCTGTCTGACCACAATCTACTGACCTTCTCCTCCCCTACTACATCACCTCCTCTCCGCAAACTCGATCACCCCCGCAGAAACCTAAAACACATTGATCTACACTTTACTCTCTGAATCCCTCCTCTCTCTCACCGACATAACATCCATACGCGACACAGACACTGCCACCACCCTCCACAACACCACACTAACCAAGGCCCTCGGCACCCATCACACTCCACGCACTAACAGACAACCCTGGCACACTGCCCTCGCTAAAGTCCTGAGACGGGCATCCAGGGTTGCCGAGAGGAGATGGAAAAAAAAATCATTCCGCTAAGCACTTTGCACTGTTCAAACAGTCCCTCATCGCCTTCAAGACTGCACTTGCTACCGCCAAACAAACCTTCTCATCCCTAATAACCTCCCTGTCCCACAATCCCAAACAACTTTTCAAAACCTTCAATTCCTTACTCCGCCCGCCTGCTCCCCCTCCCTCTCCCCTTATCTCTGCTGAAGACTTTGCCTCCTTCTTCAAAGAAAAGATTGACAGAATCGGAGGCAGCTTTGACCCACTGTCCCCACAGCCTCCCCTCTTGCCTATACTGCCCTCTCCTTCCATCAACTGCTCCCCCCCACCATAACTGAAGACCAGCTCTCCTCCCTTCTGTCAAAATCACACCTCACCACCAGCGCCCACGACCCGCTCCCATCCCACCTCATTCCCAACCTCTCCTCTGTTATCATCCCAGCCCTGACTCATCTTTTCAACCTATCACTCACCACCGGCACCTTCCCCTCAGCCTTCAAACACGCCTTGATCACACCCATCCTCAAAAAACCCTCCCTCGATCCCACAACTGTCTCCAACTACCGCCCTATATCTCTCCTCCCTTTTGCCTCTAAACTACTTGAACAGCATGTCCATTCTGAGCTGTCCTCTCACCTCTCCTCCTGCTCCCTCTTCGACCACCTGCAATCTGGCTTCCAACCCCTCCACTCCACTGAAACAGCCCTGACCAAAGTCACAAATGACCTACTGACTGCCAAAAGCAAGCGCCACTTCTCTGTCCTCCTCCTCCTCAACCTGTCCGCCGCCTTCGACACTGTTGACCACTCCCTTCTACTACAGATCCTGGAATCTCTTGGCATCACAGACCTTGCCCTCTCTTGGATCTCCTCATACTTAACGGACCGCACCTTCAGCGTCACCCACTCCCACACATCCTCCTCGCCCTACCCCCTATCTGTCGGGGTCCCCCAGGGCTCGGTGCTAGGACCGTTACTGTTGTCAATCTACACTCTCGGCCTAGGGCAACTCATTGAGTCCCATGGCCTCCAGTATCACCTCTATGCCGACGACACTTAAATCTACCTGTCTGGACCTGACCGCTTCCCTTCTATCCAAAATTCCGCAAAGCCTGTCCACCATCTCTTCTCTGCTCGCTTCCTTAAGCTGAACATGGACAAAACCGAATCCATCGTCTTCCCCGCCAAAGCCGCTCCCCCTCACTACCTGCCCTATCCATTGTAGTCAACGACTGCTTTCTCTCCCCAGTCCCCCACGCCAAGTGCCTCGGAGTTATCCTTTATTCTTCCCTCTCCTTCAAGCCCCACATCCAGGCCCTCGCCACCTCCTGCCGACTCCAGCTCAAAAATATCTATAGGATCCGCACTTTCCTTGACAACGACACTGCTAAAACCCTTATTCACGCTCTCATCATCTCCCGCCTTGACTACTGCAACCTCCTGCTCACCGGCCTCCCCAATACCTCCCTTGCACCTCTCCAATCTATCCTGAACTCCACTGCCCGCCTAATCCACCTGTCTTCCCCCTCTGTCAAACCCTTCACTGGTTCCCTGCTTCCCAGAGATCCCGGTTTAAAACACTAACCATGACATACAAAGCCATTCACAACCTGTCCCCTCCATACATCTCTGACATGGTCTCCCGATACCTACCCTCACGCAACCTCCGCTCCTCTCAAGAGCTTCTCCTCTACTCCCCCTCATCTCCTCTTCGCACAACCGCATACAGGATTTCTCCCGTGCTTCACCCAGACTCTGGAACTCACTGCCCCAACACATCAGACATTCTCCTACCCTGGGAACCTTCAAAAGAAGCCTGAAGACCCACCTCTTCCGCCAAGCCTACCACCCGCAATAAGACCCAGTCCACCACATCGCCTCACGACCGACACCTTCTCCTCCCACTGTATCCCCACCCACCCCTCGTAGACTGTGAGCCCTCGCGGACAGGATCTTCTCCCCTCTTGTATCTGTACAACCGAATTGTCCACAGCCATTGTTACTTGTATTGTTACTATGTTACTTGTCCTAGTCTGCCCTCTTAACATGTAAAGCGCCATGGAATATTATGGCGCTATATAAATAAATAATAATAATATATATCATTCAATAAAAACATATCTGATTAAAATAAATAAATAAGAGGAGAAATCCAGGAGAAGCAGCAGCTTGTGGAGGTTATAGGAGGCGACTGACTGCAGGATTTATTCCAGAAGGAAAGCCCTATCTTACGGTGAGGGGGACAATTTTGTCTGGCTAAATTTGGGGGTTTTGTGTACAATTTTGGCTTTTTTCTCAGTTTGTATTCTTCCAATACACAGAGAGGAAATAAAGGTGTATGACAAAGTAATTTTTTTTTGAGAAATCCTTAGTTTTCTGGAACTATTTTAAGGTACCACACTATCTACATCCAGTCTATTCCCCATGTGTGTCCCTTGTCTGGGGAATGCACGGTCCCCGGTGTCTTCACACATTGTTGGATGGTCGGGGTGTTGTGTTCATGATCTACATTCTTAGTCAGGAGATTTTAGGAGCAGGACGTGTAACTTGTCTTACCCCCCTGCGATTCTCAGTGTTGTAGAGCAGATTAGTTTTAGCCTGACTAGATAATGGCCGGCTCACCTAGACGTCAGGGGTACGGACTCACTCCATTATGACATCGAAAACAAAATAACGTCCAGCACTCGGAAGAAGATAAAATAACGATGGAGCTTTATTTTTTGTAATAAAGTCCACAATAAATATGAATATAAAAGTGTCTTTGCACCTACTTTTGCAGAGAAACAATGGGACACAGATGAGGGGGCAGTGCCCTGCTCAGGTGCATTTTGACGCTCAGTTGGGCTCGACTCTTTCACCGAGTATAATGGAAGTCAATGGGGAAATGCTCGAGTTTCCCATTGACCTCAATATTAACTCTGTAAACTAGTTGAGCCCATCCAAGCATCGTTACGATCCCCCGAGCATGACATGGCCCACTAATGACTACTGGCATACCCAGGATACTAAAACTTTGCTGTAAATTCTTTTTATCTTCAGAATTCAGGTCAACCTTTAATTTTATAGTCTTTTCATTTACACCTTTCTTTGTTACTCCCTGTGCTGGACCGTACATGTTCTGGCATCTGTCCCGGGGGGGTCACAAGGCCACACCGATGCCCTCATTAATAACCTAGAAGCTTCTATGTGCAGGGCATCAGAAGGTGGCTGCTCATCCCAGGATAACGTGGGGGAACAGAAGAGGTCGGGGTCTTGGTACAACATTGGTGCCGAGCACTTAAGTCTGTGTTCGAAGGCGGCATGATGAGAGCTGAATGTTCGGTGACACGAGGCGCACGGATGCAGCTTCTCCCCCGTGTGAATCCTCATGTGTTTCACCAGGTCGGACTTTTGCACGAACCCTTTGTCGCACTCCGGACACTTGTGCGGGCGCTCTCCCGTGTGAGTCCTCAGGTGTTTCACCACCGCAGACCGATCGACGAAGCGTTTCTCGCAGAGTCACACTTGTACGGTTTCTCACCCGTGTGAGTTCTCACGTGCTTCACTAAGTCCGAGTTCTGAATGAAAGACTTTGCACACGTGGGACACGGGTAGGGTTTCTCTCCGGTGTGCGTCCTCATGTGTTTCACCAGGGCCGATCTTTGGCTGACTTTCTTGCCGCACACACTGCAGATATGGAGCTGATCTCCGTGAGTCTTCCTGTGGGTTAAGAATACCGAGCGGTGGCTGAACGTCTTACTGCATTCTGGACAAGTGTACGACTGTGTTTTAATCGCTTTTCTCTTGTGTTTAAGCAAAGAGGGAAACTTTTCGAACTGCCCGAAGGCCGAGCGGCCGGAAGATTGTCTTCTTGTTTAATAAGGTGAAGCTTTGGTATCAAACTCTCAGGATGGTCCTCTGATCCCTCCCAGCAGGTGAGTTGATGCTGCGGTCCCGGACTCTGCGGCATGTCGCCCTCGTCAGGTCTGCGATGTGTTTTCTGATGTTTAGACAAAGCCGACTGTTCCACAAAGGTTCGTCCGCATTCTAGGCAGCGATACGGCCTCTCGCCCGTGTGCGTTCGGTAATGCTTCACAAGGTCCGATTTTTGGATGAAGCTCCTGAGACACAGGTTGCACCCGTAGGGTCGTTCTCCTGTGTGGATGCGGAAATGTTTAATGAGCACCGACTTGTGAGTAAAACTTTTTCCGCACACACTACATGGAAATGAACCTTTTACCTCCCTCCGCCTTGTGCGTTAAGGACACCGCATGGTCCAATCTCTCCGAGACTATGACTTCTTTCTTGAGTTTGTCGGCCAGGCACAGTTTTTCTTCATCGTGCCATGTCATGTGTTTAAGGAGCGTCTGGCTCTGACTAAAGTTTTTTCCACATTCTTTGCAGGAGTACGGCTGCGGTCTATTGTGAATCCTGCGGTGTTTCATCAGTGATGACCCCTCGGTGAAGCTCTTGCCGCATTCGAGGCATTGGTACGGCTTCTCTCCTGTGTGGATCCTTCGATGTTTCACTAGGTCGGAGTTCTGGATAAAGCACTTCCCACAGAGCTCACATCGATACGGTTTTTCACCGGTGTGGGTCCTCATGTGTTTCGTCAGAGCAGATTTCTGAACAAAGCCGCGGCCGCACGTGTCACACCTGAAGGGTCGTTCCCCTGTGTGGGTTCTTTGATGTTTTACCAAGTCTGAATTCTGAATGAAATCCTTCCCACACTGTGTACAATGCCAGGGCCGCTCTCCTGTGTGGATTCGCAAATGTTTAACCAAGTCTGAGGTCGTGGGAAGGTCATGGGACAGTGTCTTCCTATATTGTGCATTCTCAGATGCTTCTTCAAGGCCGGTCTATTAGGGAACACACTGACACATTCTGTGCATCGATATGGGGACGCCTCTTCAATTGTATTCTTCTTCAGATTCCCCGGGTCTACAATGACTATCTCATGAAAAGCCGTGGCGGTCGGTGGCTCTTCTACAACGTGAAGCAAGCCATGTTTAATCAAGTCCGCTCTTTGTGTAAACGTCTTCGCGCATTGCTGACACTTATGCGGCTCCTCTCTTCTGTGCGTTCTGCGATGTTTCACTAGTGAAGACCCTTCGGTGAACCTTTTATTACATTCAGGGCAATGATAGGGTTTCTCCCCGGTGTGGATTCTTTGGTGTTTGACTAGGTCTGAATTCTGAATGAAGCTCTTCCCACACTGACCACAGGCGTACGGCCTCTCTCCCGTGTGACTCCTCATGTGTTTTGTCAGGGCCGACCTTTGGACAAAGCCTTTCTCGCACAGAGCACATTTATGTGGCCTTTCCCCCGTGTGGATTCGACCGTGCTTAATTAAAGCAGACTTCTCGGCAAAGGTCTTTTTACATATGTGACAAGTGTAAGGACGTTCCCCGGTGTGGGTCCGACAATGTTTGACGAGATCGGACTTCTGCGTGAAGCTCTTAGAGCATATCGTACAGAGATAGGGCTTGTCCACCGCCTTGTGGCTCCGGATATGCTTCAACAGATCTGACTTCAGATAAAGTCCTTGTTGCACTCGGTGCATTGGAACAGATTGTGTTCACCGTGCACCAGCGTGTGCTTCTGGAAATCGGACCAGTGGCTAAAACTGTGACCACAATCGCCACACAGGTAAGAACTGGAGTCCTTGAGCGGAGGGAGGACAGATGAACGCTGCGGCCTCGTGTGCATTACCTGATGCTTCAACAGATCTGACTTCTGTGCAAACGTCCGATCACACGAGAACAGCTGTAAGGAAGTTCTCCGGAGTGAACTCTTTGGTGCAATACGAGATTTGACTTCTGAGGAAAACCTCTCCCACAGGTCATGCACATGTAGGGCTTTTCCCCCGTGTGTGTTCGCTGGTGTTTGGCTAAGGCAGACCGTTCAGCAAACGTCTTCTCGCAGTGAGCGCACTGGAATGGCTTTTCACCGGTGTGCGTACGGAAATGCTTGACCAGGTCAGATTTCTGGATAAAGCCTTTGTTGCACTGTGAACACTGATGAGGTCTGTCCCCAGTGTGTGTCCTCATGTGCTTCACCAAGTCCGACCTCTGGATGAAGCTCTTGCCGCAATGTAGGCACTTGTAGGATCTTTCTCTCGAGTGCAACATTTGATGTCGGATGAAGGACGTCAAGCGTTTCCACGTCTTCCCACAGTCTGTACACGTGTACTGAGAGTCGGTGGCTCCGCTCGTATCCCCCTGAGAACGTTGTTTATCTGCTGAACTTGCCTCTATCTTCACCTTTTTAGTTTGGTTTCTTCTTTGGGGACGATTTGTAAAGTGTGTTCTCTTGTGTTTAATCAAGGCAGAACTTTCTGCAAAGCTCTTAGGGCAAGAAGAACACTGATACGGCCTTTCCCCGTGTGGATCCGAAGGTGTTTAACAAGGTCAGAATTTTGGATAAAGCCCTTAGAGCAAACGGAGCAGCGATAAGGCCTCTCCCCGGTGTGACTCCTCCGATGCTTAGTTAGAGCAGACCTCTGACTGAACGCCTTGGGACAGTCCAAGCACTTGTACGGTCGCTCACCGCTATGCGTCTTCCGGTGCCGCAGGAGAGCGGTTCGTTCTGAAAAGTTCTTATTACACTCTGAGCAGCGGAACAGCCTCTGTCCTTGCCGGGTTTTCTGCAGTTTGGTCAGATGGCGCTCTTCGCATGAGATGCGATGTCTCTCCACGGCATCGTAGCAACTGAAGCTTTTACCGCAGCAGCTACAAATGTGAGGTTTCTCTTCGGCGACCTCCATGAACGGGTGAGACGGTGGAAGGATCTGGTTTTCATGTTCTAGTCCTTCTTGGTAGATCGTCTGGAGGTCTTGACTGGCCATAAACGTTTCCCAGGCTGCTCCAGCTACAGAAAATAAATAAAAACAAGTTACAAAATGGAAAGCCAAGAGATAAGCGACCGACGGTCTGAAAGACCAAAAACAATAATCTCTCACCTTGGTCTTTACCTCCAGGACAAACTCCGGCCCATGGTTCCTGACTACCTAGAGCTCTAGGCATAATCTCAGGCTTGTACATCTGGTAACCTGCAAACACAAGAAGATGGTGATGGATGGAGAATGTAAATGGTACGTTGGTCATCAAGGTGGATGCATAAAACCAGAAATGGTGGAATAATTTGGACCCATTTTTAACGATCTTTTATACAAGATGTGCAGGTCATTCTAACCAACATACTGTAATTCTGTAAGAAACGCTAACACCAGCTATGTCCCGTTCACACCTAGACCTGCCAAGAAACCTGTAGATATGACAAATAAGAAGTGAACATGTACAGTAGTGTTCAAAATGATAGCAGTCCAATATGACTAACCAGATTATTCACTGTTTTTGCTATAAATTATATCACCATGTATCAAACAATTTACCAGTGGGTGCAGCAGATTCTTAGGCCGGCTTCACACTGCGGGTCCGATCCGAGGCTGTCCGTGTAAACCGGACAACCCCGGACCAGATTTTGGCTCCATAGCAGCCTATGGGGCCGGATAGAAGCCGGATGGCAGCTCTCTGCCATCTGGTTTCTATCTGCCCGGGACAATCCGGAGAGAATTCAGTATTCTCCCACGGACACAACTCTAACATGGGAGCCTATGGGGCCGGATTGCCCCGGTCCGGGAGGATCCGGGAACCGGACCCCTGTGGCTGCACGCCACAGTTGTTTCAGGACCGCGGCTAGCTTCCTGCCAGCCGATGTCCTGATTCATCAGTGGCGGCAGCTGTGTGCGGGTGCACACCGGACCGGAGGGCATACTAGCCCTCCGGTTCTGTGTGCTGATCCAATCCGGGACTGTCAAGTTCACCCCGACAGCCTCGGATCGGATCTGACCCGCAGTGTGAAGCCGGCCTAAGGAAACCACCAGACTCCGCATTCATGATCAGTTTTTGAGTTTGTGCATTTGAATTATTAATTGAATGGGGGGGGGGGAGGGTGTTCATAATAATAGCAGTGTGGAGTTCAATTAGTGTGGTCAATCATTCTGTGGAGAAACAGCTGTGAATCAGGTGGCCCTTATTTAAGGGTGAAGCAGCACATGTTGTACATGCATTTCTCCTGGAAAGCCTGAGAATTATGGGTCGTTCCAGACATTGTTCAGGAGAACTGCGAACTTTGATTAAAAATGTGATTGTAGACGGTAAAACTTATAAAGAAGAGCAGACAATGATCGGCTGTTCAGCTACAATGATCTCCAATGCTTTACAATGGAAAACCAGACAGACGTGGAAGAAAGCGGAAGACGACCATCGAATGGATGGAAGAATATCCAGAATGGCAGAGACTCAGCCAATGATCAGCTCCAGGATGAGTAAAGACGTCTCAAGATACCATTGAGGACTGTGACAGAGGAGAAGACGCCGGCGTGAAGATCATCTATCTACAACTGCAGTCGTGGATTATAGCCGCAGACTCCGGGGTTGTAATTTCCAGAATTTACATCTCGGCACAGACGTGAGATTTTATGTTCAGGAATGAGCTATTAATCTCCACTCGTACACGGTCAGGTCAGGGGTTTCACCTAAGGGCAGCGCGCTGTGGGAATTGTCAGTCATCACCGTCTTGTACAGTTCTGTCTGCATCAGGCTCAGGCGTCGCCATTCTTTCTGTGAGAAATAAAACATCAAATGTGAACAGAACCTAATGAGAGAGGAGCAGGAACAGCAATGGGTGTGATGCAATGTTATTGGAGGAATATGCGGAGGACGCACCGTTATGGGAAGGGGGGGGATGAGATCTGCGGAGGACACACCGTTATAGGGGGAGATCTGCGGAGGACACACAGTTATAGGGGGGAGATCTGCAGAGGACACACAGTTATAGGGGGGAGATCTGAGGAGGACACACAGTTATAGGGGGGAGATCTGAGGAGGACACACAGTTATAGGGGGGAGATCTGCGGAGGAGACAGTTATAGGGGGGAGATCTGCGGAGGACGCACCGTTATGGGAGGGACCTGCGGAGGATGCACAGTTATGGTGGGGGACCTGCGGAGGATGCACCGTTATGGGGGGGACCAGACGAGGATGCACCATTACGGTGGGATCTGGGAGGACCTTTATGGGGGGGGAAGGGGGGGGGGGAGATCTGCGGAAGATGCACCGCTATAGGGGATCTGCAGAGGATGCGCCGTTATGGGGTGGATCTATGGAGGAGACCCCATTATGGGAGGATCTGCGAAGGCTGCACTGTCTGGGGGGGGGGGTTGGGGGACAGTTATGGGGAGGATCTGCGGAGGAAGCACCATTATGGGGGAACCTGCAGAGGACACACCATTAATGGGGGGACCTGTGGAGGATGCACCGTTATGGGGGAAGGGATTTGCGGAGGATGCAGAGTTATTGGGGGGGATTTGCGGAGGATGCACTATTACGGGGGGGACCTGTGGAGGACACACGGTTATGGGAGGGACCTGTGGAGGACGCACAGCTATGGGGGGGGGGGGATTTGCGGAGGACGCACCGTTATGGGGGGGGGATTTGCAGAGGATGCAGAGTTATGGGGGGGACCTGCGGAGGATGCAGAGATATTGAGGGGGACTCGCGATGACGATAGGGACTGCAGGATGCCGTTATGGGGGGATCTGTGGAGGATGCACCGTTATGGGGGGGATATTTGTGGAGGATGCACCGTTATGGGGGGGATATTTGTGGGGGAGCACCGTTATGGGGGGGATATTTGTGGAGGACGCACCGTTATGGGGGAACCTGCGGAGGACGCACCGTTATGGGGGACCTGGGAGGATGCACGTTATGGGGAGGGATTTGCGAGGATCACCATTAGGGGGGGGGGGGGGATATTTGCGGAGGACGCACCGTTATGGGAGGTCAATGGCAGTTTCCCAGTGACGCCGGAGATATTATACGTTACACGACGCTTTCTCACCTCACCATACAGTCGGTGCTCGGTACCTGATTCCTGGCCGCCATGACACTTGCTCTTATAGATGAGCCGCAGCCCCGGGAGGAACAAAGGAAGAGTATACCGGGAGGGGGCGTGTATTATCGGTGAACGCTGCACGGCATTCTGGGGGATGGAGTTCTACGCCGCTCTGAGCGTCTACCCGCCCACAATTCTCTGACTACACATCCCACAATGCAGTGCGGGGACCTTACAGCTGGTGCCCTACGGTAGCCCCGCCCACAATGCTCTGACTACACATCCCACAATGCAGTGCGGGGGACCTTACAGCAGATGCCCTACGGTAGCCCCGCCCACAATGCTCTGACTACTCATCCCACAATGCAGTGCGGGGACCTTACAGCGCATGCTCTGCGGTAGCCCCGCCTCCTGTGGTGTTTTGTGGCGCTGAGGCAGGTTCCCGCGCTCAGTGTGAGGGCTGAGCCCTCAGGTGCGGAGGCGCCTCCTGTGTGGGGGGCGGTCTGTGCTCCTCACTATGGCGTTTATACACTGTGTGAGGGCGGCCCCGAGGAGCTCAGCAGCTTCTCTATACAGTACATCACACACGTCACGTCTCTTCCTGCTTATTTGCTGTGGGAAGCTCCATGTTATCTGATAATTTACCCATAAATAGGGGAGAAGCCCCTTTCCTCCCTGTTTTTGGACCTTGGTTCTGTGACTCTTTGGTTCGGGGCGAAATGTGAATAAAACCTCCAATTTCTTATTTTCCTGTCACAATATGACGAATGTTACATACGTGGTGCTGGCGGGTTTATATATGTTACCGTGATTTCAGCACTTCATTGTATTCTTATGGCGGAGGTGCGGGAACCGGCGACACTCTGGGGCGTTCATTTTTATCTTTTAGGTTATGTAATGAGCTACATTTATGTATTATTTATTTTGTTACGGATGTATTTTTGTATTAACCGTCCACCCTTATTTTTAGCCCCCTCGTCTGATCACCTACCATATTTTGCGGAATATAAGACACACCCCAAAATTAAAGGAGAAAAATATGGGAAAACAATAATTTTTATTGTAAATATGGGAGTCCGTCTTACAGAATAAATAAAGCTTAACGGTGGAGCAGAGTCGACCCTTCAGGGCGATGGCATGGTGCAGGTCCTGGACAAGGGGTGTCCTGTCAGAGGGCGGCAGGAGCTATTGATCACTTGTCTGTGGGCTTCAGGGAAATGGCAGCAGTGTAAGGCAGGAGCTATTGATCTGAAACAGGGCTTCAGGGAAATGGCGGCAGTGTAAGGCAGGAGCCATTGATCTCCTGGCCCAGGGCTTCAGGGAAATGGCGGCAGTGTAAGGCAGGAGC
The DNA here is from genome assembly GCA_033576535.1 of Allobates femoralis. Taxonomy (NCBI): domain Eukaryota; kingdom Metazoa; phylum Chordata; class Amphibia; order Anura; family Aromobatidae; genus Allobates; species Allobates femoralis. The sequence continues at coordinate 568,523,488 of JARQOC010000005.1, read as the reverse complement.
CATTGATCTCCTGGCACTGGGTTTTAGGGAAATGGCAGCAGTGTAAGGCAGGAGCTATTGATCGCTTGTTGGTGGGCTTCAGGGAAATGGCGGCAGTGTAAGGCAGGAGCCATTGATCTCCTGGCACTGGGTTTTAGGGAAATGGCAGCAGTGTAAGGCAGGAGCTATTGATCGCTTGTTGGTGGGCTTCAGGGAAATGGCGGCAGTGTAAGGCAGGAGCCATTGATCTCCTGGCACAGGGCTTCAGGGAAATACGAGACTGGAGCCAATGATCTCCTGGCACAGGGCTTCAGGGAGATGGTGACAGTGCAAGTCAGGAGCCATTTATTTCCTGGCACTGGGCTTCAGGGAAATGGCAACAGTGCAAGGCAGGAGGCAATGATCCAAAGATCTCCTGGCACTGGGCTTCAGGGAAATGGTGGCAGTTCAATGCATGAGCCATTGATCTTCGGGCATAGGGCTTCAGGGAAATGGTGGCAGTGCAAGGCAGGAGTCCTTAATCTCCTGGCACTGAGATTCAGGGAAATGGAAGCAGTGCAAAGCAAGAGCCATTAATCTACCAGCCATGAGCTTCAGGAAAATGTTGGCAGTGCGAGGCAGGAGCCATTGATCTCCCAGAGGTGCGCTTCAGGGAAATGCGGGCGCTGTGAGGCTGGAGTCATTGATCTCTCAGTGGTGAGTTTCAGAAATGTGGGCGATGTGAGGCTGCAGCCATTGATATTACAGTGGTGGGCGTCAGAGAAGTGTGGGCACGGTCATGCTGGAACCATTGATATCTCGGCAGTGGGCTACAGGCAAATGTGGGCACTGTCATGCTGGAGCTATTGATATCCTGGCTGCGGGCTTCAGGGAAATGTGGGTGCTGCGAGACTGGAGCCACAGATCTCCCTGCGGTGGACTTCAGGAATGTGGGCACCCCAAGGCTGGAGCCATTGATCTCCTGGCTGAGGGCTTCAAGAAAATGTGGGTGTTCCGAGGCTGGAACCATTGATTTCCCAGCGGTAGGCTTCTGGGAAATTTGGGCGCTGTGAGGCTGGAGCCATTGATTGCCCAGAGCCAGGCTCAGGAAATTCAGGAGCCTTGGGCCTGGAGCCACTGATCTTCCAGCGGTGGTCTTCAGGGAAATAGTACATGCGCAGACTGAGATATCTCCTCGACACTGAGCAAAGATCTAAATCTGCGCATTCGCCTCATTTGGTGCCATTTCCCTGAAGCTCACCACCAGGAAATCAATGGCTCCTGCCTCGTACTGCTAGGACACGCTCTCCTCCCTGCCCACTCCTTCCTGCAGTGACGTCTCTGCCTCCTGTGACCCCCATTCCCCTGCCACTATGTACCCCCGGTAAGAAGATACAATCGGACTGACACATTCCCATTTTCCTCCCAAATTGGGGGGGGGCCCTCTATGGTCAGCAGCTGGACACTCCTCCAGGAACATGCAACTTGTTGAATTATAAGGTCAGGTATGAAAATATATATATAAAAATACCTATTTTAATTATAATCTCACACAAAACTCCAAAAATGGACAAAACTGTTGGCACCTTTCCAAAATTGTGGGTAAAGCACTTTGTTTCCAGCATGTGACGCTCGTTCACACTCACCTATGGGAGGTAACAGGTGTGGGCAATATAAAAATCACACCTGAAACCAGATAAAAAGGGGAGAAGTTGCCTCAATCTTTGCATTGTGTGCCACACTAAGCATGGAGGACAGAAAGAGGAGAAGAGGACAGTCTGAGGACGCAAGAAACAAAAATGGGTGAAAAAGATCAACAATCTCAAGGTTACAAGTCCATCTCCAGAGATCTTGATGTTCCTTTGTCCACGGTGCGAAAGATAAAGAGAATTTTGTTTACGTACCGTAAATTCTTTTTTCTTGAATCATCAATGGGAGACCCAGACAATGGGGTTTAGGGCACTGCCCTCCGGAGGCCACACTAGGTACTACAAGAACTGTAGACACCGCCCCCTCCGCTTATAAACCCCTACCGCAGGGAACATCCTCAGTTTGGTCCATAAGCTGCGAGGAGACAACAGAAAACCACACCCGAAACCTCGGGAAGACACCGTGAACAGACGGGTCAAAAACCCGGATAAACTGCCCCAACAGGGGACAGATCAACCGTAACATACAACGGAACACTGGGTGGGTGCTGGGTCTCCCATTGATGATTCAAGAAAAAAGAATTTACGGTACGTAAACAAAATTCTCTTTTTTCTGATCATCATAATGGGAGACCCAGACAATGGGGATGTCCTAAAGCAATACCCCAGGGCGGGAAAAAGTTCCTCAAAAGACGTTTGCATACGGGGTCCCCGTCAAAGGTGGGCAACCGCCGCCTGGAGGACCCGCCTGCCCAAACTTGCATCCGCAGAGGCATGGGCATGCACCATATAGTGCTTAGAGAAGGTGTGTAGGCTGGACCAAGTGGCCGCCTGACACACCTGCAGAGCAGAGGCGCGATGTCGCAAGGCCCAGGAGGCACCGACAGCTCTTGTCGAGTGTGCCTTCAAGCCTACCGGAAGAGGCAAACCAGAAGACCGGTAAGCCTCTTGAATGGGTGCCTTGATCCATCTGGCCAAGGTTGATTTTGACGCCGCTGACCCCTTACAGCGACCTGCCGTCAGTACGAACAAGGAGTCCGAACTCCGGAAGGAGGCAGTTCTGGACACATAAATGCGTACAGCCCGTACGAGGTCCAGAGTGTGGAGGTCGCGCTCAATCTGATGAACAGGAGCGGGACAAAATGATGGGAGCACAATCTCCTGGTTCAAATGAAAAGTGGAAACCACTTTTGGTAGGAATTCCGCCCGCGGGCGCAATACCACCTTGTCTTGGTGAACCACCAGAAAGGGTGACTTGCACGATAGTGCCGCCAGTTCAGAGACCCGTCTCAGGGACGTAATAGCCACCAGAAAGACCACTTTCTGTGACAAATAAGAAAGAGAGACTTCTCTCAATGGCTCAAAAGGTGGTTTCTGCAAAGCCGCCAAGACCATGTTGAGATCCCAAGGGTCCAGAGGTCGCCTATACGGCGGAACCACTCGAGACACCCCTTGGAGAAATTGACGAACCTTCGGGAGGAGCGCCAAGCGCCTGTCGAACAATACAGACAGCGCTGATACCTGACCCTTCAGAGAACTGAGGGAAAGGCCCAACTCCAAACCTGACTGCAAAAAAGCCAATAGGGTCGGGATCGACAAAGGCCAAGGTACATGTCCCCCAGAGGAGCACCAAGCGAAAAAGACTTTCCACGTCCTGTGGTAAATCTTCCGCGACGTGGGCCTTCTAGCTCTGTTCATGGTGGAAACCACCGCAGGAGAGAAACCCCTGGATGTTAAGAGCCAGGCCTCAAGAGCCATGCAGTCAATCTGAGGGCCCTGGAATTGGGGCGGAAGGGGCCCTGCGCGAGAAGATCTGCGCGGTCTGGAAGAGCCCACCGGTGTCCGCCGGACAGTTGCCACAGATCCGGATACCAGGACCTCCTCGGCCAATCCGGAGCCACTAGAATGGCTGCGTGACATTCTGTTTTGATTTTCCACAGGACCTTGGGCATCAGTGCCAGGGGCGGGAAAACATATGGCAGGTGAAAATCTGACCAACTCAGGACTAGAGCATCTGCTCCCAGAGACTGAGGGTCCCACGATCTCGCCATGTATTGTGGCACCTGATGATTCAGCCGGGAGGCCATCAGATCCAAATCCGGGGTCCCCCATCTGATGCAGATGTCCCGGAAGACGTCCGGATGGAGAGACCATTCTCCGGCGTCCATCCCCTGTCGGCTCAGGTAATCTGCCTCCCAATTCTCGACACCTGGGATGTAGACTGCGGAAATCAAGCAGCTGTTGGCTTCCACCCATGATAGAATGCGGTGGACTTCCGCTAGAGCCTGTGCACTCCTGGTTCCTCCTTGGTGATTTATATAGGCGACAGTCGTCGCATTGTCGGACTGAACCCGAATCGGTTGTCCGGATAGGAACACCCGAAAGGCCAGGAGTGCCAGATAGACCGCCCTGAGCTCCAGCACGTTGATCTGCAACGTTGTCTCTGAACGTGTCCAGAGACCTTGAGCTCTGTGGTGTAAGAACACCGCGCCCCAGCCCTTCAGGCTGGCGTCGGTGGTCACCACTAACCACGATGGCTTCAGGAAGGATCGTCCCTTCGACAAGTGACTCGGCTGAAGCCACCACTGCAGAGCATCCCTGGTCGGCTGGGAGAGGACCACCAGCTGATTCAGAGAGGACGTCCTCTTGTCCCACCTCTGGAGGATTTCCAGTTGCAGAGGACGGAGGCGAAACTGTGCGAAGGGCACCGCCTCTATTGCTGCCACCATGCGTCCCACCAGCTTCATCAATACCCGTAGGGATGAATGAGGTGATCTGAGGAGATCGTGTACTCCTGACTGAATGGCCAGTTGTTTGGCTCGTGGTAGGGACACTAGAGCAGAATCCGTGTGGAAGTCCATTCCCAGATACGTCAGTGACTGGGTTGGAACCAGGGTGGACTTCTGGATGTTGAGAAGCCACCCGAACTGCTCCAGAGACTGCATGGTCGCCTGCAGGCTCCGCTGACACAGGTGTTCCGATGGCGCTCTGACCAGCAGGTCGTCTAAATAAGGAATGACGGCGTGTCCCTGCGCATGCAGTAAGGCCATCATCGATGCCATCACTTTCGTGAACACCCGGGGAGCCGAGGCCAACCCGAAGGGCAGCGCCACGAATTGGAAATGCTCTTCCCCCACTGCGAATCTCAACCATCGTTGATGAGACGGTGCAATGGGCACGTGAAGGTAAGCGTCGCGGATGTCTATGGACGCTAGGAAGTCGCCCTGCGACACAGCCGCGATCACGGAGCGCAGGGATTCCATGCGGAACTTCCGAACCAACACATGACGGTTGAACCGCTGGAGGTCCAGAACCGGGCGGAAGGAGCCGTCCTTCTTCGGGACGATAAAGAGGTTGGAGTAAAAACCCTTGAACCTCTCCCCAGTGGGAACTGGGACCACCACTCCGTCTCTGCGGAGTCCCTCCAACACCAGATAAAAAGCCTGAGCCTTTTCTGGAGATGGGACAGACCGATGGAATCGGTGTGCGGGCTGAGATGACAGCTCTATCCTGTATCCTCTGGAGACTACGTCTCGAACCCACTGATCTTGGATGTGGAGTCGCCATTTGTCTTGAAATTGAGACAGGCGACCCCCAACCTGTGGGGAGGCAGGAAGAGGGAGCGAGTCATGCGGAAGTGGGTTTGGGAGCGGCAGCTGTTGTACCTGCCGACTTCTTCTGGCGACTCTTGGGACGCCACTGCTGAGAAGTTTTGGCCCCACGGTCCGCGCGAGCGGAAGACGCTGACGGCTGTGAGCTGGGACGAAAGGACCACTGTTTAGGGTTCCTTTTCACAGTATACCTAGGCTTAGGTCTGTTCTGTGGAATCTTGGACTCCGTAGAGTCTTTTATCAACTTGTCCAGCTCTGCACCAAACAGCCTGTCACCAGAGAAGGGAAGATTCTGCAGAATCTTCTTTGACGTGGCATCTGAGTCCCATAGACGTAGCCACAACAATCTGCGGATCGCGATCGCATTGGCCGAAGCCACAGCTGAGCGAGAGGCAGTCTCCAGGGACGCCGTCCTGGCATAATCTGCATAGGCTTTTGCTCTCTCTGTAAGTGCCAGGACTTCAGAGTTGAAACCTGCCAGGTCCGCAATACCATCCAGACAGGATGTGATCGCCTGCAGAGTCCAGACCGCAGCAAAACTCGGGGCAAATGACGACCCCACAGCCTCATAAGACGACTTGGCGAGTTGTTCGACCTGTCTGTCTGTCGCATCCTTCAGTGAGGAGCTATCAGAGGCAGAGAAAAGGGAGCGTGCAGCAATCCTGGTCATGGAAGCGTCCACTTTCGGGGACTGCGACCACTCCTGAAGCACCTCCTGAGGAAAGGGAAAGCGGTTGTCCTTGGATTTGCGGACATAACGCCGTCCAGGGTGTACCCTGGGAGCTCTAACCACCCTTTCAAAGTTAGTGTGGTCCAAAAAGGAACCACATGGTCTAGCCTCAGGTTGTAACCACTGATAGACCTCCTTCGGGTGAACGGCTGTCTCCTGAGGGGGTAACCCGAGGCGTAAAGTCTCGTTGATGGAGGACACCAGATCCTCCACCCCTTCAGCTGGTTCAGACACCGACCCGAGGGTTGAACCCCCATCATCCTCGTCACCGTCAGAGTGACGCTCCTCCTCAGAGAGGATCTGGAGCTCGGGTGAATCATCACGGCGAGCCCGCTTAAGGGGTCTCACGGTGGAAGATGGAGACACCCGGGGGTAGCTTGAAGGAGTAACTGGAGCATCCAGTCTCCTTGTTAGTGCCTCCAGGGATTGCGACATGGAGGACAATTGGGACAACAGAGAAGCATTAATCTCGCTTTGTTTTTCCCATGGCCCTGGGATCACCTGAACCTCAGGGTAAAGCACCGGAGCTGCTGCCTCAGCAGTGACAGTCCGGGCGTCTGGACGTCCGCAATTATTGCAGGACCCATCCACCAGTGTCCCTTTGCATGTAGCACAGACAGGTGTGGTACTGGCCGCCTTAGCAGCGCCTTTCTTCCCTGAGGACATACCCACGGTAGGGGAATATCAAACAGGAGAAAAATCACCGGAAACCGGTGGCTTACCGACCGCTGCACAGCGGTGGTGAAGGGAGCGGTGTGTGTGTGGCCTCCGCGAGGAAAGAAGACCTGGTCTCCCCTGGAGTGCAGCAGAGCAGTCTCCAACGATCCCAGCAGGAAAGTGAGGGGAAAAGATGGCCGCCGCTGTAGAAGCAGAGGGCGGGGCCGAAACACGCGGGAAGCACACACACACGCCCATCCAGGTCACATGGGCCGCTCCACATCTCTCCCGGCCGCCATTACAATAATGTAAGCGCCGGAGCCCGCAGCGCGGGAGGTATAAACATAAATACCCAGGCTCACAGACAAAGTCTGAAGCCCACAGCCGCAGCCCCTGTGACACACAGGGCGGTCAGCCAGGGTGACCCCAGCACAGGGTCACCGCCAGACCCGAAGGCAACGCGCGGTCTGAGTGTCATGAACACACTAGTGCCAGACACTGCCCCCAGGCACACCGGAGACACCGTGAGTATCTCAGTGCCGGTCCGGTCTGTAAGCACCATATCATGGGAGGCCTCGGACGGGGGTTCAGCACCAGTCCGGTCTGTAAGCACCATTTAGGGAGGCCTCGGACTGGGCTGGCTCTAGTCCGGTCTGTAAGCACCATTTAGGGAGGCCTCGGACGGAGCGGAGCTGTGCAAGGCTCCTATCTCCCACTTCCCAGAGCCCCCAGGGGGGATGGGAAGGAGCACGGCAGCGTACCGGGAGACACAGTGTGCCCAGGCACTAGGCCCTCCGGTACCTCGACCTGCGTGTTCCCCGAAGGTTAACAGGGAGACTGCCGGAGGTCCCTGACTGGGACCTTCTTTTACCTTGTCTTCATACGCCATCACGAAAGCTGTGAGAATGCAATGAAGTGCAAGCAAAGCGTGTGGTACCTCCGAGCACACTAAGTTTAAAACTGAGGATGTTCCCTGCGGTAGGGGTTTATAAGCGGAGGGGGCGGTGTCTACAGTTCTTGTAGTACCTAGTGTGGCCTCCGGAGGGCAGTGCCCTAAACCCCATTGTCTGGGTCTCCCATTATGATGATCAGAAAAAGAAGTTTACAAACCCTGGCACTGTAGCTAATCTCCCTGAACGTGGACATCAGAAGAAAACTGACGAAAGGTTTCAGCATAGTCCGGATGGTGGGTACGCCTCAATCAAGTTACATAGAAATTCAAGCTGTCCTGCAGGCTCAGGGTGATCAGTGTCAGCACGGACTATCTGTCCACATGTGAACGACATGACATGCTATGGAGGAGACCCAGGAGAACCCACTGCTGACACACAGACAGAAAAGCCAAAATCAGAATAAATGAGTTGGAAGTGACCTTCTAATCTGATCTAACCCCCCTGCTCAAAGCAGGATTCACTAAATCATCCCAGTCAGATGTGAGTCCAGCCTCTGTTTAAGGAAAACTCGCCACCTCTGGTGTCCGCCTGTTCCACTCGCTGTTCACCCTCATTGTCAAAAAGATTTATCAATATCTAATCTGTGTTTCCTCCTATTCAGTGTCATAAATGTACAAGAGTCATCAAAATCCTTCTGGTAAAGTGCCCTGTGGACAGATGAGACCAAAATAGAGACTCTGCAGTTTACTGAAAACAGAATGAGGCCGACAAATTAGAAAACACAGCACCTACAGTCACATATGGGGGAGGGCAGAGAAAAGAGCACAGGACCCCAGTCACATATGGGGGATGTCAGAGAAAAGAGCACAGGACCTACAGTCACATATGGGGGAGGGAGAGAAAAGAGCACAGGACCTACAGTCACATATGAGGGAGGACAGAGAAAAGAGCACAGGACCTACAGTCACATATGGGGGATGTCAGAGAAAAGAGCACAGGACCTACAGTCACATATGAGGGAGGACAGAGAAAAGAGCACAGGACCTACAGTCACATATGGGGGAGGGCAGAGAAAAGAGCACAGGACTTACAGTCACATATGGGGGAGGGCAGAGAAAAGAGCACAGGGCCTACAGTCACATATAGGGGAGGACAGAGAAAAGAGCACAGGACCTACAGTCACATATGGGGGAGGGCAGAGAAAAGAGTACAGGACCCACAGTCACATATGGGGGAGATCAGAGAAAAGAGCACAGGACCTACAGTCACATATGGGGGAGGGCAGAGAAAAGAGCACAGGACCCCAGTCACATATGGGGGATGTCAGAGAAAAGAGCACAGGACCTACAGTCACATATGGGGGAGGGGAGAGAAAAGAGCACAGGACCTACAGTCACATATGAGGGAGGACAGAGAAAAGAGCACAGGACCTACAGTCACATATGGGGGATGTCAGAGAAAAGAGCACAGGACCTACAGTCACATATGAGGGAGGACAGAGAAAAGAGCACAGGACCTACAGTCACATATGGGGGAGGGCAGAGAAAAGAGCACAGGACTTACAGTCACATATGGGGGAGGGCAGAGAAAAGAGCACAGGGCCTACAGTCACATATAGGGGAGGACAGAGAAAAGAGCACAGGACCTACAGTCACATATGGGGGAGGGCAGAGAAAAGAGTACAGGACCCACAGTCACATATGGGGGAGATCAGAGAAAAGAGCACAGGACCTACAGTCACATATGGGGGAGGGCAGAGAAAAGAGCACAGGACCCCAGTCACATATGGGGGATGTCAGAGAAAAGAGCACAGGACCTACAGTCACATATGGGGGAGGGGAGAGAAAAGAGCACAGGACCTACAGTCACATATGAGGGAGGACAGAGAAAAGAGCACAGGACCTACAGTCACATATGGGGGATGTCAGAGAAAAGAGCACAGGACCTACAGTCACATATGAGGGAGGACAGAGAAAAGAGCACAGGACCTACAGTCACATATGGGGGAGGGCAGAGAAAAGAGCACAGGACTTACAGTCACATATGGGGGAGGGCAGAGAAAAGAGCACAGGGCCTACAGTCACATATAGGGGAGGACAGAGAAAAGCGCACAGGACCTACAGTCACATATAGGGGAGGGCAGAGAAAAGAGTACAGGACCCACAGTCACATATGGGGGAGGGGAGAGAAAAGAGCACAGGACCTACAGTCACATGAGGGGAGACAGAGAAAAGAGCACAGGACCTACAGTCACATATGGGGGATGTCAGAGAAAAGAGCACAGGACCTACAGTCACATATGAGGGAGGACAGAGAAAAGAGCACAGGACCTACAGTCACATATGGGGAGGCAGAGAAAAGAGCACAGGACTTACAGTCACATATGGGGGAGGCAGAGAAAAGAGCACAGGGCCTACAGTCACATATAGGGGAGGACAGAGAAAAGAGCACAGGACCTACAGTCACATATGGGGGAGGGCAGAGAAAAGAGTACAGGACCCACAGTCACATATGGGGAGTTCAGAGAAAAGAGCACAGGACCGATAGTCACATATGGGGAGGTCAGAGAAAAGTACAAGGACCTACTGTCACATATGGAGGAGGTCAGAGAAAAGACCACAGGACCTACTGTCACATATGGAGTAGATGTTTGGTGGACGGTCACAATATCCAAAAAGGGCTACGATTTCAACAAGGCGGTGGCAGAGTCATGTTTTGGGCTGGAATCATGGGTAGAGGGGGGCACTGAAGTAGTGAAAATAAGCTCAGCAAACAGCTTCTGACTGACCAATTTCTTCTATGGTACAAAAAAACACTGTGTCCATCTGTAGCAAAAATCATCTTCATGCTGACAATGCTCCATCTCATGCTGCAAAGCAAACCTTAATCATTGGCTGTTATGGGCATAAATGGGAGAAATCCAGTGTGGCCGCCAGCCTCACCAACCTCAGCTCTATAGAGAACCTTTGGAGTATCCTCCAGAAAAAGATCCATGAGGGTGGGAGGCAGAACATACCCAAACCGCAGCTCTGACATCCTGCAAAGAAATTCAATCAGAAACTCTCCAAAAACTCAAGTGATATCAAAGAAGAGTCCCATGTCACATGTAATTTAACTGATAAAAATTTGATAATGAAAAAACAGCTTAAATGTATTACATTTGTTTCTTTAATGCTGGGAAACTCAAAACCCCTTATAACATGTTTGGAACTTTGGTAATAAGATGGAACAGTTGCACTGTAATATTTGTAGGATTGGCTAAAAAAACGTGAGTTTACTCTTAAAAGGTAACCTGGCCCACCCAGTGTTTTTCCCCTATAACCTGCAGCTACCACCAGTATGCTCTTATTTTACAGCTTTTCTAGAATCTAGAATGAGCAGGGAGGGAGAGGAATGCAAGTACAACGTGGATTTATTTCACATCGACTGACCGTTCTACAGGGTCCACAATGGACCAATGGACATGGAACGCAGGACAACGTGTGAGTTTCTTCACACGACTGGCCGCATTCTAACAGGTCCCACATGGATCCATGGACAAGTGAATGCAGGACGACTGTTTCACCGTCGACTAGCGCTTGTACAGGGTCCACATGGGACCCATGGACATGGAATGCAGGACGATCTGTTTCAATCGATTAGCGCTTCTACAGGTCCACATGGACCCTTGACATGGAATCCCAGGACGACTGTTTTCACATCGACTAGCCTTCTTACAGTCCACATGGACCATGGACATGGGAATGCAGGACGACTGTTTCACATCGACTGCGCTTCTACAGGTCCACATGGACCATGGACATGGAATGCAGGACGACTGTTTCACATCGACTAGCGCTTCTACAGGTCCACATGGACCTGTAGAAGCGCCAGTGGATGTGAAACTGTCACAGTCGTCCTGCAATCCTCTCCCTACCTGCTCATTCACCTCATGGACCCTTAATTAATAAAGCTGCAACTGCACTTCATCCACCCGAGTACCAGCTCTATAACTTCAGCATGTAAGGGCTTACTGCTGGCTGCCGCAGCTTATATGGGAAAACTGGTGATAGGTTCCCTTTAACACTTGAGGATTTGACCATTATACTGACTCCAAAGAAATATAGCATTCCCATCACATAGGGCATATACATCACAGGAGACATGTGGGCTGCTGCTGCAGTCAGTGTCCATAGGACTGGAGTGCAGAGGACGCAGACTCTGCCCCCAAAGTATGACTTAACACTGGCCATCATCAGGACGTAACACCAGTGTTGTGCAGTGCTCACCCCACACAGAGCAATTAACAAGACTCTGCTCTGCACAATGGCTGGGTCGGAGGAGGGCGAGCACTAACATATTTTACACATCACAAGTACAAACGTTTTATAAAGCGGTGAAAGGGCAGTAACCTCCTTACACAGCACACTACTACCCCCAGTGTAGATCCCACTTAGGGTCAATCTTCCCGCTCAGACTTCACACATGGATGCTTGCAGTGCCCCCAAGCCTGCACCCTGCATTACCAAGGGCCTGTTCCCTCAATTCACTTTAGGCCTGCAGAAATGCCATGTCCGCAGATCACCCAAGCTAAATGTGCTGAAAACTAGATAAGGTAATCAGTCTTCTCACTCTGCACTACATATTTGGATAACGAATTACTATAATGCACCCCCCAAAGCAGATACACAGTGTACATCACTGCTAGCAAAGTCTAAACGGCTGCCAGCAGCTACGAGCACACAATAAAAGAGAACACAGTCGCCTCTGTATACACCGAGGTCTGCAAACATTTCGGCTGGACCATTATTGTAAATATGAACCTGGAGTATATGTCACCTCCACCGCATTGTAGATTGTAAGCTCTTTCGAGCAGGGTCGTAATTTTTGCTTCAATTATTGTATTTTTTATACTTCGGTTACTGATGACTGTTTGTATATGAACCTCTGAATAGAGAAGTGCTGCAGAATGTTGTCACTATATAAAGTGAATTATTAAATATATGAAAGGCAAAATTATATTATACCTCTGAATTGGCCACTATGCACCAAGTACCTTCATTTTATGTGTGCCCACCAGCCACAACAAGGCAACATCTCTCCTGTTGAGCTGTAGGACAGCCGCGCCCTGCTCCATGTACCCCCTTGTCTTTTGTTTGGTTGCTCTATACAGCAGTCGTTCATCCGATGTGTGACGCTTTACATTTCGGGACTGGAAAGAGGACGGGAGGGTGGTGGACGGAAGAGAGGGTAGGTGGAAGGTAGGGAGGGAAGCAGGGCTGTCGGAATCGGAGCCTATTTTGCCAGTCTGAGTTCGAGTCGGTAGAAAATGGACTAACTCCAACTCCTAAAATTTATAATAAATTGGGTCCAGTAGTTCAATGCAGAATGTGCTAAATATTATGAATTATTATTATGTGCTATCTAAATATCTTGATTATTGTATCATAATGATGAAAGCCTGATGTTCACATTATAATACAATACATTTATCACTTAAACACGAGCCGTATATGAAGGAGTTGGAGTCCAGGAAATTCAGGAGTCGGGAGTTGGAGTCGGTGGTTTGGACATACCAACCACAGCCCTGGAGGGAGGGCGGACGGAAGGTAGGGCTGCGGGAGGGCGGGCGAAAGGTAGGGCTGACGAAGGGTCAGGCTGGCGGTAGGGAGGCGGGCGGGCAAAAAGGTAGGTAGGGCAGGAGGGAGGACGAAAGGTAGGGCAGGCGGTAAGGCGGGCGAAAGGTAGGGAGGGCAAAAAGGTAGGTAGGGCGGGCAAAAAGGTAGGTAGGGCGGGAGGGAGGACAAAAGGTAGGGCAGTGGGGAGGGCGGGCAAAAGGTAAGGCAGGCGGGAAGGTGGCGAAAGTAGGGCTGGCGCAAGGGCAGGCGAAAGGTAGGTAGGGTGGGCAAAAAGGTAGGTAGGGCGGGAGGGAGGACAAAGGTAGGGAAGGCAGGGCGAAAGGTAGGCAGGGGAGGGTGGGCGAAAGGTAGGGCGTGCAAAAAGGTAGGTAAGGCGAGCAAAAAGGTAGGTAGGGCAGAGGACAAAAGGTAGGTAGGGTAGGAGGGAGGACGAAAGGTAGGGCAGGCGGGAGGCGGGTGAAAGGTAGGGTCGGGCAAAAAGGTAGGTAGGTCGGGCAAAAAGGTAGGTAGGCGGACGAAAAAGGTAGGTAGGGCGGACGAAAAGGTAGGTAGGGCGGACGGAAAAGGTAGGTCGGGCGAAAAGGTAGGTAGGGTGGGAGGACGAATGGTAGGGCAGGCGGGAGGGCAGACAGAAGGGCGGGAGAGGGGGAACGAGGTCCAAACAGCCCAGGACCCTCTCACAACAGAAAATAAAGTAGTGACAACATTTTCTGAAGATTTAACTCTGCTGTAACATTTCGAATATATAAGAAAACTAGAAAAGAAACAATACAAAAAACTCATCCTTTATTGCATGAAAAGATTTAAAATATCCATTCATCTAACGAGAAGAAGATGATCACAGCGAGAATAAAACTCCAGGTCAATCCATTCACATCCATTATCTCAGCGAATCGCTAACAGCTTTTCCTTACTAATTCTTCATGCTAAACGTTTTCCAGGAACAGCCCTGGATGTCAGGATTCAGTAACAGGTCCCATCGGGACGAAGGGAAAAAAAAAAAAAAAAAAAGTCTTACCTAAGGGGATTTCATTGTAGAAAACTAGAAATGTTTGTTTTAGCTTTTAAAAATAAAAACTTTAAATAAAAAAAAAAAAAAAATTCTGAGATTCTCCACCTCAAACTAAACAAATCTAATGTGAAGGCTCCTTTATACAATACAGTGATTCCTACTCTTGCTATGTTTCCAAAAATCCGCATTTCCTCCCTCTATGTCTCTTGATGTGGGAAACTAATTTATTAATGAACAAGAAAAAAAAAACAAAGAAAACAAAAAAAAAAAAAAAAAAAAAGTACACAGCCTGATGAAGTTGGTAAATGATGCAGGGATACGAGTCTGTCCCCCCGGCAAGGAAACAAAGTCTTGGAATGCAGCAGCAACAAAATCATTTTAAAGGGAGTCGGTCGGCAGAAAATGACGTGCGGGCAGGAGTTGGGTACGACATTGATGTGGCCGAGCGGTTTAGGGCGCCTATCTCCCCCTTTTTCCGGTTTCTGTAAAGCCAAGGGAGAGATTAATGCAAAAAAATTAGGCATTGAGTCGGCCGACGGCGCGCTTAACTGCACCGCCAACAGCGCGCTTAACTGCACCGCAACGGCGCGCTTAACTGCACCGCCAACGGCGCGCTTAACTGCACAGACATCGGCGCGCTTAACTGCACAGACAACGGCGCGCTTAACTGCAAGACAACGCGCACTAACTGCACGAAAACGGCGCGCTTAACTGCACCGAAACGGAGCGCTTAACTGCACCGACAACGGCGCGCTTAACTGCACCGACAACGGAGCGCTTAACTGCACGACAACGCGCGCTTAACTGTACCGACAACGGCGCCTTAACTGCACCGACAACGGCGCGCTTAACTGCACCGACAACGGCGCGCTTAACTGCACGACAACGGCGCGCTTAACTGCACCGACAACGGAGCGCTTAACTGCACCGACAACAGAGCGCTTACTGCACGACACGGCGCACTGACTGCACGGCAACGGCGCACTGACTGCACGGCCACGGCGCACGAATGTCTGTGCTTGGCTTGAAGTCATTTTATGCCAACAGAATCTCTTTAAGGACTTGGTTATGTAAAACAAAAAAAAACAAACATACAAAAAAAAAAAAAACTATGTACACATATACTGGGTGGAGCGCACCCCCTTATAAATCCATCTGTACAAAATACCGCCATATAGAGCTTCACACAAGAACGGTCGGCTCCTCCCCATGTCCAGAAACTTTTTGGAATTTCCCGTCGGACCAGAAACCGAACAGAACAGGACAAGATTTTCTTTTAATCGAAAATACAAAAATAAATTGATGTATCCAATATGAATCCTTCCCTGTCCAGTGTGGACTACCACTCCAACCATTGCAGGAAGGGTTCAGGGGGTGTGGGGGGGAGATAACCTCTCTGCAGCCAGTGCATTAAGTCGTTTGAGCTAGCATAGTTGCTGTGGTCGGGGATAAAGTTCAGCTTCTCTCTGGTGCAGGTCGGATGGGGCGGCACTTTGGGGTCGGCTTGATGATACGTGGTCGCCCTCTTCGCCTTCCAGTAACTACTGGAGCATACATATCCGGTATCTCAGGACTTTCGGCTCTAGGTTTGGGGGTTATGGCTATGGGGGAGCTATTGATTTGCAGGAGGGATCCGTTGGTGGTGGAGGACTGCTGGCTCAGGCGGGCGGCAGCTCTCTCCTGTCTAAGTTCGTGTAGTTCATCTCGAATGTCTGTGAGTACGCTGAGCAGTTTCTCCTGCAGTTCCCGGTCTTGGATACGTTGCTGCTGCTGTTGGATTCGTTCTTCCTCCCACATCCTCACTTCGCGATGGTATAACTGGTCCCACTGCTCCTCCAACTCCAGTAGCCGATTCATTTTAGATCCGAAAGGAGCTTTACGTTCGTCTGGGTCAAAGGTGCAGTCTCCGTTTGTGGGAAGTTCTCCTGCAGAAGAGGGTTCTCCATCCCCGTCTTGTGAGATGAAGAGGGCAAGGAGTCTTCCTGGGCGTTCTCGCTGGGTGCCGGGGACTGGGATTGTCTGTCCCAGTCATCCTGATCTCTTGCCAGTTGCCTCCGTCTTCCTCTTGTGCAGGAGACGTCTTCCCCGTGTACGGATTCTCTCCATAGTCATGTTCCACCTTAAGTTGCACAATTCCATCTTCATTGATCAATGGCGCGCCCGGACTGCTGCTGTTACTGCTGCTGTTGTTGCTGCCACTGCCGGAAGCAGCGCTGCACTCATTTTGTCCCCCTGGATTATCTAGCGACCCTTCCGGGGAGGAAGCAATGGAGTTCTGGGACTCACATCGTGCTGGAAAGGAGATGGGCTGAGCAGTCACAAGCTCCTGTTTCACAGTAAGGAGCTCCGGAGCAGCTGAGAGGATGGTCTGCGGTGCTGGGATCAGGTTCTGGGTGGTGACCAGCGTGCACACCTCTTTTAGGCCCTGCCAGCCCTCAGGAAATGTCTTGATTTGAACTTTCGGGGTAAGAGTAATATCGCGTTCACCATTCTCTAGGTCATCCGGGACACGGATGAAGGAGAGCTGAGCAGGAGGCGTGCCGACCAGAGGGGACATGACCGAAATGTCTGGGGTAGGCCTCGGACTAGCTGTGAAAAAATAAGGAAAGGAATGTAACTACAGAGAATCAACATGAAAACCTGCGAGTAATACAATAATCCTACCAAGGACCCAGTGTATACCCCTCCTCAAAAGTGATAAGAGGCCAGTCCATGACTCTCCATACTGAAGACGTTTATCAGAAAAGAAAGAAGCAAAACAGACCAGAGGATGAGCTCAGTGATACATCGAGGATGGAGAAGTGAGATAAGTGTTACAGATCAGAGACTGAGCTCACTGACTGATCACTGGTAACTCATTCTGCAGTCTGCTATGTACAGTGATACATAGAGGATGGAGAATATGGATAAGTGTTACAGATCAGAGACTAAGCTCACTGACTGATCACTGGTAACTCACTCTGCAGTCTGCTATGTACAGTGATACATAGAGGATGGAGAAGTGAGATAAGTGTTACAGATCAGAGACTAAGCTCACTGACTGATCACTGGTAACTCATTCTGCAGTCTGCTATGTACAGTGATACATAGAGGATGGAGAAGTGAGATAGTGTTACAGATCAGAGACTGAGCTCACTGACTGATCACTGGTAACTCATTCTGCAGTCTGCTATGTACAGTGATACATAGAGGATGGAGAAGAGAGATAAGTGTTACAGATCAGAGACTGAGCTCACTGACTGATCACTGGTAACTCATTCTGCAGTCTGCTATGTACAGTGATACATAGAGGCTGGAGAAGAGAGATAAGTGTTACAGATCAGAGACTGAGCTCACTGACTGATCACTGGTAACTCATTCTGCAGTCTGTATGTACAGTGATACATAGAGGATGGAGAAGAGAGATAAGTGTTACAGATCAGAGACTGAGCTCACTGACTGATCACTGTAACTCATTCTGCAGTCTGCTATGTACAGTGATACATAGAGGTGGAGAGAGAGATAAGTGTTACAGATCAGAGACTGAGCTCACTGACTGATCACTGGTAACTCATTCTGCAGTCTGCTATGTACAGTGATACATAGAGGATGGAGAAGAGAGATAAGTGTTACAGACAGAGACTGAGCTCACTGACTGATCACTGGTAACTCATTCTGCAGTCTGTCATCTTATCTCTCCCTCCAACCTCTGACAGAAGCTGGAAAAATCCTCAATACTTTTAATGAACAACTATTAACATCATGACTTCTTCCAAACCTCATTCATCCAGCAGCCGGCAGAAGATATGAAACACAAAAACATTGTGTAATTGAATATTTCTGAACTTTTCCTATCTACTAATTCTAGAAACAGAATCAATCCATCAGCCAGAAGGAAGGAGATACCAATCCGGGATCAGATGAAATATGTAATCACATATGAGCCACGAGCGGATACTCACCGGTGGAGCCCACCCGATCACCACCCATTTCTCTACAGGTGAAGAATATGGATTGTCGGGGAACACCTGGAAGGAAAGGGGACAGACGTCATCAGTAATGGGGGCGAATGTCACAAAACCAAACTTCTTAAAGGGACACTAAACCTTCTATGACGCTATATAAAGTCTATTACTCTCTGTTATCAACCATTTGAGGCTGGGCAGAGTCCTCCTGTAGACAGATGAATACAGTCCACCGCTCTCTGTTATCAGCCATTTTAGCTTGGAAAAAAATTGACTACAGGACAGGTAAAGAATCCATTGGACTAAACAATCCATTGCAGTCTTGGTTAATGGGACGAGTTGGACTGATAGCAGCCCCCCTTATAAAGCTGCATTGCGGGAGATGTGATGATCCCGATGTGACCACTACGACCCCCTCCTCCTCATCACCTATTACTTGTATGTGTCATCCCTCAGAAGTTATTACGAGGGGCTGCAGACCACTGACCTCCCCCATTATTATACGGCCACTTACCAGGCTCCATGTACAAGCCCTCCTGCTCCCCGTCCAGCGTGCAATGATGCCCAATAGTGGATGCCACCAGGTCCTCCATTGCAGTGAGCTGCGAGTCAGTTACTGGGGCCACCCCAGGGAGCGCCCCAGGGACAGGGATCACCTTGCCAGTTTTCCGCTGGGTGATCTTCCTCTTGACCTCAAGGCGTAGGTCTCGCCACTTGTGTTTCAGGTCGTCGATGCTTCGGGGAGTGTACCCCAGCTCATTGACATTTTTCTGTATCTCAGTCCATAGTTGGCTGCGGCGCTGGTTCCGGCGTGTGGACTCTGTGCGCAGCGCCTCGGTGCCGTACAACGCACTGAAATGCGTCACCACGTCCCGCACCAGAGTCTCCGTCTCCTCATTGGAAAAGTTGGCTTTTCTTTTCCTGCCGGGTAGGTCACCGAGCTGAGGGGCTGCAGGAGGAGGTTATCCTTGAGTTGGATGGTGGTGATGATGGGAGTGGTCGGTAAGGTTATGATGGGCGATGGCGGCTCTGTGATCTCGGCAGGTGGAGGGGGCGACGTGTCCATCGGTTCTAGTTTTAGATCCAGTATAGGTTCCATGATTGGCCAAGTGTCTGAGGTGTCTGTGCTCGGGGCGGCAGGTGGGGTCAGGGCGATCAGGGCGGCAGGAGGGGCCGGGTGATCGGGCGGCAGGAGGGGCCGGGGCGGCAGGGGCGATCGGGGCGGCAGGAGGGGCAGGGGCGATCGGGGCGGCAGGAGGGGCAGGGGCGATCGGGGCGGCAGGAGGGGCAATCGGTGCGGCAGAAGGGGCAGGGGCGATCGGGGCGGCAGGGCAATCGGGAGGCAGGGGCGATAGGAGGGCAGGGCGATAGGAGGGCAGGGCGATAGGAGGGGCAGGGGCGATAGGAGGGGCAGGGGCGATAGGAGGGGCAGGGGCAACAGCTGGAGCTGGGGCAATCGAGGCGGCAGCTGGAGCCGAGGTGCTCGGAGCGGCAGCCGGAGCCAGGGAAGAAGCTGCGTCAGATTCCGCCATGACAGAAGCCTCTTGCCGTACCGCTGCTCTGGTGCCGATCCTCCGAACTGAAACTGGACGTATTCCGGCAGACATAAGGGCGTCCGGATGCCAAAACACAGTATATAAATCTGCAGAGGGAAAAAAAAACAAGAGATAAATGAGAATGTAACATCACATAATAAATATATCCCCACCCCCCAATTCTATAATAGAATCCACTGCCCCAACCAATGAGATATACAAGAGCTGCGAGTGGGAGCTACCATTCAGACTGCAAAAAAATGGAGGACAGAACGCAGCACATCCCAACCATTTGTGGCCCACACATTTCAACATGAATTCCTATCCCCGTCATTAATGAGAAGGTGCCTATAACCCCTTAGGCCGGGTCTCCCCGCTGGGCGAGCGGACAGTCATGTACGTGTGGACTCGGGAAGGGCTTCTCCTCCTAACATGGGGCAATCTTCATCAGCCTCATAGGACTTTGCTTCTGAACACCTTGGGTTTTAGTTAGCAGTGACACCTCCCCCCTCATGTAGGGAGAGTCCGGCAGCACTCCAGTCCTTAATAAAAAAAAAAAAACTTCCAACTTTATTAAATAACGGTGCATAAGCAAAACAGACAGAGATGAAGGGTGTGTATGGGACAACAGTCTGTTTCGCACCTTGTGGTGACCCCACACACACACACACACACACACACACTACATGGGGCATGAACCCCAGCAGTGACCCCTCCCCACATACTACATGTGGCATGAACCCCAGCAGTAACCCCCCCACCCCACTACAGGGGCATGAACCTCAGCAGTGACCCCCCCCCCCCCACACACACACACACACACTACATAAGGCATGAACCCCAGCAGTGCCCCCCACACACACACTACATTGGCATGAACCCCAGCAGTGCCCCCCCACACACACTACATGTGGCATGAACCCCAGCAGTGCCCCCCCACACACACTACATGTGGCATGAACCCCAGCAGTGCCCCCCCACACACACACACTACATGTGGCATGAACACCACAGTAACACACACACTACATGGGCATGAACCCCAGCAGTGACCCCCCCACACACACACACGCGTGGCATGAACCCCAGCAGTGACCCCCACACACACACACACACACACACACACACACGCGTGGCATGAACCCCAGCAGTAACCCCCCCACACACACAAATGCATGAACCCCAGCAGTAACCCCCCACACACACACACTACATGGGGCATGAACCCCAGTAGTGACCCCCCCACACACACACGCCACATGGGGCATGAACCCCAGCAGTGACCTCCCACACACACACACACACACTACATGGGGCATGAACCCCAGCAGTGACCTCCCACACACACACACACACTACATGGGGCATGAACCCCAGCAGTGATGCCCCCCTGTACTACATGTAATATGAACCCCAGCAGTGGACCCTTTCCCCCCCCCCCTCCCTACACACAACACAACATAGAGCTTCAGTCTCATGGGGCTTTTGCTACTCAACATCTTAAGTTTTAGGGAACCCAAAGGACTTGTGTTCTATCTATTTCGTGATCCACATAACCAGTCTGCTGCTAGTGATTGAGATTCCTCCCACTTCTCACAGCTGAGAGTTTGGTACAATGTTATCTAATGATCTGATAGGGGAGGTGGGATGAGGCTGGAAGGCAAAAAGTCCTTGACTCACTAATCCAGACCGATACATTGTAACAATCAGCTGTAAACAGTCTCTGAATATAAACCTGAAGGCTGTGATTCAATAGTGAAGATCTGTAGAATCAAACAAATGAGAAAGTGGCAAAACAGTAACGGTAACACCATGAATACGGCAATATGGCTGTCATGTGAGCTCAATGTTCCCCTATGGCCGGTGGGGTTGGGGGGGTTCACATGACAAACATACAGAATAGAGGGAAATACAGGTTACAGAGTTCACAAAGTGCGAGCGGCCATGTGGGCAGGAGGGGGCGCTGTACAAGGAGGGGAACCGGGCAACACAACCAACTTCATATATATTATAAGGTCAAAGGGTCATCAGAGGACGATCTCATATCATGGCTCCTCTACCCTGCATCAACCCCAGCAGTGACCCCCCCACCCTACATGGGACACAAACACAGCAGTGACTCCCCCCCCCAATCCTACATGGGGCACGAACCCCAGTAGCAGTGACCCCCCCTCCATGCATTAAGGGTGGCATGAACCCAGCAGTGTACGATGTCCAACAAGATGGGAATATAAAGCTGCTCTCACTGGATCTTTTGGTGTTTGTTTAATCCATGCAAACAAGGAACATGCGGGTGGGGAGGAGAACGAGGGCTGTAGTCTGGGACAACAGCTGTTTCGCCATATACAGAGCCCCCCACCCCAGTATCCCCCCCATATACAGAGCCCCACCCATCCCAGTATCCCCCCATATACAGAGCCCCACCCACCCCAGTATCCCCCCATATACAGAGCCCCACCCCAGTATCCCCCCCATATACAGAGCCCCACCCCAGTATCCCCCCCATATACAGAGCCCCACCCACCCCAGTATCCCCCCCATATACAGAGCCCCCCAACCCAGTGTCCCCCCCATATACAGAGCCCTCCAACCCAGTGTCCCCCCCCATATACAGAGCTCTCCAACCCAGTGTCCCCCCCCATATACAGAGCTCCATCCACCCCAGTATCCCCCCCATATACAGAGCCCCACCCACCCCAGTATTCCCCCCATATACAGAGCCCCACCCCCCCATATTCCCCCCCATATACAGAGCCCCACCCACCCCAGTATCCCCCCCTTATACAGAGCCCCACCCACCCAGTATCCCCCCATATACAGAGCCCCTCCCACCCCAGTATCCCCCCATATACAGAGCCCTCCCACCCCAGTATCCCCCATATACAGAGCCCCTCCCACCCCAGTATCCCCCCATATACAGAGCCCCACCCATATACAGAGCCCCACCCACCCCCCAGTATTCCCCCCACATATACAGAGCCCACCCACCCCAGTATCCCCCCCCATATACAGAGCACCACCCCACCCAGTATCCCCCCCCATATACAGAGCACCACCCACCCCAGTATCCCCCCCATATACAGAGCACCACCCACCCCAGTATCCCCCCCCCCATATACAGAGCACCACCCACCCCAGTATCCCCCCCCATATACAGAGCACCACCCACCCCAGTATCCCCCCCCATATACAGAGCACCACCCACCCCAGTATCCCCCCCATATACAGAGCCCCCCCCACCCCAGTATCCTCCCCATATACAGAGCCCCCCACCCCAGTATCCCCATATACAGAGCCCCCCCACCCCAGTATCCCCCATATACAGAGCCCAACCCACCCCAGTATCCCCCATATACAGAGCCCAACCCACCCCAGTATCCCCCCATATACAGAGCCCCCACCCCAGTATCCCCCCCATTATACAGAGCCCCCACCCCAGTATCCCCCCCATATACAGAGCCCCCACCCCAGTATCCCCCCCATATACAGAGCCCCCACCCCAGTATCCCCCCCCATATACAGAGCCCCCACCCCAGTATCCCCCCCATATACAGAGCCCCCACCCCAGTATCCCCCCCATATACAGAGCCCCCACCCCAGTATCCCCCCCATATACAGAGCCCCCACCCCAGTATCCCCCCCATATACAGAGCCCCCACCCCAGTATCCCCCCATATACAGAGCCCCCACCCCAGTATCCCCCCCATATACAGAGCCCCCACCCCAGTATCCCCCCCATATACAGAGCCCCCCGTATCCACCCCATATACAGAGCCCCCAGTATCCCCATATACAGAGCCCCCCACCCCAGTATCCCCCCATATACAGAGCCCCCACCCCAGTATCCCCCCATATACAGAGCCCCCCAGTATCCCCATATACAGAGCCCCCCACCCCAGTATCCCCCCATATAAAGAGCCCCCACCCCAGTATCCCCCCATATACAGAGCCCCCCACCCCAGTATCCCCCCATATACAGGGCCCCCCTCCACAGTATCCCCCTGTATACACAACCTCCGGTATCCCCTGTATACAGACCCCTGGTATCCCCCTGTATACAGACCCCCTGGTATCCCCTGTATACAGTGTATACACAACCCCCGGTATCCCCCCTGTATAGAGACCCCTGGTATCCCCCTGTATACAGTGTATACACAGCCCCCGGTATCCCCTGTATACACAGCCCCCGGCATCCCCCTGTATACACAGCCCCCGGCATCCCCCTGTATACAGTGTATATACAGACCCCCAGTATCCCCTGTATACAGACCCCGGTATCCCCTGTATACACACCCTGGTATCCCCTGTATACAGCACCCGGTATCCCCTGTATACAGTGTATACACATCCCCTGGTATCCCCTGTATACAGCCCCCGGTATCCCCTTGTATACACAGCCCCCGGTATCCCCTTGTATACACAGCCCCCAGTATCCCCTGTATACAGTGTATACACATCCCCCGGTATCCCCTTGTATACACAGCCCCCGGTATCCCCTTTATACAGTGTATACACAGCCCCAGGTATCCCCCGTGTACAGACCCCTGGTATCCCCTGTATACAGCCCCCCCGGTAACCCCCTGTATACAGCCCCCCCGGTAACCCCCTGTATACACAGCCCCCCCCGGCATCCCCTATATACACAGCCCCGGTATCCCCTGTATACAGTATATACACACACCCCGGTATCCCCTGTATACAGTCCCTGTATCCTCTGTATACAGTCCCCTGTATCCTCTGTGTACAGTGTATACACAGACCCCCGGTATCCCCTGTATACAGTGTATACACAGTCCCCCGGTATCACCTGTATACAGTGTATACATAGCCCCCGGCATCCCCTGTATACAGTGTATACACAGCCCCCGGTATCCCCTGTATACAGACCCCTGGTATCCTCTGTATACAGACCCCGGTATCCCCTGTATACAATGTATACACAGCCCCCGGTATCCCCCTGTATACACAGTATACACAGCCCCCGGTATCCCCCTGTATACACAGCCCCCGGTATCCCCTGTATACAGTGTACACAGCCCCCGGTATTCCACTGTATATACAGACCCCCGGTATCCCCCTGTATAGAGACCCCCGGGTATCCCTGTATACAGTGTATACACAGCCCCCGGTATCCCCCTGTATACAGACCCCTGGTATCCTCTGTATACACAGCCCCAGTATCCCCCTGTATACACTGTATACACAGCCCCCGGTATCCCCCTGTATATACAGCCCCCGGTATCCCCCTGTATATACAGCCCCCGGTATCCCCCTGTATATACAGCCCCCGGTATCCCCCTGTATATACAGCCCCCCAGTATCCCCCTGTATATATACAGCCCCCCAGTATCCCCTGTATACAGACCCCCAGTATCCCCCTGTATACACAGTATACACAGCCCCCGGTATCCCCCTGTATACACAGTATACACAGCCCCGGTATCCCCCTGTATACACAGTATACACAGCTCCCGGTATCCCCTGTATACACAGTATACACAGCCCCGGTATCCCCCTGTATACAGACCCCCCGGTATCCCCCTGTATACACAGTATACACAGCCCCCGGTATCCCCCTGTATACACAGTATACACAGCTCCCGGTATCCCCCTGTATACACAGTATACACAGCTCCCGGTATCCCCCTGTATACACAGTATACACAGCCCCACGGTATCCCCCTGTTATACAGACCCCCGGTATCCCCTGTATACACACGTTATACACAGCCCACCCCGTATCACACACTGTATACACAGTATACACAGCCCCCGGTATCCCCTGTAATACACGTATACAACAGCACCCCGGTATCCCCCGTGTATACACAGCCCCCGGTATCCCCCTGTATAACACAGTATACACAGCCCCCGGTATCCCCTGTATATACACAGTTATCACAGCCCCCGGTATCCCCTGTATACACAACCCGCCCTCCGGTATCCCCTGTATACACAGTATACACAGCCCCCGGTATATCCCCTGTATACACAGCCCCCGGTATCCCCCTGTATACACAGTATACACAGCCCCCGGTTATCCCCCTGTATACACAGCCCCCGGTATCCCCCTGTATACCAGACCACCCCCGGTATCCCCCTGTATACACGTTACACAGCCCCCGGTATCCCCCTGTATAACAGACCCCCGGTATCCCCCTGTATACACAGTATACACAGCCCCCGGTATCCCCTGTATACAGACCCCGGTATCCCCTGTATACACAGTATACACAGCCCCCGGTATCCCCTGTATACAGACCCCGGTATCCCCTGTATACACAGTATACACAGCCCCGGTATCCCCTGTATATACAGCCCCGGTATCCCCCTGTATATACAGCCCCCGGTATCCCCCTGTATACACAGTATACACAGCCCCCGGTATCCCCCTGTATACAGACCCCGGTATCCCCCCTGTATACACAGTATACACAGCCCCCGGTATCCCCTGTATACAGACCCCCGGTTCCCCTGTATACACAGTTACACAGCCCCGGTATCCCCTGTATATACCCCGGTATCCCCCTGTTACAGCCCGGTATCCCTGTTACCAGTTACAGCCCCGGTATCCCCTGTACTCAGTGTAACACCCTCCACCGTCCGGTGTCCCTGCACACCCCCGCTCCGCCCTCCCCCGTTCTCGGTGTTTCCGGGCACTGGCTCCTGTGTCCGGGGCTCATTGTTCACTCACCGTCCGCTCCTCCCGGTGACGCGGCGGCTCCTACCGTGCAGTGAGCGGCCTCGGTGAGGAGCACAGCGGGTGCGCGGGTGCGGTCACAGCGGCCGCGGAGCTCCAGCCGTCCATGCAACGTGCGGATATGGCTCCGACCAGAGGAATGGCTGCATCATTCTCCCCCCCCCACGGCAGCGCCACTACCGGCGCTCACAACAGCACAGCAGCGAGGGACGGCGACACCTGCTGGTGGGACGAGGAAACGCGGAGCGGATAGGGAAACGGCGACATCTAGTGGTGACAACAAGGTATCACACTGATAGTGGAATATGGCGACATCTAGTGGTAAAAGCACGGTAATCACCTGATAGTGAGAATATGGCGACATCTAGTGGTAAAATCAGGTAATGCGCTGTAAGTGGTAATATGGCGACATCTCGTGGTGAGAACAAGGTAACACGCTGATAGTGGGAATATTGCGACATCTAGTGGTGAAATTTAGGTAATGCGCTGTGAGTGGAATTATGGCGACATGACATCTAGTGGTGAAAATAAGGTAACACACTGATAGTGGGAATATGGTGACATCTAGTGGTGAGACGAGGAAACTTGAAGCAAAGAGGGAGATGGGGACATCTAGTGGTGAGAACAAGGTAATTGTGAGTGGGAATATGGTGACATATAGTGAACATAAGACCCCCGAATGGACAATTATTGCCCAAATTGTGCCCCCCAACACCCCATTCCCATAACCCCGATCTCCTCCCGTGTCACACTTATTTTTCTTGCTTTGGCAACACTAAATGTATTTTGGTCCTGACAATAAAGCCTATTTGAATTAAATTGAATTGAATAGTGGGGAAATCCAGGTAAGGCGCAGTTCATGGCAATAGGCGACATCTAGTGGTGAGAAAAGGTAACACACTGATAGTGGGAATATGTTGACATCCAGTGGTCAGAACAAGGTAACACGCTGTGAGTGGTAATATGGTGACATCTAGTGGTGATAACATGGTAACACACTGTGAGTGGTAATATGGTGACATCTAGTGGTGAGAACATGGTAACACACTGTGAATGGGTATATGACGACAGCAGACATTCTATAGAATGCAACAAGCAAAAATGACCGCTGCTTCCAAAGCATTTCATATCTGCTTTAACCCCTTAGTGACGAAGAAATTTGTCATTTTTCATTTTCGCTTTTTCGCTCCTCAGCTTTCAAGAGCCATAACTTTTTTATTTTTCTGTCGACACAGACATATGACGGCTTGTTTTTTGCGGGACGAGTTGTACTTTCAGATGCAATATTTTGTTTTACCATATAGTGTACAGGGAAATTGCAAAAAAAATTCCAAGTGCAGTGAAATTGCAAAAAAAGTGCAATTACACGTTTGTTTTTTTGGGTTTTGTAGTCGCTGTGTTCACTATATGGTAAAACCGATGTGACCGTGTGATGCCTCGGGTCAGTACGAGTTTGTAGATACCAAACATGTATACCTTTATTGGTATCTAGGTGGTGGAAAAAAATTCAAAAGCATGAAAAAAAAAACATTGCACTTTTTGCGCCATGTTCTGCGCCCCGTAGCGTCCTCATTTTTTGGGATCTGGGGCTGTGTGACGGCTTATTTTTTGCGTTTCGAGCTGATGTTTTTAATGATACCATACTTGGGTGCATGTGCTGTTTTGATCGCCCGTTATTGCATTTTTTAGCATTGTTCCAGCGGCCAAAAAAACGTAATTTTGGTTTTTGAACCATTTTTTGCGCTACGCAGTTTACGGCTCTCATTATTTGATTCTTTATATTGATAGATCGGACGATTCTGAACGCGGCGATACCAAATATGTGTATTTTATTATTTTTTTTAATACTTTTATTGTGGATGGGAGAAAAGCGGGGTGATTTGAACTTTTATGTTTTGGTTTTTTTTTTTCAACTTTGTAAAAACTTTATTTGCTTATTGATTCTTACTTTTACACAGCCCCTGTGAGAGGCATGCAGCTGCACAGTCCGATCGCTTCTGACACATACAGATGAGCTGCAGCTCATCTGCATCTGTCAGAATTGCGGACCTGTTGTGGTTGGCAGCCCCTGCCAACCACAACCTGGAAGTGCTCCATGACAGGCTCCGGGGTCAAGCCAGGACCCAGGCCTGTCACATCAGCACGGGAGGTCCCGCGATACTATCGCGAGATCTCCCCTGGAGCCGGGTAAGCGCGCGCTGCACGCTCCTGCTCCCTTAGATCAGAGATTGAGGGCGGGATCTAAGGGGTTAAACAGTGCCGATCGGCGGCGGGACCGATCGGAGCTGTTACTCCCACATCTCAGCTGCTGAGAACAGCTGAGATGTCGGAGCTTTGATGTGAGCTCCGTGCACTCTCCCTAGTGGCAGCCGACTTATATATACGGCAGGCCGTCACTCAGCTCATACTACATGATAAAAAAATAAAATATAAAAATGATATTAGGAGCCTCGTAGTATAATTTTTACATTTTAATATTTTTAAAGGGTAAATTCACTTTGTGTTTTTTTCAGGTCAGTGACTCAGTCATCAGAGGACCTCAAAAATGGGGTTAGTGTGAACCCTCCTAATTGACTTTAACCCCTTCATGACCTTGGAATTTTTCATTTTTGTTTTTTGCTCCTCTGCTTCCAGGAGCCATAACTTTTTTTGTTTTTCTGTCAATATAGACCTATGACGGCTTGTTGTTGTTTTTTGCGGGACGAGTTGTACTTTCATATGCAATAATTTATTTTACCATATAGTGTACAGGGAAATTGCAAAAAAAATTCTAAATGCAGTGATATTGCAAAAAAGTGCAATAACACGTTTATTTTTTGGGGTATTTCAGTCGCCATGTTCACTATATGGTAAAACCGATGTGACGGGGTGATGCCTCCGGTCGGTACGAGTTCATAGACACCCAACATGTTACCTTTATTGGTAAAAAAAATTCAGAAGTTTGAAAAAACAAAATAGACCTTTTGCGCCATGTTCTGCGACCCGTAGCGTTCTCATTTTTTCAGGATCTGGGGCTGGGTGATGGCTTATTTTTTGCGTCATGAGCTGACGTTTCTAATGATGCCATGTTTGGGTGGATCCGCAGTTTTGATCGCCTGTTATTGCATTTTATAGCAATGTTGCTGCGACCACAAAAAAGGAATTTTGGCGTTTGGACCATTTTTTCCGTTACGGAGTTTACGGCTCTCATTAACGGATTTAATACGATGATGATAGATCGGGCGATTCTGAACGCGGCGATACCAAACGTGTATTTTTTAAATTTTTTTAATACTTTTATTATGATTGGTGGAAAAGGGGGGTGATTTGAACTTTTATATACTTTTTTTTTTTTACAGGTTTTTAAAAACTTTATTTTTTCATTGATTCTTATTTTTACACTCCCCTTTAAGAGGCACTCTGATCCACAGTCCGATCGCTTCTGGGAGATACCGATGAGCTGCAGCAACATGGAACTGCGCTCTGACAGCAGCCAGGGTCTAGTCAGGACCCCGGGCTGTCATGTGAGCACCGGAGATCCCGCGATACTATCGCGGGATCTCCGGAGTAGGTGGGGAACAGCGCATTCCCCGCCGCGGCCACCTTGGTTCCTGCTTTCAGTTATTGACAGTGGGATCCAAGGTGTTAACAGCGCCGATTGGGTCCCGGATCCTGTTACCCTGATGAGATCAGCTGAGATGTCGGAGCTTTGATGTGAGCGCTGCCCATGACGTTGTACAATGTTGAGAAGGTGTTAATGATGAAATCCGAGTTACTTTCGGCTATTTGGCCATCATTTTTATGGCATCCGCCTTCTTGAGTAAGGCTACATTCACACAGTGCACATTTTTGGAACAATCCCCCCCTGAGTGACATCTGTGACCGCCCCTTATTAATATAGACTGCGAAACCCAAAATAAACTAATCCAAATGTGTTAAAAATAATAAAAATTGAATAGTTACCCTCCGCCGCAACCGCAGGTATCGACCTTCCAGGGCCTATCAAGATCGCTAAGACATTAAAGCGTGGTCTGGTCACCTGCACGTTGATGTCAATCTGAACAATGTTGGGTCACAGTCTGTGGTCCTGTGTGAGGTTTCTCCCAAATCCTGTTTTTCAACCACTGGACAAGGCAAAAATGCAATGACATCACATATTAGTGAGGAGGTGACCCCCCCGATGGCGCGCAGCACTGGGGGGTGGGATCGTGATTCCAAGAAACCCTGTGAAGTTGGTTTGGTTCTATTTGTCATTGTGGGAGCAAGGATTGCGATATAATGTCCGGGTACTTCTGGACTATCGTCTGACTAAGGCCGGCTTCACACCACGGTGTGAACTGGACAGTCCCGGATCCGGTTTTGGCCCTATTGTATCCCTAAGGTGCCGGATGGGGCCGGATGGCAGCTATTTGCCATCCGAGTTTGGTGTGTGTCCATCTGGATCCGGGTGATTTCGCTTTTTGGTAAATCGCAGCTTGCAGGATTTTTTTGTGTCCTGGGCCAAAATCGATCAAAACCGGATCCTCCCGGATCCGGTGCGATCCGCCGCCCATAACATGGGAGTCTCCGGTTCCCGGACGCCGGGTGCTGAATGAGCAGCGGCTCTGAAATTCAAGCTGCACTCAGTCAGCACCTGGAAAACGCAGCTAAAAGAGCCGCCGGTTGAAATGTCAGCACTTTGAGAGCTCCCCTCCAGATGCTGTGCTGAAATTTAAGCACCTGGACAGCGGCAGCCACTGATTCCAGCAGAAAACAATATGAGAGGGCATATTTACCCTCTGGTTCTGTTTTGTCCGGGGCTGTCAGGTTCTGTCCGGTGCTTCCTGCAAAACACCGGACAGAACCTGACAGTGAAGAACCGTGGTGTGACGCCGGCCTTACCTAGAAGAAGTAAAGCAATTAAGACTGGAATGTCTTCAAATCTAGGATCAGCCTGGTAACGTTGGTGTGGGTCTGCGTCCATCATTAAGTCTAGTCCCAGCGAAAGAGAAGTGGTGTTCACCTGATGATGCTATTGCCTTGTCTGTCCGGGGAAGAAGGTCCTACAGTGGAAAAAGCCGAGGTCATAGAGGCCCTAATTACACGTCGGGCTATGGTACAAATTCTGAGCCGTCCAGGCCCTCTAAAATGGAACCTTATTCAAGGATCCCAGAACCTTGCCCTCGCCAGTCAGTTCAGAAGACGTCTTTGAGGTAAAAAGCATCCTGGCCATGAAGAAGGTTAGTGGTAGGACTTTATTGGGTTTTAGTCCTGGAGAGAGTTGAGGGAGCCCCGGAGAATATTACTGCCACTGGAAAAGAGGGGACGTATGGAGGGGGCTACTGTTGTGCCAGAATCGGTGACCCTGACAAGGCACCGGCGCAGTCACGCCTCTGACCGCGCGGTTGCTTCTGTTCTGGTCCTCGCTGCTGCTTCTGAGGCCTGTACATGCCACCCAGGTCTCCCAGGAGCGCACTTAGGGTATGCGCGCACGAACTCCCCGCCTCTTAAAGGGGGCAATGTAGGTACTGAGAGTTCCCTGGAATAGTATCTGGCGGCTACTTGCAGCAGCAAGCCTATCCTCAGCATCACAGCTTCTAGTGGAGATGAGGTAGTTGCTTAGCTGCGCCCCTCCAGGGTGAGACAGTGACGCAGTGGGTCCACATCCATCAGTGTGACACAACCCCTGGTATTTTGTAGTAATGCAGCGGTGATGTCAGGAGGCGATGTGTATGATTGGGTGTCATCAGCATAGAGATGATATTGGAGACGGAATCTGCTGATGGCTTGTCTATTAGGGGCAGTGTATAGAGAGAACAAAAGGGGACCCAGGACTGAACCCTGAGGAACCCCAAGGACCTAGGACTGAACCCTGAGGAACCCCAAGGACCTAGGACTGAACCCTGAGGAACCCTGACAGTAAGAGGAGGGGGTTTAAGACTGAACCTTGAGGGACCCCGACAGTAAGAGGAGGAGATCCAGGACTGAACCTTGAGGGACCCCGACAGTAAGAGAAGGGGGCCTAGGACTGAACCCTGAGGGACACCGACAGTAAGAGGAGGGGACCTAGGACTGAACCCTGAGGAACCCCAACAGTAAGAGGAGGGGACCTAGGACTGAACCCTGAGGAACCCCGACAGTAAGAGGAGGAGACCTAGGACTGAACCTTGAGGGACCCCAACAGTAAAAGGAGGGGGCGTAGGACTGAGCCCTGAGGAATCCTGACAGTAAGAGGAGGGGGTATAGGACTGAACCTTGAGGGACCCAAACAGTAAGGGAAGTGGGTCTAAGGCGGCCGTCACACGCATCAATATCGATAGCGATATCGTTAGCGATCACGTGCACGCGCGATCGCTAACAATATCGTTCACATCGCTGGTGAGCTGTCACACAGACAGACTCACCAGCGATGTGGACCAGCGAGATCGCTGGTAACTATGGTACACATGGGGTAACTAGGCGCCGTGCGGCGCTTAGTAACCCGACGTTTGCCATAGATACCATCTCCCAGCATAGGCTCTGCCGCTGGGAGATCGTTCATCGTGGTGTTATACACCACGATGAGGCAGATTGATCAAGCGTTTATCGCTAGATATGAGCTCCGGAGCTCAGATCTGCGATGTAATGATCAAGTGATTTTACAATGTAAAATCGCTTGATCGCACGCAGCAAAAAGCAGATCACTTAAGCAATATCGTGCAGGAAATTGATGCGTGTGACGGCCGCCTAGGAGACCTGACAGTAAGGCTGCATTCACACTGTGCATTTTTGGTCTGTTTTTGCTCATCAGTTTTTGTAGCCAAAACCAAGAGTGGAACAATCAGAGGAAAAGTATAATAGAAACACGTCACCACTTCTGTATTGATCACCCACTCCTGGTTTTAGCTACAAAAACTGATGAGCAAAGCCAGATTAAAAACGCATAGTCAGTGGCGTAACTTCAGGCCCAGGGGCCCCGATGCGAAGGGGCCCCCAATTATTGCAAATCTTTACAGCAGTAGTCTTCTTCTATAGGCCAAATGGACTTTTGGCTGCAGGGCCCGGGTGCGATCGCAACCTCTGCACCTATTGTAGTTACACCCCTGCGCACATTGTTAATAAAGCCTTAGAGGAAGGGGCCTAGGACTAAACCTTGAGGGACCCTGACAGTACGAGGAAGAGGATATGGTGATTGATACAGTGAAGGAGCGGTCAGAGAGGTAGGAGGAGAACCAGGAGAGAGCCGTGTCCTTGATCCCAATAGAGCGGAGCTGCTTAATGCTGAGAAGTACAAAGCTTTGCACGCACACTCAACTTTGTATAGGTATGCAAATACGGTGGCTCAGTGGTTAGCACTGTATATGGTGGCTCAGTGGTTAGCACTGTATATGGTGGCTCAGTGGTTAGCACTGTATACGGTGGCTCAGTGGTTAGCACTGTATATGGTGGCTCAGTGGTTAGCACTGTATATGGTGGCTCAGTGGTTAGCACTGTATACGGTGGCTCAGTGGTTAGCACTGTATATGGTGGCTCAGTGGTTAGCACTGTATATGGTGGCTCAGTGGTTGGCACTGTATATGGTGGCTCAGTGGTTAGCACTGTATATGGTGGCTCAGTGTGCCTGTTGTGCAGTGTTGCACGTATAGGTGGCTCAGTGGTTAGCACTGTATATGGTGGCTCAGTGGTTAGCACTGTATATGGTGGCTCAGTGGTTAGCACTGTATATGGTGGCTCAGTGGTTAGCACTGTATATGGTGCTCAGTGGTTAGCACTGTATATGGTGGCTCAGTGGTTAGCACTGTATATGGTGGCTCAGTGGTTAGCACTGTATATGGTGGCTCAGTGGTTAGCACTGTATGGTGGCTCAGTGGTTAGCACTGTATAGGTGGCTCAGTGGTTAGCACTGTATATGGTGGCTCAGTGGTTAGCACTGTATATGGTGGCTCAGTGGTTAGCACTGTATATGGTGGCTCAGTGGTTAGCACTGTATATGGTGGCTCAGTGGTTAGCACTGTATATGGTGGCTCAGTGGTTAGCACTGTATATGGTGGCTCAGTGGTTAGCACTGTATATGGTGGCTCAGTGGTTAGCACTGTATATGGTGGCTCAGTGGTTAGCACTGTATAGGTGGCTCAGTGGTAGCACTGTATATGGTGGCTCAGTGGTTAGCACAGTATAGGTGGCTCAGTGGTTAGCACTGTATGGTGCTCAGTGGTTAGCACTGTATGGTGGCTCAGTGGTTAGCACTGTATGGTGGCTCAGTGGTTAGCACTGTATGGTGGCTCAGTGGTTAGCACTGTATGGTGGCTCAGTGGTTAGCACTGTATACGGTGGCTCAGTGGTTAGCACTGTATATGGTGGCTCAGTGGTTAGCACTGTATATGGTGGCTCAGTGGTTAGCACTGTATATGGTGGCTCAGTGGTTAGCACTGTATATGGTGACTCAGTGGTTAGCACTGTATACGGTGGCTCAGTGGTTAGCACTGTATACGGTGGCTCAGTGGTTAGCACTGTATACGGTGGCTCAGTGGTTAGCACTGTATATGGTGGCTCAGTGGTTAGCACTGTATACGGTGGCTCAGTGGTTAGCACTGTATATGGTGGCTCAGTGGTTAGCACTGTATACGGTGGCTCAGTGGTTAGCACTGTAATGGTTGGCTCAGTGGTTAGCACGTGTAGTGACGGTGTAGCACTATAGGTGGCTAGTGGTTAGCACTGTATATGGTGGCTCAGTGGTTAGCACTGTATATGGTGGCTCAGTGGTAGCACTATATGGTGGCTCAGTGGTTAGCACTGTATATGGTGGCTCAGTGGTTAGCACTGTACGTGGCTCAGTGGTTATCACTGTATATGGTGGCTCAGTGGTTAGCACTGTATATGGTGGCTCAGTGGTTAGCACTGTATATGGTGGCTCAGTGGTTAGCACTGTATATGGTGGCTCAGTGGTTAGCACTGTAATGTGTGCTCAGTGGTTAGCACTGTATGGTGGCTCAGTGGTTAGCACTGTATACATGGTGGCTCAGTGGTTAGCACTGTATATGGTGGCTCAGTGGTTAGCACTGTATATGGTGGCTCAGTGGTTAGCACTGTATATGGTGGCTCAGTGTTAGCACTGTATGGTGGCTCAGTGGTTTAGCACTGTATATGGTGGCTCAGTGGTTAGCACTGTATATGGTGGCTCAGTGTTAGCACTGTATATGGTGGCTCAGTGGTTAGCACTGTATATGGTGTGCTCAGTGGTTAGCACTGTATAGTGGCTCATGGTTAGCACTGTATATGGTGGCTCAGTGTTAGCACTGTATATGGTGGCTCAGTGGTTAGCACTGTATATGGTGGCTCAGTGGTTAGCACTGTATATGGTGGCTCAGTGGTTAGCACTGTATATGGTGGCTCAGTGGTTAGCACTGTAATGGTGGCTCAGTGTGTTAGCACTGTATATGGTGGCTCAGTGGTTAGCACTGTTAATATGGTGGCTCAGTGGTTAGCACTGTATATAGGTGGCTCAGTGGTTAGCACTGTATATGGTGGCTCAGTGGTTAGCACTGTATATGGTGGCTCAGTGGTTAGCACTGTATAGGGTTTAGTGCTCATAGGGTTGTAGCACTGTATATGGTGGCTCAGTGTTTAGCACTGTATGGTGGCTCAGTGGTTAGCACTGTATATGGTGGCTCAGTGGTTAGCACTTGATATGGTGGCTCAGTGGTTAGCACTGTATATGGTGCTCAGTGGTTAGCACTGTATATGGTGGCTCAGTGTTAGCACTGTATATGGTGGCTCAGTGGTTAGCACTGTATATGGTGGACTTCCAGTGGTTAGCACTGTATATGGTGGCTCAGTGTTTAGCACTGTAATGGTGGCTCAGTGGTTAGCACTGTATATGGTGCTCAGTGGTTAGCACTGTATATGGTGGCTCAGTGGTTAGCACTGTATATGGTGGCTCAGTGGTTAGCACTGTATATGGTGGCTCAGTGGTTAGCACTGTATATGGTGGCTCAGTGGTTAGCACTGTATATGGTGGCTCAGTGGTTAGCACTGTATATGGTGGCTCAGTGGTTAGCACTGTATATGGTGGCTCAGTGGTTAGCACTGTATATGGTGGCTCAGTGGTTAGCACTGTATATGGTGGCTCAGTGGTTAGCACTGTATATGGTGGCTCAGTGGTTTAGCACTGTATATGGTGGCTCAGTGGTTAGCACTGTATATGGTGGCTCAGTGGTTAGCACTGTATAGGTGGCTCAGGGGTTAGCACTGTATATGGTGGCTCAGTGGTTAGCACTGTATATGGTGGCTCAGTGGTTAGCACTGTATATGGTGGCTCAGTGGTTAGCACTGTGGTTAGCACTGTATATGGTGGCTCAGTGGTTAGCACTGTATACGGTGGCTCAGTGGTTAGTCACTGTATATGGTGGCTCAGTGGTTAGCACTGTATATGGTGGCTCAGTGGTTAGCACTGTATATGGTGGCTCAGTGTTAGCACTGTATATGGTGGCTCAGTGGTTAGCACTGTATATGGTGGCTCAGTGGTTAGCACTGTATATGGTGGCTCAGTGGTTAGCACTGGTGATATGGTGGCTCAGTGTTAGCACTGTATAGTGGCTCAGTGGTTAGCACTGTATATGGTGCTCAGTGGTTAGCACTGTATATGGTGGCTCAGTGGTTAGCACTGTATATGGTGGCTCAGTGGTTAGCACTGTATATGGTGGCTCAGTGTTAGCACTGTATATGGTGGCTCAGTGGTTAGCACTGTATATGGTGGCTCAGTGGTTAGCACTGTATATGGTGGCTCAGTGGTTAGCACTGTAATGGTGGCTCAGTGGTTAGCACTGTATATGGTGCTATGTGCGTAGGTCAGTGTTAGCACTGTATAGGTGGCTCAGTGGTTAGCACTGTATAGGTGGCTCAGTGGTTAGCACTGTATATGGTGGCTCAGTGGTTAGCACTGTATATGGTGGCTCAGTGGTTAGCACTGTATATGGTGCTCAGTGGTTAGCACTGTATATGTGGCTCAGTGTTAGCACTGTATATGGTGGCTCAGTGGTTAGCACTGTATATGGTGGCTCAGTGGTTAGCACTGTATATGGTGGCTCAGTGGTTAGCACTGTGTATGGTGGCTCAGTGTTAGCACTGTATATGGTGGCTCAGTGGTTAGCACTGTATATGGTGGCTCAGTGGTTAGCACTGTATAGGTGGCTCAGTGTTAGCACTGTATATGGTGGCTCAGTGGTTAGCACTGTATATGGTGGCTCAGTGGTTAGCACTGTATATGGTGGCTCAGTGGTTAGCACTGTTATGGTGGCTCTAGTGGTTAGACACTGTATATGGTGGCTCAGTGGTTAGCACTGTATATGGTGGCTCAGTGGTTAGCACTGTATATGTGGCAGTGCTCAGTGGTGTATAGCACTGTATATGGTGGCTCAGTGGTTAGCACTGTATATGGTGGCTCAGTGGTTAGCACTGTATATGGTGGCTCAGTGGTTAGCACTATGGTGCTCATGGTAGCACTGTGATTGTGGCTCAGTGGTTAGCACTGTATATG
The DNA here is from genome assembly GCA_033576535.1 of Allobates femoralis. Lineage (NCBI taxonomy): Eukaryota > Metazoa > Chordata > Amphibia > Anura > Aromobatidae > Allobates > Allobates femoralis. The sequence continues at coordinate 568,485,708 of JARQOC010000005.1, read as the reverse complement.
GTGGCTCAGTGGTTAGCACTGTATATGGTGGCTCAGTGGTTAGCACTGTATAATGGTGGCTCAGTGGTTAGCACTGTATATGGTGGCTCAGTGGTTAGCACTGTATATGGTGGCTCAGTGGTTAGCACTGTATATGGTGGCTCAGTGGTTAGCACTGTATGGTGGCTCAGTGGTTAGCACTGTATGGTGGCTCAGTGGTTAGCACTGTATATGGTGGCTCAGTGGTTAGCACTGTATATGGTGGCTCAGTGGTTAGCACTGTATATGGTGGCTCAGTGGTTAGCACTGTATATGGTGGCTCAGTGGTTAGCACTGTATATGGTGGCTCAGTGGTTAGCACTGTATATGGTGGCTCAGTGGTTAGCACTGTAATGGTGGCTCAGTGGTTAGCACTGTATATGGTGGCTCAGTGGTTAGCACTGTATATGGTGGCTCAGTGGTTAGCACTGTATATGGTGGCTCAGTGGTTAGCACTGTATGGTGGCTCAGTGGTTAGCACTGTATATGGTGGCTCAGTGGTTAGCACTGTATATGGTGGCTCAGTGGTTAGCACTGTATATGGAGGCTCAGTGGTTAGCACTGTATATGGTGGCTCAGTGGTTAGCACTGTATGGTGGCTCAGTGGTTAGCACTGTATATGGTGGCTCAGTGGTTAGCACTGTATGGTGGCTTCAGTGGTTAGCACTGTATAGTGCTCAGTGTTAGCACTTATGGTGCTCGTGGTTACACTATTCCCGCTCATGGTAGCATGTCATCTGCAAAGGAGTTTATATGTTCTCCCCGTGTTTTGCATGGGTTTTCTCCCACATTTATAATACATACTGATAGGATGTTTAGATCGTGAGCCCCAATGGAGACAGCATTACTAATGTATGTAAAGTGCTATGGAATTAATAGCGCTATATAAATGAATAAATACTATTATTATTAAATGACGCTGGCTGTGTAAATAATGTTATCATGCCCACAGGGGAGGATTATGCTAAGTCTAGTCAAAGACTGGTCAAAGCTCTAATTAGCATATAAGACACTTTTTCTAAAGATCTGCATATGTATGCTAATATAAGGCCAGTTTACACATAACAATGTCCCAGTGACCCCACCAACAATGGGGGTCGCTGGGACATTGTTATCTGATCGCTGGTGAGCTGTCACTCAGGCAGACTCACAAGGGATCAGGACCAGCAAGAACGCTGGTAACCAGGGTAAACAGCGGGTAACTAGGCGCAGCCTTTATACTGGGATTGTTAGGCAGGGATTATAGATATGCTCCCAGAACTGCTCATGGTTCTGGTGCCCAGGGGACCTGACGGGTTCCCCTTTCAGTAAAGGGTGCATAATGGAGTGTTTGACTAAAGAGGGAAAGAGGTTAAATATTTTAGTTAGGTGAGTGGTGACAGCTGGAGATGGGGAGTGGAGGAGATGTGAGGGTACCTTTACACGTTGCAACATTGCATGCAATTTCACTTGCAACTCACTGTTTGCAGTGAAATCATGGACACATTATTACATTTGTACACAGCAACAAAATAGAACAATATGTCCATGATTTCACTGCAATCAGTGAGTTGCAGCAATATATCTCTGTGTGTAACGGTACCTTAAGAGGATTGTGCAAAACTGTCCTAAAGGATACGGTTGATTTTTGTCTTGGAAATTAGTGTCAGATTGTCAGTGCTGAGGTTGGTGACTGGATCCTGTACTTAGGGCTCAGGAGGGAGTGGAAAGTGTTGGATTATCGACTGATGATGTGATGAGGGCGGTGAAGTCATTGCTTTGGCCGGATGAAGGCTGAGCTATGTTTTCCGCATGTATTTATAGTGGATGAAATCTTCTGCTAAAAGTAATTTTATCCACTGACACATGGCACCCTGTACAGCACTGGAGGAAACATGTGTGCACGTGTGCCAGGGTTGCTGTCATCTGTGCCAGGGTTGCTGTCATCTGTGCCAGGGTTGCCGTCATCTGTGCCAGTTGCCGTCATCTGCGCCAGGGTTGCCTCATCTGTGCCAGGGTTGCCGTCATCTGTGCCAGGGTTGCTGTCATCTGTGCCAGGGTTGCCGTCATCTGTGCCAGGTTGCCGTCATCTGTGCCAGGTTGCCGTCATCTGCGCCAGGGTTGCCGTCATCTGTGCCAGGGTTGCCCTCATCTGTGCCAGGGTTGCCGTCATCTGTGCCAGGGTTGCCGTCATCTGTGCCAGAGTTGCCTTCATCAGTGCCACAGTTGCTGTCACTGTGCCAGGGTTGCCTTCATCTGTGCCAGGGTTGCTGTCATCTGTGTCAGGGTTGCCGTCATCTGTGCCAGGGTTGCCGTCATCAGTGCCAGAGTTGCCTTCATCAGTGCCACAGTTGCTGTCATCTGTGCCAGGGTTGCCTTCATCTGTGCCAGGGTTGCTGTCATCTGTGCCAGGGTTGCCGTCATCTGTGCCAGGGTTGCCTTCATCTGTGCCAGAGGTGCCTTCATCTGTGCCAGGGTTGCCCTCATCTGTGCCAGGGTTGCTGTCATCTGTGCCAGAGTTGCCGTCATCTGTGCAGGTTGCCTCATCAGTGCTAGAGTTGCCTTCATCAGTGCCAGGGTTGCTGTCATCTGCGTCAGGGTTGCCGTCATCTGTGCCAGGGTTGCCGTCATCTGTGCCAGAGGTGCCTTCATCTGTGCCAGGGTTGCTTCATCTGTGCCAGAGGTGCCTTCATCTGTGTCAGAGTTGCTGTCATCTGTGCCAGGGTTGCCCTCATCTGTGCCAAGGTTGCCGTCATCTGTGCCAGGTTGCGTCATCTGTTGCCAGGTTGCCCTCATCTCTACAAGGTTGCCGTCATCTGTGCCAGGGTACCTTCATCTGTGTCAGAGTTGCGTCATCTGTGCAGGTTGCCGTCATCTGTGCCAGGGTAGCCGTCATCTGTGCCAGGGTACCTTCATCTGTGCCAGGGTGCCGTCATCTGTGCCAGGTTGCCGTTATCTGTGCAGGGTTGCCTCATCTGTGCCAGAGTGCCTTCATCTGTGCCAGGTTGCCCTCAATTTGTGCCAGGTTGCCCTCATCTATGCCAGGTGCCTTCATCTGTGCCCGGTTACCTTCATCTGTGCCAGGTTGCTGTCATCTGTGCCAGGGTTGCCTTCATCTGTGCCAGGTTTGTCAGTCAGTTTCGTGCGCCCCCCAAGCAGTTTGAGTAGCCATCATGTGACCAATCGTTCACATGCAATTTGCTCATTTACAGTCATGTGCCAAGCTGCAGGAAGAAACGGTTGTCACATGACCCTAAGTATGAAAATCGCGTATGAGTGGAGTGAGCATGTGGTGACTGCTGGAACCCGGAAGCAGAGCTGAATCCTGACAGTGGGTGTATTACACGCTGTTAGGATTATCATGCTACAGTGCTTAATTTTTTTAATTAAAGGGCTTGTCTAGATTTAGGAAAGCCTGCAGTTGTCACTCATGTGGGTTTGGATCCATTGCATCATGGGCCGGGATTACCCTGCAGAGGTGAGACTAAGTGCCCTCCAGGTATTCAGCAGTCTTTGATGGTGAGGTTGGATTTGGCTGCTGGTAGACACCAGGTACCACTTCAGGGCAATCCCCGGACTGCAGCAGCTGACCCCGGGGGTCAGGGTTGCAGAAACCGACATGAAGTATCAAGCAGGACAGCAGTTGCATAATCTGAAGCTCATGGGCCCTGATGCGAAAACTCCTACAGGGTCCCCAATTATTGCAAATCTTTAATAGCAATAGTCTTTTTCTATAGGCCACAGGGACTTTTGGGGACCCCCAGGCACCATGCCCGGGTGCAATCGCAACCACTGCACCTGTTGTAGTTACGCCCCGGCAGGACAGGATCAGGATCATAGGCAGGGTGAATACTGGTACTGGTTCAGACAGGGCAGGTTCAGGATCTGGCTCAGGTGCAGACATGACGGCTGGCACAGACAGAACAGGTTCTGGTTTGGGTTCAGGTGCAGACAGGATGACTGGTACATACGGGCAGGGCCGGCGTCAGCACTTGGCACACCTGGGCAAGTGCCGGGGCCCTGGACTGCTGGGGGGGCCCACCGGGTCCCTGGCGCTGTGAAATTTGCCCCTGACATGATGCCCCCTGAGCGCAGTTTCCCCACTCTCCCTCCGAACTTGAGCAGAGCCGCTGATCGCAGCATCTGACAGTAATGAGTCGGCGGCAGCAGCAGATCTTTATTTCCTGCACCATCGCGGTGCACACAGGAGGGGAGATCTGCTGCTGCCTGCTGGCTCTCACTACGGTCAGACACTATGGTCAGCATCTCCACTCAGGTTAGAAGGTTGAGTGGGGGGGCCAGTGCTCAGGGGGCCCCTGTCAGGGTGGGCTCGGACTGATAATCTGGCAAGGCCCCGCTGGGCCAGCAGCTCAGAACTGATAATTAATCTGCTGTCAATGCATTTACTGGTATTGACAGCGGCGGCTGCTGCCCGCATGGGGTCTCTGTGCGGTAGTACCCAGGATCCTGATCACCTATTTGCGGCCAGTGCAGTCACACAGGTTATTGCCGCTAAGTGTCAGAGTGGGGCTATAGGGAGAGGTGAAGGCCCTTTGATGCTCCACACAGGCTTCAGCATGAAGACTGCAGGGGCCCCCAGCTCCCCCTCCCAAGAAGACTGCAGAGGCCCCAGCTCCCCCTCCCAAGAAGACTGCAGGGCCCCCAGCTCCCCCTCCCAAGAAGACTGCAGAGGCCCCAGCTCCCCCTCAAAAGAAGACTGCAGAGGCCCCCCAGCTCCCCCTCCCAAGAAGACTGCAGAGGCCCCCCAGCTACCCCTCCCAAGAAGACTGCAGGGGCCCCAGCTCCCCCTCCTCTGTGTTCTCCTATCTGTCCTATGTTCTCAGCAGTGCCAGAGAAGGGTGAGGGGCGCCTGCACTTCTCCGACTACAGAAAAGATGAAGTGCTGATCTGGAGACCAGGAAGGAAAAGAAAAAGACCTCCACATAGATGAGTATAATGTGCAGTGTGCAATGTGTAGTTTGTGGTGTTTAGTGTGTGGTACGTAATGTGTAATATGCAGCATGTAAAGTGCAGTGTGTAATGTGCAGCATGTGAAGTGCAGTGTGTAATGTGCAGCGTGTAATGTGCAGCATGTAAAGTGCAGTGTGTAATGTGCAGCGTGTAATGTGCAGCGTGTAATGTGCAGCGTGTAATGTGCAGCGTGTAATGTGCAGTGTGTAATGTGCAGCATGTAAAGTGCAGTGTGTAATGTGCAGTGTGTAATGTGCAGCGTGTAAAAAGCAGTGTGCAATATGTAGTGTGTAGTGTGTAATATGCAAATTACACAGGCACCCAGGGGAGAGAGACAGGAAAACAGGGGAGAGAGACATGAGCACAGGAGAGAGAGACAGGAACCTAAGGAAGAGAGACCTCCACATAGATGAGTATAATGTGCAGTGTGCAATGTGTAGTTTGTGGTGTTTAGTGTGTGGTATGTAATGTGTAATATGCAGCATGTAAAGTGCAGTGTGTAATGTGCAGCATGTAAAGTGCAGTGTGTAATGTGCAGCATGTACAGTGCAGCGTGTAATGTGCAGCGTGTAATGTGCAGCGTGTAATGTGCAGCGTGTAAAGTGCAGTGTGCAATATGTAGTGTGTAGTGTGTAATATGCAAATTACACAGGCAACCAGGGAAGAGAGACAGGAAAATAGGGGAGAGAGACAGGAGCACAGGAGAGAGAGACAGGAACCTAGGGAAGAGAGACCTCCACATAGATGAGTATAATGTGCAGTGTGCAATGTGTAGTTTGTGGTGTTTAGTGTGTGGTATGTAATGTGTAATATGCAGCATGTAAAGTGCAGTGTGTAATGTGCAGCATGTAAAGTGCAGTGTGTAATGTGCAGCATGTACAGTGCAGTGTGTAATGTGCAGCGTGTAATGTGCAGCGTGTAATGTGCAGCGTGTAAAGTGCAGTGTGCAATATGTAGTGTGTAGTGTGTAATATGTGTGGCACCCCATGGGTTAATGTGCCACAATAACATCACATGGGTTCTCTCCCCCACTACACACTGACAAACACTACCACCTCTGGGCAAGAGGGGGAGCACCACCTGCTTCCTGATATACTCTTGCCCATGAGGGAGAGTTCAGTTCAGCTCGGAGCAGGGCTGTAAAGAGGACACAGAGCAGAGTTAGCTCAGTGCAGACCTAGCAAGGGTCAGAGGAACAGGAGAACGAAAGACAGAGGAACACGTCTGGGAGCTAGAGTGACACCATCACTTGCCCCAGAAGTACGCACAGAGACGGACACCGGATCCGGTACTGTGTCTGGCACCCACAGCACAGTGAATCCAGGAACAGTGGGATCTCTAGATGCCCCCTAGTACCAGAGCGAAGCAACACGGAGGGGTCAGCACAGCATAGAGGACTCAAGTTGCCTAGCCAAGTGGTACCAGCAGCATACAGAGAGACGTGAGGAATCCCAGCAGCTCAGCTAACAGCAGCAGCCAGGACACACACACAGTGCAGCATAAGGACGCTGACGACCCCGGACAGGGTTGGGAGAGAGCTTAGCCCCATTACAGACTCCGTGGACTATAACCTGCAACAACATCTGCAGTAAAGCTTTGGAAAACAGCAAAACTGTGAGTCTGTGTATTGATTGCGACCTTTGCTCCAGATTCAGCACAGAGAGCTTCCCCCTGCGACAAGCCTGTCAGCTCTGCAGCATCAGGACAAGAAGGGAAGTGCACCAGTGTCGACCAAACGTGAGTGTGTGTCCTCCAACCCCTTCTCCACCATCTATAACCCCAATAGACTTTAACCCTTACTGCCCCGGGGGATACAGTTCCCCCACTGGAACTATACCATCTCCGCTGCCCTCAAATCACCCCCGGAGGTTCTGCAGCAGCGGCGGCCCCCATCACTGGCCACAACAAGTGGGTGGCGTCACCCGTGGCAATATCCCTTGTAAATATTCCCCTTTATTTGCCGAGCCAGGGACACAGTCCGGACCAAGCCACCTGTGACATCCCCAGTACCGTCCGGTCCGGCACCGAGTACCCCAGTCCCGTGGGGCCCGACATATGCAAATTACACAGGCAACCAGGGAAGAGAGACAGGAAAACAGGGGAGAGAGACAGGAGCACAGGAGAGAGAGACAGGAACCTAGGGAAGAGAGACAGAGCACAGGTCGGAGAGACAGGCACACCGGTCGGAGACACAGGCGCACGGGGGGAGAAAGCGCACAGAGAGAGTAGACTGTTCACAGGGGTAGACATACAAAGAGAGGGGAGAGACAGTGCATGGCGGGAGAGACAGTGCATAGGGGGGAGACATACCCTGAGAGGGAAGAGACAGTGCATGGGGGGGGGGGGGAGAGACATTGTGCAGGGGGTGAAAGCTCACAGACAGAGGAGACTACATATAGCGGGGAGACATACAAAGAGGATGGAGAGACATGTTTGTATGTGTAAAAGGGGGCCCGGCTAACTAAGATTCTTTCAACCCGGGGCCCACGAAAACCTGGAGCTGGCCCTGCACACGGGTCAAGTTCAAAAATGGATTTGGGTTCTGACAGGTACACAGTGTGATTCAGGGTCACAGGATGGATTCAGGATCACAGCTGGTTCAGACACGACATATTCAGATTCAGGCAGGACAGGTTTGGGTTCAGGCAGGACAGGTTTGGATTCAGGCAGGACAGGTTTGGGTTCAGGCAGGACAGGTTTAAGTTCAGGCAGGACAGGTTTGGGTTCAGGCAGGACAGGTTTGGGTTCAGGTAGGACAGGTTTGGGTTCAGGCAGGACAGGTTTGGGTTCAGGCAGGACAGGTTTGGATTCAGACAGGACAGGTTTGGGTTCAGGCAGGACAGGTTTGGGTTCAGGTAGGACAGGTTTAAGTTCAGGCAGGAGAGGTTAGGGTTCAGGCAGGACAGGTTTGGATTCAGACAGGACAGGTTTGGGTTCAGACAGGACAGGTTTGGGTTTCAGCAGGACAGGTTTGGGTACAGGCAGGACAGGTTTGGGTTCAGGCAGGACAGGTTTGGATTCAGACAGGACAGGTTTGGGTTCAGGCAGGACAGGTTTGGGTTCAGGCAGGACAGGTTTAAGTTCAGGCAGGACAGGTTTGGGTTCAGACAGGACAGGTTTGGGTTCAGGCAGGACAGGTTTGGGTTCAGGCAAGACAGGTTTGGGTTCAGGCAGGACAGGTTTGGATTCAGGCAGGACAGGTTTGGGTACAGGCAGGACAGGTTTGGATTCAGACAGGACAGGTTTGGGTTCAGGCAGGACAGGTTTGGGTTCAGGCAGGACAGGTTTGGGTTCAGGCAGGACAGGTTTGGGTTCAGGCAGGACAGGTTTAAGTTCAGGCAGGACAGGTTTGGGTTCAGGCAGGACAGGTTTGGGTTCAGGCAGGACAGGTTTAAGTTCAGGCAGGACAGGTTAGGGTTCAGGCAGGACAGGTTTGGGTTCAGGCAGGACAGGTTTGGATTCACACAGGACAGGTTTGGGTACAGGCAGGACAGGTTTGGGTTCAGGCAGGACAGGTTTGGGTTCAGGCAGGACAGGTTTGGGTTCAGGCAGGACAGGTTTGGGTTCTGCTCCTCTCCACGGGGATTGTGGCGACTCCTCATTACAATCTGCTCCATTTTCTGGGGTTTGTCGCCTCTTCCATGTTTCAGCTCTTTCCAAAGACGCACAATCGGATTGAGGTCAGGGCTCATAGAAGCCACTTCAGAATGTGAGGCTACTCCTTTTGATCAGTAGGTTGGAAGGACCTCGAGAGCTCATCCGCCTTGACGAAAATGGAGAACAAAGTCTACATAGGGTAAAGAACAGTGACCACCTACCTTGACGCAGATTCAACCCCTACGTGGACTGCAGGTAGGCCAAGTTCTTATGGTCGTGTAAATGATGACTGGATGGGCTGCTCCTTCATGTAGGTACCACCACTCCTCCAAAGAAATGTTAATCACCAACAACTCTTGATCGCCAATCGAATAGTTGCATTCAGGAGTGGAGAAGAAATCGCAGGTCACCATTCACCCGGAGGAGGACTTCTGTGTGAGAACTGCCCCAGAGGACTAACATTTGCTTCCAAGAAGCACTGCCTGCTGAACTGTGGTCTATGAAGCACAGGAGCAGAAGAGAAGGCCTGTTTTAGGGAAAGAAATGGGTTCTCGGCCGCAGGAATCCAAGTCCTTGGATTAGAGACTTTGCAGATCATTGCGAATAGGAGCGTCTGAGACGAAAAGTGGGAAAAACTGGCAGTAATAGTTGCAAATCCTAAAAATCACGATGACGAGGCCATTTGAGAATAGAAACACCGTCTTGTATCCATTTTCAGTCCTGTGTCGGAGATTATAAACGCTCGATGGAAAGACAGACTCATCAAAGATGCATTCTCAAACGTGTCGATTTTCCATAAGTATTTGCAAGACTTGTGAACGTTCATTGTATGAGAGGACAGATCTGGAGAGAAGACAGATGTCATACAGATAGACCACCACACAAGAATAAAGGAGATCTCTGAAAATGTCATTCATGAACTCTTGGAAGACAGCTGGGGCATTACCGAGCACAAATGGCATAACTATGTACTCATAGTGACCCTTCAGCGTGTTGAAGGCATTCTTTCATTTGTCTCCTCGGCGTATGTGGATTAGGTTGTACGATCCTCTCTGATCAAGTTCGGTGAAGATCCTGGCACTCTAAGACGATCAAACAATTCTGGAATCAGTGGCAACAAATATTGGTTTTTAAACGTGATCTGTTTGAAGACTCTATTATCAATACAAGGCTGGAGAGTTCTTAACAAAGAATAATCTGTCTTACAGGTGGTGAGGAAGACTTCTGGATGAATCACCTTGCCAGATTTTCTGTGATGTAATCGGACATGGCTTGGGTCACCGCCTGTGACAGAGGGTAGATACGGCCTCGAAGAGGTGAGGATCCTGGGAGCAGGTCAATGAGACAATCGTTTGGCTTATGTGGAAGTAACATCTCGTTCTTTCATCTTATCAAAGGTGTCTGCGTAGGACCAGTAAGCGGATGGCAGAACTGGAAGATTAGATGGTGTCAACGGTGGCCAGATAGGTCGTATAGGAATGAGACACCTCTCATGGCAAGACTGCCTCCAACAAAGCGCCTCACCAGATCTCCAGTGTAAGACATGGCAGGCCCAGGAGAAGTGGATGTGACAGTCAAAAGTGTATCCCACTTAGGGAGTAATGAGTCTGGGACCTGAAGGTTACAACACAGAATTAATCAGGTGCAGTCTTGGATGACCACTCCCCTCCGCTATAAAGAGTCACATGTCTTATCAACTAAAAAAAAAAAAGCTGACGGCACTTCCTAACATCCAAGTCTGATCAGGTGCATACGGAACATAAAATAGTAAAGAAAGAGTTGCACTCTGAAATGCTAAGGCATGCAAAGAATACATATAGGAATAAGGACATGCATTACCGCTAAGGGAAAACATGAAAAATTGAGATACTTGGCAAACAAAAAAAAGGCCAAACATGTATGCCTTAGCACTTACACAGTATGTTACATGTGTACAGTTTGTATTTTGTATGTACTTATCTGTGCATGGAATGTGTTACATGTATAAGTATGTTACATTTTACAGTTTGTTTTGTATGTACATTATCTGTTATCTGTGCATGGAATTGTTACATATAAAGGTATGTTACATGTGTACACTATTTGTTACATGTATACAGTATGTTACTGTGTATGGTATATTTCAAGTGTATGGTATTTACATGTGTACAGTATGTGATGTGTTTACAATATGTGTTATATGTCTGCAGTGTTATGTGCACTGTATCTGTTTTGTGTTACATGTGTACAGTATGTGATATATGTGCATGGTATGTTGTGTGTACAGAGCGGTATGTGATTGATGTATACGGTATGTTATGTGTGTGCGGTATTTGTTACATGTACAGTATGTGTACGGTAATATATTATGAGTGTTTGGCATTTACATATGTACAGTATGTGTTGTGTGTACAGTATGTGTGTGCAGTGTTATGGTGTGGACAGTATGTGTCTTGTGTGTACTGCACCCGTTTTATGTTACCTATGTGCGGTATGTGTTGTGTGTGCGGTATGTGTTACATGTGCACAGTATGTGTTAATGAATGTATGGTATATGTTGTGTGTACGGTATGTGTTACCTGTGTGCGGTATGTGTTACATATGTATGGTATGTTACATGTGTACTGTATGTGTTATGTGTGTACTCTATTTGTTATGTGTGTATATTATGTTACATGTGTACGGTATGTGTTGTGTGTATGATCTATGCCATATGTATGATATGTTATGTGTGTATGGTATGTATTATGTGTGTATGGTATGTGTTACATGTGTACGGTATGTATTATGTGTGTATGGTATGTGTTACATGTGTACGGTATGCATTATGTGTGTATGGTATGTGTTACGTGTGTGTGGTATGTTATGTGTGTATGGTATGTATTATGTGTGTACGGTATGTGTTATGTATGTACGGTATGTTATGTGTGTTCAGTATGCTACGTGTGTGCGGCATGTGTGGTATGTGTACGTTATGTATTATGTGTGTACGGTATGTGTTACGTGTGTACGTTATGTATTGTGTGTACGGTATGTTATGTGTGTTCAGTCTGTTATGTGTGTATGGCATGTGTGGTGTGTGTACGGTATGTATTGTGTGTACGGTATGTATTATGTGTGTTCAGTATGTTACGTGTGCGGCATGTTGTGTGTGTACGGTATGTATTATGTGTGTACGGTATGTATTATGTGTGTTCAGTATGTTACGTGTGCGGCATGTTGTGTGTGTACGGTATACATTATGTGTGTACGGTATGTGTTATGTGTGTACGGTATGTATTATGTGTGTTCAGTATGTTACGTGTGCGGCATGTGTTGTGTGTGTACGGTATGTGTTGTGTGTATGGTACAGTGTTGGCCAAAAGTATTGCCACCCCTGCAATTCTGTCAGATAATCCTCAGTTTCTTCCTGACAATGATTGCAATCACAAATTCTTTGCTATTATTATCTTCATTTAATTTGTCTTCAATGAAAAAAACACAAAAGAAAATGAAGCAAAAAGCAAAACCTTGATCATTTCACACAAAACTCCAAAAATGGGCCAGACAAAAGTATTGGCGCCCTCAGCCTAATACTTGGTTGCACAACCTTTAGCCAAAATAACTGCGATCACCCGCTTCCGGTAACCATCAATGAGTCTCTTACAATGCTCTGCTGGAATTTTACACCATTCTTCTTTGGCAAACTGCTCCAGGTCCCTGATATGTGAAGGCGCCTTCTCCAAACTGCCATTGTTAGATCTCTCCACAGGTGATCTATGGGATTCAGGTCTGGACTCATTGCTGCCACCTTAGAAGTCTCCAGTGCTTTCTCTCAAACCATTTTCTAGTGCTTTTTGAAGTGTGTTTTGGGTCATTGTCCTGCTGGAAGACCCATGACCTCTGAGGGAGACCCAGCTTTCTCACACTGGGCCCTACATTATGCTGCACAATGTGTTGGTAGTCTTCAGACTTCATAATGCCATGCACACGGTCAAGCAGTCCAGTGCCAGAGGCAGCAAAGCAACCCCAAAACATCAGGGAGCCTCCGCCATGTCTGACTGTAGGGAGCGTGTTCTTTTCTTTGAATGCCTCTTTTTTTCTCCTGTAAACTCTATGTTGATGCCTTTGTCCTTTGCTCTACTTTTGTCTCATCTGACCAGAGAACATTCTTCCAAAACGTTTTAGGCTTTCTCAGGTAAGTTTTGGCAAACTCCAGCCTGGCTTTTTTATGTCTCGGGGTAAGAAGTGGGGTCTTCCTGGGTCTCCTACCATACAGTCCCTTTTCATTCAGACGCTGACGGATAGTACGGGTTGACACTGTTGTACCCTCGGACTGCAGGGCAGCTTGAACTTGTTTGGATGTTAGTCGAGGTTCTTTATCCACCATCCGCACAATCTTGAGTTGAAATCTCTTGTCAATTCTTCTTTTCCGTCCACATCTAGGGAGGTTAGCCACAGTGCCATGGGCTTTACACTTCTTGATGACACTGCGCACGGTAGACACAGGAACATTCAGGTCTTTGGAGATGGACTTGTAGCCTTGAGATTGCTCATGCTTCCTCACAATTTGGTTTCTCAAGTCCTCAGACAGTTCTTTGGTCTTTCTTTTCTCCATGCTCAATGTGGTACACACAAGGACACAGGACAGAGGTTGAGTCAACTTTAATCCATGTCAACTGGCTGCAAGTGTGATTTAGTTATTGCCAACACCTGTTAGGTGCCACAGGTAAGTTACAGGTGCTGTTAATTACACAAATTAGAGAAGCATCACATGATTTTTCTAACAGTGCCAATACTTTTGTCCACCCCCTTTTTTATGTTTGGTGGAATCATATCCAATTTGGCTTTAGGACAATTCTTTTTGTGTTTTTTTCATTGAAGACAAATTAAATGAAGATAATAATAGCAAAGAATTTGTGATTGCAATCATTATCAGGAAGAAACTGAGGATTATCTGACAGAATTGCAGGGGTGTCAATACTTTTGGCCATGACTGTATGTATTATGTGTGTACGGTATGTGTTGTGTGTACAGTATGTGTTATGGGTGTACGGTATGTGTTACGTGTGCAGCATGCAGTGTGTGTGTACGGTGTGTATTATGTGTGTATGGTATGTGTTGTGTGTACGGTATGTGTTATGTGTATACGGTATTTTATGTGTGTATGGTATGTTGTGTGTGTATGGTATGTATTATGTGTGTATGGTATGTATTATGTGTGTATGGTATGTGTTATGTGTGTACGTTATGTGTTGTGTGTATGGTATGTATTGTGTATATAGTATGTGTTATGTGTATACTGTATGTTATGTGTGTATGGTATGTTGTGTGTGTATGGTATGTATTATGTGTGTACGGTATGCATTATGTGTGTACGGTATGTGTTATGTGTGTACGGTATGTATTATGTGTGTTCAGTATGTTACGTGTGCGGCATGCGGTGTGTGTGTACGGTATGTATTATGTGTGTACGGTATGTATTATGTGTGTACAGTATGTTACGTGTGCAGCATGTGGTGTGTGTACGGTATGTGTTTTGTGTGTACGGTATATTATGTGTGTTCAGTAGGTTACATGTGCGGCATGTGGTGTGTGTGTACAGTATGTATTATGTGTGTATGGTATGTTATGTGTGTTCAGTATGTTACGTGTACGGCATGCGGTGTGTGTGTACGGTATGTATTATGTGTGTACGGTATGTTATGTGTGTTCAGTATGTTACATGTGCAGCATGTGGTGTGTGTGTACGGTATGTTATGTGTGTTCAGTATGTTACGTGTGCGGCATGTGTTGTGTGTGTACGGTATGTTATGTGTGTTCAGTATGTTACATGTGCAGCATGTGGTGTGTGTGTATGGTATGTTATGTGTGTACGGTATGTTATGTGTGTACGGTATGTTATGTGTGTTCAGTATGCTACGTGTGCGGCATGTGTTGTGTGTGTTGCAGTGAGAGGAGGGAGCTGACAGAGGGTGGAGCGCAGGGTGATGAGGAGGAGGAGGAGGAGTGCTGCAGCAGCTTGTCTTGATGTCAGGCTGAGGGAGGAACTTCCTGCTTCCTTTCCTGGGCTCACAGAGGCTTTTCTTCAGGCCTAGGCTGAGGCTCGGGGATTTGTGTCTGCAGCTTCGGTTCATGGCGTTAGAGGAGACGCTCTCGGCCGCCGTCCGGTTGTCTTAAGCAGGCGACAGCCCCCGGTTTGTCCCCCACATGATCTGCTCGGTGACAGCTGGAGACCGGCTGAGCCTGTCATCCACCCGGAGAGAGCTAGAGAAGCCGCTGCCGGAGGGAGACGCTGCGCAGGTACCGGGGGTGCGGGCGGCCGGGCACACAGCTCCTCACTGGTGACCCGTCCTATAGCGCCAACATATTCCGCAGCTCCGCACTCACTGTATATTGTATCTACCTCAACCATCAGTGGATCTGGCGGGTTACGTCACTTACAGCTTCTATTTATCACCTTCTGTAGCGCCGCGTTCACATTAGTGCGAATGGGAGAACGTCACATCTGCGCTGATAGTACGGCCGGAAGTAACGTGACTGATCCTGACATTAAACGCCGCGCTGTCCACATCATGATGGCGGTCATAATAATGACACGCCGCGCTATGGCGGTAAGAGCCGGAGAGTCCGGTATACGGCGATCATGTAAGGTCTGTATGTGGGGAGACTCGGGCTGTGTTCACATGGGGCTTTCTTGCTGCTTTTTTTCTGCAGACAAAACCTGCTGTGGGGGGTTTAGTATTTTTGGTGTCATTTGTCTGCAGTACATGTTTAAATAAAGTTAGTTTCATTCACCACAAAAGCAGCAAAAATGCTTTAATGATGAATGACACTAACTTTAAAGCAATATTTCCTTGTACTTCCTTATTCCAGTGATGTACTGGGCTGCTTGCTGTAGTTTTTATAATATTCATGTTTTGCCTGCTGCAGATCTGGCAGTTCTCTGAATGCTGGACCCTATATATCCCGCCCACACCACTGATTGGCAGCTTTGTCCATATAACCCCACCCACACCACTGATTGGCAGCTTTCTCCATATAACTCTGCCCACACCACTGATTGGCAGCTTTCTCCATATAACCCCGCCCACACCACTGATTGGCAGCTTTCTCCACATAACCCCACACACACCACTGATTGGCAGCTTTCTCTATATAACCCCGCCCACACCACTGATTGGCAGCTTTCTCCACATAACCCCACAGACACCACTGATTGGCAGCTTTCTCCATATAACCCCGCCCACACCACTGATTGGCAGCTTTGTCCATATAACCCCACACACACCACTGATTGGCAGCTTTCTCCATATAACCCCGCCCACACCACTGATTGGCAGCTTTCTCCACATAACCCCACACACACCACTGATTGGCAGCTTTCTCCATATAACCCCGCCCACACCACTGATTGGCAGCTTTCTCCATATAACCCCGCCCACACCACTGATTGGCAGCTTTGTCCATATAACCCCACACACACCACTGATTGGCAGCTTTCTCCATATAACCCCGTCCACACCACTGATTGGCAGCTTTCTCCATATAAACCCGCCCACACCACTGATTGGCAGCTTTGTCCCATATAACCCCAGACACACCACTGATTGGCAGCTTTCTCCATATAACCCCGCCCACACCACTGATTGGCAGCTTTCTCCACATAACCCCACACACACCACTGATTGGCAGCTTTCTCCATATAACCCCGCCCACACCACTGATTGGCAGCTTTCTCCATATAACTCTGCCCACCCCACTGATTGGCAGCTTTCTCCATATAACCCCGCCCACACCACTGATTGTCAGCTTTCTCCATATAACCCCACCCACACCACTGATTGGCAGCTTTGTCCATATAACCCCACCCACCCCACTGATTGGCAGCTTTCTCCATATAGCCCCACCCACCCCACTGATTGCAGCTTTCTCCATATAACCCTGCACACACCACTGATTGGCAGCTTTCTCCACATAACCCCACCCACACCACAGATTAGCAGCTTTCTTCATATAACCCTGCCCACACCACTGATTGGCAGCTTTCTCCACGTAATTCCATCCACACCACTGATTGGCAGTTTTCTGTGTACACTGTACATAAGTAGAAAGCTACCAATCAGTGGGTGCAGCAGTTTTACTAGTCCTCGAGTGATAATCTTCTGCTGATAAAACTGTGATTTTATTAAAACTACACTAAGTAGCTTAATAAGTGACACATTACTGGAATCAAACTCCCTGCTCCTACATCATACTGCTTTCAGATCAAGTAGGAAATACCTAGTAACAAATAGAGTTGTATACTATCTGCCCTTTAAACTAACCCCAGGATAGGTGCATCTCTTGGTATGTGTTTTATTCGAATAATTGCATTCACATTTTTATGTCTAAAATTCAATGTAGCTTTATACAGCCACCACTAGAGGGAGCTCACTACATATAGATTTATACAGTCACCACTAGGAGGAGCTCACTACATACAGATTTATACAGCCACCACTAAAGGGAGCTCACTACATACAGATTTATACAGCCACTGCTAGGGGGAGCTCACTACATACAAATTTATACAGACACCACTAGAGAGAGATCACTACATACAGGTTTATACAGCCACCACTATGGGAGCTTACTACATACAGATTTATACAGCCACCACTATGGGGAGCTTACTACATACAGATTTATACAGCCACCACTAGAGGGAGCTCACTACATATAGATTTATACAGCCACCACTAGAGGGAGCTCAGTACATACAGATTTATACAGCCACCACTATGGGGAGCTTACTACATAGAGATTTATACAGCCACCACTAGAGGGAGCTCACTACATATAGATTTATACAGCCACCACTAGAGGGAGCTCACTACATACAGATTTATACAGCCACCACTAGAGGGAGCTCACTATATACAGATTTATACAGCCACCACTAGAGGGAGCTCACTACATACAGATTGATACATCCACCACTAGAGGGTTGTTTGTATATGACTGTTTGTATATGAACCTCTAAATTGTAAAGAATTGCGGAACATGTTGGTGCTATATGTATGGTGAGGTAGCATCGGTGGTTGGCAAGACGGGAGGCAGTGACCCAGGCTCTGGTTCACACAACAAGGTTTATTTACAAAGTTCAATTGGTTACAGACCTCCAGGTTCCGGGACGCAGCTGGTACAACCTTGTACGTTTGCAACACAGTCCAGTATGAGCCCTGTACCTCTGCCAGGTTCTATCTTGGCCGGGTCCATGGGCGAAGGCCAAGACTACACAGCTAGGCTGTGTTTTGTCAGCACAAAACCTGCTCTCTCAGCTCCCGCTCATTAGCCTCTTTGGCTTCAACTGAGACCCCACTCTGTGTTGCAGGTCAAGTTTTAAATGCAGGCCTAGACATGAGGATTTTCAAAGACCCGGAGTGGAGGGCTCTTACAGGGATATGGAGCACAGTCTGGGAGACACATACCGGCCATCATGGATCACACCGGTCACTGTCTCACATACCCCCCCTCTGTTCAAGCTTGTGGGGTCTAACACCAGCTGCCATACAAGGGCCCCTAGACAGGGCATTAGCATTGCCCTGCAACCTCTCGGCCAGGTGTTCCACCATAAACCTGTAGTTCTGCAGGGAGAGGAACCACCAGGTGACCCTAGCATTCCGCTCCTTGGCAGTCTGCATCCAGATCAACGTGGAGTGGTCTGTCACCAAGAGAAACTGTCGCCCCAACAGGTAATAACTATCATGTGCTTGGTTGGTGCTGACAGTGTTGGATGCTGCTGTGTATGGCCAGGGTCACATTTGCGGTTGGACCCTGGCCTGCCGGATTCCGGTTTCAACTTAGCAATTTTTCCATCACCGCATAGCGTTTCCGCTATGCGGTGCTGGAAACCGCAGTCCCTAGTTACCCGGTGTTTACCTGCACGACCTGTCACACAGGCAGCGGCTCGGAGGGCGTTTTACAGCGCCGCACAGGAAACCGTTGCAGACACGATTTCCTGTGCGGCGCTGTAAAACGCCCTCCGAGCCGCTGCCTGTGTGACAGGTCGTGCAGGTAAACACCGGGTAACTAGGGACTGCGGTTTCCCGCACCGCATAGCGGAAACACTATGCGGTGATGGAAAAATTGCTAAGTTGAAACCGGAATCCGGCAGGCCAGGGTCCAACCGCAAATGTGACCCTGGCCTATGTTTGCCTTTAAGAGCTGCATGGTTGATAGTTGTGAAGGTCCTGGCCTCCTGTGTTGTGCTCCGGAACTGTATTCGCTATGAGGTTCATCTGCTGGTTGAGGGGTTAATGTGTGACTCACCTGGGCTTCCCTCCCCCTAGCCTTTAAGTAGCCTCTCCTTCCACCAGGTGCTGCTGCTGATAGAGTTTCACTCTATGCCTGGAAGCCGTGCTGTGCTGACCTGTGTGTTTGTGTGGCTGAAGTCCTTTCCTTTGGAGTTGCTGTATCCCAGTTCTGTGGAGGGAGGTGAGGGGGGAATAGCGCAGGGCTGGTGGGGGAGGTTAGGGAGAGGCTGGAGGCCTGAACCTTCTTACCATTAGAGATACCTTCGGGATTAGGGCCATTCAGGGTTCCTAAACTAGGGTCAGACTAGTCTTCCCTGGTCACCCTGCCCATAACTGCCATTCCCTCATCAGCATTCTCATTACACTGTGACATTATCAACAGTCCATACCTTTTCCCTTGAGACACTATGTCTCACACTGTCTCAGCTGATGCATTTTCTCGCCTGATGCAGACCATCTCTGAAGAGGTACCGTATATACTCGTGTATAAGCCGACCCGTGTATAAGCCGACCCCCCTACTTTTGCCCCCAAAATCTGGGAAAACCTAGTGACTCGTGTATAAGCCGAGGGTGGACCCCAGCACAGGTATACAGCCCCCAGCAGTGTGGTATACAGCCCCCCCCAATGGTATACATGCCTCCCCAGTGGTAGTATACAGCCCCCAGCAGTGTGGTATACAGCAGCCTCCCCAGTGGTATATACAGGCCCCAGCAGTGTTACAGCAGCCTCTCCAGTGGTATATACAGCAGCAGCCCCAGTGGTAGTATACAGCAGCCCCAGTGGTAGTATACAGCAACCCCAGAGGTATATACAGCCCCAGTGGTAATATACAGCAGCCCCAGAGGTATATACAGCCCCAGTGATAGTATACAGCAGCCCCAGTGGTAGTATACAGCAGCCCCAGAGGTATATACAGCAGCCCCAGTGGTAGTATACAGCAGCCCCAGAGGTATATACAGCCCCAGTGGTAATATACAGCAGCCCCAGAGGTATATACAGCCCCAGTGGTAGTATACAGCAGCCCCAGTGGTAGTATACAGCAGCCCCAGAGGTATATACAGCAGCCCCAGTGGTAGTATACAGCAGCCCCAGAGGTATATACAGCAGCCCCAGTGGTAGTATACAGCAGCCCCAGAGGTATATACAGCAGCCCCAGTGGCAGTATACAGCAGCCCCAGAGGTATAAACAGCCCCAGTGGTAGTATACAGCAGCCCCAGAGGTATATACAGCCCCAGTGGTAATATACAGCAGCCCCAGAGGTATATACAGCCCCAGTGGTAGTATA
This sequence comes from Allobates femoralis, assembly GCA_033576535.1. NCBI lineage: Eukaryota > Metazoa > Chordata > Amphibia > Anura > Aromobatidae > Allobates > Allobates femoralis. The sequence continues at coordinate 568,465,600 of JARQOC010000005.1, read as the reverse complement.
CAGCAGCCCCAGTGGTAGTATACAGCAGCCCCAGAGGTATATACAGCAGCCCCAGTGGTAGTATACAGCAGCCCCAGAGGTATATACAGCAGCCCCAGTGGTAGTATACAGCAGCCCCAGAGGTATATACAGCAGCCCCAGTGGTAGTATACAGCAGCCCCAGAGGTATAAACAGCCCCAGTGGTAGTATACAGCAGCCCCAGAGGTATATACAGCCCCAATGGTAGTATACAGCAGCCCGCCCGCCACCCCCATCAGTATACAGGCCCCCCCATCAGTATCCAGGGCCCCCCCCCTTGCTCCGCAAAACCTGCAAAGTAAAATCATTATACTTATCACTGTCCTGTCGCCGCCATCCCCGCCGCTGCCATCGCGCTCCCCGGCTTCATCCGTCTTCTTCCGGCTTCCTGTCGGCGCAGGCAATGACGTCATTGCCTGCGCCGACAGGAAGCCGGAAGAAGACGGATGAAGCCGGGGAGCACGATGGCAGCGGCGGGGATGGCGGCGACAGGACAGTGATAAGTATAATGATTTTACTTTGCAGGTTTTGCGGAGCAAGGGGGGGGGCCCTGGATACTGATGGGGGGGCCTGTATACTGATGGGGGTGGCGGGCGGGCTGCTGTATACTACCACTGGGGCTGTATATGACTCGCGTATAAGCCGAGGGGGGGACTTTTCAGCCCAATTTTTGGGCTGAAAAACTCAGCTTATACGCGAGTATATACGGTAACTGGTCTGCGGACTCAGGTAGTGCAACAGCTGCAGCAAGTTGTGGGTTACCTGGTGTCGGCTCAGGCTGTGCCAGAATCCAAGGTCCCTCTTCCACATAGGTTTTCTGGGGGAAGAGACACATTTTTGCTTTCCGTGAAGCCTGTAAGCTTTATTTCAGGCTCCGGCCCCGTTCATCTGGAAGTGAGGAACAGCGGGTGGGGATTATAGTCTGCACCTTTTTCCTCCCGGACGACTCTCCATCTCTGCAGTCGGTGGACGGGTTTTTTGTTGCTCTGGCTCAGGTGTACGGTGAACCAGATAGGGTGACCTTTGCTGAGTCTAATCTCTGTAAACTCTAGCAGGGCACACGAGCAGTGGAGGAGTACTGCTCGGAGTTTCGGAGATGGGCGACTGACACCCAGTGCAATGACCCAGCCCTCCGGAGTCAGTTCTGCTTGGGTTTGTCAGCTAGACTGCAAGACACCCTGGTTCAGTACGCCGCACCTAGTCATTGGAGGCTGCGATGTCCCTAGCCATCAGGGTAGAGAGACGCCTGAGAGAGAGGACCGAGACCTACTATGCCTCCTGTACCTATCCCTGCTGAGGAGACTATTCCGATGAACCCATGCAGTTGAGGGCAATAGGTTCTCGTGTTAAACCTCCTGTGGCTACTGTTCGCCAAGTGGGAGGAGCATGTTTTTTCTGTGAAAATCTGACCATTTTATTAAGGTTTGTCCACTTCGCTCCAAGACCCACGCAGTCTCAGAAGCAGCCTACTCGGGTCGTTCAGAAGGAGACGACCAGAGAGTTTATCTTTCCTTCCTCGCTAAGTCTCCATTCACACTGTCTGCCAGCGTGGGTGGTGGATGGTACAACCGAGACTGTGCCAGTTTGGTCGATAGCGGGCGGGGTCAATTTGATGGATTCTCGTTTTGCTCGGCTCATGGTCTCACCAGCAGTGCTTTGGTGAGACCCATTCCCATCACCTCGATCGACTCAGTTCCACTCAGCCGGAAGGTCCTGTCCCAATTGGTGCGTAATGTGACCTGAGCATAGGAACTCTCCACCATGAGTTCTGTCCTGTCACCTCTTGGAGAACCTGCCCACTCCCATTGTATTGGGCCTTCCCTGGCTGGAGAAACACAACCCAGTAATTGACTGGCGAGCCAGAAAGGTTGTAACTTGGGGGCTGTCTGTGTGAATAATTGCCTCGCTACAACTATTTCTACCTTACTGGTTGCACTAACTCCTACCCCACGTCCGGAAGTGAATGGGAGTGAGCCTGGAAGAGGGGGTGGAGTCCGAGCCTCAGATCAATGGTGGGTCTAGGCGTCGTTCCAGGAGGAGGGGCCGGGAAGGGACGGTGGTTCCTGCTGCGCACTCCAGGGGAGGGAACCCTGGGCCCCGGGGGACACTGTTGCAGTTTACCGTCCTGGATGTGTGCCCTCTAACTGTGACCGCAGATGTAGAAATAAACGTACTGGTCCAGACCTGAGAGTTAATGAGTATGTGTGGGTGTTGTCCAAACACGTCAGGTGGAGGTGTGCTGATGGGGTTCCAGGTTTTGGGGTTATAAGACCGTTTCGGATATCGGCCATTTGTAATCCTGTGCTGTACCGCTTGACCTACCCCCAGGTTTGGCAACCCGTAATGTCTTTTATATCTCGTCCCTCAGGGGTTGTGGTCTTATTTCGGATGTGTCTGCAGTCGAGTCCGGAGGCCTCTCTTAAAAGAGGGGGTACTGTCACACGCTTAGTTGGCGCTGACATTGCTGGATGCTGCTGTGTATGTTTGTCTTTAAGAGCTGCATGGTTGATAGTTGTGAAGGTCCTGGCCTCCTGATGTTGTCCTCCAGAACTGCATTCACTATTAGGTTCATCTGTTGGTTGAGGGGTTAATGTGTGACTCACCTGGGCTCCACTCCCCCTGGCCTTTAAGTAGCCTCTCCTTCCACCAGGTGCTGCTGCTGATAGAGCTTCACTCTATGCCTTGAAGCCATGCTGTGCTGACCTGTGTGTTTGTGTGGCTGATGTCCTTTCTGTTGGAGTTGCTGTATCCCAGTTCTGTGGAGGGAGGTGAGATGGGAATAGCGCAGGGCTGGTGGAGGAGTTTTAGGGAGAGGCTGGAGGTCCGAACCTTCTCACCTTTAGAGATACCTTCGGATCAGCCTGTAAAGTGAGATAAATGCGCATGAGGGTCTTATCCTTTTTACAAAGGGTTATAGCGGTGTATATCAGGAACTGCTCACCTGGTTCGGTGTGTCACCCACAACCGGTATAATCGCCTGTAAGATGGCTTATAGAATGGCTGCTGCAGGGCCGCACCTTCACGATGACCGTGGAAACAGGAATGCTGTAATGGGACAAAATGCCGGATTGCCCGCGCTGCCAAACAAGAATCACCAGGAAACAAAGAGTTAACTGGGCAGATTTTTCTTTTATTCTATCCTACGCGTTTCAGAGCCTCTATCCGAGCTCCTTCCTCTGAGGAAATGGAGCTCGGATAGAGGCTCTGAAACGCGTAGGATAGAATAAAAGAAAAACTCTGCCCAGTTAACTCTTTGTTTCCTGGTGATTCTTGGTGGCAGCGCGAGCATTCCGGCATTTTGTCCCATTACAGCATACCTTCGGGATCAGGGCCATTCAGGGTTTCTAGACTAGGGTTAGACTAGTCTTCCCATCAGCATTCTTACTACACCGTGACAATAGCGTACGGATTCCAAGCCCCACTTAATGGCCAGGCACTCTTTTTCCACTACGCTATAGTTCCTCTCCAGTGGAGTGAGCTTCCTATGTAGGTAGGTGACGGGATGTTCTTCCCCGTTAACCATTTCACGTGTCAAGGTCTTTACCTCCTGTGTTGTGCTCCAGACCTGCATTCACTATCATATTCAACTGCTGTTGAGGGGTTAATGTGTGACTCACCTGGAATCCCCTCCCCCTAGCTTTAAATAGCCTTCCCTCTCCCTGTCAGGTGCTGCTGAAAAGCTATGTGCTCTAGGTCTTGGTGCTGTGCTGATGCTTGCTGCTGGACTAAGTCTTTCCTTGGGAAAAGCTGTGATCCTGACACAACCTGCTCTCTCAGCTACCGCTCATTAGCCTCTTTGGCTTCAACTGAGACCCCACCCTGTGTTGCAGGTCAAGTTTTAAAGCAGGCCTATGACATGAGGATTTTCAAAGACCCGGAGTGGAGGGCTCTTATAGGGATATGGAGCACAGTCTGGGAGACACATAACGGCCATCATGGATCACACCGGTCACTGTCTCACAACATAAAGATTATTATTGGGGGGGGAACACCATCTTCATATGTCCCCATCCACTCCTGTTGAATGACAGATCTCTCCTTGTGTGCGTTTATAGAGACCTGGGTCTTTGATAGTGGCAACAAAAATGTATGGAGAAAGGCCTCTCTGACTAGTCACCCATGCAGTTGTGCCCAGTCTGACTTTTAAATTATACTTGTCTCTGAAACGCTGCAGTGTTTAAGTGTCAAAAATACTTGGCTGAAATCATGCAGCCAATGTTTTATACAGTGGATCAGGCAGCATATAACACTTGTCAGCTCACTACATACATGTTAATACAGCCACCACTAGGGGGAGCTCAAGACATACAGATTTATACAGTCACCACTAGGGGAGTTCACTAAATACAGATTTATACAGCCACCACTTGGGGGAGTTCACACATTCAGATTTATACAGTCCACCACTAGGGGAGTTCACTACATACAGATTTATACAGCCACCACTAGGGGAGCTTACTACATACAGATTTATACATCCACCACCAGAGGGAGCTCACTACATACCGATTATATAACGCCACTAGGGGAGCTCAACCATACAGATTTATACATCCACCACTAGAGGGAGCTCACTACATACAGATTTATACAGCCACCACTAGAGGGAGCTCGATACATACAGATTTATATAGTCCACCACTTGAGGAGCTCACTACATACAGATTTATACAGCACCACAGGGGGAGCTCACTACATACAGATTTATACAGCCACCACTAGAGGGAGCTCACTACATACAGATTTATACAGCCCCACTAGAGGAGCTCACTACATACAGATTTATACAGCCACCACTAGGGGAGCTCACTACATACAGATTTATACAGTCCACTACATAGGGAGCTCCCTACCATACATTTAATACAGCCACCACTAGGTGGGATCTCAAGAATAAGATTTATCAGTACCACTAGAGGAGTTCACTACGAATACAGATTTATGACAGCCTACCACTTGGGAAGCTCACGACATTCAATTTATACCGTCACCACAGGAAGACTCACACCAACATACAGATTTGTACATTACCTAGAGTGAGCTCACTACATACAGATATATATAATCGCCACTAGGGGGAGCTCACCATATACAGATTTATACATTCACCACTAGAGGGAGCTCACTACATACAGATTTATACAGCCACCACTAGAGGGAGCTCACTACATACAGATTTATATAGTCACCACTAGAGAGAGCTCACTACATACAGATTTATACAGCCACCACCAGAGGGAGCTCACTACATACAGATTTATACAGCCACCACTAGAGGGAGCTCACTACATACAGATTTATACAGCCACCACTAGAGGAGCTCACTACATACAGATTTATACAGCCACCACTAGGGGGAGCTCACTACATACAGATTTATACAGCCATGTAGGACATGGGTTGAACCAGGCTGACCTACTGTCCTATCATTTTCCAGGTCCCGGTCACCTTTGATGATGTGGCTGCTTATTTTTCTGAGGATGAATGGAAAGATCTGGAGGAATGTCAGAAGGAGCTATACAAGGATATGATGAAAGAAAATTATGAAGCTCTAATTTCCATGGGTAATTTATCTGTTCACTTTTACACCTGGACATACATACAGCCTGTACAGTATTACACCACCAACCTCTATATAGATTTGCAGAATATTATTTTTTGTCTAACAACCTGACAGATACATAGTGATATATACTACCAGGGGCATACCCAGAAATCATGGGGCCCCATAGCAGAAGTTCTAAGTCCTCCATATAGAATAATGTACATCCCATATTCCTCCATATTAAATAATGCAGTTCCCATAGTCTCCATATAGTACAATGCACTCCAATAGTCCTCCATATAGAATAATGCAACCCATAGTCCTCCATATAGTATAATTCACCCCATATTCTTCCATATAGAATACTGTACACCCCATAGTCCTACACACAGTATAAAGCACCCCCGTAGGCCTCCATATATTATAATGCACACCCCTATAGTCGTCCATATAGAATATTGCACCCCTATAGTCCTCTATATAGAATAATGTACACCCCATAGTCCTCCATATTGTATAATGCACCCCTCATAGTCCTCTATATAGAATAATGCACCCCTATATAGTATAATACAGGCCACAGTCCTCCATATAGTATAATGCACCCCATATTCTTCCATATAGTATATTGCACCCCCCATAGTCCTCCATATAGTATAATGTACACCTCATAGTCCTCCATATAGTATAATGCACCCCCCCATAGTCCTGCCATAAATTATAATGCACCCCATAACCCTCCAAATTGTATAATGCACCCCATAGTCTTCCATATAGTATAATGAACACCCCTTTGTCTTCCATATAGAATAATTCACCACCATAGTCCTCCATATTAAATAATGTACCCCCATTGTCCTCCATATAGTATAATGCACCTTCATATATAATGCACACCTCATAGTCCTCCATGTAAAATAAACACACCCCATAGTCCTCCTTTTGATATAATGCAGTCATCCGTATAGTAATATGGCCACCAGTGTAGTAAGTTAATAAAATTAAATACTCACTTTGCGCTGCTCCCCCACTGCTCCAGTCTCCGGTGAGCGCTCGCCACTCGCAAGTAGAGATCATTGTGCCCAGGCCGGCTCCAGGTTTTTGTGGGCCCCCTTTAGCACATACTGCTGTGTGTGTGTATATATAATATATATATATATATATATTAATTTTTTATAAAGGTTGCAGACAATAATATATATATATACATCTATATATTCCTCACAATTTTAATCGTCTCTCCACCATGTCTGTCTCTCCCATCCATGTGCAGTCTCTCCCTCCTGTGCGCAGTCTCTCCCCTCTCTGTGCCTGTCACCCCTTGTGCAGTCTCTACTCTCTATATGCAGTCTCTTTCTTTCCCCTGTGCACTGTCTCTGCCTCTCCCTTGAGCCTGTCTCATACCTGTGCTTGTTCCCCTCCCTGTGCGCTGTGTCTCTCCCCTACACCTGTCTCCCCCTGTGCCTGTTTCCTTCCTCTGCACTGTGTCCCCCCTGCGCACCTATCTCCCCCTGCGCGCCTGTTTCCCCCCTATGAATTGTGTTTCTCCCCTGCACCTGTCTCCACCTGCATGCTATCTTCCCCTGCACCTGTCCCCCCTCGCACGCTGTCTCCCCCCGCACGCTGTCTCCCCCCGGCACGCTGTCTTCCCCTGCGCCTGTCTCGCCCCTGGTGTTATTTGCCCCTGACAGGGCCCCCTTAGCTCTGCCCCCACCCACCCCTGAGGGCCCCCTTATCACTGCCTCCCACCTTATCACCTAGGGCCCTTAGCGCTGCCCCACACACCTCAGCCTCAGGGCCCCTGAGTGCTGCCCCATACCTCAGCCTCAGGGCCCCTGAGTGCTGCCTCCACACCTCAGCCTCAGGGCCCCTGAGTGCTGGCTCCACACCTCAGCCTCAGGGGGCCCTGAGAGCTGCCATGAGAGCTGCCCTCACATTCTTCCTTGGGTCCCATGGGCCCCTGAGAGCTGCCCGCACATGTCATACTAGGGGGCCCCTGACCGCTGCCCCCACATGCCATTCTCGGGCACCCTTAGCGCTGCCTCTCCCCCTTTCTCCATTCTAACCTTACCGGCCGCCTAACCTGATCGCAACCAACCTGTCATGAGTAGTGTGAGCTCCAGCCGGTGCCGCTCTATTTCCTGTATCGCCGCACACACAGGAAATAGATGCGGCGCTGGCTGCAGCGTCACACTACATGACAGGCTGCGATCAGCACGACTGCCCGCCGGTAATGGAGAGAAGGGGGGGGAGATAGCGCTAATGGGCCCCCTAGTATGACATGTGGGGGCACTTAGGAGCCCTGTGGGTCCTCCCCCAGCGTCCGGGCCCTTGCATATACCCGGGTGCACCGGGTGCTTACGCCGGCCCTGATCGTGCCCACTGTGCTGAGACATCAGATGGAGAGGGAGAATGATGGAGGAGGGAGCGGAGTGCTCCCTCTTTTATCATTGCTTTCAACTGCATCCAGTATGCCGATATAGTTCGGGCCCCCTCAACTAATGGGCCCAATAGCATCCGCATGGTCTGCTGCCATTGGTGGTACGCTACGGTCAATTACATCTCTAGAGATTAGTAGAACATGGCTCTATCACCATTAGCTCGCAACATACGTGACGTTTGGAGCGATATCGTTAAGGATATCGTACCATGTAACAGGCCATATAAATTGACTCCGGTGGACATTTGACTTGCCTACATACCTCTACCGAGCTAGGGCAACTTATAGGGATAGCTGCCGTGGAATGGGGACACCATAACCTAAGGTGTAACTACCTCCATTGCTGGGCAGGGTCATCCCATAGGGATACATAGGTTAATATTTCTAGTTAGTACACAATTCTTTAACTTGTTGGTCTTTGGACCTTTTAATAATGTTTGTAAAGGTTGTTTTTTTATCTTACTATTACTCTTTAGCTAATCCTGATAGGATACCAGCATTATTCTATGTACTTGAGCAAGCCCCCTGTATATTGTCTTCCATATAAAGAGATCTAACACTAACTCCATTTTCACTGCAGAAGATGCGCCAGTCAATGAGAAGGACAAGGCCAAGTACAGTGACAAGCTGGAGAACGTGGACACATCTTCTATTCCCGTGCTGGATCAAACATCATGTCCAGAGATTGAGGATAACCTCCGATGTCAACCAACTCCCAGCAGATCGCAGGAGAGTCAGGGCGTCAACCACGGTGGAAATGTCTCCCCTTATCTGAAAGTTTTAGCCCTGGAACCGCACAACCGGACTGTATAAAAGATGAAGGAGAGAAGTTTTACCAGTGCACGGAGTGCGGCAAGAACTTCCGAAAGAGAGACAGTCTGAAGCGCCACCAGCAGACGCACACGGGCGAGCGCCCCTATAACTGCATAGAGTGTGGGAAAAGCTTTATCCAGAAGCAGCACCTGGTCACACACCTGAGGACTCACACGGGGGAGAGACCCTACAAATGCGAGGAGTGCGGGAAAAGCCTGAGCACCAACGAGCGTCTGAAGATCCACCAGAGGATTCACACCGGGGAGAGGCCGTACAAGTGCGGGGACTGTGGGAAGAGCTTCAGAGCCCATCGGGTCCTAAAGGTTCATCAACAGACGCACACCGGGGAGAGGATCCACAAGTGCGAGGACTGTGGGAAGAGGTTTAGGCACAAGCAGACCCTCTTGGCTCACCAGAGGAGTCACTCGGGCGAAACCACCTACAGTTGCGGCGAGTGTGGCGAGAGCTTCCGCACCTTCAAGCACCTTAAGTTCCACCAAAAACAGCACCGTGGTGAAAAACCACACGAGTGCGAGGACTCGCGGAAGGGCTTCAGGAAAAGAGAACATCTCCGACGTCATCAGCAGATCCATACCGGTGAACGTCCGTTCTCCTGCGAAGAGTGCGGCAAAGGCTTTATACAAAAACATCACCTTGTCAGACACCAGAGAACTCATACTGGCGAGAGGCCGTTCACTGTGGTAATAGTGGAGGAATTCCCTTATAATAACTCCTCCACAGGCACGTGCCGAGGTAGTCCGCACATCTGCAGTGAATGCGGCAAGAGCTTCACCACGTACGAGCATCTGAAGAGGCACAACCGGATACACACCGGAGAGCGGCCCAACAAGTGCAATGACTGCGGCAGGACCTTTAAGTCTCAGAAACTCCTTAAGGCACATAAAAAAGCACAGGACGAGGAGACGGGGCTCTGCAGAGAGGAAGACAGCGAGAACAACGAGAGCCAGAGGGCAGGACCTGGGGAAAAACCCTTTGAATGTGGCGAATGCGGCAAAACGTTCCGATTCCTGAAGCACTTGAAGTTCCACTTGCACACTCACACCGGGGAGAGACCCTTCAAGTGCGAGTCGTGCCAGAAGACGTTCCGGAAGCGCGACTGTCTGAAGAGACATCAGCAGATACACACGGGGGAGAGACCCTTCACCTGCGCCGACTGCGGAAAGGGCTTCATCCAGAAGCAGCACTTGGTGAGGCACCAGCGGACGCACACCGGGGAGCGTCCTTATATATGTAGTGAATGTGGGAAGACCTTCAGCACCTGTGAGCACCTTAAAATACACGGCCGGACCCACACGGGGGAAAAACCCTACAAGTGCAATGACTGTGGGCAAAGCTTCCGCAAGAGAGAATACCTCAAATGCCACCAGCAGACCCATACTGGAGAAAGACCCTTCACCTGCTCAGAGTGTGGCAAAAGCTTCATCCAGAAGCATCATCTCATCGCCCATCTACGTACCCACACCGGGGAACGGCCGTATCAGTGTAACGACTGCGGCAAGACGTTTCGGCACAAGCAGAATCTCACCACACATCAGAAGACTCATGGAATTGGGCTTTAGGGGGAAGGTGTTGTCTTCTAATGGACCTGGAGATCTGGTTCTCTCTGTCCTAAATGATCTAGTCCTTATAGTCACGGCCATAATACTCAATAATACGGTGATCATGACCAGTTCCATCACTGTCCGTCACTCTCATCGTTGTTACATGTTTGGTTTTGTTCATGGCGTTTCTATTCCATTGTGGCTGATAGAAGATGCGCCAAGCGAGACGTCGGCCGTCGCTTCTTCCACTTATGATGACTTTGCTTTGTTACAACAATGTGCTGATCCCGACCTCTCTCCGGTTGCCCGGACCCTACGCCAAGGGCCACTTCCTTCAATCTGTTTACTACATTGTGTATTGTGGACATGATAGGAACGGCATGTGCCAACATACTCAAGATATGCACTTCAGGTTTTTGCCCACATGGTATTATTATTATTATTATTATTATTATTATTACGGGGCGCCATTGTCAGCCCCCCCTATATCCAGATCGCAGGACGTCAGGACAGGCAGAGTATCTCCAATATCCTCAGCCTTAGGGGAAGTAATGGCCGACCTTGTATGACCCACCATATCACATGTTACATTGTCCGCCGGGCATGTGGAATGTGCAGCCCCGAGACATTACCATTATTTTTCTATTATAAAAGGCAGTATTTACATTATGTCTCCTTGTTTACTTCTCCTAAAATCCAGATGATGCTTCTGACCTGTCAAATATCAAGAACATGTGCAACACAAAACATGCAACATATGTTTCCATATTGAGTAATTATTAGGAACGAGCTTGTTTCTCCAATGAGGGCATGACGTGACAAATGCTAAATCACACATATATGTTCTGCATCCTTTGTCTCTATAATATAACATTGATTGGCATATGTTCAAAGCCTGGATATCCACCAATGACAAGATGGCAAGAGGACATGCCCCCAGCTACTGGGACCCTGCCCACGAGGGCTCACAGTCTACAAGGATGGGTGAGGATACAGTAGGTGAGGAGAGAGGACCCTGCCCACAAGGGCTGCAGTCTGCAGAGATGGGTGAGGATACAGTAGGGGAGGAGAGAGGACACTGCCAACGAGGGCTCACTGTCTACAAGGGATGGGTGAGGATACAGTAGGTGAGGAGAGAGGACCCTGCCCACGAGGGTTCACAGTCTACAAGGGATGGGTGAGGATACAGTAGGTGAGGAGAGAGGACCCTGCCGACGAGGGCTCACAGTCTACAAGGAATGGGTGAGGATACAGTAGGTGAGGAGAGAGGACCCTGCCCACGAGGGCTCACAGTCTACAAGGGATGGGTGAGAATACAGTAGGTGAGAGAGGACCCTGCCAATGAGGGCTCACAATCTACAAGGGACGGATTAGGCTACAGTAGGTGAGGAGAGAGGACCCTGCCCACGAGGGGTCACTGTCTACAAGGGATGGATGAGGATATTGTAGGTGAGAAGAGAGGACCCTGCCCACGAGGGCTCACAGTCTACAAGAGAGGGGTGAGGATACAGTAGCTGAGAAGAGAGGACCCTGCCCACGAGGTCTCACAGTCTACAAGAGAGGGGTGAGGATACAGGGGGAGAGGAGAGATGACCGTGCCTGTGAGGCCTTACAGTCTACAAGGGATGGGTGAGGATACAGTAGGTGAGGAGAGAGGACCCTGTCTGTAAGGGCTCACAGTCTACAAGGATGGGTGAGGATACAGTAGGTGAGGAGAGGCTCCCTGCCCGTAAGGGCTCACAGTCTACAAGGGATGGGTGAGGATACAGTAGATGAGGAGAGAGGACTCTGCCCCACGAGGGCTCACTGTCTACAAGGGATGGGTGAGGATACAGTAGGTGAGGAGAGAGGACCCTGCCCACGAGGGCTCACTGTCTACAAGGGATGGGTGAGGATACAGTAGGTGAGGAGAGAAGACCCTGCCCACGAGGGCTCACAGTCTACAAGGATCGGTGAGGATACAGTAGGTGAGGAGAGAGGACCCTGCCCATGAGGGTCACAGTCTACAAGGGATGGGTGAGGATACAGTAGATGAGAAGAGAGGACTCTGCCCACAAGGATTCACAGTCTACAAGGATGGGTGAGGATACAGTAGATGAGGAGAGAGGACTCTGCCACAAGGGTTCACAGTCTACAAGGGATAGGTGAGAATACAGTAGGTGAGGAGAGAGGACCCTGCCCACGTGGACTCACAGTATACCCTTATATCACTACCAGCACTGCTACATCTATACATTTCACCACACCTAATACATTATTAGTTATAACATCGCCCACAGCAATCAGAGTGCAGCTTTCAGCATTGAAGCTGCTGAGGTAAGATGAAAGCTGAGCTGTGATTGTTTGCTATGGACAACTTATCAAGCTTAACCAATAATATAATAATTAACGTGTCCTTCTGCCGGGAGCCAGGATGGCTGATGCATGTTCAGTGCTATATTTATGTTGTAGTTGAAGTCTTCAATAAAATGGCACCAGAGTCAGCACGTGTGCATACCCGGAGCTTTGGCTCCATTTTATTGAAGACACGGTCTCTGAGAATATCACCAGTCACCAGATTGTTTCAGATTTCAATAAAATGGCTCTGACACAGACAAATAACCACACTTGACTCAGGTGCAAGTATGGGAGAATTCTAAATTTACTTAGGAAAATTAAAATTATACAGACAATTCTGGGGGTGGTAGCCCCAGAATAAGATTCATTAATTGGTTACAAAATATTAAACATAACTAATCATTGATCACTAATAGTTGTTGTAAGGATGGGATTCTAAGGACCCTGTCTATTTGCTTATCCCTTGTCAAATTAACTTAATCAAGTGCATGCACAAAGTAATAAAATCAGACAATGTCAGATATGTAGAACTTCTCTTGAAGAGAAAGGGCGCACAAGTTTGTTTATTTTTCAACACATTTTACACAGCACAAAGGAGGGAGGTATCAAGGCGTAGTTTTTATAGGATTCAAGCAATCAGCAATGTCCAGAGTCCAGGGATAGAGAAGTCCTAATTAATCCTGTCCTATATGGTTATGTGTTCCTGCTCAGGTATTCTCCTCATTCGCCAGTGTGTTCTTCTGGGAGGTGCCATGTTGCATCCTTTGTTCACTTGTGTACTTGGTTCCAGCTGGTTCACTCAAGATATGAAATAACACATGAGTGCTAATATAATGTATATATCAAGGTTTTCATAATATGTATCAAAGTGTGGGTATAGATAACTAATATAGCATATATATATATATCAAGGTTTCATAATATATAGCAGATTATAAGTATAGCTATTTGATACAATATATATCAGGGTTTCATAATGTTTTTCAGCAGATTTTAGAATCTGATCCTTAACATTGTAAAATGATTGGATTATGCAAATCTATTCTAAATACGTATTTTTGACATGATTGACTAATCACATTCCTTTATCATCTACTAGTATAACATTATGAAACATCTACCCTTGTTATTAAAACATGCTAGGCCTTGGCATCACTCCCAGTAACCTTCACCGTTGGCCTACATACATCCTATCACTCGCAAGGAGTTTGCATGTTCTCCCCATGTTCTCGTGGGTTTCCTCTGGGTTCTCCAGTTTCTACCCACACTCCAAAGACTGATAGAGAATTTAGATTGTGAGCCCCAATGGAGACAGTATTACTGAAGTATGTGAAGCGCTGGGGAATTAGTGGCACTCTATATAAGTGAATTAGAAGGTGCAGACTTTTTATCGCAAGTGATGGTGAGCAAAAAACATATCTGTATCTACATTATTCTTGCACTGGGTCCTCTTCTGTCCTTGTCTCGAAGTGTTCCACATTATACAATGAACCTTATTAATGAAAGACTGATAAACGTCTCGATGATAACAACTAGTGGAAGAGCAACTAACACCACAGTAAATGACAAAGCTCTGCTCCCCTTGGTGGTGGCTGTAAAAATCTGTATGTTGTGTACTCCCCCTAGTGGTATCTGTATATAGTGAGCTTCTTCTAGTGGTGGATATATAAATCCAAGTTAAAACAACCACCACTAGGGGGAGCTCACTATATACAGATTTATACTGATTTATACAGCAACCACTAGAGGGAGCTCACTACATACAGATTTATACAGCCACCACTAGAGGGAGCTCACTACATACCGATTTATACAGCCACCACTAGAGGGAGCTCACTACATACAGATTTATACAGCCACCACTAGGGGAGCTCACTACATACAGATTTATACAGCCACCACTAGGGGAGCTCACTACATACAGATTTATACAGTCACCACTAGGGGAAGCTCACTACATACAGATTTATACAGCCACCACTAGAGGGAGCTCACTACATACAGATTTATATAGTCACCACTAAGGGGAGCTCACTGCATATAGATGTATACAGCCACCACTAGATATAGATTTATACAGCCACATTAAAGGGAGCTCACTACATACAGATTTATACAGCCACCACTAGAGGAAGTTCATTACATACAGATATAAACTGGCACCACTAGGGGAGCTCACTACATACAGATTTAAAAAAAAAAAATCACCACTAGAGGGAGCTCACTACATACAGATTTATACAGCCACCACTAGGGAGAGCTCACTATATACAGATTTATACAGCTACAGCTACAGGGAGCTCACTACATACAGATTTATACAGCCACCACTAGGGGAGCTTACTACATATTCATACAGCTGCCACTAGAGGGAGCTTACCATATATAGATTTGTACAGTCCACCACTAGAGGGAGATCACTACATACAGATTTATACAGTCACCACTAGAGGGAGCTCACTACATACAGATTTATACAGTCACCATTAGGGGAAGCTCACTATAGTCAGGTTTATACAGCCACCACTAACTGTATACATCTGTATGCAATGAGCTGGCTTTAGTGGTGTCTACAGGTAGCTGCAATAAAAAACACCTACTATACAGGTTTTATAGCTGATATTTTGTTACCAATCAGTATTCAAGTGGATGATGCTTCCAATGGATGATTGCCGACATTCCAGCAGTTCAACCACAGCGTTGTAGGACAGAGTATGTATAAAAATCCCAAGCACTGATTCTGGTTTAAAGGTAGTTTATTACCGTAATTATTCTGCTTAGTTATCTCTTTTTTTTCTAATTTACTCTTTTTTTCCAATTTTTAAAGAATTTCAGTCCGGCACTTTCTGACCTGTGGAAGAGATGAAGAATATTTATACAGCCACCACCAGACTGAGTTCACTACATACAGATTTATATAACCACCACTAGGAGAAGATCACTACATACAGATTTATACAGCCACCACTAGAGGGAGCTCACTACATACAGATTTATACAGCCACCACTAGAGGGAGCTCACTACATACAGATTTATACAGCCACCACTAGAGGGAGCTCACTACATACAGATTTATACAGCCACCACTAGAAGGAGCTCACTACATACAGATTTATACAGTCACCACTAGGGGAGCTCACTACATACAGATTTATACAGCCATCACTAGGGGAAGCTCACTACATACAGATTTATACAGCCACCACTAGGGGGAGCTCACTACATACAGATTTATACAGCTCCAGCTAGGGGGAGCTGACTACATACAGATTTATACAGCCATCACTAGGGGAAGCTCACTACATACAGATTTATACAGCCACCACTAGGGGGAGCTCACTACATACAGATTTATTCAACCACCACTAGAGGGAGCCCACTATATACAGATTTATACAGCCACCACTAGGGGAGCTCACTACATACAGATTTATACAGCCACCACTAGGGGGAGCTCACTACATACAGATTTATACAGCCACCACTAGAGGGAGCTCACTATATACAGATTTACACAGCCACCACTGGAGGGAGCTCACTACATACAGATTTATACAGTTACCACTAGAGGAATCTCACTACATATAGATTTATAGACACCACTAGAGGGAGCTCACTACATACAGTTTTATACAGTTACCACTAGAGGAATCTCACTACATACAGATTTATACAGCCACTGCTGGAGGGAGCTCACTACATTCAGATTTATACAGCCACCACTATACAAACACCACTAGGGGGAGCTCACTACAGGTTTATACAGCCACCACTATACAAACACCACTAGGGGGAACTCACTACATACAGATTTATACAGCCACTGCTAGAGGGAGCTCACTGCATACAGATTTATACAGCCACTGCTAGAGGGAGCTCACTACATACATATTTATACAGCCACCACTAGAGGGAGCTCACTACATACAGATTTATACAGCCACCATTAGGGGGAGCTCACTACATACAGATTTATACAGCCACCACTAAAGGGAGCGCACTACATACAGATTTATACAGCCACCACTAGAGGGAGCTCACGACATACAGATTTATACAGCCACCACTAGAGGGAGCTCACTATATACAGATTTACACAGCCACCACTGGAGGGAGCTCACTACATACAGATTTATACAGTTACCACTAGAGGAATCTCACTAACATATAGATTTATAGACACCACTAGAGGGAGCTCACTACATACAATTTTATACAGTTACCACTAGAGGAATCTCACTACATACAGAATTATACAGCCACTGCTGGAGGGAGCTCACTACATTCAGATTTATACAGCCACCACTATACAAACACCACTAGGGGGAGCTCACTACAGGTTTATACAGCCACCACTATACAAACACCACTAGGGGGAGCTCACTACATACAGATTTTTAAAAAAATCACCACTAGAGGGAGCTCACTGCATACAGATTTATACAGCCACTGCTAGAGGGAGCTCACTACATACAGATTTATACAGCTCCAGCTAGGGGGAGCTCACTACATACAGATTTATACAGCCATCACTAGGAGACGCTCACTACATACAGATTTATACAGCCACCACTAAGAGGAGCCCACTATATACAGATTTATACAGCCACCACTAGCGGGAGCTCACTACATACAGATTTATATAGCCACCACTAGAGGGAGCTCACTACATATAGATTTATTCAACCACCACTAGAGGGAGCCCACTATATACAGATTTATACAGCCACCACTAGCGGGAGCTCACTACATACAGATTTATACAGCCACCACTAGAGGGAGCTCACTACATATAGATTTATTCAACCACCACTAGAGGGAGCCCACTATATACAGATTTATACAGCCACCACTAGGGGGAGCTCACTACATACAGATTTATACAGCCACCACTAGGGGAGCTCACTACATACAGATTTATACAGCCACCACTAGAGGGAGCTCACTATATACAGATTTACACAGCTACCACTGGAGGGAGCTCACTACATACAGATTTATACAGTTACCACTAGAGGAATCTCACTACATATAGATTTATAGACACCACTAGAGGGAGCTCACTACATACAGTTTTATACAGTTACCACTAGAGGAATCTCACTACATACAGATTTATACAGCCACTGCTGGAGGGAGCTCACTACATTCAGATTTATACAGCCACCACTATACAAACTCCACTAGGGGGAGCTCACTACAGGTTTATACAGCGACCACTATACAAACACCACTAGGGGGAACTCACTACATACAGATTTATACAGCCACTGCTAGAGGGAGCTCACTGCATACAGATTTATACAGCCACTGCTAGAGGGAGCTCACTACATACATATTTATACAGCCACCACTAGAGGGAGCTCACTACATACAGATTTATACAGCCACCATTAGGGGAGCTCACTACATACAGATTTATACAGCCACCACTAAAGGGAGGAAACTACATACAGATTTATACAGCCACCACTAGAGGGAGCTCACTACATACAGATTTATACAGCCACCACTAGAGGGAGCTCACTATATACAGATTTACACAGCCACCACTGGAGGGAGCTCACTACATACAGATTTATACAGTTACCACTAGAGGAATCTCACTAACATATAGATTTATAGACACCACTAGAGGGAGCTCACTACATACAATTTTATACAGTTACCACTAGAGGAATCTCACTACATACAGATTTATACAGCCACTGCTGGAGGGAGCTCACTACATTCAGATTTATACAGCCACCACTATACAAACACCACTAGGGGGAGCTCACTACAGGTTTATACAGCCACCACTATACAAACACCACTAGGGGGAGCTCACTACATACAGATTTATACAGCCACTGCTAGAGGGAGCTCACTGCATACAGATTTATACAGCCACCACTAAAGGGAGCGCACTACATACAGATTTATACAGCCACCACTAGAGGGAGCTCACTACATACAGATTTATACAGCCATCTTGTAGAACAAAAATTAAATATTTCATGGGAAACAAATGGATAGGATTGGTGAATCCTCAATACCAAATGGCAGCAGTAAAAACAGACTGAATTTTAAGAAGAGGTAAAAACATGATCAGTGGCTAATAAAGGGGTATATGTGTGAACACTGATGAATACTGAGATTTTCATATGTTAGTTTGTGCACCAGGTGGTTCTCTGGTTTTTTTCTTAGGGCCCTTTCACATCAGCGTTTTTTTCAAATCGCGGCAGATGCGGTGAAAAAACCACATCTGCCGTGATTACCGCATACCGGCTGCACTTGCGGCACAGTTGCGGTAAACGCCATACAAGGTATAGGTGGACTTGCGGCAGGTGCGGCAAGTGCGGTTTCGGCACTTGCGGCAGGTGCGGCCGCGAAAAAAACGCGGCTGACAGCATTTTTTTTCGCGGCCGCACCTGCGGCAAGTGCCGAAACCGCACTTGCCCCACCTGCCGCACCCTTACCGCAAGCCTCATAGACATTGCATGGGGCTTGCCGCAAGTGTGCCGCAAGTGTCGCGGTTATGCGTTAAACGCGGCAGATGCGTTTTTTTCACCGCATCTGCCGCGAATTTCAAAAAACGCTGATGTGAAAGGGCCCTTAAGCGGTGAGTTTTCTAGTGGACTCTACTTCACGAAATGCTCCTGAATTCTTCATTTCCTAAAGTAATTTTGAAGAGTTTTTGCTGAATATTTACCCTGAAGAATTCTCTTCCCCTGCAGCTAGCGCTTTGTATGCCAGAGGTGCAGGGCATAACTAGAGGTGCCCAGAAGTGTTACTGCAGTCCCTGACTGGAGTAGTATTTCTGGTGCAGCACACAGGGGCGCACAGCCCTTACTAATTTATTAATTATTAATTTATTATTTATTTATTTTTATTTGATTTATTAATGGGCATGCCTTCTTAATACATTTGGCGTAGAGAGTAGAATGAATGTGCTCTACTGAATCGTATCACAAAGTAATTTAGAAGTGGCACCAAAACGTGATCAAGCCAACCACACGCTAAAACTAGCAGAACACAATGAATATTCAACACAATACAATTAAAACCACGTAGAGATGGCTGTGTACAACAAGAAAGAACACACTAGATATGGCGTTTTCCAAAACCACTGCTGCTTACAATCTAATGGGTTGGATACACAATATAATAACCCAGAGGGGGGCAGCTTGGAAGACGGGTAGATTAATAAACCATCCAACAAGATACTAAAATGCAAGATATAAAAATGAATTTGTAGGTTCAAATAATGCAAAGGTAAATTATACTTGTTATCTTGATACTGAGACCTATCATATCCAAGGCAACCTAATATAGGGTCAAGATAGAGGAAAAAGGGGGGGAGTTAGGCGTTTCCTATAACGGAACCCCCTTTACAATGTGGCATCTGTATATTTAGCACAGAATGTATCATACTTAAAGGATATATGAAGTAAGACGTGCCTGTTACAAGCCTTTCTGCACTGGCCATGTAAAGCAGGCTGCAGTCAGTGGGACAAAGGGGGTTCCATCCTCTCAATCCCCCCTCTTTCCTCCATCACATATGCAGCAGAAGCATATGTGAAAGGGACAATGCATCCTGCATCAGAGGCGTACAAAGAAATCATGGGGCCCCATTGTGAAACTTCTAATTGCCCTACCCCCCCCCCCCCAAAAAAAATATATTAGGCTGGGTCACAGAGGTCCATATTTCACAACTTTGCAGCCCTTATTTTCCTCCTGCTGAAGCCCAGATTCCTCTTTGATTGCCCTCATGTAGTATTATGCAAAACAAAAGTGCCCCCCAAACACTGTATGATCCCCAAAGTGAATTCCTCCACAGTACCCTCCACATGATGCTATTTTACCCCTCTTCAAAAACCCTGGCACAGTATGATCCCCAACTGTGGACCCCCCCACATAGCCCTCCATGTAGTATAATGGCCCCTAACACAGCCCTCAGAAATAAAGTATAAAGGCTCCCTCATAGCCCTCCAAGTATTATAATGGGTTCCATATAGTATAATTAGCTCCATATAGTATAATGCATCATGCATAGTCCTCCATACAATATGATGCTCCCCCATAGGTCTCCTTATCATATCCAGCACCCCTCCAAAGGACTCCATATCATACAGCACCCTTTCATAGGACTTCATATAATATACAGCACCCCCATATCATATACAGAACCCCTTCATAGGACTCCATATCATATACAGCACCCCCATAAAACTCCATATAATATTACAGCACCCCTCCATATCATACACAGCACCCCTCCATAGGATACCATATCATATAGAGCACCCCTTCATAGGACTCCATATCATACACAGAAACCCCTCCATAGGATACCATATCATATAGAGCACCCCTTCATAGGACTCCATATCATACACAGCACCCCTCCATAGGATACCATATCATACACAGCACCCCTTCATAGGACTCCATATCATACACAGCACCCCTCCATAGGATACCATATCATATAGAGCACCCCTTCATAGGTGTGACGACCATCCACCGTGAGGCCGAGCTGCTGGTAGGCAGCACCTCGAGAAACCCCGAGACCCTTAACCCCTATACAGGGATCTGGAATTACAGCGGAGCCCAGGGGGTAGCTGCCTATATGAGCAACAGAGCCGGGGAGGTCGCCAGGGGAAAATCAAGACCTGAAAAACAAAGTCAGAAGTCCGAGTCAAAACCGAGAGGGCAGCGAAGGTACAAAATCGTCAGGCAGTAGCAGAGTCAAAAATCCAGGCAAAGGTCAAGGGCAAAAACCAAGAGGGCAGCTGAGGTACAAAATCAATAGGCAGAGGCAGAGTCAGAAATCCAGGCAAGGTCAGACACGAAACTAAACACACACTATATCACTGGGGAACCAAAACTATATCTGGCGGCCTGCAAGCCAGGCTCCAATGTATTTGAAGGGCGCGGCTACCTCCCATAGGCTGGAACTCACAGCCTGATGACCTCATCCAGACCGCCCCTAGATCCAGGCCAGATGGAGATGCACGACTGGCTCCACCCACGCCACCTCTGACAGAAGAACGCAGGCTGCGCCTAACGGACACCTCTGCAGGGCCCGCTCCTCTGCGACCAACACCACCCAGAGGGGAAACACAGCGGCGCTCAGCGACAGAGGCAGACGTCGCGGGAGCAGTTCCATATGAGGACAAGGCCCTCCTATCACCGGCGCCACCAGCCGAAGGAATCCGGCTCCTCCCAGCGGCCGAGGCAGGAACACCGGCCACCGAGTCCAATGGCGATGTGACAATAGGACTCCATATAATATACAGCACCCCCATAAAACTCCATATAATATACAGAACCCCTCCATATCATACACAGCACCCCTCCATAGGACACCATATCATATACCATATCATATACAGCACTCCTTCATAGGACACCATATCATATACAGCACTCCTTCATTGGACTCTATATCATACACAGCACCCCTTCATAGGACTCCATATCATATACAGCACCCCTCCATAGGACACCATATCATATACAGCACCCCTCCATAGGACACCATATCATATACAGCACCCCTCCATAGGACACCATATCATACACAGCACCCCTTCATAGGACACCATATCATATACAGCACCCTCCATAGGACACCATATCATATACAGCACCCCTTCATAGGACTCCATATCATATACAGCACCCCTTCATAGGACTCCATATCATATACAGCACCCTTCCATAGGACTCCATATCATATACAGCACCCCTCCATAGGACACCATATCATATACAGCACCCCTCCATAGGACACCATATCATACACAGCACCCCTTCATAGGACACCATATCATATACAGCACCCCTCCATAGGACACCATATCATATACAGCACCCCTTCATAGGACT
This sequence comes from Allobates femoralis, assembly GCA_033576535.1. Classification (NCBI taxonomy): domain Eukaryota; kingdom Metazoa; phylum Chordata; class Amphibia; order Anura; family Aromobatidae; genus Allobates; species Allobates femoralis. The sequence goes on along the minus strand of JARQOC010000005.1, from coordinate 568,443,007 downwards.
CCATATCATATACAGCACCCCTTCATAGGACTCCATATCATATACAGCACCCTTCCACAGGACACCATATCATATACAGCACCCCTCCATAGGACACCATATCATATACAGCACCCTTCCACAGGACACCATATCATATACAGCACCCCTTCATAGGACACCATATCATATACAGCACCCCTCCATAGGACACCATATCATATACAGCACCCTTCCACAGGACACCATATCATACACAGCACCCCTTCATAGGACTCCATATCATATACAGCACCCCTTCATAGGACTCCATATCATATACAGCACCCCTTCATAGGACACCATATCATATACAGCACCCCTCCATAGGACACCATATCATACACAGCACCCCTTCATAGGACACCATATCATATACAGCACCCCTTCATAGGACACCATATCATATACAGCACCCCTCCATAGGACACCATATCATATACAGCACTCCTTCATAGGACAACCATATCATATACAGCACTCCTTCATTGGACTCTATATCATACACAGCACCCCTTCATAGGACTCCATATCATATACAGCACCCCTCCATAGGACACCATATCATATACAGCACCCCTCCATAGGACACCATATCATACACAGCACCCCTTCATAGGACACCATATCATATACAGCACCCCTCCATAGGACACCATATCATATACAGCACCCCTTCATAGGACTCCATATCATATACAGCACCCCTTCATAGGACTCCATATCATATACAGCACCCTTCCACAGGACACCATATGATAGAATGACCTGTCCTAGACTGAATTCATATACAAGTAACTTCAAGTGGACCAAACTGATCAAGCACCCCGCTTAACTAGAGAATCCATATTCAAACAACACCATTCATAGATCAATCTGTACACAAGACCCTTATATGGAGTTACTTAAGGATAAATGAAGTAAGACGTGCCTTTACGAGCCCCATATGCGCTCCATTAAAGCAGGCCTGCACAGGACCAATTGCATCCAGCACCCAGTTCTACTCCCATTCAATCACCCCCTTCTTACCTCCATATCATATACAGCAAGCATTAAGGGAACCAATCATCCGCATTCAGAGGCTACCAAAAAATATCAGGCCCCTCATGGAAACATTCATATAGCCTATCCCCCCAAAAAACATATATTACCAAGCATATTCCACTTGCAGCCCTATCTTTAGCCTCCTGCTGAAGCTCAATTCCTCTTGAGCCCTCATGATAGTATTATGAAACAAATGCCCTCCAAACCCCGTATAATAACAGCACCCTCAAGGATCCATCACATACCACCCACATATCTATTTAACCCTTTCAAAACACCCTCCATATGACCCAACATGACTACACACCCTCATAAGTATAAGGCTCCCTCATAAGCACCCCATTCAATGGGTTCCATATATATACAATTAAGCTCCATATATAATACATGAAAGCCCTCCATACAATATGATAGTCCCCCTTCAAGGCTCCTATCATATCCAGCACCCCTCCAAAGGACTCCATATCATATACAGCACCCTTCATAGGACTCCATATATACACAGCACCCCCATAAACAATATACAGAACCCCTTCATAGGACTCCATATCATATACAGCACCCCCATAAAACTCCATATATATACAGCACCCCTCCATATCATATACAGCACCCTTCACAGGACACCATATCATATACAGCACCCTTTCATAGGACACCATATCATACACAGCACCCCTTCATAGGACTACCATATCATATACAGCACCCCCATAGGACTCCATATCATATACAGCACCCTTCCATAGGACACCATATCATAACAGCACCCCTCCATAGGACATCATATCATATAAAGCACCCTTCATAGGACACCATATCATATACAGCACCCCTCCATAGGACACATATCATTACACAGCACCCTTCATAGGACCCATATCATATACAGCACCCCTTCATAGGACCCATATCATACTACAGCACCCCTCCATAGGTCATCCATATCATATAAAGCATCCTCCCATAGGACTCCATATCATATAGAGCACCCCTTCCCATAGGACACCATATCATACTAGAGCACCCCCTTCATAGGAGTCCTGTATCATACAGCAACCCTTCATAGTCTCCATATCATATACAGCACACCCCATATCATATACAGCACCCTTCATAGGCTCCATATAATATACAGCACCCCCCATAGGAACACCATATAAAATACAGCTCTCCTCCATATCATACACAGCACCCCTTCATAGGAGTCATATCATATACAGCAATCCCTTCATAGTACTCATTCATATACAGCACCCCGCCATAAGGACACCATATCATATAAGCACCCCTTTCATAGGACTCCATATAATACACAGCACCCCCCCATATCATATATACAGCACCTTCATAGGACCCATAACATATACAGCACTCCTTATTGGACTCCATATCATATACAGCACCCCTTCATAGACCATATCATATACAGCACCCTTCATTGGACTCCATACCATATACAGCACCTCCTCTCATAGGACCATATCATATACAGCACTCCTTCATGGACTCATATCATAACAGCACCCTCATAGGACACATATCATATACAGCACCCCTCCATAGCAACCAGAATCCATATCTATACCAGCAGCTCGCATTCTATACTATCGTAGCTAAGAAATCTAAGCACCAGAGCCCCCAGAGAGCTGCCAATCAGTTCCCCAGGAAGCACCCATAGGAGCCTGATCTAACCAGTCAGAAACAGATCTACCTAAAAATACAGGCCCCCTCCCATCAGCCCTGATATACAGGCACCATTGTCAAGGATCCGTTAAATCAGGCTGACCCCTAGATCCAAAGAATCACGAGCTCGCCCATATACATATTACACACGCCTGTGTTGCTGGTGTGCGAACCGGGTGACCGGCAAACAGAAAGGGGACCCACGGATGGCTCCGAGACACAGCACGCCTGGATGCCGGATGCCTGACTGGCAGAGGATGCAAAGAGGGAAGGTGAGCTGAGGACGGTGCCAGGGACCTAACAACTATACAACCACAAAACCACATTTAAGTGTAACAGTACCAAAATAAAAAATGGATGAAAATTGGTGTTCTTATACACAAATCAGCACAAGAAACACAGGATCCAACACATTGTGCAATCACATAACATAGGATGGACCAGACAGATAAGGGGAGACAAAGACACAGGAGGTGCGAGGATATACCATAATATAACAATGGGTGAAGTTAGAAGCATGGCAATGTCACAAACATATACATAATAGGGATACAATAATTGTTAACCATTAACAAGTAGTATATATTAGCAATGGTTGAATACCATATTACACTAAATAAAATCAGTGTACAGTCATCGTCAAGTAGAAACATGGAGTTCCCTTTGTATATCCACAAGAACACTAAAGTATCACCAATCCAAGTGACAAGTAACCATGAAGATTTCAAAGTTGCATGCCCATATGTTGTAAGGCGGCAACCACAGTGTCAGGGAGGAGCCCCCACACGTGTTTCACTTCTTCTTCAGGGGGGTTCCTCAGAAATCTGCATGGTTAATGTTATTTGATTGTACAAACATTGTATGTAACCGTATCCAATAATGAAGGAAATTGTGTTTAAAAAATTAACTTTTAATGCAGAACAGCACAAGATTCACCAATTTTGGGTACTGTTACACTGAAATGTGGTTTTGTGGTTGTATAGCATAGCGTACAAGCAGCAGGAATCCAGAAGAGAGAATGCAGCAGGGAGGGCTCTGAACCCACCTGGTGAGGTGGATCCCCGAAATGCTTCCAGGCTGACCGAACTCCTCTAAACCTTGGTGACCAGTGCCCTGGCCCGCACCACCATTCAGCAAGTAAAAGGTAAAGAAACAGCAATCCTTGTTGCTTCCTGTTATTTCCTGCTCCGTCCATCCTGCACCACAACAATAATAACACCATCCTGGGGCCCCGCTCCACCTGTGGAGTGATACCATCCCGCCTGACATTCCATCCATCCCAGAGGTCCACAACAGCAGCACAGATCACCTTTGACCAGGTTCCACAGGTGGCGTCACAAAAATCCCCTGTAAATATAACCCCCCATTATTGCTTGGCCAGGGCCACGGAGCTGGGCCACAGCCACCGTGACCTCCCGAAGAATCAGCTGGACTGGCTACTGAGTAACCCCTGGTCCTTGCGGCCGATGCACCCCTCCATAGGGCCCATATATTATACAACACCCCTCCATATCATATACAGCACCCCTCCATAGGACTCCATATCATATATAGCACCCTCCTAGGACTCCACAGCATATACAGCACCCTCATAGGACTCCATATTATATACAGCACCACTCAATAGGACTCCATATTACATACAGCACCCCACCATAGGTCTCCATATCATATACAGCACCTCCATAGGACTCCATAGTATAAACAGCACTCCTCCATAATGTTAGGTACCCTGGCACCGCTCCCCAGCTCACCTCTCCTGGGTCTGCATTCTCTGCTCCTCTACCGATTGGGCATGCGGCGTCCAGGCGTGCTGTGTCTCGGAGCCATCGCTGGGGTCCCTTCCTTTGTGACCACCCGGCCTCACACATCAGCACACTAAAGGTAAAGAAACCAATCCTTGTATGCTCCTCCCTGTTATGTCCTGCTGTCCCGTCCTGCACCACCAATAAGTACACCATCCCTGGAGGCCCCACTAATGTGGGGTGCCTGATTACCAGTCGCTCTGCTTCTATCATTCCAGAGGTCCATCTACTGCTCCGAGATCCCTTGACCAGGTTCCTCAGGTTTGGATCCACGAAATCCCCTTGTATATAAAATAACCCCCCCTGGTTCCCACGCAGCTGTGGATTTAGCCCCTGGTTTCCCCACAAAGAATAGTGGCTGGTTAAACTGAGTACCCCTAGGTCTTGCAGGCCCAGGGCACCCCCCTAGGGCCATTAATAGTGACAACACGGCTCCATATCATAAACGACCCCTCCATAGGACTCCATATCATAATACAGTACCCTCCATAGGACTGCATATCATATACAGCACCCCTCTATTCCATATACAGCCCCACCACCCCACATTATCTGCCCATCATTGGACTCCCTGATTTAAAAAAAAAAAGTAAATACCTCTCTTCTCGGTCCTTGCAATTGCAGCTCCAGTCTCCCCAGTGTGTGTCTGCCGCTCTACATGATTCAACACGGCGGGGCGCTCAGTGATGACATCATCATCATTCGCTCCTCCATGCTGATCTGCAGTGCAGAGTGGCAGACACTGGCGGACGGGATTCACACTATAGGAGCTGCATTTGTGTGGGGAGTCCGTGCTACCAGCGGGCCCCCCGCCGATGCCGGGCTTCTGCTTACTGCCGCCTGAGGCAACTGACTCCGGTCCCCTCATACCTCTGGGTACTTGAGAGGCTTGGACGGATTCGACTCAGGTACTGAGTATAATGGAAATCAGTGGGAAGAGTCTCTGGAAAATGCTCAAGTTCCCCATTGACTTCCACTATATTTGGTACTTGAGTTGAGCGTCCGACCTGCTTGTTTTGAGTACTGAGGACTTGAGCATTGTAGCGCTCGCTCACCACTTATTATTACACCTCTGCATCTTATACAATCTCCCTACTGGACATATGTGCAATCCCACTATAACCAACGTAACACATTTTGGGTTTGTTCTTTTCAACCTTAAGGCTGGTTTCACTCACGTATTTTTTCCTTTTTGCAGGACCCCACGGTCAGGAACAGACACCACAGGAGGTGACCTTTTCTGTGTCCGGGTCTGTATATTATCACAGATCCGGACACAGAAAAAACAGCTGAGGAGGCAGCGGGGCACTTTCACTTCCGCAATGTATAATATACATTGCGGAAGTGAAATTTAGTAAAAGAAAGGGTTAAAAATAAAAAATAGGTATGCTCACCTTCCAGCGAGTCACCCAGCGCCTCCAGCAATGCTTATAGGACCTGCGGTTACGTCACAACCTGATCAGCTGATCGTGTCACATGACTGCAGTTTCAGCTGGTAACTGCGGTCATGTGACCCGTTGACGCTGCCGGGTTGTGATGTTACCGCAGGTCCTGTCCGGAGCTTGCTGGAGGCGCCGGGGGACTCACTGGACAGGTGAGCACTACCTATTTTTTATTTTTAACCCTTTCTTTTACTAAATTTCACTTCCACAATGTATGTATTAGTACACTAAAATCGGGTCCAATTTTTTTGCAGTATCTACAATTATTTTTTATGTTTTTATGATTACCATATCAAAAAAAGAAGTATAATATTATAGGATACTGACCTGTCTCCGCCATGTACAATGCAGACCTACTATAACCAAAATGAAAATAGCCGCACACAATCCTCTTATAACCAAGGGGTGAGGGAAATGTCGTCCTTCATCCCATCCATTCACCTCATGGACAATGTTGTGTGGAGTCTAAACACAGGACAAAAGGTCGATATTATAAAACATTCCGCATTCCAAATAAAAGAAAATGGTGAAAAAAACAACAATTCCGCCATTTTTGCGTTTCATTCTAATAATAATCATTTTATTTATATAGCGCCGACTTATTCCGCAGCACTTTAAGTTCAGAGGGGACATATACAGACAATATGAGACAATACAGAGTAACAAAAAATTAAAAAACACCATGAGGAGTGATGGCCCTGATCACAAGAGCTTGACAATCTATGAGGAAATAGGGGGCACAAAAAGGTAAAATGGTAAAAAGTGTCGTCATATATGGTCCAGCCATCAATATAATAAATAGGGGATTCACATAACACTGCATGAACCGGTCACCAATCGGGATCTGTACAAGGACAGATAAAGTGCATGGGGGGTGTAGAAAGATGACACAAGAGGCCAGATTTGGAAAAGGGAAGACAGACAAGTGAGGTGAGGTGATAGGCCAGTCTAAAGAAATGTGTTTTTAAGGCTCGCTTAAAACTATTGGTATTTGGGAATTAATTGAATTGTTCTTGGTAATCCGTTCCAGAGAATTGGTGCAGCTCTGAAAGCTTAGAGAGGGGAAGTTCGGATTGTAGATGATATCAGTCAGGCCCGGCGCCAGCACCTGGCATACACGGGTATATACCGGGGCCCTGAAGATGTGAAAGGGCCCACTCCTGTCTGTGAGGGAAGCAGTGAGGAGACCCGCTCAAGACGCTGCCCTCACCTCCCTATCTCTGCTCTGCACTGATCTAGGTGATCGGTACACAGCAGGAGAAGAAGTTATCGGGAGTTATATCGAGGATGAAGGACCTTCCAATTTCAGTCATGTGACTGATCACATGGCTGAAATTAAGGTCCTTGAAGATCCTGCTGCTGCTCAAGTTCTGCAGCCTCCTGCAGCTCCCTGTGGCTTCTCTCCTGCTCTGCACCGATGTGGTAATGTATAGATTGTGTATGTATGTGTGTGTGTGTGTGTCTGTATGTACATGCACTGTCCATGTAAAAGAGCTGTTTGTATGTGTGTGTTTCTATGTGCACTTGTTGCCCATGTAGAAGAGCTGTGTGTGTTTGTATGTCCATGTAGCAGAGCTGTGTGTGTGTATCTGTATGTTCATGTAGTAAGTGTGTGTGTAGTGTGCATGTACTGGGCATGTAGCAGAGCTGTGTGTCTGTATCTGCATGCAAGCAGAGCTGTGTGTGTGTGTCTGTATGATCATGTAGCAGAGCTGTGTGTGTAGTGTGCATGTATTTGGCATGTAACAGTTGTGTGTGTAAATGTGAATGTAGCAGAGCTGTGCATGTCTTTATGTACATGTATTGGGCATGTAGCAGAGCTGTGTGTCTGTCATGTATTCATGTAGCAAGGCTGTGTGTGTGTGCTGTATTGCATGTAAGGCGATGTCTTAGTTGCATGTAAGAGCTAGTGTGTGTATCTGTATGTTCATGTAGCACAGCTGTATGTGTAGGGTGCATGTATTGGGCATGTAGCAGAGTTGTGTGTGTATGTGTGCTGTTTCAATCCTGTTTTATAGTTTAAACTGCTATTATATTTGATACTTGTCTCTGCTGCCACCTGCTGGCCAGACTTTTCAATTCTTTCTGCCTTTCCTTGTCCAGCCTATGGGGGTGTGGCTCCTGTACGTGCTGCTTGTCTCTTCCTGTTTGCCCAGTCATTGGCAGACATTTTCTACTACAGAGAGTTCGTTCCCCATGGAGCTGGAGAAGCAAAGTTTTTGACCTACAAGTAGCGACTCCAGAGACAAGCTTCATACAAGATTTCAATGCCATGTTTTGGATCATTCATCTACGAAATAAACCACCATTGTTTTCACCCTAACGTGTGTACGCTTATCTGGGACGCTGCTCCGGGTCCTGTCTGCCCCTCTTACTGGAAGTACAAAGGTAAGAACTCTCACCCCATTATACAACCAGCGTGCCTTTATTGCCTTTAAGTGGGAACAGAACATAGTGTGCATGTAGCAGAGCTGTGTGTGTCTGTATGTGCATGTATTGAGCATGTAGCATAGCTGTATGTGTGTAGTGTTAATGTAGCAGAGCTGTGCGTGTCTGTATGTGCATGTATTGGGCATGTCAGAGCTGTATGTGTGTAGTGTGCAAGTTGCAGAGCTGTGTGTCATGTGTGCATGTAGCAGTACTGTGTGTGTGTAGAGTGCAAGTCACAGTGCTGTGTCAAGTGTGCATGTAGCAGAGCTGTATGTGTCTACATGTGCATGTAGCAGAGCCATCTAGGTCTAAGGGTATATAGCAGTGCTGCGTTGGTCTAATATAGTTTGCAGAAAGACACTAACTAAGACTCTCCCGTCGTGTATCAGCAAGCATTGTCATATGTACTGCTCATATGTACTGTACCTGTCCTTGTTACCCCCACTGCTTATGTAAAGCGCCATGGAACCAATGGCGCTATATAAATAAATAATAATAATAATAATAACTATAGATTTATTGCCTCCGTATTCTGGCCTAATACATTAAAAATAGCAGTAATGAGTGCTCCCTTTTACACCGCCAGGGAAGCTTTAATTAATAGGAAGAAATGTTTTCTTATTTTCATCTGTCTAAACCTGGGGTGCGGCTTATAGTGTGGAGCAGCATGGACACAGTGTGAAAGGGGCCCATGAAGACTCTTTCACCCGGGGCCCACAAATATCTGGAGCCGGCCCTGATATCAGTCTTAGGTCACTTACAGAACGGAGGCCACGTGTAGAGCGATAGACATAGATGAGGAGGAGATGTAGGGCGGTGCAGAACTGTGGAGGGCTTTGTGGATGAGGGTGATTTTATATTGTACTCTATAGCGGATTGGCCACCAGTGCAATGACTGACACAGGATAGAGTCATTGGTGAAGAGGTTGGAGAGGAATATGTTCCTGGCTGCTGCATTCAGGATGGATTGGAGAGGAGAGAGTTTAGTAAGAGGGAAACCGATTAGTAGAGAATTGCAGTAATCCAGGCGAGAATGAATAAGGGCAACAGTTAGAGCTTCTGCAGAGACAACCGTAAGAAAAGGTTGAATTCTAGGGATGTTTATGAGGTGTAGGTGACACGAGCGAGCGAGTGACCAGATGTGGGGAGAGAAGGAGAGATCTGAGTCACATATAACCCCAAGACAGAGGGCGTACTGCTGAGGAGTAATGGTGGAACCACACACAGAAATGGCAATATTAGGTTTCAAAGGTTAGGAGAGGAAGGAAACACGAGAAGTTAAGATTTTGACAGATTCAGTTTAAGGTAGAGAGAAGACATGATGTTAGAGACAGCGGAGAGACAATCACTGGTATTATGTAGTAATGTGGAGGTGATGTCAGGAGAAGATGTGTATAATTAGGTGCCTTCAGCATAGATATGGTACTGAAAACCAAAGCTACTGATGGTTTGTCCAATGGGGGCTGTGTATAAAGAGAAGAGAAGGGGACCTAGGACCGAATCCCGGAGGAACCCCAACCGTGAGAGAAAGAGGAGAGTAAGAGGAGCAGGCGAAAGATACCGTGAAGGAACGATCAGAGAGGTAGGAGGAGAACCAGGGAGAGAGCCTTGTGCTTGAGCCCAATAGAGCGGAGCATAGAGAGAAGGAGCTGGTGATCCACCGTATCGAATGCAGCGGAGAGATCCAGAAGGATCAACAGGGAGTAGTGACCATTAGATTTAGCTGTTAGTAGATCATTAGAGACTGAGGGCAGTTTCAGTAGAATGTAAAGAGCGGAACCCCGATTGTAGAGGGTCAAGGGGAGAATTGTCAGAGAGATAGCGGATCATACGGGAGTGGAGCAAGCGTTCCAGGAGTTTAGAGATGAAGGGGAGATTAGAGACAGGTCGGTAGTTAGCAGCAGAGTTCTGGTCTGGTCACTCTACTTGCAACATGTTTCTCCAGGGCAGTACGATTACACCAATATAATGTTTTTTTATTATTTTCAGGTTTATTAAAAAAGATTCAAAGCTTTTTGAAAGAAAGATTGTTTGTGTCTCCATTTTCAAAGACCCATAACTTTTTTTACTTGTTGTTTTGCTTGTCGAGTTGTCATTTTTATTTGCGTACATTCTATGTTTTGATTATTTTTTATTAAAGAATAAAGTAGGGATCCGCCATGTGCGCTGCCGGGCAATGACACAGTAACGGTGTTTCTTTCCAGGATACTTTATTAATCCTACGCATTTTGTGGCCCTCTGGCCACTTCCTCTGGGCCTAAAAATCCTTTATGTTTTTGATAATTTTATATTGTAATTTTGGGGAGGTATGCTGACCAAATAACAACAATTTTGTCATTATGACATTTTTTTTCTTTATGCCATTTATCTTAGGGGTTAAATAATTTTTTTATTTTCATAGAACAGACTTTTACGTATGCTACAATACCAAATATGCGTCACGCCCTCAGCTGCGGGGCCGGTCTCTGCTAATCAGGGAGATCGGCGCCCACCATGGAGCTCCACTAATTCTGCTTACCATGTCCATGGTTCCATGCGGCCATCTGCCTCCTTCTCTGCTAGGAACCTTCATCCTCTTGGCAGGTCTCCTGGGAATGCTCTTAGGATGCGCGTGCCGCTTCCTGCACATACTTAATGGAGCAGTTAACCTATTCCTTATTAGGATTCTGACTGGCTGAGTGCTGAACTGCTCTGTGCTTAAAAGGCATCCTCCCCCTATGGGAGGTGCCTGGGCAATGTGTTCACTCATTTGGATTCTTGCCTTTCCCCGCTCCTCTGCAGTGCTCTGCGATAGGAAGACTGTTGCCTTGCTCTATACTAATACCTCTGTCTCTACAGAATCCTCTGCTGGCAGTTCCTTATCCTGGATCCCTCTGGACATTCCGGATACCTCAACCAGCTGGATCAGCCTTTCCAAGATTACATGGAGCCCCCAGAATCCTCTCCACCGACAGAGCCAGTGTTCCACAGTCTTTCCATATCTACTGATCCGGGATTTGCGGCATTTAGGCCCCCTGGTGTTGTAATGGTTGAATCCCTGTACAGGGGTTACCTCTGCCAATGCTCCACTGCGAGAGTTCAGTGTCGTGATCCAGAGGGTCCTCCCCTCCGGCACCTTTTTTTAAACCTTCCACAATAAATATCCTTGATTTTACAATAGTCACTCTCCTGTCCCTTGAGTTATTGGGCATACAGGGGCAGGCTGGTGCTTGTAATGCCAGGAGGCAGCTTTGTCCCGCAAGCCCTAGGTGAGGCCCTTTGAGGGTTACGGGATGGGGGGTGTCAGTGAATTTTGAGGAGCGGGGGGGGGGGGGGGGGGGGGGGAAGGGGTGCTGCCAGAGATTTTTGGAGAGCGGGGGGTGAGCCTGTGCTCACTAACATGCCTGTCAGCCGCGTGTCTCCAGCTGTTTCACAGCTCCGGCCGCAAGGTGCCGCCGGCCCATTTCTATACCACCAGCCCATACCACCTGGGCCAGTCCGCCCTTGCAGCTGTCACTGCACCATCAGTGGTCCAGTGAGTCCACTCTACATCATCACACCCTGTGGGCTTCACAGTATGTTTATTTTATATTTATTTTCGGTTGGGGGAAAGCAGATGGAGGTGATTCAAATTTTTATGTACATTTCTTATTTTTCTTATAGTTATACATTTTTTTAATGACTTTTCACTCTATTTTTTTAGTCCCATGAGGAAACTTGAACCTGCAATTGTTTGATCACTTGCTATGTGTGCCGCCACTTAGCAGAGAACCTGCCACCAGAAAAAAAGTGTCTGGTTTATACTTTTATTTAGTTCCCGTCGCTCCCCTAAGTTTTGTGTTTTTTTGTTTTTTCAAAATCCACTATACTATTCCAGAGATTTGTGACTTCTTTTATTTAATGCTTTTTATGGTCTTTCCAGCCACTTTAGGAAACGGACAGCACTCACCGGATGATGGGCAGAACTTCATTTATTAGACACAGCTAACAGGAGGGAGGATGACCGCAAAATGAGCAACAGCCGTTTCATCATGGGATGTTGAATCTGTTGATGCTTAGTGTAGCGTGAAACGGCTGTTGTTTGTTTTGCTGTCATCCTTCATGCTGTTCCCGTCCCCATGTTGTTTTAATTGTGTCTTATAAATAAAGTTCTGCCCGTCATCCGGTGAGTGCTGTCTGTTTCCTTAAGTGGCTGGATTTGACTAGACTACTATATTGAGGAATGAGCACCTGGAGACATAAGAACAACTTCTGGTGGCTGAATCTGGCAGTATCCGCTGATCCCATCGATCCCGAAGATTAAGAGCGAGCCTTAAGGTAGTGTCTGGCCTTTTCTATTTTTACTGAACTTTTTATGGTCTTTACTAAGTGGGTGTGTCTTACAGAGTAATTAGACACACCCCTGAGGATCCTGTGAGCCACGCCCTCTTAGTAAGGAGCACAAAACTTGTAAATAAATAAAAATCCATCTCTGGAGCCAGATGGTGGTGGATTTTAAGAAAACTAATAATTTGCAAACTCAGGGGAGTATCGAGAATTAAACCTGATGACAGGTCCCCTTTCAATCTGCCTCTCATTGATCAACAGCAATACTAAACTGTATTGAATGGAGCTGGATAAAGTTGCTGCTGATGGAGGCAGGTGCTGGCTATACAACACAGCCGGTGTCCGTTTTGGTGGAGTTGGATTCAGGGAAATTGAGGAGTCTGAATTGGATGTTTGGCTTACTGACTACACAGCCCTGTCATGCATTAATGTGGTCAGATTTGCAGACTGGACAGTTTTTACAATGGTCTTATAAACCCAACTGATACATTGTTAAGAATAAAAGACTGGGTTTCTCACCTGAGTCATTGCGTGCCGACTTACGGTTGTGTATGACGAGCACCATAGATCTGCTTTGGTTCAGCTCCTGAAAGGTCACCGTGTATCGTCCTGAGTCATTGAGCTGGATGTCCCTGATTAGGATGGAAGCATTTTCTGGGTAGAAGACCACCCTATGCTGATACCTTCCCACCACAATATAATACTCATTCTTAATCCTGAGGGCTGGAGGCTCCCCAGAGTTGGACAGGATCATCTCCGAAAACAGAACAATAGAATTTTCATGGTTCCAAATGATCTGTAGCATGGCCGGAGGCTGAGGAACACTGTAGGTGACTGGCAGGAGAACAGAGTCACCGACTACCCCCTGTACAGGCTCCGTAGGGACCGTGATATTTAGGGCTCTGGAGAAACCTGAAATAAGATAAATCATTGAAAAAAATTCCTGTAAGGATTCACGGATTAGAAAATCCACTTTCAGATACCTTATAATGAAATTGTGAGGGTCACCAGGTGAGGGTCCTAAGCAGTGGCGTATCCGAAGTCTGGCGGGCCCCGATGCAATATTTAGACAGGGCCCCCCCCCAGTAGTGCATCAAGCCTTCACACCGCGGGTGAGGAGAGGGTAGGGGGGTGCTACTGGCCGGGTGAGGAGCGGGAGGGGGGGGTGCTGCTGGCCGCGGGTGAGGTGCGGGGGGGGGGTGTTTTGGGGGTTTACTGCTACCGCCGCAGGCTCCCCAGTGGAGCGCACAGTGCAGGGCAGGGAGCCAGCAGCAGATCAGAGGAGAGGAGGGGCGGGATCAGCAGCAGGAAGCAGGAAGCTCCCTCCCTTCACCTCCTCTCCTCTGACACACGGAGTGTCGTAGCCGAGCTGCGATCGCAGTCGCGGGGGGCGGCTGGAGGCGCGGGCCCCCCTACAGGTCCGGGCCCGGTCTCAGCCGCGATTGCTGAGACTACGATCGTTATGCCACTGGTCTTAAGGGTTCTCATACAGAATCTCTGAAGGACCTAACAAGTATATTCACATTATTGTCAATTCGTACTGTGGTATACTTCACTTCACCTCTAGGAGTGCTATAGGGAAATTGAAAACTTGCTACCAGATTACTAAACACTTTAAAGGGAATCTACCATGTTGTTTTGTGATATTGATATTAAACCGCCCCAATGTGTTTTAAATATTGCAATGTGCATCACTAACATGGTTTTCTAAAAACAAAATTCCAAGTATATATCTTAAAAAAAGACTTTATATGCTGAGGTGACTGCACACACACACACCTGACTTCAGTCATAGGGGAGGTGACTGCACACACATACCTGGCTTCAGTCATAGGGGAGATGACTGCACACACATACCTGGCTTCAGTCATAGGGGAGGTGACTGCACACACATACCTGACTTCAGTCATAGGGGAGGTGACTGTTGTGTTCGGGTCAAGAGTCCAGTGGTGAGTCCGAATCATGGTCCGCGTTGGGATTGTGATATACCAATATCTTAATTCAATCATAAGGAACTTAAGTTTCAGCCTGAGTACTATCAAATGTAAAGAAAAAAACAGCAGCATGCTGTACCCTGCCCGGATTTACAGGCCAGACTAGTGCATGGAATAGCTGACCATTCCTGCATCTGGCCACTATATTCAACATATGTTTTCACACATAACAATTTCAAATAAATGTAGACTTGAAGAAAGAAAACCGGGCACTGGGTCCTATCTTCGGGCAATTATTCCATTATGTGGGTTTGCGACACACCCGAACGGTGTTGCTCAGCTCAAGCACAAGTGTAATCAATGCTGTCAGAAAGAAGAGCGGCACTCACCGGGTTGCAGGCATATTGATAATTTATCAGTACATATCTGGGTTACACATGCAGGGAGGGAGGAGTGCAGAGCTGGACGACAATCAACTGTTTCGATTGTCGTCCAGCTCTGCACCCCCTCCCTCACTGCATGTGTAACCCAGATATGGACTGAATAAATTATCCATATGCCTACAACCCGGTGAGTGCCGCTCTTCTTTCTGACAGTAACAATTTCAAATAAATCTTTCACCATACTCACCCTTTTAGATCTCAAATATTATGTTCTTCTCTGACTTGAATGGTGGAATACATCCATTGTCGATGCTCAGATGTGGAGCCCACTGGGACGGGGTACTCGGTACCGGACCGGGGTATCACGGGGAATCACGGTAGTCTTGGTCCGGACCGTGTCTCGAGCCCACAAGTAAAAGGGTATATTTACATGGGAGTTTGTTGTGACGCCACCCACGGGTTGTGGTCAATGAGGGGACCACCGCTGCAGGGTACTTCTGTCAGGAGGATGGATGGATACTGCAGCAAGGTGGATGAGCCCGCCGCAGGTCAGGGCTGCTCCTGACAGGGTGCAAAGATGTAATAAAGAGTTCTGTTGCAGGGAATCACAAATGGGAGACTGAAGCAGAGTTCACCGGGTTTACTTGCAAGTTCTCAGTGCAATTTAACAGTTCACGGTACAGTTCACACTGTTAACTACGGACACTCTGAACCCTCTGCAGCCAGGCTTCCTCTCTGAGACTCTTCACTTTCTCTGGTGTTCCTTTCAGGCTTTACTCTCCTCAGTTCTTCCCTGTGGACTGTATGGGGGCAGCTTGGTCCCTTATCTGACTTCCCCCGTGTGTGTGGGTGCAAGCCGGGTCCTATTTGCTGCTGATCCTCCAGCCCGTGTGTTGGGTGGCAAGACGTGAAATCTATGTCTCCCCGTCGGTGTGTTAGTGTCCCGGCGTATAGCTACGGTCACCCAGAGCCGACACTTTGGTCCCAGCCTAGCCTTGGGTGTCCCTATCTTGCAAGGGATCACTAGGCTCTCTCCGACCCGTGTGACTACCTCAGTACGTCCAGGGAAACCTGTCCCGCCTGTAGTTGGTGAATGCTGCCATACTCCTCGGATCCGGTGGCACCGGTCCGGTCTCTGTCCTTCCTTTCCTTTGGGCTGCAGGCTATGGAGCGGGCTTTCTCTCCAAGGAACAGTGTCTCTGTGGATTCTGCGCCTCCGGGTAGCCCTGTCCCTCAGGAAAGTGTCTCTCTGCTGGTCGGTCTTGGCTTCTCGGCACCCACTGGCCTACTACCTCACTCCGCCTACTGTTCTCCTTTTGTACTTGGTGTGCCACCTGACCTACATTCCCAACCACTTCCCTCTAAACCCTGTCACCCCTTTGCCCGCCTAGAGTCCCAGGCTCCAGGTTGAGTGGGTGTGTGTATTGAAGGTGTTCCTAAAGAACTGTCTCCTTCCTGTCTGGCTGCAGTTCCTATCTGTGACCAACCTGGTCGCAGGGGCACCACACAGACACTGCACGGTGATAGCAGTGTGTCATACCTCCTCTCCAGGGCTCAATCTGGTTTCCTCTGGTTATGTGGTCTGTTTTGGCTTTGTCAAATGGCTGACAGTTCTTTTGTGTTTCCTTTCCATTGTCTTGCTTCCCTCTTTATTCAGGTGTTTTCACTTCCTTGTCTTGTTGGCCCTATCACATCTCGGGTGGGGCTATTTAAACTTACTATGCACATGTGTTCTTTGCTGATTATATTCTTAGGTAGATGGATCTCTGGAGACCCAGCTCTTCAGTTAATCATTTTATTACTGAAATATCTCTATTGCTTTTCCCTGTGGTTTGTTTCTTTTCCCAGCATTCTTCCCTTTCTGTTAAGTTTAGGGTTTGGAGGGTTTCCACGTTTACTGTTAGTCTTTTGGATTATTTCCGTTTACCTCCATCTTCCCTGTATAACTGTGTAAACACATTCTTAGCCCAGTGTCTCACCTTCTGCCTGTGTGCACTTCCTTTATGGTTATTGTTATTTTGTGTTATACATTTTTTCTTTACAGTTGAGGTTGCCAACATTGAGTGACGGCGCCGTTGCGGGTGCTAACCTCCATGGTCAGGCAGGGACAAATCAGCGTCAGTTTTAGGGCTTCTCCTTGTCTGAGCAGGGGAGTGCAGGGGTCACATATTTCCTGATTTGCTCATCCCCTTGTGACTGGTAGGACTCAGTCACAACAAAGTGTCTTCAATCTTGTTCCGGCACAATCCACTGTGAATCAACTAAATAGCTGGATATATGTCTGCATTCAAGTCAGCTAAGAACTTAATATTCAAACAACAGATCCAAGGGTTGAATGAGAATAAGTTCAGTGAACATACAGCTGGATCAGAGCAAAGGGACAGGGCAAATGGATGATCAGAGTAGGTCCAAAGTCTGTCAGCAAGAGATCAAAACACAAAGCACACGTAAGCAAGGCTAACATGCACCAATGAGAAAATGCTACAACTGGTAGTTATCTGGGACTAAGTGCTCAGCTAAGTAGCTGGGCAATTATAGAGAACAGGGAAACACCTGAAGAAGCCAAGCCCCTCCCAGCCTCAGATTGCATAGCTCAGCTGTCAATCAAAACACCGACAGCTCAGTACGCCCCAGCACTAGAGTTGACAAATGAGCTGTCATTCACAAACTGACAGCTCAGCTTGGCCTTAACTCCAAAATGCAACAAACTGTAATTCATTGCATCCAAGATATACTGATCGAAGGAATCATGACAAGACCCCCTTCATACAGACCCCAGACCATACCCCTAACAAAGACCCACTACCTGCCTTCTATTTATATAGACCTCAATCCAACCATTAAAGGATTAAAGCAACAGCACCCTTGGGTTAGTCTGCAATATTTTTGTTAGAATTGGCAATTATACAATAACTTAGAAAAAAGGATTAATAAATGTATTGAAAAGGTAGTAAGTTGCAGGTCAAGGTGTTACAGGTCGGTAGTCCCACATCTTTTGCTGGGCAGCTATCCATAATTTATACACCCAGCTGCAGATACCTAGATACAGCCCTATATTAACTTAGGGCAAGGGGAGGACTTCTAGGACTACTATGTCTATGTAGCCTGGACTTAAGCAATAGGACTTCCAGAACATTATCTGTGTAACAAGCTGGACAAACAGAACAGCGTCGGGCTACCAGGACTGTATATGTGTAGCCAGCTGGACAAACAGAACAGCCTCGGGCTGCCAGGACTGTATATGTGTAGCCAGCTGGACAAACAGAACAGCCTCGGGCTGCCAGGACTGTATATGTGTAACCAGCTGGACAAACAGAACAGCCTCGGGCTGCCAGGACTGTATCTGTGTAACCACCTAGACAAACAGAACAGCCTCGGGCTGCCAGGACTGTATCTGTGTGACCAGCTGGACAAACAGAACAGCCTCGGGCTGCCAGGACTGTATATGTGTAGCCAGCTGGACAAACAGAACAGCCTTGGGCTACCAGGACCGTATCTGTGTAGCCAGCTGGACAAACAGAACAGCCTCGGGCTGCCAGGACTGTATCTGTGTAACCAGCTGGACAAACAGAACAGCCTCGGGCTGCCAGGACTGTATATGTGTAACCAGCTGGACAAACAGAACAGCCTCGGGCTGCCAGGACTGTATCTGTGTAACCAGCTGGACAAACAGAACAGCCTCGGGCTGCCAGGACTGTATCTGTGTAACCAGCTGGACAAACAGAACAGCCTCGGGCTGCTAGGAGTGAACTGTATCTGTGTAACCAGCTGGACAAACAATAGTCTTGGGATACCAGGACTTTCTCTGTGTAACCAGCTGAACAAACAGAACAGCCTCGGGCTGCCAGGACTGCGTCTGTCTGTCCCTAATGATGAATAATGCATATAAAGCAAACACTATAATTATAGGTTAGATTAGGAGCCGCATGTAAGAGGATGAAAAGGGTGGATGAAGAATCGCGCTGCCATCAGGAATCAATATCTCAGCAAATCCCAGATATCATCTTTCCAAAGAGTTTACTGTTCTCAACGCGTTTCATGGGCCCACTGCCCACTTCTTATGAAATCATAATCTCCTGAAGAAGTGGGCAGTGAATATGACTTTATCTCCTGAAGAAGTGGGCAGTGAATATGACTTTATCTCCTGAAGACGTGGGCAGTGAATATGACTTTACCTCCTAAGAAGTGGGCAGTGAATATGACTTTATCTCCTGAAGAAGTGGGCAGTGAATATGACTTTATTCCTGAAGAAGTGGGCAGTGAATATGACTTTATTCCTGAAGAAGTGGGCAGTGAATATGACTGTATCTCCTGAAGACGTGGGCAGTGAATGACTTATCTCAGAAGTGGCAGTGAGCCCATGAAACGCGTTGAGAACAGTAAAATCTATGGAAAGATGATATCTGTGATTTCCTGAGATATTGATTCCTGATGGCAGCGCGATCCTTCATCCACCCTTTTCATCCTCTTTACACGGGCTCCTATACCACTGGGTGGCTCGCCGCAGCCTCATATGTTTGGATAGTGGTTGTGTCTCACACAACCCTTCAAGGTGAGTGGTCTTGACACCATCCCATATCATTGCTACATTGGATAGGACTCTATTCTGCCCTTGTCTTTCTCCTAGCTCGTATAGGATAGATAAGGAATATATACAAGCTCCTACCACCTCCACATCAATAAAGTATGGTAATGTTAGAAAACACCACTTACCTATTAGCAGAATATGGGCGCAGAGGGGCAGAAGTGACGGCACCGGTGGAGGCTTCATCTCTGAGGTTTACTGGCTGCATCGGACAGAGCTAGCGCCAGGAAATAGCCTGCTCATATAGTATATGCTTTCACTTCATTGCAACCTATTTTTAAGCTTTTTATAGACTATATGTAGTTGGGCCATCCTGTGCCTAGACACAGTATAGTGCCAATGTGAGGAAGCTGCAGAGAAAGGCTGAGTTCACATATCCAGTAATCATCCGTTATACCGGATCCAGCACAATAATCCTTTGTGCAAAAACAACGTTTTGGTCAATTTAAAAAAAAAAAAAAAAAAATATTTTTGCAGGATCAACCCCTTTAAATAAGATTTACAATGGCATCTTGGGCATCTTTATTTTAATTTGTTTAGAACTTTATAAAGTTGACATATAAACTTTATACAACTTTCAATAAATAGTTCAAAGTATTTTTTATTTCTCCCAAAAATCTTCCAATTCTTTCTAAGCTTTCCTCACCATCTTCCTAGAAAATACATCTCAACATTGCAAAGGCTGATTGATATCTGGTGATTCAGGACTGGCGAATAGCTGACATGATACAGACATTTAAAAAGGTAAGAAGGTGGATACAGGCAGCTTTGTAGGACAATTTAAGAGCTGATATGCAAAAATATATTGCACAGAATCTATTTACATAATTGCCTTGTGTTTCCGGATGTCTTCCTATCACGAGGCTCAGTAAGTGCGCATGCATATACCCGGTGGGCACATGCGCACTTACTCAGGTGGCTGCTATCATTGGACAGCTGGGTATACAAAGATGGCGGTGGCATGACCCGTTGCACGTACGTGCACATACTCACACGGCCACCATGTGTGGACACTTGGGTACACAAAGAAGACGGCGGAGTAACAGGGGGAAGAGAGAGCGCACAGAGAGGCAGAGAGAGCGCACAGGGGGCAGAGAGGGTGCACAGTGGAATGAGAATGCACAGAGGGGAGAGCGCACAGAAGGGCAGCAACAACGCACAGGGGGCAGAGACAGCACACAAGAGCAACAGAGAACACACAGGGGGAAGAGAGAGCGCACAGGGAGGCAGAGAGAGCGCACAGGGGGCAGAGAGGGTGCACAGTGGAATGAGAATGCACAGAGGGGAGAGCGCACAGAAGGGCAGCAACAATGCACAGGGGGGCAGAGACAGCGCACAAGAGGAACAGAGAACACACAGGGGAAGAGGAGCACACAGGGGGAAGAGAGAGTGCACAGGGGTGAGCGCACTGTGGAGACAGTGCACAAGGGGCAGAGAGAACACACAGAGGGGCAGAGAGCACAAGGCGAAGAGAGCGTGCATAAGCAGAAGAGAGTACGCACAATGGGAATAGAGAGCACACGGGGAGAGTGCACAAGAGCAGAGACAGCGTACAGGGGGGTAGAGAGATCGTACAAGGGCATGAGAGAGTGCACAGGGGAAGAGAGAGCACATGAGGGAAGAGAGAGCGCACGGGGTAAGCGTACTGGGGAGAGACAGCTCAAAAGAGAGCACACAAGGGGAGAAGACAGCACAGTGGGAGAGAGACAGCTCACCAAGGGAAAGCGCACAGGGAAAGACAGCTTAAAGTAGAGAGCACATGAGGGGAGAAGACAGCACGGGGGGAGAAGAGGCACAGGGGAGACAGTGCAAAGGGAGGGAGGCAGGTCAAAGGAGTGTGCACAGAGGGGAGAAGACAGCACAAGGGGAGAGAGACAGCACACCAAGGGAAAGCACACAGGGGACGACAGCTTAAAGTAGAAAGAACATGAGGGGCGAAGACAGCACAGGGGGAGAAGACAGCATACAGGAGGAGAGCGCACAGGGGAGAGAGATAGTGCAAATGGAGGGAGGCAGGTCAAAGGAGTGAGCACAGAGGGGAGAAGACTGAACAGGGGAGATAGAGAGCGTGGACGGAGGAGAGCACAAAGGTGGGGGGGGACAGTTGCCGCCACCAGTGCCACAGAGCCTGCTCCCATCGTGACGTTAACGCCATCCCGATGCAATAGCATCAGGCACCCATCTAGTAAAATAATAACTGACAACCAGCATGGATTCCTGAAAGATAGGTCGTGTCTAACCAACATGTTGGGTTTCTATAATGAGGTAAGTGCAAATCTGGATGTTGGTCATGCAGCATATGTGTTTTTTTTGTACTTAGAAAAAGCATTTGATACTGCACCACATGACAGCCTTATACTGAAGCTCCAGAAGAAGGGACTTGTGGACTCGATATGCAGAAGGGGAAGGAATTGGCTAAGAGATAGGAAACAAAGTCCTCAAAGGATACATTCCCTAAATGGGCTACAGTCAGCAGTAGGGACCGCAGGGATCTATGCTGGGACTGATCCTTTTTTTTTATCAATAAATTTTTCATTGAAGATTTTTCAATATAACAGAAGAATGTAGTCAATCCAATAAGGACAATGAGGCACATAAAATAAGTCACATACAATGAAAAGAAAAGAAAGGAGGGACACTCGGGGAAGGCAGAAAAGGGAATCTGCAACCGCCTCATTGGAGAGGTATAGGGGCCGCCAGAGGGTGTGATGCCCAGACATGCCAGGTGGCTCTGGCCCGAGATTTGCTTTGACCATTCAAGGCCAAATAATACTCATGATGAAAAATCGAATTGGTCTTATCAATCACCTCGGATAAGGAAGGAGGAGTCTGTGCCTTCCATTTAGCTGCAAGGCAAAGCCTAGCAGCCGTCAGAATATGCTAAACTGTCCCCCAGAGCTCCAGCGGGAAACGGTCAATACCCAGATTCAGAACCGCCAGCTGTGGGGAGAGGTCCTCAACAATTCCCGTGACTGATCGTATAAGACTGGCCACGAGAATCCAATAAGGAGAGATTTTAGGGCAAGACCACCACATGTGCGGAAGATCGCCCGTCTCCCCACAAGACCTCCAACACAGAGGGGACAGTCCCGAGCCGAACCTTGACAAACGGGTCGGTGGCAAATACCATCGGAGATGTATTTTCTGCAAATTCTCCAAATGATTTATACATCTGGAGGCCTTCTTTGCCTCATGAATACTACACTCCCACTCCTCAGGAGATGAGACAAAGCCCAAATCCCGCTCCCACCGCACCATATATGTAGGTTTGTCAGGCGAATGCAAAGCTATCAGATCATTATAGATGAGAGAAAGCCCTTTCAGCGATTCAGGACTAGACAAGAAAAATTTCAGCAAAGCTGAGGGGGGCCCTTGGCTTCCCATACCACTCAGATAGGGAGATGTCAGCAGCAGGTGTCTAAGTTGGAGGTATTGGAATGAAGTGGTACGGAGGGAAGGCCTAGTCAAAAGAATAGAGTCAAAAGTCAGAACTTTATCCCCGTCAAGAGAGTCAGCCAATACCTGTACCCCAGCCCCCTCCCACATCCTCCAATTCAAGAAGGGAATATGTTAGGGGGGAAGCGGGTCCAATACGGGGGGACTCCTCTCCAGTATGTCAGGAGGGTCCACATGGTGTCCAGCGGGGGGGACAAGACAGTGCGGCCCAAACATTCCGGCGCCAGAATCCACCTGAGTGACCCCCAGGAGAGAAATGACTCTGTATCTGGATCCACCCTAAATGAGGGGGGGAGGTCCACCAGGACTTGGCCCCCTCCAAAACAGTCACCCTATGATACTCCAGTATGTTAGGGACACCCATCCCGCCTCTCAATATAGGTAAGTACATAATGGCCTTCGAAACTCTAGGTCTCTTATTTGTCCAGATATACCTATTTATCAAAGTCTGTAGTTGAACTAGAATACTTTTTTGGGGGGGCTATAGGGACACATCGAAAACAATAAAGTATTTTAGGAAGTAAGAGCATTCTAAGGGCCTACAATCTAGCAATACAAGAGAGATTGTAAAACAAAGTTTGGATCTTCTAAGGAATTTTTCGTGTTGGGCAAGGAGAAAGGTTCGTAGTTCCATCGTGACTGACAGAATCTGATCGGTCCCCTGCGGTGAGGGGCTGATTTTGTTCGCCTCTTCCAAATGATGTAAGCGATCCACCAAATCCCTTCTAAGTTTATTATTAGCCTTTTTAATCTGAGAAGCTTTGAGGAGCAGAATCCCCCTGACCACTGCCTTATGGGCCGCCCAAAGGACTCCGTCAGAGACCTCACCATTGTCATTAAGTCTAAAATACTCAGATAGGTGATTCTCAACTGTGTTCTGGACATCTGTAATGGAGAGCAAACTGACATTCATCCTCCAGGATCAGAAGGGGGGACAAACAGGACCAAGAATGACCTCCAGGGTCACCAGGAGGCGTGTCAGCCAGTGCTGAAGCCCACCCTGCTGTACATACATAAGCTGGAGCAGAGCGGGCTCTGGCGCTGATGTCACCAGCAGGAGGCGTGTCAGCCAGTGCTGAAGCCCACCCTGCTGTACATACATAAGCTGGAGCAGAGCGGGCTCTGGCGCTGATGTCACCGGCAGGAGGTGTGTCAGCCAGTGCTGGAGCCCGCCCTGCTGTACATACATAAGCTGGAGCAGAGCGGGCTATGGCGCTGATGTCACCAGCAGGAGGCGTGTCAGCAAGTGCTGGAGCCCGCCCTGCTGTACATACATAAGCTGGAGCAGAGCGGGCTCTGGCGCTGATGTCACCAGCAGGGGGTGTGTCAGCCAGTGCTGAAGCCCACCCTGCTGTACATACATAAGCTGAAGCAGAGCGGGCTCTGGCGCTGATGTCACCAGCAGGGGGTGTGTCAGCCAGTGCTGGAGCCCGCCCTGCTGTACATACATAAGCTGGAGCAGAGCGGGCTCTGGTGCTGATGTCACCAGCAGGAGGCGTGTCAGCCAGTGCTGAAGCCCACCCTGCTGTACATACATAAGCAGGAGCAGGGCGGGCTCTGGTGCTGATGTCACCAGCAGAAGGTGTGTCAGCCAGTGCTGAAGCCCACCCTGCTGTACATACATAAGCAGGAGCAGGGCGGGCTCTGGTGCTGATGTCACCAGCAGGGGGTGTGTCAGCCAGCGCTGGAGCCCGCCCTGCTGTACATACATAAGCTGGAGCAGAGCGGGCTCTGGCGCTGATGTCACCAGCAGGAGGCGTGTCAGCCAGCGCTGAAGCCCACCCTGCTGTACATAGAAAAAGAATAGAAAGCATGTATCCTGACCGGGATCAGGGTTTTATAGAAAAAAGACTCATATAAGTAGTCAAAAAGTTTTATTTATTGTGCATATATACAGAAACAGGAAACAAACGAACAATTAAAAACCATTAAAAGGTGGGAACCACCGAGAAGCTATAGCCTTGTATTATCTATCATAATATACCAAACAATGATAGTACAGCAGTATACACTGCTTATAATGAGAGGATGATGAGAGAAACTCTGGTGGTGGAATAGCAGACTCTGTCACAAAAGAATCAATAAACCCATCAAAGGAATATATAATACAAAAAGATGTGCTACTGGTAATCACACACAAAACCAAATCAGAGGTGCATGCCTATTAAATGAAGATTTGGAGTAAAAGGATGAAGAGGCAACTGACTAAACCTCTAGATTCCTGTAAAGGGAGGACAGAGATTTATCATTGAATCCTCAATCACCATATGCATAAGGAATAATGTCACTTAGATATGAGCTCCCCTATCTAATACCAGAGGTATCATCATCCATAAGACAAGGCAAATAGTACGGCTCTCCCCCATAGGAAGCCGTCTGTCAGGCGGCGACACGCGTCGGGTGTCGAGCGTACTATTTGCCTTGTCTTATGGATGATGATACCTCTGGTAATTATTTTCGGACATAGTGACACTGAATAGTGCACCTGAAGTCCTACCATTTACCTCTTATCTTCTTCTTTTCCTTTTTAGGGACTGTTGGTTCAACATAATAATGTATCAATATAGGTTGGCTCTGTCCTCCCCCAAAGATAGGGGAGCTCATATCTAAGTGACATTATTCCTTATGCATATGGTGATTGAGGATTCAATGATAAATCTCTGTCCTCCCTTTACAGGAATCTAGAGGTTTAGTCAGTTGCCTCTTCATCCTTTTACTCCAAATCTTCATTTAATAGGCATGCACCTCTGATTTGGTTTTGTGTGTGATTACCAGTAGCACATCTTTTTGTATTATATATTCCTTTGATGGGTTTATTGATTCTTTTGTGACAGAGTCTGCTATTCCACCACCAGAGTTTCTCTCATCATCCTCTCATTATAAGCAGTGTATACTGCTGTACTATCATTGTTTGGTATATTATGATAGATAATACAAGGCTATAGCTTCTCGGTGGTTCCCACCTTTTAATGGTTTTTAATTGTTCGTTTGTTTCCTGTTTCTGTATATATGCACAATAAATAAATCTTTTTGACTACTTATATGAGTCTTTTTTCTATAAAACCCTGATCCCGGTCAGGATACATGCTTTCTATTCTTTTTCTATACACTAGTTCTTTAAGCATGTGACTGGTGGATCACGTGTACTGTGCCTCCCAACTACGTTTTTCTCACCCTGCTGTACATACATAAGCTGAAGCAGAGCGGGCTCTGGCGCTGATGTCACCAGCAGGGGGTGTGTCAGCCAGTGCTGGAGCCCGCCCTGCTGTACATACATAAGCTGGAGCAGAGCGGGCTATGGCGCTGACGTCACCGGCAGGAGGCGTGTCAGCCAGCGCTGAAGCCCACCCTGCTGTACATACATAAGCAGGAGAAGGGCGGGCTCTGGCGCTGACGTCACCGGCAGGAGGCGTGTCAGCAAGTGCTGGAGCCCGCCCTGCTGTACATACATAAGCTGAAGCAGAGCGGGCTCTGGCGCTGACGTCACCGGCAGGAGGCGTGTCAGCTGCCGGGACCTGGTCCCACCCATTGCTTTCTCTGCGTCTGCTTGAATTAAAAAGCAGAGGAGCATTGAGCGGTGAGAGGGGGGAGATAAATAAAGGAGGAAGCACTGAGGAGCCTGGAGGTGGCACAAAGAAGGCTGGAGGAGGGGAGGACACCAGCAAGAGCGATGACTAATCACTCAGTAAGCCAAACCTCCGACTCCAAATCCAACTCCTCAATTTTCCTGAATCCGGCTCCAACTCTGACTGCACCAAAATGGACACCTACTCCGGCTCTGCCACCCTGCTTCCAATACTTACACATTCGATATCTGTTGCACTCTGACTTCCTTCCTAGAAGTAGCCCCCTTCCCCTCCAAAAATACTTCTAAAGGCTTGTCTGGGATGTGTAAAGCACTTAATAACCCTCCCATAGATTCTAAGCTACCACTTATGAAACCTCTTTATGCTAGAAAAATTGGGGAAGCAAAGACTCCCTATCCCATGCTTTATGTGACCGTCCTCGAGTCACCTCATTTTGGGTAGCAGTCTCAAATCTGATAAACTAAGTTGTTTTGTCACGAGTCAGCAGAAGACTTGTGACAAGTCTGGATCTGTTAATTCTATCTTTTTCAGATCTGCTGACCTGGTGCCATCTATTCTGTCGCCTGTAGCATTTTGGCAGTAGATACCAAGTACAGTTGTATCCTTTTATTTTGTGTGTGACAAAATAAATTATCTATATATATATTATCTATAGTAGCGAGGCTAGCTTCCTTCATGGCCAGTGCACCAGACAAAGTTAGGGTAGGTGACAGCCAGGGACCAGGCACACAACAGCGGCAGGGGGAAGGACCCACATAGGGATGACAGGGCAGCTTAGGGACAGTTCAGGAGTTGTCCCATCCTCCCCTCCCTATGCCAGGGCCTACTTTCCCCTATTCCATCCCATTGTACCCTTTGTGTTGCATCGTGTGCTGGACATCCCCTTTTGACCTTCGCGTTGGTTTGGATCGAGACCTGGCTGTTCTAAAAGTAATCAACAACCTCCCAATCGATCTTAGAGGAAAACTCCCCACATTTTAATTGCCTCCAGACTGTGTCTGTCAGCAAAATGGAAATCCCCAATAATTCCTTCTTTAGCCGAGGTGGCAGTTAAAATAAACTCACTTCCAGCATGAATTCACCCTTGTCTGTTCCATTTATGGCAGAAATAAAACACTAGAAAGTTGGAGCCTGTGGGCTGATCACCCCTCAGCTATCCCTTTGTGACTCTAGCCTGCATGTCGGATTGGAGTCCCCCTCCCCCACCCTGGTCATAGGCTTATCTCATATATTCCATCTTCATACCTCATCTGTCCACATGTTTTATGCTGTAAGTCATAAGTTCATTTTCTACCCACAGCGTTACATATTCTCTTATTTTTGTATCTAGTGATTTTTTTATTTCTCTCCTCCCTGCTGCTTCCTTGGTCGTCCCCCGCCACACCTTCTATTTCAGTTTGTTGCTCATTATTGTTATTGTTATGTAATCTTTCAATAAATAAACATTGTAACAAAAGAAACTCTAGATTTAGTTCTTGTGTGGCTTTGAGATGTCTATACAGTACAAACGAACGATAAAAAATCATATTCATAACGGCTATGATGAAATCGGTTCATCATTTAGTTGTTTTGCAGGACAGCTAGCAAATTTTGCAAATATTTCTTTGCTTTTACTGTAATAGAGCCGGAGACGAAACAGAAACAGATCTCAAAATTACCGCTACAGCTTTTTTTTTTTTGTTTCATTTTTACAACTAAGTTCCTTACTGTGGTCCATGACTCAGACTATATTTACCGTGATGAGAAACAGAGCACAACCTGCGCTATATCCGATGGCTAAAGCCAATACTTATCAGAGCAAATGTAACAAATATAACGTGATCAATAGAATAGAGAAGAAAATCCGGGACTACTTACAGACTTCTGCAGAAAGGAACCTTGGATCTGTCCCAGAGATCCATAAACCACATCCAGGATTGATGGGTCGCAGGGGCGTACCTACAACAGGTGCAGGGGTTGCAATCACACCCGGGCTCTGGAGCCTAGGGGGGGGGCCTCAAAAGTCCCTCTGTCCTATAGAAAAAGACTAATGCTAATAAAGATTTGCAATAATTGGAGTTTTGGCATCGGGGTCCCAGAGCTTCATAAACAACATCCAGGATTGATGGGTCGCAGGGGCGTAACTACAACAGGTGCAGGGGTTGCAATCACACCCGGGCTCTGGAACCTAGGGGGGGCCCCAAAAGTCCCTCTGTCCTATAGAAAAAGACTAATGCTAATAAAGATTTGCAGGCCCCGTTGGAGTTTTTGCATCGGGGCCCATGAGCTTCAGGTTACGCCACTGGATGGGTGCCAGTATGGAGTAGAAGCAGTTGTATCCAGTGTAAAAAAAAGACCGGCAGCCCTCCATTCATTAAAAGAATTCCACCTTTATTCAATAAGGGTGCATAAGCAGAACAGAGAGATGCAGGGCGTGTGTAGGACGCACACCCTGCATCTCTCCCTGTTTTGCTTTTGCACCCTTATTGAATAAAGTTGGGAGTCTTTTAAGGACTCTTTTCTACACTGGTAACAAAATAACGTGCCAGACATCGGAACGGAACAAGCGAATCATAATGTTGGACAAGTTTAGATGTTTGATCGAAAGGGTTAAAAATGAATGAGCAACTTGTAGATTTTTGCTCCTTTTTTCAGGGTGACACTATTGTTATAGTGCCGTTGTATAGAGCAGTGTTTCCCAACCCATCCTCAAGGCAACCAACAGTCATGTTTTCAGGATTTCCTAGGATTGCACAGGTGTTAGTTTAATCACTTGACAGGGATAATTCATCATCTGTTAATGATAAGGAAATCATGAAACATGACCTGTTGTGTGCCTCGAGACTGAGTGGGAACACTGCATAGAGCACCGTTGATCCATGTGCCGTACATGAGAAAGGTTAACCAGTACCACCGAGAGCACAGTGAAACATTGTTACAAATAGCAGACATTCAGGGTATGTGCACACAATCTGGAGGAGCTGCGTATTGGAACCTGTGGGTGCACTAGGGAGGACACAGCCGTCTGTACTCATGATCTGCGGTGGGTGCAGGGCAGCCTTTCCCTGCATTCACCCTCCGGAAATCACTTCCGATCCCGCAGCAATAAATTAACATTCTACCGAGATGCGGAAGTATGGAAACTCCCGAACTGCAGCTGAAAACGCGATGCAGAGGGGAGAAGCATTGTGAGCATCCACTATGCTGCTACTGCACAATGCAGCTTTTTGGATGGCGGTAAGACGCTGTGTCCATAACGCTGCTCCTGCGGATCATAACCTTTATTTTAGTACAGTCATCATATTGCGAATAGAGTGAATAGAGTGAGCTCACACTCACACAGACAATTGATGGATGTGACAATCCTTTCTGAAATCAGCCTTCCATCATCAGACTCAAATTCCGACCATTTGTCAGGATTCGTGCTCCTTATCAGCAAAAGGGAGGGCAATGTGGAAAGAATTCTGATACAAGAATCTGTGCCCTGGAAAAACTGGAGTTATTGAGAACTTGAGTCAGGAGGTGACAAGCTGAGTTCAGAAGGGATCTCATTGTTATATGCAACAAGTCTACAGATATTTGTGAGTGCAAGTAAACATTATTAAACAGTCTTGTAACCAGCTGGGAGTTGACTGCTGTTACACACCTGTCCCAGATCCGGTCTTTGCTTCCCTTACCCCGGTCTGCTGAACTCTATTGTGCTCCACACTGCGCTTCACATATGGCCCAGTGTGATCCCATGTAATCCTCTGCTTGGGCTTATATAGGGCCCACCAAGACACACACCTGAATCTTGATATTAAGACTTTAGTGTTCCTGAGTCCTTTCTGCCTGTGGTTTCCAGTACCTCTACTAACTGTTTGCGGTTTCCAAGACATTTCCTTCAGACCTCTGCTACCTGTCTGCAGTCTCCAGGATGTCTCCTGTCTGCACTCAGCTTCCAGTATCTCTGCTGTCTGCGGTCTCCAGGACGTCTCTTGTGTGCCTGTGGCTTCCAGCACTTCTGCTACCTATGGCCTCCTGGATGTCTCCTGTCTTCCTGCAGCTTCCAGTACCTCTGATACCCGACTGCAGTCTACAGGACATCTCTTCTCTGCCCGTGGCTTCCAGTACATCTGTGACCGGTATTTGATATCCAGAACTCCTATATGCTTGTGGCTTCAAGTATATCTGTGATCTGTCTCTGAGCATTAGAATGGCTCCTGTCTGCCCACAGCTTCTAGTACTTCTGCTACCTGTTTGCAGTGTACAGGATGTCTCCAGTTTGCCTGCAGGCTTCCAGTACCCCTGCTATGTCACTGTGAAAACCAAGACCTCTGCTACCTGTCTGTAGTCTAAAAGATGTCTTCTGTCTGCCTGGGGCTTCCAGTACCTCTGCTATCTATTCACAGGTTCCTGTCCACCTGCGGTCTCCAGTACCTCTACTACCTGTCTCTAGTGTGCCTCATCTACCTGCTGCGCCGACGTCCGTTGCCCATGTGCCCACCCAGACCTTGGGCTTGGAGTATCAACCTCACCAGTTAGGCCTAACAATTGCACTATTTTTAATAAGAATTTTTTTAGCAGACCCTATCACCACGCAGTCATTACTTTAACACCACCAAAGACAGTTCTATTATCTGCAAAAAGAATTTGACTCCTTTTGCCACTTTGGGCACCCCTAGTCATAATTATTGGTATTGTGAACAGTTAAGCAAGTAGAAGAAGAAATTATCTCTAAAAGACAAAGTTAAAAAATGACACATTTCCTTTGTATTTTAGACCAAAAAATATATATTTTCATCTTTTACATTTTAAAAATTACAAAAAGAAAAATGGGCAAATGCAAAAGTTTGGGAACCATTGGGATTTGTGTTCTCAGATAACTATGACCAAGGTTTCAGACCTTAATTATCCTGTTGGAGTTATGGCTTGTTCACTAACATCATTGGGAAAGGCCAAGTGAAGAAAATTTCACAGCTTTATAAAAACCTCCTCTAATCTTGTGCCAAAAAACAGCACCCATGGGTTCTTCTAAGCAGCTGCCGAGCACTCTGGAAATGAAAATGGTGGAGCCCCACAAAGCAGGAGAAGGCTATAAGAAGAAAGCAAAGTGTTTTCAAGTTGCTCTTTCCTCAGTTCCAAATGTAATTAAGAAATGGCAGTTACCAGGAACAGTGGAGGTCAAGATAAGGTCTGGAAGACCAAGCAACATTTCAGTGGGAGCAGCTCGTAGGATTGCTTGAGAGGCAAATCAGAACATTGCTTGACTGCAAAAGACCTTCAGGAAGATTTAGCAGTCTCTAGAGTTGTAGTACACTGTACTACTGATCAGAGACACCTGCACAAATATGGTCTTCATGGAAGAGTCATCACAAGAAAACCTCTCCTGCATCTGCAACATAAAACTCTGCATCAGAAGTAAGTAAAAGAACATCTGATGCATTTTGGAAAAAAGTCCTGTGGACCGAAGAGGTTAAAATAGAACTCTGGACAAAAAAGGGCAGAGGATTTCAGGAAAAGAACATCTCGCTAACCATTAAGCATGGGGGTGGATCAATCATGCTGTGGGTTTGTGTTGCAGCCAATGGCACAGGGAATAGAGGAAAAAATGGATTTAATAAAATTTTAACAAATTCTTGATGCAAACATAACACTATCTGTAAAAAAGACTAAAGTTCTACAAGGATTTACGCACTCCAATATGTGGTGCCCCCACTCCCCGGTGGCTTACCCTAAGCTTGCCCTAAGAGGCAAATAGGGTGATGGAGAACAGAGTCCTGAGTCAGACTTAACTTCATATAGTCCAGAGATGACTGGTTAGTCCTCAGGGATATCATTGCGGGTCCATATCAGGTTCCAAACAATTAGATTGATGAGTTTCTCCAGTAGCTTTACGCGTTTCGCCCTGTCTTATGTAACAGGGCTCATCAGAAGGTTGGAGATGATGTTACAACTCGCCTAGGAACAAGAGGTCCACCCAAAAGGGTTAAATTAACAACTAACATACAGTTGCTTTCTCTAGATTGCATTAATTGCTCTCATTTCTTTGCCTTGATTTTGTTTCCTTATGGTGATGTGATGTATTTAACTAACCGGTTATTTTGTGTTATTATCCGTGAAGGATGACACTGATATTGCAGAGGCTATATTATTAACTAGCTGTACTACCCGGCTACGCCCGGGTTAATAAATAACTGCTGTTAGCTATAACAAAATAGAATTTGAATATGTCATATTAATGACCTGTAGGAAAGTAGAAGCTGAGCTGTGATTGGTTGCTATAGGCAGCCTAATAAATCTCCAGCCAACAGTAAACCCTCCCCCTGGCTGGGCAGTATATGTTACCTCACACATACACATAATAGACAGCTCATGTGACTGACATCTGCCTTAATTCCCTATATGGCACATGTGTTGCACATTGGCTGTTTTTAATCAGATGCTTATTTTTGGAAATTAAAGATAGCACACGTATGAGGCGAGTTGTGTCAGGCGATTTGTGCACATCTGTGTCTGTCTGTGTGGTGTGTGTG
Source organism: Allobates femoralis (assembly GCA_033576535.1). NCBI lineage: Eukaryota > Metazoa > Chordata > Amphibia > Anura > Aromobatidae > Allobates > Allobates femoralis. The sequence goes on along the minus strand of JARQOC010000005.1, from coordinate 568,409,838 downwards.
TCCCTGGGGTGTGTGTGTGTGTCCCTGTGGGGTGAGTGCATGTGTCCTTATAGGGAGTGTATGTGTGTGTGTCTCTGTGTTGGGTGTGTCCCTGGGGTGTGTGTGTGTGTCTCTGCGGGATGAGTGCATGTGTCCCTATAGGGTGTGTATGTGTGTGTCCCTGTGGGGGGGGGGGGGAAGTCTGTGTGGTGTGTGTCTCTGTGTTGTGTGTGTCTCTTTGTGGTGTGTGGTGTCCCTGTGGGGTGAGTGCAAATGTCCCTATAGGGTGTGTATGTGTGTGTGTCCCTCTGGAGGGGTGTCTGTGTGGAGTGTGTGTTTCTCTGTGTTGTGTGTCTTTGTGGTGTGTTTGTATGTCCCTGTGGGGTGAGTCAATGTGTCCCTATAGGGTGTGTGCGTGTGTGTGTGTCCCTGTGGGGGGGTGTCTGTGTGGTGTGTGTGTCTCTGTGTTGTGTGTGTCTCTTTGTGGTGTGTGTGTGTGCATCTCTGTGGGGTGCGTGCATATGTCGCTATAGGGTGTGTGTGTCCCCGTGGGGGTGTGTTTCTCTGTGTTGTGTGTGTCTCTTTGTGGTGTGTGTGTGTGTTCGGTGCGTGGTGAGTATCCAATGTTGGGGCTGCATCTTAGCAACTATACACTTGCTGTTACTCTTTGTGTGCGTGTGGTGTGTATACATGTCCCTGTGCGTGGTGAATATTCCACGTCAGGGCCCCACCTTAGTGACTATATGCTGGTATATGCTGTTAGTCTTTGGTGATGACATTAAGCCCCTCTCATGCACAACTGTCAAGTGGTAACTGTCACTTTTTCCCCATTATGTAGATAGGGCCAAAATTGTTTGGTGAATTGGAACGCGCAGGGTTAAAATTTCACCTCAGAACATAGCCTATCACGCTCCCGGGGTCCAGATGTGTGACTGTGCAAAATTTTGTGGCTGTAGCTGGCAGCTGTCGATTTTCCACCACAATTTTCCTTTTACTTTTTCCCATTATGTAGATAGGGCCAAAATTGTTCGGTGAACTGGAAGGGGCAGGGTTAACATTTCGCCTCACAACATAGCCTATGACGCTCCCGGGGTTCAGACGTGTGACTGTGCCAAATTTTTTGACTGTAGTTGCAACGGTGTAGATGTCAATCCCGGATATACATACATACATACATACACACATACATACATACACACATACACACATTCAGCTTTATATATTAGATTATCCTTCCTCTGCTACCCATTAATAATAGGATGTTTTACTTACATCCTATATAGAAACCTTATTCCCTAGAAATTCATGGGGGGCATGTCTACTATTAGCGTGACCCCATGAATTTCAAGCTTAGGGCCAGCTGATAACAAAAAGCTGGCCCTAACCCCTTTATTAGCCAGTGAGTCAATGCACCAGAATCCTGGAAGAGTTGGGTGCAGCGCCAGAAGATGGCGCTTCAATGAACGCGGCATCTTCTGGGGCGGCTGCGGGCTGCCATTTGCAGCGGGGGGTGCCCAGAGGGCTTAGGCATCCCTGCGCTGCGGATTCCAGCCCCCAGCTGCCTAGCTGTATCTGGCTGGACATAGAAATAGCACTGAGCCCACGCATTTTTTTTAAATTTCATGAAATTCATGAAATAATAAAAAAAAGGGGGCTCCCCTATATTCTTGTGTCCGGCCAAGTACAAATAGGCACCTGGGGGTTGGGGGCAGGCCGTCACTGCCTGCTGTATCCAGCTGGATACAAAAATACGGCAAAGCCCACATCAAATTTTTTCTGAAAAAATCAATAAAACAATATAAATAAAAGGGACTGCATATTTATTAACCCCTCGACTATAGTCGAGTCTATGAACTTTTTTATCTTTTGTAATAAAGAGAGAATTTGTATCCTAATTTGAAGTTGGTAATCAAAAATCAATTGAAAAAATCCTCAAATAGACCTCAAAAAAGAAGAGCATGCAAGACAAGCCAGGAATCTCACAGAACTGGAAGACGAGCCAGGAATCTCACAGAACTAGAAGACGAGCCAGGAATCTCACAGAACAGGAAGATGAGCCAGGAATCTCACAGAACTAGAAGACGACCCAGGAATCTCACAGAACTGGAAGACGAGCCAGGAATCTCACAGAACTGGAAGACGAGCCAGGAATCTCACAGAACTAGAAGACGACCCAGGAATCTCACAGAACTGGAAGACGAGCCAGGAATCTCACAGAAGTGGAAGATGTGCCAGGAATCTCACAGAACTGGAAGATGAGCCAGGAATCTCACAGAACTGGACGACGAGCCAGGAATCTCACAGAACTGGAAGACGAGCCAGGAATCTCTGGTACAGAAGTGAGATAACCATGTCCTTGCAGACTTACATTCTACGGGATAATGGGAAGAGACAGACTGTCATAGGTGCAGCAGCTCCGGTGGTGGTGAGGCGGCAACTCCAGTGGTGGTGAGGCAGCAGCTCTGGCGGTGGTGAGGCGGCAGCTCTGTTGGTGGTGAGGCGGCAACTCCAGTGGTGGTGAGGCAGCAGCTCTGGTGGTGGTGAGGCGGCAGCTCTGTTGGTGGTGAGGCGGCAACTCCAGTGGTGGTGAGGCAGCAGCACTGGTGGTGGTGAGGGTGCAGCAGAATGTTCATTGTAGGCTGTACGTTTTCCTGTAGAGATGAGTTTTCAGTTTCCGTCTGAGGGATCCGAGTGTGGTGGATAATCTGATGGGTTGGGGTGCAGAATTCCAGAGGATGGGGGATATTCTGGAGAGTACATGGAGGCGGTTGTTTGAGGAACGAAAAAGTGTGAAGGACAGGAGGAGGTATGCGGAGGATCGAAGATTACGTGGGGGAAGATTTGGGAGATTAGTTCAGAGATATAGTGAGTAGACAAGTTATGGACGGCTTTGTAGGTCAGTGTTAGTAGCTTGAACTGGATTCGTTGTGGAATTGGGAGCCAGTGGAGGGATTTGCAGAGAGGAGAAACAGGGGAGTAGTGAGGAGAGATGTGGATTACTTGGGCAGCGGAGTTGAGGACAGACTGGAGAGGTGCAAGAGAGTTGGCAGGGAGGCCACAGAAGAGAATGTTGCAGTAATCAAGGTGGGAGATGATGGGGGCATGTACAAGAGTTTTAGTAGATTGCGGGCTGTGGAAAGGATGGATTCTGGAAATATTTTTGAGCTGGAGGTGACAGGAGGTGGCAAGAATTTGGATGTATGCTTTTAAGGACAGGGCAGAGTTGAGAGTTACTCTGAGGCAGTGGATTTCAGGTGAGGGAGAGAGTGTAATGCCATTTACCATAATAGATAGATCGGGTAGGGAAGATGCATGAGATGGAGGAAAGATGATGAGTTCGGTTTTGTCTACATTGAGTTTTAGGAAGCGAGTGGTGAAGGAGGAGGATATGGATGATAGACACTCCAGGATTTTGGACAGCAGAGAGGTGACGTCTGGGCCAGAGAGCTAGATCTGAGTGTGGTCCATGTATAGGTGGCACTGGAAGCCATGAGACTTTATGAGTTTATCCTAGGCCTAGGGTGTAGATGGGAAAAAGTAGGGGCCCCAGGACAGAGCCTTGTGGGACTCCAACAGAGAAAGGGCAGGATGAGGAGGTGGTGTGGGAGCAGGAAATGCTAAATGTGCGGTCGGAAAGGTTTGAGGCGATCCAGGATGGGGCAAGGTCTTTAATGCCAAGGGAAGAGAGAATCAGTAGTAGAAGGGAGTGGTCAACTGTGTCGAAGACGAGCCAGGAATCTCACAGAACTGGAAGACGAGCCAGGAATCTCACAGAACTGGAAGACGACCCAGGAATCTCACAGAACTGGAAGACGAGCCAGGAATCTCACAGAACTGGAAGACAAGCCAGGAATCTCACAGAACTGGAAGACGACCCAGGAATCTCACAGAACTGGAAGACGAGCCAGGAATCTCACAGAAGTGGAAGATGTGCCAGGAATCTCACAGAAATGGAAGATGAGCCAGGAATCTCACAGAACTGGACGACGAGCCAGGAATCTCACAGAACTAGAAGACGAGCCAGGAATCTCTGGTGGTGGTGAGGCGGCAACTCCAGTGGTGGTGAGGCAGCAGCTCTGGTGGTGGTGAGGCGGCAGCTCTGTTGGTGGTGAGGCGGCAACTCCAGTGGTGGTGAGGCAGCAGCACTGGTGGTGGTGAGGCGGCAACTCCAGTGGTGGTGAGGCAGCAGCTCTGGTGGTGGTGAGGCGGAGGCTCTGTTGGTGGTGAGTCGGCAACTCCAGTGGTGGTGAGGCAGCAGCACTGGTGGTGGTGAAGTGGCAGCAGAATGTTCATTGTAGGCTGTACGTTTTCCTGTAGAGATGAGTTTTCAGTTTCCGTCTGAGGGATCCGAGTGTGGTGGATAATCTGATGTGTTTGGGTGCAGAATTCCAGAGGATGGGGGATATTCTGGAGAGTACATGGAGGCGGTTGTTTGAGGAACGAAAAAGTGTGAAGGACAGGAGGAGGTATGCGGAGGATCGAAGATTACGTGGGGGAAGATTTGGGAGATTAGTTCAGAGATATAGTGAGTAGACAAGTTATGGACGACTTTGTAGGTCAGTGTTAGTAGCTTGAACTGAATTCGTTGTGGAATTGGGAGCCAGTGGAGGGATTTGCAGAGAGGAGAAACAGGGGAGTAGCGAGGAGAGAGGTGGATTACTTGGGCAGCAGAGTTGAGGACAGACTGGAGAGGTGCAAGAGAATTGGCAGGGAGGCCACAGAAGAGAATGTTGCAGTAATCAAGGTGGGAGATGATGGGGGCATGTACAAGAGTTTTAGTAGATTGCGGGCTGTGGAAAGGATGGATTCTGGAAATATTTTTGAGCTGGAGGTGACAGGAGGTGGCAAGAATTTGGATGTATGCTTTTAAGGACAGGGCAGAGTTGAGAGTTACTCTGAGGCAGTGGATTTCAGGTGAGGGAGAGAGTGTAATGCCATTTACCATAATAGATAGATCAGGTAGGGAAGATGCATGAGATGGAGGAAAGATGATGAGTTCGGTTTTGTCTACATTGAGTTTTAGGAAGCGAGTGGTGAAGGAGGATATGGATGATAGACACTCCAGGATTTTGGACAGCAGAGAGGTGACGTCTGGGCCAGAGAGCTAGATCTGAGTGTGGTCCATGTATAGGTGGCACTGGAAGCCATGAGACTTTATGAGTTTATCCTAGGCCTAGGGTGTAGATGGGAAAAAGTAGGGGCCCCAGGACAGAGCCTTGTGGGACTCCAACAGAGAAAGGGCAGGATGAGGAGGTGGTGTGGTAGCAGGAAATGCTAAATGTGCGGTCGGAAAGGTTTGAGGCGATCCAGGATGGGGCAAGGTCTTTAATGCCAAGGGAAGAGAGAATCAGTAGTAGAAGGGAGTGGTCAACTGTGTCGAAGACGAGCCAGGAATCTCACAGAACTGGAAGACGAGCCAGGAATCTCACAGAACTGGAAGACAAGCCAGGAATCTCATGGAACTGGAAGACGAGCCAGGAATCTCACAGAACTGGAAGACAAGCCAGGAATCTCATGGAACTGGAAGACAAGCCAGGAATCTCATGGAACTGGAAGACGAGCCAGGAATCTCACAGAACTGGAAGACAAGCCAGGAATTCATGGAAACTGGAAGACGAGCAAGGAATCTCACAGAACTGGAAGACAAGCAGGAATCTCAAGAACTGGAAGAGCGAGCAGGAATCTCACAGAACTGGAAGACGAGCCAGGAATCTACAGAACTGGAAGACAAGCCAGGAATCTCATGGAACTGGAAGACGAGCAAGGAATCTCACAGAACTGGAAGACAAGCCAGGAATCTCATGGAACTGGAAGATGATCCGGGAATTTCACAGCACTGGAAACGTTTTCCAAGGAAGAATTGATGAAAATTCCTCAAACAGGAATTGAAAGACTCTTGCCTGCTGTAAAAAGCATTTACAAGGTGTGATACTTGAAAACAGGGGGCGCTACTAGGTACTAACCATTCGGAGTGCCCAAACTTTTGCATTGGCTGATTTTCCTGTCTGTCATTTTTTTAAATGAAAAGTTTAATTTTCTTTTGCCTAAAATAAACATTTTATGGCTTTTAGAGATTGTTTTATCTTCAACTTGCTTAACTGTTTACAATAACATTAACAGTAATTCTGACCAGGGGTGCACAAACTTTTACATGCCACTGTATCTTGGCGGGGGTCATATCCAGAACATTTTTCTCATGTTATATTATATTTAACCTAAAAATAAGACAGGATCAAATTGACAAAAAGTTTTCTTCTACCACTGGTGACTTGTACCGATAAGTAGGTCGTGGTTTCCGCAGGTGAAAAGCTCAAGGCAATTTCCGGTCGCAAACATCGCAAATGAGACACAGGTCACCACTGAGGTTACGATCACCGAGGTTATGTGTTACCACGGACTGAGCAGAAAGACACCGAACCGCACTACACACTTAAGAAAGGCTTTTAATATAACCTGGTTCTACTGGATGGAGCAGCGACCTGATTGTCTTCTTGGGTCATGGTTGAGTGGTCACTTAGTTTGAATCCTTCCTAATCCGCTACCCCTTCCTCCCCCTTCCCTTCATTTGCATTCTCTTTCATTCTATTTCTTTGTTGTTTTCTTGGTTTCTGTTTCTTTTCTTCTCTCCTACATAAAAGGGAAAAATGTCTGAGAAACTGAGTATCCAGGAATTCCGATTGTATTGCAGTTTTCTACGTTTTGCTAGTGGAGGACATTGAGTTCTTCCATCTGTGTATAGCATGTGATTTTATTGCAATATACTGGTCCACTTTGCTTTTGTCAAATATGTTATACTAACTTTATATATCATAGAATCAAAGAATGGTGGCGTTGGAAGGGACCTCCTGGGTCATGATGTGAAGGGACCTCCTGGGTCATGATGTGAAGGGACCTCCTGGGTCATCGTCTGAAGGGACCTCACAGGTAATTTTGTAAAGGGACCTCCCGGGTCATCGTGTCAAAGGACCTTCTGGGTCATCGTGTGAAGGGAACTCTGGGGTCATTGTGTGAAGGAACCTCCCGGGTCATCGTGTGAAGGCGAGTCGGTCGACAGGGTAGGGGGTACTTGGATACCGGGACAGGGGGTTACTTTGGTGGGGGGTCACGGCTGGTCGGTTCCCGGTTCCGTGACCTGGACCCTCAGTGGCAGTGATGGGGGTGATGATGATGGGGGAAATGGTATCATGACAGCCACCTGTGGTACCTGGTAATAGGGTCATCGCGTAAAAGTACCTCCTGGGTCATCGCATGAAGGGACCATGCGGGTCATCATGTGAAGGGACCTTCCGGGTCATTGTGTAAAAGGACCTCACAGGTCATTGTGTGAAGGGACCTCCCGAGTCATTGTGTGAAGGGACCTCCTGGGTCATTGTGTGAAGGTACCTGTGGGTCATTGTGTGGAGGGACCTCCTGGGTCATCGTTTATCTGGATGTTGAAGGAACCTCCTGGGTCATCGTGTGAAAGAACCTCCTAGGTCATCGTGTGAAGTCACCTCCTAGTCATCGTGTAGAGAGATCTGCTGAGTTATCGTGTGAAGGGACCTCCTGGGTCATCGCATGAAGGGACCTCCTGGGTCATCACGTAAAGGGACCTCCTGGATCAATGTGTGAATGGACCTTCTAAGTCATCGTGTCAAAGGACCTCCCGGATCATCATGTGAAGGGACTTCCCGGGTCATAGTATGAAGAGGCCTCCTTGGTCATTGTGTGAAGGACCTATGGGTTATTGCTTGAAGGGACCTCGTGGGTCATCATGGGAAGGGACCTTTTGGGTCATCATGTGAAGGGAACTCCTGGGTTATCGTGTGGAGGGACCCTGTGGGTCATCGTGTGAAGGGACCTACTGGGTCATTGTTTGAAGGGACCTCCTAGGTCATAGTGTGAAGTGAACTCCTGGGTTTGTGTCTATCGTGTCAAGGGACCTCATGGGTCATCATGTGAAGGAACCTCCTGGGTCATCATGTGAAGGGACCTTGTGGGTCATCGTGTGAAGGTACCTCCTGAGTCATCTGGTCCAACCCCCTGCTCAAAGCAACATTCATGAAATTATCCCAGACAGACGTCTATCCAGCCTCTGAAGACTTCCTTTGAAGAGAACTCACGACCTCTCGTGGCCGCCTGTTCCACACGCTGATCACCCTCACTGTACAAAAGTTATTTTTATAATATCCAATCTGTGTCTCCTCCCATTCAGTTTTATCCCTTTTCTTCTGTAAATAAAGCTATCCCTCTACAGTGTGACAGCCTTGAGATATTTGTAGACAACTATTAAGTCTCCTCTCAGTCTTCTTTTTTGCAAGCTAAATATCCCCAGATCTTGTAACCGTTCCTCATAGGACATGGTTTGCCGTCTGGTCACCATTCTGGTCACTTTTCACCGATCTTGCTCCAGTTTGTGGATGTTTTTTGTATAATGTGGAGCCCAAAACTGGACACAGTATCCAGATGAGGTCTGACCAGAGAAGAGTTGAAGGGAATAATGACTTCACGTGATCTACACTGTTTACTTCTGTTACTACATCCCAGATGTGTTTGTTGTTTTTGCTGCTGCGTCACACTGTTGACTCCTGTTCTAGTCTGTGATCTATAAGGGCCCCTTTACACGTGGCTACATTTCTAGGGTGGCTACAGGTAACTTACTGGTTTCAGTGAAATCATGGAGAGATTATTCCATTTGTACACAGCAACAAGATAGAACCTTGTCTCCATGATTTCACTGCAACCAGTAAGTTACCTGTAGCCACCCTAGAAATGTAGCGCGTGTTAAGGGGCCCTTAGTACACAAGTCTTTTTCACACGTGCTGTTTCTTAGCCCTATTTGTCCTATTCTGTGGATGTTATTTTCATTTTTATTGCTCATATGAACAACTTGACCTTTCTCCCTGTCAAATACCATCCTATTAGTCGGTGCTCATTGTTCCAGCTTTTCCAGGTACTCCTGAATTCCGTCTTTGTCTTCTCTAGCGTTAGCTATTTCATCTATGTGAATGTTTCATTTATAAATAATATAACTGTTTCTTTAATAAAAATAATTTAAAAAAAAGAAAGGAAAGAGGTGAAGGGAAATTGCCAAAGGGCGAAACCTTCCCTATCAATAGAGAGGCAGCACTTGGCAATAAGGACATGGACTGCCAAACATAGTTTGAAGTCGAAAGTACTAAGGTGTACAGGGAATGGCTGGTAGATCTTGCCCTGGGGGGCAGTCTACTTCTTCCAGCCTCAGCCCAAGTGAGGACTGGGTGGGGGGTTTGTTGTTGGGGGTGCTATCGAAGCGGGCTAGGTGAAGAGCGCTGGGGGGTATGGCAGCTATCGAGAAAAGGCTAACCACCCTCCACCACGCTGTTGCCGCGGCCCGCCGCCTGCTTCCCGGGTCCGCTTTCATTGCGGCAAACTGGGGGGCGACCCTAAGCTGGGGCAAAACCACCAGCCCGGGGGGCAGAAGGCTCCCTGTCACCTGGGCCTGTCTGCTCCTGAAGGTGTACATAGTACAGGAAAATTATGAACAAACCAAAAACGTCAGTATTATCTATCAATGTAAATGGATTGCAATATGTTATAGCACTATATGGCAACATCACATTATATCATATGTCTACTGTATAAGGCCTCCTTCACACGAGCGCATATGAAAACACGTGCGGCATATTCCATTTTGCTCATCTGTGTCTTTTATTTTAATGCAAGAAAGAGTCTTTGATCCGGCATGGGCACAATATGGCGACGTTTCGGGCACACACATCCTTTGTCCAGCCTTAATAATTTTTCTGGGAAATGGGAGGACTCATAACACGCTCACTCCAGGGCCGGCAAGACTCTGGAACTGGGCAGCAGTTGTTCTTCTTCACTTCTCGTGTCTTTTCATGAGGACAGACGGGGGCCAAGACCCGGTCCCGTGACCCTGGCGGTGTAATTTTAATAAATGGGGTAGATGACGGGGGATGACTAGGGAAAACGTATCTGTGACGCCACCTGCGTGTGTGCGGCCAGGACGGCTGCCGCTGCTTCAGAACCTCTGGGGCGGGCAGTTGGATGGTTTCGCTCCCTGCAGGTGGAGCACGGTCCCCAGGGCAGTAGGGATGGAGGAGTCAGTTTGTACCTTGGCAGATGTTCACTAAGTCATCAGTATCCCAAAGTCTCATGCGGCTCTGGGGCGTGGTCGCGCTGAAGAAAGTCTCACACACCACAGCTGGAGTTCTGTTTCTTTTACTTGGTGGTTTCAGCATGGCCGCAGGGTGCGTCCCTTGTCAACCTCCGGTTCAGCATTGTCTCCCAGAACCGGGTTAGTGCAGTCGAGCCTCGGTTGGTGTCCCTCTCTCTCTCTAGGTGTTTCTGTCTCTGGTGGTAGTACTCTTATGGGGCGAGTATGACACCGCTCTGCCCCCCAGGCTCTCAGTGCCTCCGCACACAGAGCTCAAGTGCCAACAGCCACGGGTGCTCTTGTTTCCCTCCCGGGCACTGCTCCCTGTCTCGCCAGTTACAGGCGTACGGGGATCTACATCTCGTTCCATACCCGAAGGGCTCCCTTCTTCCTCCACACTCTCGGTCTTTCCTTCCCAGGGGCGAGCATGGTCATGCTCCAGCCCACGGAAGTTGGCCCCACACTGGCCCTACACTTCTGACTTCCACTCCACTCCTTTCACGATGGTCTCTCCTCTCCTGACTAACTACTGACTACACTTCCCAGTCCCCCTTTTGGAGCCTGGGTCCTTTCTCTGGGTCCACCCCCATCCCAGGGGCTTAAGGGTTGTGTGTTGGTTTGTGTGCGTGTTTTTGGCTCAACTGCACCATCCTGGCATCCTGAAGAGTAGAGGAAACAACGCTCCCTAATCGCACGGCAGATAGAAATGATAGATAGATAGTTAGATAGATAGATAGATAGATAGATAGATAGATAGATAGATAGATGATAATTTGTATAGCTTTCTATTAAACAAATCAATAAATAAAATGACATGTGACCTTGAAGTAGTAAGGATTGAAGAAGTCAGGGCTCCTTTTCTGGGAGAAAATATAAAGTAAAAACTGATTAGTCAAGAACATTGTTGGAATTACCAATTAAATACAATGGTTACATCGGGGACTAATATCTAACAAAACCTTGTATGAGAAAGATTTTATTTCCACCCAATATACCGTATCTGACAGACAGATGTTTTTCCCCCTTAAATCCAATCCATGATAGTAAGGGTTATAATTAAGATGAGAATATCACTCACCTGTAGAGTTAGGAGGCCGGATATTCCGGGTGAGGCGTCCAGCTATGGTTAAACCGGGTTCACACCACGGCACAATCCGATCCAGGGATGTCCGATGTGAATCGGACAGCCCTAGACCGGATTTGCAAACAGAACCGGAGGTCTAATATGCCCTCTGCTCCTGTTTGTAGCTGGATTCAGGAACAGTATTATAGTCAGTTATATTCTTGTATCATAGGAGCAGTATTATAGTAGTTATATTCTTGTACATAGGGGCAGTATTATAGTAGTTATATTCTTGTATATAGGAGCAGTATTATAGTAGTTATATTCTTGTAATAGGGGCAGTATTATAGTAGTTCATATTCTTGTATATAGGAACAGTATTATAGTAGTTATATTCTTGCACATAGGGCAGTATTATAGTAGTTATATTCTTGTACATGGAGCAGTATTATAGTAGTTATATTCTTGTAATAGGGGCAGTATTATAGTAGTTATATTCTTGTATATAGGGCAGTATTATAGTAGTTATATTCTTGTACATAGAGGCAGTATTATAGTAGTTATATTCTTGTATATAGGGCAGTATTATAGTAGTTATATTCTTGTATATAGGAGCAGTATTATAGTAGTTATATTCTTGTATATAGAGGCAGTATTATAGTAGTTATATTCTTGTATATAGGAGCAGTATTTATAGTAGTTTATATTCTTGTACATAGGGGCAGTATTATAGTAGTTATATTCTTGTATATAGGGGCAGTATTTATAGTAGTTATTATTATTGTATATAGGAGGCAGTATTATAGTAGTTATATTCTTGTATATGGAGGCAGTATTATAGTAGTTATATTCTTGTACATGGGGGCAGTATTATAGTAGTTTATATTCTTGTACATAGGGGCAGTATTATAGTAGTTATATTCTTGTATATATGAGCGTATTATAGTAGTCATATTCTTGTATATAGGAACAGTATTATAGTAGTTATATTCTTGCAATAAGGGCAGTATTTATAGTAGTTTATATTCTTGTACATAGGAGCAGTATTATATAGTAGTTATATTCTTGTACAGAGGGGCAGTATTATAGTAGTTATATATTCTTGTATATAGGAGCAGTATTATAGTAGTCATATTCTTGTATATAGGAACAGTATTATAGTATGTTATATTCTTGTAATAGAGCAGTATTATAGTAGTTATATTCTTGTAATAGGAGCAGTATTATAGTAGTTATATTCTTGTACGAGAGGGGCAGTATTATAGTAGTTATATTCTTGTATATAGGAGCAGTATTATAGTAGTTATATTCTTGTACAGAGGGCAGTATTATAGTAGTTATATTCTTGTACAGTAGGGGCAGTATTATGTAGTTATATTCTTGTACAGAGGGGCAGTATTATATGTGTTATATTCTTGTATATAGGAGCAGTTTATAGTAGTTATATTCTTGTATATAGGGGCAGTATTATAGTAGTTATATTCTTGTATATAGGAGCAGTATTATAGTAGTTATATTCTTGTAATGGGGGCAGTATTATAGTAGTTATATTCTTGTACATAGGGGCAGTATTATAGTAGTTATATTCTTGTACTAAGGGCAGTATTATAGTAGTTATATTCTTGTACATAGGGGCAGTTATTATAATAGTTATATTCTTGTATATAGGACAGTATTATAGTAGTTAGTATTCTTGTACATAGGAGCAGTATTATAGTAGTTATATTCTGTACATAGGGGCAGATATATGTATTATATTCTTGTATATAGGAGCAGTATTATAGTAGTTATATTCTTGTAATAGGAGCAGTATTATAGTAGTTATATTCTTGTATATAGGGCAGTATTATAGTAGTTAATTCTTTTCTGGCAGGGCAGTATTATATATTTTATCGGGGGTATTATAGTTAGTTATTTCTTGTATATAGGAGCGTATTTAAGTAGTTATTTCTGTATCTAGGGGCAGTATTATAGTGTTATATTCTTGTAATAGGGGCAGTATTTAATATTATTTTGTAATAGGGCAGTATTATAGTAGTTATATTCTTGTAATAGGAGCAGTATTATAGTAGTTATATTCTTGTATATAGGGCAGTATTATAGTAGTTATATTCTTGTATATAGGAGCATATTATAGTAGTTATATTCTTGTATATAGGAGCAGTATTATAGTAGTTATATTCTTGTATATAGGAGCAGTATTATAGAGTTATATTCTTGTATATAGGAGCAGTATTATAGTGTTATATTCTTGTATATAGGGCAGTATTATTAGTAGTTATATTCTTGTATATAGGAGCAGTATTATAGTAGTTATATTCTTGTATATAGGGCAGTATTTATAGTAGTTATATTCTTGTATATAGGGCAGTATTATAGGTAGTTATATTCTTGTAATAGGGCAGTTTATAGTATTTATTTTGTTTAGAGCAGTATTATGTAGTTATATTCTTGTATATAGGAGCAGTATTATGTAGTATATTCTTGTATATAGGGGCAGTATTATAGTTTATTTTTATATAGAGCAGTATTTATAGTTATATTATTTATATAAGAGCAGTATTATAGTAGTTATATTCTTGTATATAGGGCAGTATTATAGTAGTTATATTCTTGTATATAGGAGCAGTATTTAGTAGTTATTTCTTGTACTAGGGCAGTATTATGTAGTTATATTTTGTAATAGGAGCGTATATATAGTTTTTCTGTATATAGGGGCAGTATTATAGTATTAATTCTTGTATATAGGAGCAGTATTATAGTAGTTATATTCTTGTAATAGGAGCAGTATTATAGTAGTTATATTCTTGTATAAGGCAGAATATTATAGTAGTTATATTCTTGTATATAGGGGCAGTATTATAGTAGTTATATTCTTGTATATAGGGCAGTATTATAGTAGTTATATTCTTGTATATAGGGCAGTATTATAGTAGTTATATCTTGTATATAGGAGCAGTATTATAGTAGTTATATTCTTGTATATAGGAGCAGTATTATAGTAGTTATATTCTTGTACATTAGGGCAGTATTATAGTAGTTATATTCTTGTATATAGGAGCAGTATTATAGTAGTTATATTCTTGTATATAGGGGCAGTATTATAGTAGTTATATTCTTGTATATAGGAGCAGTATTATAGTAGTTATATTCTTGTATATAGGGGCAGTATTATAGTAGTTATATTCTTGTACATAGGAGCAAGTATTATAGTAGTTATATTCTTGTATATAGGAGCAGTATTATAGTAGTTATATTCTTGATATAGGGGCAGTATTATAGTAGTTATATTCTTGTATATAGGGGCAGTATTATAGTAGTTATATTCTTGTATATAGGGCAGTATTATAGTAGTTATATTCTTGTACATAATATAGGAGCAGTATTATAGTAGTTATATTCTTGTATATAGGAGCAGTATTATAGTAGTTATATTCTTGTATATAGGAGCAGTATTATAGTAGTTATATTCTTGTATATAGGGAGCAGTATTATAGTAGTTATATTCTTGTATATAGGGGCAGTATTATAGTAGTTATATTCTTGTATATAGGGCAGTATTATAGTAGTTATATTCTTGTACATAGGAGCAGTATTATAGTAGTTATAGCAGTATTATAGTAGTTATATTCTTGTATATAGGGGCAGTATTATATTATAGTAGTTATATTCTTGTATATAGGAGCAGTATTATAGTAGTTATATTCTTGTACATAGGGACAGTATTATAGTAGTTATATTCTTGTATATAGGGGCAGTATTATATTATAGTAGTTATATTCTTGTATATAGGAGCAGTATTATAGTAGTTATATTCTTGTATATAGGAGCAGTATTATAGTAGTTATATTCTTGTACACAGGAGCAGTATTATAGTAGTTATATTCTTGTATATAGGGGCAGTATTATAGTAGTTATATTCTTGTATATAGGGGCAGTATTATAGTAGTTATATTCTTGTATATAGGAGCAGTATTATAGTAGTAATATTCTTGTACATAGGAGTAGTATTATAGTAGTTATATTCTTGTACATAGGAGTAGTATTATAGTAGTTATATTCTTGTATATAGGAGCAGTATTATAGTAGTTATATTCTTGTATATAGGGGCAGTATTATAGTAGTTATATTCTTGTATATAGGAGCAGTATTATAGTAGTTATATTCTTGTACATAGGAGCAGTATTATAGTAGTTATATTCTTGTATATAGGAGCAGTATTATAGTAGTTATATTCTTGTACATAGGGGCAGTATTATAGTAGTTATATTCTTGTATATAGGGGCAGTATTATAGTAGTTATATTCTTGCCTGCAGGGGGCAGTATTATGTTATATTCTTGCCTGCAGGGGGCAGTATTATAGGTTATATTCTTGCCTGCAGGGGGCAGTATTATAGGTTATATTCTTGCCTGCAGGGGGCAGTATTACAGCAGTGTGAAGTGATTTCTTGTGTATAATATACAGCCACTTGCTGTTTCAGGTTCCAGCATACAGGGGGTTAACAGTCTTTACATTACATCTCTCTTTACCGCTCAGGGATCGGTCACGTGATTGCTCTCAGGTTTCCACAGTGACTAATCTCATCCGGGGATTTCATCTTCTCTCAGCTCCGCCCACTGTTTATTGTTCCTGGAGTCTCCGCCCCGCATTTCCTCCAATCCGGAGCGCGCTGCCCTTCCCCCACAATGTAACACTATCCGCCTTTTCCTGTGGAAACAGTGTGACTCCGCCTCTCCCCAGCCACCAATCGCTGGGGACTTCACGCTCTTCACATTAGTCGACGCCTCCTGACTCCGCCTTCATTCTCATCCAATCGCCGTCTATTATCCTTTCTCCCGCCTTGATGTAGCTCCGCCTCTCTGGTTGAACCAATCGACTGTCGCCGGCAGTCCCCGCCCCGCTCCTGTCCCCACCTCCTCCTGTTTGGCTCCTCCTCCCGCTCGGTTCGCTCCTCCCTCCCGTTCTCGCCCATTTTTCGTGCTGTAGTCGGTGACCGGCGGCAGCGGAACATGGAGCGGCCGCTGTTATCGGAGAGCCTGGCGCAGGTAGGGGGAGCGGGATGGGGCAGCAGGCGGAGGGGCTTTGTCCGTGAGGGGCCGCCATAGACATGGAGCTGTGAGGGCTGTGTGTGCTCTATATAGTGTGAGGGCGGCGAGACAGGCGGAGGGGCCGAGCGGCAGGTGCTCCGGGGGCCCTCCATCATATAGAATGGGCAGGGGCCCCTGGATAGGAGGAGAGAATGGACTGGGGCCCCTGGATAGGAGGAGAGAATGGACAGGGGCCCCTGGATAGGAGGATAGAATGGACTGGGGCCCCTGGATAGGAGGTTAGAATGGACTGATGCCCCTGGATAGGAGGAGAGAATGGACAGGGGCCCCTGGATAGGAGGAGAGAATGGGCAGGGGCCCCTGGATAGGAGGAGAGAATGGACAGGGGCCCCTGGATAGGAGGATAGAATGGACAGGGGCCCCTGGATAGGAGGATAGAATGGACTGGGGCCCCTGGATAGGAGGTTAGAATGGACTGGGGCCCCTGGATAGGAGGATAGAATGGACTGGGGCCCCTGGATAGGAGGTTAGAATGGACTGATGCCCCTGGATAGGAGGAGAGAATGGACAGGGGCCCCTGGATAGGAGGAGAGAATGGACAGGGGCCCCTGGATAGGATGGACAGGGGCCCCTGGATAGGAGGAGAGAATGGACTGGGGCCCTGGATAGGAGGATAGAATGGACTGGGGCCCCTGGATAGGAGGATAGAATGGACTGATGCCCCTGGATAGGAGGATAGAATGGACAGGGGCCCCTGGATAGGAGGATAGAATGGACAGGGGCCCCTGGATAGGAGGATAGAATGGACTGGGGCCCCTGGATAGGAGGATAGAATGGACTGGGGCCCCTGGATAGGAGGATAGAATGGACTGGGGCCCCTGGATAGGAGGATAGAATGGACTGGGGCCCCTGGATAGGAGGATAGAATGGACTGGGGCCCCTGGATAGGAGGATAGAATGGACTGGGGCCCCTGGATAGGAGGATAGAATGGACTGGGGTCCCTGGATAGGAGGTTGGAATGGACTGGGGCCCCTGGATAGAGAGGAGAGAATGGACAGGGGCCCCTGGATAGGAGGAGAGAATGGACTGGGGCCCCTGGATAGGAGGAGAGAATGGACTGGGGCCCCTGGATAGGAGGAGAGAATGGACTGGGGCCCCTGGATAGGAGGATAGAATGGACTGGGGCCCCTGGATAGGAGGATAGAATGGACTGGGGCCCCTGAATAGGAGGATGGAATGGACTGGGGTCCCTGGATAGGAGGATGGAATGGACTGGGGCCCCTGGATAGGAGGATGGAATGGACTGGGGCCCCTGGATAGGAGGATGGAATGGACAGGGGCCCCTGGATAGGAGGATGGAATGGACTGGGGCCCCTGGATAGGAGGATGGAATGGACGGGGGCCCCTGGATAGGAGGATGGAATGGACGGGGGCCCCTGGATAGGAGGATGGAATGGACGGGGGCCCCTGGATAGGAGGATGGAATGGACGGGGGCCCCTGGATAGGAGGATGGAATGGACGGGGGCCCCTGGATAGGAGGATGGAATGGACTGGGGACCCGCACCCTGTATAATATAGAATGTGCAGGGACTCTTGGATAGATGTATACTATATATTGTGCAGGGGCCCTGCATTCTGTATAGATAAATAGGACGGGCAGGGGCCCCCGGATATAGATGGATAGGACGGGCAGGGGCCCCCGGATATAGATGGATAGGACGGGCAGGGGCCCCCGGATATAGATGGATAGGACGGGCAGGGGCCCCCGGATATAGATGGATAGGACGGGCAGGGGCCCCATGACTTGAATAATAGAATGGACTTGGGCCCCTGGATAGATGCATAGTATGTATGATCTATATTGTGCAGTGGCACCTGGATAGATGCATAGAATGTGAAGGGGCCCCATAATCTGTGTATAATATGTAGGGGCCCCTCATCCTGTATAGGTACTTAAAGAATGGACAGGGGCCCCTGTATAGAATGGACAGGGGCCCCTGTATAGAATGGACAGGGGCCCCTGTATAGAATGGACAGGGGCCCCTGTATAGAATGGACAGGGGCCCCTGTATAGAATGGACAGGGGCCCCTGTATAGAATGGACAGGGGCCCCTGTATAGAATGGACAGGGGCCCCTGTATAGAATGGACAGGGGCCCCTGTATAGAATGGACAGGGGCCCCTGTATAGAATGGACAGGGGCCCCTGTATAGAATGGACAGGGGCCCCTGTATAGCTATGTATAGAATGGACAGGGGCCCTGTGTCCTGCATATTTGTAGAATGTTCAGGTGCACAGTAAATAAATTATTAATTTCCCATCAGTACTTATTTTTGCATTTTTAGTGGTGAGTTCTGTTTTCCCTGACACAGAGCTCCAATTCCCCCCCCACCCCCACTGTCAGCTAGTTGCATGGTAATTCTACCTTCCTGCAGCCACCACTAGGGGAGCTCACTGTATACAGTGTGAATATAGAGTATTTGTATAATTAGTATGTTGTGATCTCCCTCTAGTGGTGCCTTTATAAATCTGTATGTAGTGAGCTCCCTCTGGCGGTGGCTGTATAAATCTGTATGTTGTAAGCTCCCTCTAGCGGTGTCTGTATAAATCTGTATGTTGTAAGCTCCCTCTAGCGGTGTCTGTATAAATCTGTATGTTGTAAGCTCCCTCTAGCGGTGTCTGTATAAATCTGTATGTTGTAAGCTCCCTCTAGCGGTGGCTGTATAAATCTGTATGTAGTGAGCTCCCTCTAGTGGTGGCTGTATAAATTTGTATGTAGTGAGCTCCCTCTAGTGGTGGCTGTATAAATTTGTATGTAGTGAGCTCCCTCTAGTGGTGGCTTTATAAATTTGTATGTAGTGAGCTCCCTCTAGTGGTGGCTGTATAAATTTGTATGTAGTGAGCCCCCTCTAGTGGTGGCTGTATAAATCTGTATGTAGTGAGCTCCTTCTGGTTGTGGCTGTATAAATCTGTATGTAGTGAGCTCCCTCTGGTGGTGGCTGTATAAATCTGTATGTAGTGAGCTCCTTCTAGTGGTGGCTGTATAAATCTGTATGTAGGGAGCTCCCTCTGGTGGTGGCTATTTAAATCTGTATGTAGTGAGCTCCCTGTAGTGGTGACTATATAACTCTCCGCCTAGTGGTGTCTGTATAACTCTGTATGTAGTGATCTCTTTCTAGTGGTGTCTGTATAACTCTGTATGTAGTGATCTCTTTCTAGTGATGACTGTATAAATCTGTATGTAGTGAGCTCCCTCTAGAGGTGGGTCTATGAGTATGTAGTGAGTTCCCTCTAGTGGTGACTGTAGAAATCTGTATGCATTGAGCTCTCTATTGGAGGTTGTATATATCTGAATGTAGTGTGCTCCCCCAAGTGGTGGCTGCAGGAAGCTAGAATATGATCATGGATCTCTGTGCAGAGGATTTGGAGCTTTGTTTCAGAATAAAATAAACTGCCACTTATTTGTGGATTTATTATTTGATGCTGTAGAACAGACACTTAGTTTCTGCCATGTCTCTTCATACCTGAGAATCTCACCAGATGGCTGAGGACTGAATAACAGATGTTATGTGCGTCCCTATAGATACACTACAATGTTTCCACTACAGGACTGAGAAGAAGCTTCACCTTATGTTCATTGTGTCTTGCACTCAGAGCTGCATTCACAATTCTGCTGACTTTGTTAGCTCTCAGGCCCCCACAATTACCTTTTAATGATTGTGGTTACTTTGATTGCAAATGATATTAAAATGTATCGCTGCGGACTGGTGGGATTCTGATCCTGGGGAGCCCAGGAAATGCAAGAACTGTGCTGAGCGGATCGGTGTCTGTGCATTCAGTCCCATCAGGGGCTTAACTACAATAGATGCAGGGGTTGCAATCGCACCCGGGCCCTGGAGCCTGGGGGACCCTGAAAGTCCCTTTGGCCTATAGAAAAAACTATTACTATTAGAGATTTGCAATAATTGGGGGCCCTGTTGGAGCCTTCGTATTGAGGCCCATGAACTTCAAGTTACACCACTAAGTCCCATGCAGAGTAAACGGAGTAGAGGGGCACATGGACGGGGCATTTTAAAGTCCCTCTATTTGGGGCAATGGGGGTCAAAGTGGCCAGACACCCCTCAAATCCACAAAGCATCACCTCTTATCTTTGGATAGGTGATAACTTGTATCGGAACGGTAATTAGGACGATCTTGGGAATGTGCTGCCGAGATATCAAACCGTGTGATGGCTGAGTGATTGTACTAACCATCCTTTCTTGCCTTTACATCAACCCAAGTTACAAAGTCACACATTCGATTGTGAATCGACCTGTTGTTTTGTGGAGTTTTACTCATTTAGTCGGGTAAAGAATGTTTATACCGTGTTAGCCAGTAGATAGAAAAATATTAGAATCTGAGAGTCCTCAGTGGTTGATACCTTTTAATGGCAAATCGAAAATATGGTAAACATAGCAAGCTTTCAAGACACCATGGCCCCTTCGTCAGGCTGATAATGACACAAATTCTGAAGACACATACAAATATACATATGCAGGGTGGGATGATCCAGTAAATACGGCAGGTGATGTAAAGCAGGGTCAGTCTTGGGAGGGGGAGAGGAGCTGGGGAGGTAAAATCAAAATTCCGAGATAAGAGGAACAGATTGTATAATTGTCTATGATTAGTGGCCTGTGGAGACCTGAAGATTCCTCAGTGAGTGTAGAAAGCTATAAATCCATGTGAGACAGTACACGTTAGAAGTGTAAAAAGTTCATTGTCCTCTAACTGGGGTCTGTTTGAAGATGTGATATCACCAACTGCCCTTTCAATTTATGTAAAAATCTCAGAAAGAGAGAAGAATTTGGGAATACAAATTGATAACGACCTTTGACATATTCAAAATAGGATTGAATGTCTCACATGGATTTATGCGTTTTTTTGCATCAATTCAAAGGGCAGTTGGAGATATGGTGGTGGGTTTACACACACCAATTTCTGTGTCCAATATCTGAACAGATCTCTGGTTGCAGTGAAATCATGGACACATTGCTCCATTTTGTACACAGCCACAAAATGGAACTGTGTGTCCATGATTTCACTGCAACCAGAGATCTGTTCAGATATTGGACACAGAAATTGGTGTGTGTAAACCCACCATAACATCTTCGAACAGACCCCAGTTAGAGGACAATGAACTTTTTACACTTCTTACGTGAACTGTCTCACATGGATTTATAGCTTTCTACACTCACTGAGGAATCTTCAGGTCTCCACAGGCCACTAATCATAGAACAATTATACAATCTGTTCCTCTTATCTCGGAATTTTGATTTTAGCTCCCCAGCTCCTCTCCCCCTCCCAAGACTGACTCTGCTTTACGTCAACTGTCATATATACATATGCAGGGTGGGATAATGCAGTAAATACATGTGTGTCTTCAGAATTTGTGTCATTATCAGTCTGATGAAGGGACCATGGTGTCTCGAAAGCTTGCTTTACTTACCATCTTTTCAGTTCACCATTAAAAGGTATCAACCACTGAGGACTCTCGGATTCTAATATTTTTCGCTCATTTGGTCGCTAATTCTGTCCATGTAAATCGGCTTTTTGTTAGTTTATCTTGCGGATGGTTTTAAGTTTACTGCTCCTTTTCAGCTCTGATTTCCCGATAATCAAACACTCATTGACAATAATATTTTTCGGTTTGCACAAACGATCCTCGTTTTCGGCAGCACATCGTCCTGTGTAACCAGAACGTGCTGCAGAGAACAGAGGCACTGTACCGTGTGTTACTGACTGATGTGTGTAAATATTATGGAATCTGCTTGACTTAACAATCTATTAATTGATATATAATCAATTATTGATACAATTAATAACGATACATTGTTTAATGCTGCAGATTGGGTAATTTAAACTCTTAACCCCTTCAGGACCCAGCCTATTTTGACCCTAAAGACATTGGCCTTTTTTGCAATTCTGACCAGTGTCCCTTTATGAGGTTATAACTCGGGAAAGCTTCAACCGATCCTAGCGATTCTGAGATTGTTTTTTCATGACATATTGGGCTTCATGCTAGTATTAAATTTAAGTCGATAATTTTTGCGTTTATTTGTGAAAAAAATCAAAAATATGGCAAAAATTTTGAAAATTTCACAATTTTCACATTTTTTATATTTTTTTTTGATAAACAAGAGAGATATGTGACAGAAAAAAGTTATTAAATAGTATTTCCCACATGTCTACTTCACATCAGCACAATTTTGGAAAAAAAAAAAATTTTGTTAGGACGTTATAAGGGTTCAAAGTTTATGAGCAATTTTTTCATTTTTCAACCAAAATTTACAAAACCATTTTTTTTTGTGACCACATCACATTTGAAGTCCTTTTGAGGGGTGTACATGACAGAAAACACCCAAAAGTGACATCATTCCAAAAACTGCACCCCTCAAGCTACTGAAAACTACATTCAAGAAGATTATTAACCCTTCAGGTGCTTCACAGGAACTAAAGCAAAGTGGAAACAAAAAATGGATATTTTAATTTGTTTTATCAAAAATGTTCTTTTAGCCTCAATTCTTTCATTTTCACATGGGCAACAGGATAAAATGGATCTTAAAATGTGTTGTGCAAATTCTCCCGAGTACATCGATACCTCCATATGTGGTCATAAACCACTGTTTGGGCGCACGGCAGGGCTCAGAAGGAAGGAGCGCAATTTGAATTTTGGAGCTAATTTTACATTCAAAAAGTGAAATTGTGCTCCTTCCCTTCTGACCCCTGCCGCGCGTCAAAACAGTGGTTTATGACCACATATGAGGTATTGGTGTACTCAGGAGAAATTGCCCAACAATTTTAGGATGAATTTTATTGCTGTTGCCATGTGAAAACGAAAAAATGTAGGCTAAAAGAAAATTGTGAAAAAAAAAAAAAAAAAAAAGTACTATTTAATTTTCACAAATTAATTTGTAAAGCACCTGGGGGTTCAATATGCTCACTACCCATCTAGATATGTTCCCTGGGGGGTATAGTTTCCACAATGGGGTCACTTGTGGGGGAGCTCCAATGTGGAGACGCACAGGGGCTCTCCAAACGCGACATGGTGTCCGCTAACAATTTGAATAAAAATCAGCTCAAATTGTTAGCTGTCACCATGTTGCGTTTGGTGAGCCCCTGTGTGCCTAAACATTGGGGCTCCCCCACAAGTGACCCCATTTTGGAAACTAGACCCCCCAGGGAACATATCTAGATGCATAGTGAGCACTTTGAACCCCCAGGTGCTTCACAAACTCATCCGTAAAAATGAAAAAGTACTTTTATTTCCACAAAATGTCTTTTTTCATTTTTACAGATTAATTTGTGAAGCACTAGGGTTTTCAAAATGCTCACCACCCATCTAGATAAGTTCCCTGGGGGGTCTAGTTTCCAAAATGGGGTCACTTATAGGGGAGCTCCAATGTTTAGGCACACAGGGGCTCTCCAAACGTGACATGATGTCTGCTAACAATTTGAGCTGATTTCCATTCAAATTGTTAACGGACACCATGTCGCGTTTGGAGACTGTGTGCCTAAACATTGGAGCTCCCCCACAAGTGACCCCATTTTGGAAACTAGACCCCCCAGGGAATGTATCTAGATGGGTGGTGAGCATTTTGAACCCCAAGTGCTTCACAAATTGATCCATAAAAATAAAAAAGTACTTTTTTTTCCACAAAAATTTTTTTTCATTTTTACGGATCAATTTGTGAAGCACCTGGGGGTTCAAAGTGCTCACTATGCATCTAGATACATTCCTTGGGGTCTAGTTTCCAAAATGGGGTCACTTGTGGGGGAGCTCCAATGTTTAGGCACACAGGGGCTCTCCATATGCGACATGGTGTCCGCTAACAATTGGAATTGTTAGCGGACACCATGTTGCGTATGGAGAGCCGCTGTGTGACTAAACATTAGAGCTCCCCACAAGTGACCCCATTTTGGAAACTAGACCCCCCAAGGAATGTATCTAGATGCATAGTGAGCACTTTGAACCCCCAGGTGCTTCACAAATTGATCCGTAAAAATGAAAAAAAAAAGTTTGTGGAAAAAAAAAAAACCATGTCGCGTATGGAGAACCCCTGTGTGCCACTAGCATTGCCACCAGCACAAGGGCAACTGGAAGAGTTGGGGTACAGCACCAGAAAATGGCACCTCTAATGTGCTATTTTCTGGGGTGGCTGTGGGTTGCAATTTGCAGCGTGGGGGGGCCACAACATTTGGGTCTCTCCACAATGAGGATTGCAGTCCCCCAACTGCCAAGTTGTACCTGGCTGGCATCCAAAAATAAGGCAAAGCTCCTTGTCATTTTATTGGTAGAAGTAAAAAAAAAAATGGCATGGGGCTCCGCCATATTATTGGTCCAGCCAGGTACAACTTGGCAGCTGCGGACTGCCAGCTCCCCCAGCTGCCTCGTCATACCTGGCTGGAACCAAAAATACAGCGAAGCCCATTTTTTCTTTTTAATTTCTAGAACTAATTCTAGAAAACAAATTACGTGGGGCTCCGCCATATTTTTGGTCCAGCCAGGTACAACTAGGCAGCTGGGGACTGGAATCCTCAGCATAGAGATGCCCAAGCGTTCTGGGCCCCCATGCTGCGAATTGCAGTCCGCAGCCGCCCCAGAAAATGGCGCATTCATTGAAGCGCCATTTTCTGGCGCTGTACCCACGCTCTTCCAGTTGCCCTGGTGGCGGTGGCTAACTGGGTAATAAAGGGGTTAATGCCAGCTTTTTATTGACAGCTGGCACTAAGCCCGAGATTCATAATATAGGGCCAATGTTAGACCCGCCATTAGGAATCTCTAGTATGGTGTATAGTCAATAAATACACAGAGAAAAATCTTTTTATTTGAAAAAAAAACAGACACAATTCGGACTCCATCTTTATTATAAAAAGATCCGACGTAGTCCATAACGAAGGTCCCACGACGTTCAATTGTCTCCGACGTAGTCCACAACGAAGGTCCCACGACGCTCGATCGCCTTTGCTTTCAGATCGCTACTCTGGAGCCCGATCCGCCAGCATGGTGATTGAGCTGCAGAAAGTGTTCTGAGACCCCAGGCGCAGTGACTGGCTTTCTGCCAACCTACTCAAGACATGCAGCTGTGCTCTCTGAATATTGCAGCCCCTGAGGACTCAAGGACCCGTTACACATCGAAACATCTCCGGCAACTGGCGAGAGCACGCACGTTTTTGGCCGCTAACCAAGATCATTGGT
Source organism: Allobates femoralis (assembly GCA_033576535.1). Lineage (NCBI taxonomy): Eukaryota > Metazoa > Chordata > Amphibia > Anura > Aromobatidae > Allobates > Allobates femoralis. Next base: position 568,384,372 of record JARQOC010000005.1, on the reverse strand, counting down.
GAGCTGTCAGATGAGGAGACCTCGCCGGCAACACAGCGGCGATGTTGAAAGCAACTATCGCTGCCAGGTTTAAATTCAACCCTGGCAGGGATCCTTAACATTGGAGTCAATGGGGGAAGTTGCTTGCAACATCGCTGTTGCGATGTCGGACAGACAGATTGCCTGAGCAACATCGCAGGTTTCAGGACATTGTCCTGAAACCAGGCGATGTTGCCGAAGCAACTATCACCATTGATATCACCCTGTTACACTGGGCAACTCTCCAGCAATGTCGCTTCAAATGGCAACGCCCTTATTTGCCAGCGATGTTTCCCTGTGTAACGGGGCCTTTAGTGTCTTCACCCGTCTTCCTCTGCCGCGCATCTGGGGCCAAATGATGCCCCTAGGGGACATGCTATTTGGAACTGCGTTCTGGGCATGTGCAGTTCCAAAACCCGGATCCAGGGTTCTGATTCCAACCTTCCATTGGGCACATTGTGATTTTAGACGTGGTGCCCTGGATCTGGGTGCTTAAATTTTTGTCTCCATGACAAAAACGGATCACAATTCATTTTGGTCTCGATGCAAAAGCCAGGAATACTCGATCAGTGCAAACTGGATGCACCCCAAGTTCATCCGGTCCATTGGAAGTGAATGGGGCCAAAATGGATGAGAGTGCGTCAGATTCACACGGATAGCAAGAAAGGAAGTGTGAAACCAAGCTAATAAAGTAAATATATTGAGTCAATGCAAAAAGATGAGCCACGAATATTAGTATCTCTCCCCATTCCAAAAATGGAGCACTCCAGTCGTTTGGCTTAAAAAAAAAATTTGTATCTGGCTAAACCAGATGAGCGCTACATCTGTCCACAGGCTGTTTGCAGTATCACATCTCTGCCCCACTCCGGTGCACCTGAGCTACAATATCAGACACAACGCCATAGACAAGCGCTGGTTTGGCAGAAAAAGCAGCCATGTTTCTGTAATCCTTTTTATTGGCAGTGAATGTTGCCAAGATAGGTGGATTGTGTTGAATGGGGGAAGATGCCTCCGCCATCTGCTAACACCCGAAGCTCGGATGTGTCGTGGATGAACGTGTTTGACATCCTTGATGTAGAGGCTTGGCGCACGAGCAGGGTGGAGACGAGCGTCACAATATAAATATTAAAAGTATCTCCGCGCAGTGATTGTGCCAAAATTAATATCCGGAGTACACTGTGATTTGCTTGTTTAGGTAACATCAGGTACTTTCTATAAGGCTTTGTTCACACAGTGTTTTTATTTATTTGGATCTTTAAAGGGAATCTGTCAGCTGTTTTAGCCCTTCTAACCTATCCTTTCCTGTCCCTGCAGCCACCTAGTACCTTCCTAACTATCCCTCTCTGACCAATATTGCATTTATAACAGTGGAACAGAACAGTCTTTAAACTTACGAAATCTCTGACGATGGGACGTTCCTGACGGGTAGGGGGTGGCTCCAGGGCCGTGCTCCCCCCGCCTCACTGCTCTAATTACGCCCCGATGAGTGGCATCATTCCTTCAGGACTGATGTCCTGATTTAAATCTCTAGGCCCGCACTTCTTGGTGTATGACGCATGCCGGGCGCCGCATCACGTCCGGGCATGCGCAGTGCGCCGGGTGTAGCACGCCCAGGCCGCTTTCAACATGTGATCTGCGCATGCGCTGAAGGCGGCCTTGTGTGGGCGCAAGGTCGCCAGGCAACGATTCTCAAGCTTTGGACACCCGGTGCACTGCTCATGCCTGGGTATGACACGGCATGATGCGGTGCCCAACATCTGCATCATACACCAGGAAGTGCGGGGCGGGAGATTTAAAACAGCTGACAGGTTCCCTTTAATTCAATGTGAAAACAAAGCTACAATTTTTGGTGCTTTTGGTTGCCGTATAACATAAAGGCTTTATAGGCTGAGGAGAGCTGGAGGTCAGACCGCAGCCCCAGGAATAAGTTTGACGTAGTCTTCTGGACTTGCCTGAATTCAGGAGATTTTTGTGAGGGGCTCGGGTTGATGTACCCTGGAGGAACTCTACATTTATGAGCTGCAGTGTGTTTACTGTGCACAATTCTCCACCTCAGTGCATTTTCAATTCTTAGTGCAGGACATAGTGAGCGACTGTTTGCCGTTACTATTGAATCAGGGCGTGCTGGGCTGTCGGTTTGGTGGGTGGCGGCTCAGTCGTCTAGTCTGGTGCGTGCTGAGCTGTCGGTATGCTGGGTGGCAGCTCAGTTGTCTGGACTGATTCTGGGAGGTGCTGGGTTGTTCAAGTGTTTCCTTACTCCCAGTGATTTCCCATTGCTAGGTTGGGCGGCTTTGCCCAGAGTTTTGCCAGTTGTAGCATTCTGTTCAGTCGTGCTTGTTGGTTCCAATGTAAGAGAAAGCACTGAAAAGCTTCATGACCCTACATGTAAATATTGATGAGTCCATATTCACTTGTTAATCTGTAGTTTTTTGTTTTTTTTTTCTGTAGTTATTTCTGTGCTCTGTTTGATATATTGTTGCCCGACCTTGGATCTCTCACTTGGTTGTCTGATCTGATTCTGGGAGGCAGGGTTGTGGAGTCGGTGCCCGTTTTGGATAGATTGGGATTCAGGGAAATTGAGGAGTTGGATATGTGGCCTACTGACTTCACAACCATGGTTATAGAGTCGGACTCTGTGTCCATTTTGATGGAGTCGGATTCAGGGAAATTGAAGAGTCTGAGTCGGATGTTTGGACTACCGTTTTCACAGCCCTGCTGGGAGATGCAGGGTTGTTTGGGTGTTCCTTGTTCCCAGTGGTTGCCTATTGCTAGGCTGGGCAGTTACTCCCGGAGATCTGACAGTTGTAACATTCTGTTCAGTGGTGTTTGTTCTGTATTCCTGTGCTCGGTTTGATCTATTTTTGCCTGACCTTGGATTCTGCGCTTGGTCGTCTGGTTTGAGACGTCTTGAGCTGTCGGTGTGTTGGGTGGCGGTTCACTCATCTGATCTGGAGCATTTTGAGCTGTCTGTGTTGGGTGGTGGCTCACTCGTCTGCTCTGGGGCGTGTCTAGCTACTGGTGTGTTTGGTGGCGCCAGTTTATGGCATGCTAGGCTGTCTGTGTGTTGGGTGGTTGGCTCGCTCATCTGGTCTGGGGCGTGTTGAGCTGTCAGTGTGTTGGGTGGGGGCTCGCTCGTCCGGGCTGTCGGTGTGATGGGTGGCCGCTCTCTCGTCCAGTCTGGTACTGTGTTGAGCTGTCAGTGTGTTGGGTGGTGGCTCGCTTGTCTGGTCTGGGGTGTGCTGGGCTGTAGGTGTGTTGGATAGCGGCTTGGTCCTCCGGGTTGATGAGGTGTTCTTGGTGGTTGCCCATCTGCTTGGTTAGGTGGTTTCTCCTGGAGCTCTGCCAGTTGTAGCATTCTGTTCAGTGGTGCTTGTTGGCCTGTATCTCTGTGCTCTGTTGGATCTGACCTCCTGCTGACCACTTGTTTGTTTGTTTTAGCCTTTTCTCTTATCCGCTACCCTCCAGGTATTCTGACTTTGGACTGTGACCTGATTGCTCTGTTTATCCTCTCAATCCTTGACGTACTCTCCAGGTTCCTGACCCTGGAACGCTTGACAACCTGACCTGAAAGCTTATCATTAGTGACTAGAGTCACATGTGCAATGTAATTGCACCAAATTTGACAAATGCTTTTAGACGCTATTGCACCTCCCTGATTAGAAAAGGCATATGGCATAGAGACATTCATTTATGGAATTAATAGTGCTATATAAATGAATAAATATTATTTTATTATTTGTCGCAAAATACAGATTTATTGTAAGGAAAAAGAAGACTTTGAAGTAAGGGACATTATATTTAGTTACATTCTGGCCATGTTTGCCATCACAAAATTTTTATCCTTTATTTTTCTTTTAATTTATTTAGAAGAATTAAATTGCAAAAATAGAAATTAGTGATTTTAAGTCAAGAGTTGGAATTTGGTTCCCAGTGTTTTTCAGATAGCAGAATTATACAATCCAGAGTATGTGACGACTCGGTAAATGCCCATTAAGGCTCAGTAGTGGCGATACGTTTGGAAACAAGACTTTTTAGGAGGATTTAGTTCATTTTTTTCACTTTATCCCCAGTTTAGAATCAGGATTTCCTTCATTGTTCTGGAAGGAAACGGCCACAACAGCATTTCCTCTGCAGCAGCGAGTGGGGGGAAAAGCAGGATGTGTGGGAGGGGCCATGCAAATCAGCACAGGCTATTACGGACCGACAATGATCTGTGGGCGGGGCTATGCAAATCCGTGCCATAGACAATATTTAATATCCTCTGTGGGAGGGGCTGTGCCCTTGTGTTACTCTATAACTGCCATAGATGATATTTAATGTGATCTGTGGGAGGAGTTATGCAAATTAGCACAACCTATTACTGCCATAGACAATTCTTAATATGGTCTGTGGGAGGGGCTATGCAAAACAGCACAGGCTATTGCTGCCATAGACCATGTTTAATCTGGTCTATGGCAGGGACGAATTTAGGGAAGATGAGGAGTTGGAATTCGAGACGGATGTTTGTCTCACAGCCCTGTTCTGTGGGAGGGGCTATGCAAATTAGCACTGGCTATTTTTGCCATAGACGATATTTATTATGATCTGTAGCAGGGGCTATGCAAATTAGCTCAACTTATTGCCAAAAAGTCCCAAAGCTGTAGATAAAACCAAGATGAGCTCAGTCCGGACAGGAAGGAAGAATAAAGTCCTGCACCACAATAGATGCCGAAAACCCAACCGGAAGTTGTGGAAAATGCAATCCCTGTGGAATTCATGAGGAAACACTGACTGCACCATGGCAACTGTAATCCCGATAAATGCAAGAAGATGACGCTGATGTGTCCCTCGGCTCCACAAACAAATGAGGAACCCAAGGAAATGTCTTTATGGGCGTCTATAGGTTATAACGACACTTCAGTCCTTGCCGGGTAAAGCAAAATACAAGTTCAGATCATTTGAATATTTATTTTTTATTGGCACAGTTTGTGGTTCTCTACGATATTTTGATTAGTCATTGCATTTTTGGAGGGAAGTGTAACCAAAAATGGCTGTTTGGTGCATGTTTTTTTTTTTTTTATTAGGGTAGGAGTGAATTAATTACATTTTAATCAGAATTTTTTGGATGCAGCAAAATCGGATATGCTTTTTGTGATTTTTCTTTATTTTTCTGTATGGTCCCTGCACTCCTATACTATAATACTGTGCTGACTACTTCACTTGTATAATGTTTAGAACACATGTAAATGATTTATTCACTAGCTGCTCCTCACACGTGACCCCTCCTATGTGGGACATCACGTCATGACTGCTTGTGCAGTATTCCACCCCATGAGGGAGCATCAGCACATTCGATAACACATTTCCTCATTCCAATCATGGGTGTGACGTCACAAAAGGTCCTGCTGACGTCACTAGCTGCTCCTCTCTCGTATGGGATATCATGTGACGCTTGATTGTGCAGCTCCCCCCTCAGTGAGCAAGTATCAGCATGTCCGATAGCAGACACGTGGGTGTGACATCACAGAAAGTCCAGCTGCGAACCATTCTCTGGTATCTGCTTCTGTATAAAGAGTGTGGCCACAAATCCTCTCATCAGAATGACTTTGGGGGAAGCAGATACCAGAGGTTGGCTGCCGTACAAGGACCTTCTGTGAAGTCACGCCCACGTGGTTGGATAGAGGAAGCATCTGTTATCGGACACGCTGATGCTCACTAATTGCAGGGGGGTGGGAGGGATGCACAATCGGCATCATGTGACGGGTGATGAGCAGCTAGTGAATTTACAATGTTATAAACATATATATAGTAGGCAGGTCAGCATTATAGTATAGGAGCCATACAAAAAAACGTTTTATGGTCCCTACACTCTTAGACTATAATGCTGAGCTGCCTACTTCACTTGTATAATGTTTATAACGCTTGTAAATCATTTATTCACTTGCTTCTCCTCACTCATCACCCCTCACGTATGGGAAGTTACATGATGCTTGATTGTGCAGCTCCCCTCACAGCGAGCATTAGCACATCCAATAACAGACGCTTCCTCATTCAATCAAGTGGGCGTGGTGTCACAGAAGGTCCCACTGTGACTCAGTCTCTGATATCTTGTAAATCATTTATTCACTGGCTGCGCCTCACCCCTCCTGTATGGAACGTCACATCCTGCTTCATTGTGTAGCTCCCCTCGCAGTGAGCGAACATCTGCCCATCCGATAACAGAGGCTTCTTCATTCCCATCACGTGGGTGGACGTCCCAAAAGGTCCTGCTGCGAGCCAGTCTCTGATATCTGCTGCTGTGCAGGGTGCATGGCTACACCTCCCCTCATTGGACTGACTGCAAGGGAATCCGTAATGAGACCTGACTGCCATAGCAGGACCTTCAGTGACATCATGCCCATGTGATTGGAATGAGGAAGCCTCTTATCAGACATGCTGATGCTCGCTCACTGCCAGAGAGTTGCACAATCAAGCATCATGTGATGTCCCATACTGGAAGGATGACGGGTGAGGAGCAGCTAGTGAATAAATGATTTACAAGTGTGTTAAACTTTATACAAGTGTAGTAGTCAGCTCAGCATTATAGTAGGCTATGTGCCCACTGTGCGTTTTGATGCTTTTTTGTGCTGCATTTTCTGCACCATAAAGCCCATGATCCACAGTTTTGTAATGAAAGTCAGTGTGCTTTTCAAAAGCTATGCCACTATGTGCGTTTTTCAGTGGTGCTAAAAACACCTGCATTTTTCGAAGTCCCCTGTCAATTATCTTGTGCTTTTTTGGGCTGCGCTTTCCAGTTGCCAGCCACTCTATTGAGCTAATAAAAGAAGCACTAACTCATTGGACTGACTCACATCAGGACCTTCTGTGACGTCACGCCCACGTGATTAGAATGAGGAAGCCTCTGTTATTGGACACGCTCTTGCTCGCTCACAGCAGGGGGGGGGGGAAGCTACACAATCAGCATGACTTGATGTCCCATACGGGAGAGGTTTGGGCGAGGAGCTGCTAGTGAATAAATGTAATGATTTACAAGTGTTATAAACATTATACAAGTGTGTTAGGCAGCTCAGCATTATAGTATATCAATTCCCAGAGTGTTCCTTTAACTATTCTTTTAAACCTTATTCATCTACTGCCCCCCTGGACCCATCGCCTCCTTCCTTGACCACTTCACCACCTGGCTACTTCACTTCCTTTCTGTTGACATTCCCACTATCATTATGGGTGACTTCAATATGCCCATCGACTCTCCCCACCCATCAGTTTCTAAACTTCTTTCCCTGACCACCTCCGTTGGGCTCTCCCAATGGTCCTCCTCTGCCACCCACAAATATGGCCTCCCTCCTGTCGAAATCGCACCTCATCACCAGCGACCACGACCCGCTCCCATCCACCTCATTCCCAACCTCACCTCTGTTTTCATCCCAACCCTAACCCATCTCTTAAACTTATCACTTACTACTGGCACCTTCCTCTCCGCCTTCAAACATGCCGCCTTCACACCCATCCGCAAAAAACCCTCCCTCGACCCAACATCTGTCTCTAACTATCGCCCCATATCCCTTCTCCCATTCGCCTCCAAACTACTTGAACAGCACGTTCATTCCGAACTGTCCTCTCACCTCTCCTCCTGCTCCCACTTTGACCGTCTACAATCCAGTTTCCGACCTTACCACTCCACTGAAACAGCCCTAACCAGAGTCACTAATGACCTACTGACTGCCAAGAGCAAGCGACACTACTCCGTCCTCCTTGACCTGTCCGCCACGTTTGACACTGTTGACCATTCTCTTCTACTTCGGATCCTGGAATATCTTGGCATCACTGACCTCACCCTCTCCTGGATCTCCTCATACCTAGCGGACCGGACTTTCAAGCGTCACCCACTCCCACACCTCCTCTTCCCCCTACCCCCTATCTGTCTGGGTCCCCCAAGGCTTGGTCCTGGGTCCCGTTACTTTCTCCATTTACACTCTCGGCCCTAGGGCAACTCATTGAGTCCCACAGCCTTCAGTACAACCTCTATGCCGACAACACCCAAATCTACCTGTCTGGACCTGACATCAACTCCCTACATTCCAGAATTCCACAATGCCTGTCCGCTATCTCATCCTTCTTCTCTGTTCGCTTCCTTAAACTGAACATGGACAAAACTGATAATCGACCCCCCCCAGCAACTCTCCCACACTACCAGACCTGTCCAGCTCGTCAATGACTGCTCTCTCTCCCCAGTACCCCACGCCAAGTGCCTCGGCCTAATCCTCGACTCTTCCCTATCTTTCAAGCCCCACATCGAGGCCCTCGCCATGTCCTGCCGACTTCAAAAAAATATTTCACGGATTCGCACTTTCCTCAACCACGACATCGCTAAAATATTTATTCATGCTCTTATCATCCCTGCCTTGACTACTGCAACCTCCTACTCATCGGCTTCCCTGCTACCTCCCATGCACCTCTCCAATCCATCCTAAACTCCGTTGCCCGACTAATCCATCTGTCCTCCCGCTATTCCCCTGTCTCCCCTCCCCTCTGCCAAGCCCTTCATTGGCTCCCCGCTTCCCAGAGGTCCCACTTTAAAACGCTAACCATGACCTACAAGGCCACCTGTCCCCTCGATACATCTCTGACATGGTCTCATGATACCTACCCTCACGCACCCTGCGATCCTCCAATGAGCTCCTCCTCTACTCCCTCTCTCTCCTCCTCTATAACCGCATACAGGATTTCTCCCGTGCATCTGCTATTCTCTGGAACTCTCTGCCCCAAACACATCAGACATTCTCCTACCCTGGGATCCTTCAAAAGAAGCCTGAAGACCCACCTCTTCCGTCAAGCCTACAACTTGCAATGAGACCCACGATCTGCATTTTCCCCTCCTACTGTATCCCCACCCGCCCCTCGTAGACTGTGAGCCCTCACGGACAGGTTCCTACCCCCTCCTGTACCTGTATGACCTGATTGTCCACATTTATTGTACTTGTCTTTGTCTGCCCTTTCCTCATGTAAAGCGCCATGGAACCTAATGGCGCTATATAAATAATAATAATAATAATATCCCCCCCCTTTTAAAAATGGTGGCTGTGTCGTTTTCAAAAGGTACTCTGTTACCATGTTGGCTCATCACCTCACTATAGTGCCATATTGTAATGGGGGAGGACAGAGGACTCTTGATAGATCCATCATACTGTTTTCAACTGTTTAAATGCAGCGGGTAGAGATCGACAGCGGCATCTAGACAGCAGTGATGGGAGTTATGTCCACCGCTGCTGTTAGAGGGAGTGGCCGCAGTATGATACAGCCAGAATCTGTTGTATACGCTGCACATACACACGTCAGACCTGTGACATGTAGTTAAGGAGTTAACCAGAGATAATGACTGACTGTCTCGGTGTCGGGTGTGACTGAGAATTTGATGACCTAATTACAATAATAAAATGGATAATTAAAGGTTTCATGAGTTGCTCAACCCTGTGGGAGGTGCACATTTTCCCATGTACTAAAACTAAGGTCCCAAATTAAAGGTGTTGGACATCTCTGCAGATTTTTTTTTTGTTTTTTTTTTGTTTTCTGTAATTATCTTAATTACCATATGATAAGTTTATGACTTTCAGCCTCTTTCTACCAGACTGACTCACCTTACCCTCCGTACAATAACTGATAACACCTGTAGATAAAACAGGATCACCATTCACAATAGGTGATTCACAGCCACTCCTCCTCCTGTATAATGACTGGAGAACACTCTATATACAGTAGATAACACAGGATCCACCATTCACAACAGAGATATCAAGCTCACCTCCTCCACCTGTACAATGATGATAACACCTCTATATACAGTAGATAACACAGGATCCACCATTCACATAGGTGATATCACAGCTCACCTCCTCCTTTTCCTCCTGTACAATACCTTTGCCCATATTGGAGCACACTGCAATAGTCTGAGCCAAACACTACTACTGGTATTGTCCTGCAGTGATCACCAGAAATGACATATTGTCTAAATAAGGTTAGCATATTTTTTTCTTTATCTTTCAGTCTTGTCACTGGCCGCAGCCTTTTTTAATTGCTATGACTATTTACATTTCATGATTCCACACGCATTCTCCTCAGTAAACATAATCTGACCCTTTCTTTTGTATTGAAGCATCTGAGGAATCTGTGCAAAGGTCATTATGAGGGGGGGAGGGAAGAGAGGGGTGAGTTACCTGTCTTTGTAATCCTGCCTCTGCTGATAAGGAGCCTGCTGAAAAGTCTTCCTGAAAGAATAAGTAGTACATATATAATATGGCCCAGTGACCTTAGGGAAAATATGTTTTGGTTGCAAATTAATAAAACATTTAATCAGAACCCGTCAAGGCCTAGTTTGTTTTAAACCACCCTCAGTTATTTAAATGTAGTCAAGCACCTCTGCATTGTAATTATTAACATTACTGAAGGACCTGTAGAAATTCACATGCTGTAAGGACCTGTGATGATGTCACAAATGTGTCCATAGTGGGTGGAGCTAATCTTTCACTTCAGTCCTGCTTGGCTCTGCCCATTAGTCACATGGTCGTGACATCACAGGTTTTTACAGCATGTGAATTTCTGCTGGTCCTTCAGTGATGTTAATATATTACAATGGGGGGTGACTGTTTAATCAACTGCATGACATAAAGGGTTGTCCGGGCTATAATTTTGCTATAATTCATGCGTATCTAGGCTGCAAAGTGTTGACAGTTTGTATTGTATACATCCTGTCAACATTTTGCAGTGTTACCCAGATACCGCATATTTGCAGCAGCCAGAGAATGTCCAGGTTTGTGTTTGTATTGGAGCTGCATGGAAATGGGAAACAACACACACCCCCCTCCCCAGTCTACACTATGGCCGGCCACCCTCAGGATCCTACAGGCCCTTCCCCTCCTCACCATGGCAGGACACCCCCAGGGCTCTACAGTCTGCCCAGCCTCTGTCACCACCCACCCCCACTGTGACACAGCGGTCCCACTGCACTGACTCATTGTATCCGAATCCTCTGCTTTGAAGGAGATTCTGCACAGTGTGTCAGTGCAGGAGGGACCGCTGAATGTGTGTGCGCTTGCCCTGTGGGTTCTGTGCAGGGGAGCCAAGGATCCGCACTCCGCAGCCCGGGTCTCTGTGCCCTGGAGCCCGATGCTTCTCTCTCCATACCTCCAGTACCATAGATCACAGGGAGGGGGAGCAGTTCTCTCTATACCGCTTCACCGTCTCTGTGCCCCGCTCTATGGTACGGGTATGTGTAGCCTGATGCTTCTCTGCATACCTCCCGTACAAGTGAGCGGTATAGAAAGGACCGCCCGCTACGACTCTTTGCTCTATGGTACTGTAGGTCTGGAGAGAGAAGCATCGGGCTCCACAGCAGAGCCCAAAAGTCTAAATTTCACACCCCGGCCCACCAGACTCTAGTTGTGCCATTGCAGAGACCACAGGGTAAGCACACACACATGCAAGCGGTCCCTCCTGCACTGACACACTGTGCAGAATCTCCTTCACAGCAGCGGATTTGGCACAGTGAGTTAGTTCAGTGAGGACCGCTGTGTACAGTGGGTTGGTGACATTCGGGGCTTGGGCAGGCTGTAGGAGCCCTGGGGGTGTCCGGCCATTTCCATGCAGTTCCAATACAACACAAACACTGGACATTCTCTGGCTGTCGCAAATATGTGATATCTAGGTAATCCTGCAAAATGTTGACAGCAAGAATATTACAAACTGTCAACATTTTGCAGTCTAGATACACATATGAATTATTGCAAAAGCCCGGACAACCCCTTTAATGTGGATTGACGTAACTGATTCCAGCTGAAGTATCCATTCGATGATGTTTGTGCAGGAACATAATGCTTTTTTTATGATAAATTCATGGGTTTTATTTTAAAACAGGTTAGTGATGCACAGTGCATGAACTAATTAACATTGGGGAGGTTTAAAAACAAAAAGGACATGACAGGTTCCCTATTATAATAATAATAATAATAATAATAATAACAGGATATGTAGGATTTACTTCATCCTCCCTCGCCCCAAAATTTGTAATTTTATCTGTAAAAAGTTAAATGCACAAATGTCTAGGCACAACATGTGCTGCTAAAGAGTTAATGTTGGTATCAGCTCCTCTGCAGGCTGGAGAGGGAGATCAGACCTGGTACACACAGATAAGGCTTTTTCAGTCCCAGTACATTGGGTACATTGGGGGAGTTGCAGAACTCCACCTCCTCCTGGGCATTTTTCTGTCCAACTTCTATTGCTTAACTTTGTTTGTGGAAAAACTTTTAATTTTATTCAATAGATCTTGGAAGAAGAATAATGTATACAATTGGATGTGTTTAATAATAATGTCCCTGTGATGAGATAATCTTATTTGTGTCCCTGCTGTGTACTGTGTAATGGATATGTCTGACCATACAGGGATTTGGTCTGATCATACCATATCTCCTGAGCAGGGGAGAAAGCAAGAGCATACAGACATTACAGCACTGGATTATAGATGATTATCTCAGCACAGGAGATGTGGTATTATCAGACCATGCCCCTGTATGGTCAGACACATCCATTACACAGTGTATGTATATGTCATATATATATGGTCTCTCATTTTGAAGATATTTCAAATAGTGCATTTTTATTTTTCACTGTGTAACTTTATCCAGTAGGACTGTAACAACATCCTTAATGAGCCTAACATGATGTAATATTGCATCACATTGCATAATACGATTGTATATGATTGAACACATCATCCAGAGTTTATTGCATCATTTTCTGATGCAATTCGGTACTACTGCCAGGCGCCTGCTGAAGTAAGCGGACGTCAGCTGTGTACAATGTAAAGCCTAGTTAGAAAGGTTGAGTATTTAAAATACTTTAGACTTCATGGGATACAGTTTAATAATAATAATATTTATTCATTTATATAGCGCTATTAATTCCATAGCACTTTACATACATGAGTAATGCTGTCCCTATTGACGCTCACAATATAAACATTCTATCAGTATGTCTTTACAATGTGGGAGGAAACCAGAGTGCCCGGAGGAAACCCACGCAAACACGAGGAGAAAATACAAACTCCTTGCAGATGTTGTCCTTGGTATCCTTGGTGGGAATTGAACCCAGGACCTCAGGACTGCACTGCTAACCACTTGAGCTACCGTACCGCCCATTTAAGCTACTGTTACATTTTAGTTACAATACCTTGAAAGAGTGTTAATACTATGGACAATTTTTGTTATATTTGTGGAGAAGTGACATTTGCCAACCAGAAGAAAACTATCACTTCTCAAGTGAAGAAGGCATATCATCTGTACTTTGGATGCAAGATACGCGGCCAGGACTAGCCGTGAGACCCGCATATACAGTGCCTACAAGTAGTATTCAACCCCCTGCAGATTTAGGTGGTTTGATAAGATGCCAATAAGTTAGAGCCTTCAAACTGCAAAAGAGAGTAGGATTTATTAACAGAAGCATAAATCTTACAAACCAAAAAGTTATGTTGCTCAGTTGAATTTTTATAAATTTTAAACATAAAAGTGTGGGTCAATTATTATTCAACCCCTAGGTTTAATATTTTGTGGAATAACCTTGTTTGCAATTACAGCTAATAATGGTCTTTTATAAGACCTGATCAGGCCGGCACAGGTCTCTGGAGTTATCTTGGCCCACTCCTCCATGCAGATCTTCTCCAAGTTATCTAGGTTCTTTGGGTGTCTCATGTGGACTTTAATCTTGAGCTCCTTCCACAAGTTTTCAATTGGGTTAAGGTCAGGAGACTGACTAGGCCACTCCAACACCTTGATTTTTTCCCTCTTGAACCAGGCCTTGGTTTTCTTGGCTGTGTGCTTTGGGTCGTTGTCTTGTTGGAAGACGAAATTACGACCCATCTTAAGATCCTTGATGGAGAAGCGGAGGTTCTTGGCCAAAATCTCCAGGTAGGCTGTGCTATCCATCTTCCCATGGATGCGGACCAGATGGCCAGGCCCCTTGGCTGAGAAACAGCCCCACAGCATGATGCTGCCACCACCATGCTTGACTTTAGGGATGGTATTCTTGGGGTCGTATGCAGTGCCATCCAGTCTCCAAACGTCACGTGTGTGGTTGGCACCAAAGATCTCGATCTTGGTCTCATCAGACCATAGAACCTTGAACCAGTCTGTCTCAGAATCCTCCAAGTGATCATGAGCAAACTGTAGACGAGCCTTGACATGACGCTTTGAAAGTAAAGGTACCTTACGGGCTCGTCTGGAACGGAGACCATTGCGGTGGAGTATGTTACTTATGGTATTGACTGAAACCAATGTCCCCACTGCCATGAGATCTTCCCGGAGCTCCTTCCTTGTTGTCCTTGGGTTAGCCTTGACTCTTCGGTCAAGCCTGGCCTCGGCACGGGAGGAAACTTTCAAAGGCTGTCCAGGCCGTGGAAGGCTAACAGTGGTTCTATAAGCCTTCCACTTCCGGATGATGCTCCCAACAGTGGAGACAGGTAGGCCCAACTCCTTGGAAAGGGTTTTGTCCCCCTTGCCAGCCTTGTGACCCTCCACGATCTTGTCTCTGATGGCCTTGCAATGCTCCTTTTGTCTTTCCCATGTTGACCATGTATGAGTGCTGTTCACAAGTTTGGGGAGGGTCTTAAATAGTCAGAAAAGGCTGGCAAAACAGATAATTAATCCACACATGTGAAGCTCATTGTTATTTGTGCCTGAACTACTTCTTAATACTTTAGGGGGACCAAACAGAATGCTCGTGGTTTGAGGGGTTGAATAATAATTGACCCACACTTTTATGTTTAAAATTTATTAAAATTCAACTGAGCAACATAACTTTTTGGTTTGTAAGATTTATGCTTCTGTTAATAAATCCTACTCTCGTTTGCAGTTTGAAGGCTCTAACTTATTTGCATCTTATCAAACCACCTAAATCTGCAGGGGGTTGAATACTACTTGTAGGCGCTGTATACTGTGCTACATGTGTAAGGCCTCTTTCACATCAGCGTTTTTCGCTGATTGCGGCAGATCCGACAGATTTACCGCATCTGCCACCTAACGGCCGCACTTGCGGTACAATTGCGGCAAGGCCCGTGCATTGTCTATGGGGCTTGCGGCAAGTGCAGTATAGACGCGATCCGACAGTTGTGGCTGCGAAAAAAAATGCAGTCAACTGCGGTTATTTAGCGTGATTGCAAGTGCCGGATCGCAGCAATACTGCACTTGCTGCAAGCCCATAGACCATGCATGGGGCTTGCCGCAAGTGCAGCCGTTAAGTAGCAGATGAGGTAAATCTGCCTGATCTGCCGCAATTAGTGAAAAACGCAGCTTTCATAGTGGTTATATAGCAAAAGACCAGTAATGGCGTTCCAATCCCCGTGGTGTAGAGAGAGCCAAGCAACCACGCAAATTACAGTTACTTCTGCTTGCTTCCTCCTCTTTCTAGCAGAATAACGAAGCAAAAGAAGTGGAGAATAGTCTAAAGGTGCAGTCACACGCATCAATTTGATGAACAATTTTGTTAGCGATCGCGCGTGCATGTGATCGCTAACAAAATCGTTCAAATCGCTGGTGAGCTGTCACACAGGCAGACTCGCCAGTGATCAATGGACCAGAGACATCGTGGAAATTATTTAAATATCGTTTCCACGATGTCTTGCTCCGCTGCCAGGCTGCGGTAAGTGGGAGCAGGCTGGTCTCAAGGTAAACTGCGGGTGTCTAGGCAGTGCGCTCTGCCTAGATACCTGATGTATACCTTGGTTACCAGCCTGCTCCGCTCACCAGCTGGTATCTTTAGTTACCCGCTGTGTACCTTGGCTACCAGCCGGTGAGCGGAGATGGCTGGTAACCAATGTATACATCGGGTATCTAGGCAGCGCGCGCTGCCTAGTTACCCGCAGTTTACTTTGGAGACCGGCGCTTGCAGAGAGGCGCTGAGAGCTGGCTTATCGGCCGTCTCCCGGTGTCACACGCAGCGATGCTGCGTGTCCACTGGGCAACCAAAGATAGATTTGAGGTCCTGTCCTCAAATCAAAAGATGAACGATCAGCCGACTGATCGTTCATCGTTTGTAGTCTCACATGCAATGATGTCGTTTCGACATCGTTCAAGCGTCACAGAACAAGTGACTTTTGAACGATATCGGCAACGATATCGTTACGTGTGACGTTGCCTTAACTTAACATTACATCTGCATGGAGACCAGTTCCACGTGATGAGGGACGTCCTATTACAGAACCTTCAGCAGAATATTCTCCTGATTCAGCTTTTGAGGACGAGGATGAGCCGACCTGCTCTTCTCCTGGGCCGTCGGCATGCACTGATGAGCAGACCTGCTCTTCTCCTGGGCTGTTGGCATACAGTAATAAGCCGACCTGGGCCGTCGCTTCTCCTGGGCCTTCGGCATGCACTGATGAGCCGACCTGCTCTTGAGCTGTGATATCATCTATTGTGAATGGTGGATCCTGTGTAATCTACTGTATATAGAGGTGTTATCAGTCATTGTACAGAAGGGGAGGTGAGCTGTGATATCACCTATTGTGAATGGTGGATCCTGTGTAATCTACTGTATATAGAGGTGTTATCAGTCATTGTACAGGAGGAGGAGGTGAGCTGTGATATCTATTGTGAATGGTGGATCCTGTGTTATCTACTGTATATAGAGGTGTTATCAGTCATTGTACAGGAGAGGAGGTGAGCTGTGATATCACCTATTGTGAATGGTGGATCCTGTGTTATCTACTGTATATAGAGGTGTTATCAGTCATTATACAGGAGGAGAAGGTGACCTGTGATATCACCTATTGTGAATGGCTGATCCTGAGTTATCAAAACATTAATGACCTTGATTTAAAGCAGGAGTCATTTTCTGATTATTCATTCCATTTTCACGAGTTAAACCACAATAACAACATTTAACCATCAGGATAAAGGCCCAGTCACACATAACGACGCACCAGCGATCCCAATAATGATGTGCACAGATCGCTGGTGCGTCATTTTTCACATCGCTGGTAAGGTGTCACCGGCATCTCACTAGCGATGTAAAAAATGACGCACTAGCGATCCAGCATTATACCGAGGTCGTTGGGAATTGTCGCTCCATAGCGTACCATTGAGATCGTTGGTCATTGTCCCTGTCAAACACAACGATGTAGCGCTCCCAGCGGGAGACCAACGACATAGAAATGATCCAGAGCAGTGTGTAACGATCAAAGATCTCACAGCAGGGGCCAGATCGCTGGTGCGTGTCACACACAACGACATCGCTAACGGGATCACTGTTGCGTCACAATATTTGCTGCCTAGCATTGTCCGTGTGATGACTGTTCTGCAGCCAATGCCGGACACCGAGAGCAGTGAGACTTGGGCAGGTGAGTGCAGCGTGGATTGAATCTCTATAATCCCCTGTGCTATCGTGCACAGAATATTACTTCAGATCGGCAGATTTTCCTGCCTCTCGGTGCACGCTCCCTGCTCTCCGGCGTTGAGTATGATGAGACTCGCAGTGATGATATCGCTGTCGGCTCTTGTTTTCGCTCGTTACCTGGAGAGTCCCCCGTGCCGTATATTAGACTTTGTGGTGCGAATCATTTAGACTCAACACATTAAATATTTCTCTTTTATTTGCTAATTATTTTCCACTAATTGCATCTTTGAGAGCTTAATAGCCGTGCGCGTAAAGATGGCTAATTGCCGTGTAATTATTCACTGTGAGCGCTTGCGTGCGTGCAGACGAGAGAACCAAAGATAAGAAAAATAAAGCGATCTCCGGACTGGAGCTTCACACGTACTGTAGCTCCCTGGCAGCGCAGAAGGTGTTTCCATGTTTCAGCACTTCAGGCTAGTTTTAAAGGTGTCATCCAACTAGTTTTGTGCTGGGATATGTCCAAATTGCCTGTGGCATTACTAAGAAATTGAAGAACATTTTGTGTCTCTGTCTTTTCAGGTAACCTTTGAGGATGCCACTGTTTACTTTTCAGAGGAACAATGGGAGAACCTGGAGGAGTTTCAGAAAAAAATATACAAGGAGCTCATCAAGGAAATCTATGAAACGATGCTGGCTCTGGGTAAGGATGGCTGCTAACTTGTAACTGAGAATATCCAAGATTTATTTTGACTCGTAGACATTGGGGTGGATGGCTAGTGATGAGCGAAACGTCAGATATTCTGTATCAGTGTGAATCAATGGCTCCTTATTACTCCCGGAGCCTTCTGCAGACCTCCCCAAAATTAATTCACTTTGCTCACCTGTCTCACTGCCACCCATCCGTTCCTCTGGCGCCGCTGCACCCTCCAGCCTCTTTTCCCCGGCAGCATACCTCATCAGATATTCTCTTTGCTCCAGCACTTCCAGTGTAGAGTAGATCTAGGATGTCGGGATGAGCGTCTCCAAGGCTCTGACTTCACAAGTCTACTGTTCTGGAAGTCCTGGCACGAGGACAACGTTGTATGCCGTGCCAAGGTAAAGAAGAGACCAGCCGGGAGCTGCGTGGACTACTAGAGGGGGGGGCTGCGGCAGGGGCACAGATGAGCGGTGAGATTTGCTTTAACCTCTTTCCTTGTGTAAAATGGAGGCCGCCACTTTGCCTAATTCACAGGAATCACAAAAAAAATTGAGTTTAGGGATGTCCAATTTTTTAATAAAATTTTAGGCAAATATAACCTACTTGCCTCATCAATGTACAGTTTTCTTTGCATCTTAGATCAATACTCATTGACGCTTTTGGCTACTTGACAAAAATCTCCTTTATTATCAGTACCTCCATAACTAAGCTTGTCTCCAATAATCGAATGTCTCCCCACACCATCTTATACCAGGATCAACTAATTAAAGTTTTTTAAGCTTTAATATAAAAAATGACAGCGCTTACAATAAAGATATAAAAGCGACACACAAATATGCAAAACGGTTCTAAAATAAAAAGGGAGAAATAACAGAAATACCTAATTTCCAGTCTAAAGTTATTTTTTGGTTTATTTGGAGGAAGAAGAAATTTACTATGGATCGCACTCCAGCTCACACTGACCCCCACATGTGAACAGCTTTTATTTTGTGCCACTCAGCTTTTTATATTTTTGGCCCTAGACTCTTGTTTCCAGGACGGCCCAGAATTTTATATTCTAATCTCAGGCCTGTGACAGACCATGGACTAATTTAAGGTAGAGTACATTGCATGTTAGGTTTTTTTTGTTTGAATGGTCCGCACAAGGGATTTCAGTCACTGGACACAGATCAAAGGAAGCCTGAGGAATTATGGACAAAAATAAAGACTGTCATTACTGAAGAATCCAGAAAGACCATAAACAAGAGGCAGAAGATTTCCCCATAGCCATGGTTAACAGTAGAGAGATCATTGAAGAAAGAATGTCAAAAAGTAACAAGCAAGACACAGACAACATCAGTAAAAGAATAAAGAGCAATTCGAGCACACAACTTTATTACCAGAAGATATGTAAAGCGATAGAAAACAAACATCTGAAGAGCAACACCAAGAAGGCATACCAAAAGATCAAAGGGATACTACGAAAGTTTCAACTTAATAATGGGAATGATGAAAGACTCCAACTGAAACAAACTAACTTGGCCAGAACTGAACAAAGAAAGATGGAAAGAATACATGGAGCATCTCTACAAGAACGATTCAACTATACGGGAAGAAACTGAGACTGGACTTGATAGTGAACTGAACATCTTGAAAGATAAAGTCTTTGACGCAGTAGAGCGTCTGTCAAAAAAACAAAGCACCTGGATGTGACAATTATTCCAATAGAGCTGATAATGTTTTCTGAAGAAGCAGTAGAAGCCAACACATTCCTGTGTCAACAGACTACTGGTAAATGGACTCCACCCAAAATGGGCTCTGACTCAACAGCCCTGCTACAAAGACGGCTTTAGCCTTACTTTGACAAAGAAAGGCGAATATGCAGGATTCAGAAAAGGCAGAGGAAGAAGAGATGTAATTGCTAACATGAGATTGATCATGGAAAAGGCCAAAGAATACAAGGATTTGTATTAAGATACCATTCTACTTGTAATAGTATCTCTACTTTTGCTTTGACTACAGCAAAGCTTTCGACTTTGTTAATCCCTAGAAACTTTGGAGTACCATGAAGGACATGGATGTGCCAAACCATCTGATCAGCCTCGTTGGCGACCTTTACATCAACCAAAAAGCAACATTTCTAACGGCACATGGTGACCTAGCATGGTTCTCAGTAAAGCAAGGTGTCCAAGATGGAAAGCTCCAACATGGGACTGCTACTCAATACAAAGACAAAACATTTGGCATAGCCAAGCACAACAGGAACACATGTGAGAAGGACGGCGATTAACTATAAGTGGTAAAGGACTTCACCCTACTCAAATCAATGATCACTCAAGATGTAGTGACAACACCGGAAGTCAATAGGAGAAAAGCTATGGGAAAATCAACAATGAAGTCATTGGACGAGGTCTTCACATCAAGGAACATTTCACTGGTGATGAAGACACGGCTTGTACGTAGTCTGGTTTTTTTTTCTGTAGTAACATGGATGGGAAACCTGGACGACAAAGGAACCAGACTGGATAAGAATCAACACCTTCATAATGTAGAGCTGGAGAAGGAGGTTATCAATGGAATGGATGGCGAGAAGAATCAAGCCAGACATGTCACTGGAAAGAAGGATCACCAAGTTATGACTTGCCTACACATCATAGGAAGAGAAAAATCAATGGAGAATGTCATTATGGTAGGAAGAATGGAAGGTACAAGGTAAAGACCAGCAACCCAGTGGCCTGGTAATGTCAGGATGGTGACGGAGGGGACCCTGGTAGACCTAGCCAATGAATAAGCTTCTCTTCTAAAGCGCCAGCTTTTCAATCATTGACCGTAACATGGGCCCGGTGTCCCCCACAAATTACCCAAATGGGGTTGATAATCGATCTGGGCAATGTCTAATGGCACATATATTATAATAATGTTTCTGAATATATTCTCCGTGCATTACTTTTCATGCAGTTCTGCTTATTGGCAGACTTTCAACTGTAAATCCATGCAAATAATCAGCGCACGTTCCCTTAAACAAAAATATTATGTAATTTTAGTTTACTTATTCCATTCTTTTACAGGATATCGCATCCCAAAACCAGATATTGTGTCCCGTATTGAGCGAGGCGAAGAACCAATCGTTGATGCCAGCAAGAAGACAAAACGGCAAGAACCACAGCCAGTGGGCACCCCGGACCGCAGTAAAGGTGCCCGCTGCAACTTTATTATATTTACTATGATTTAAAGAGAACCTATCGGCATAATTTTGTACAGTAAACAATGGCTGCAAAACAGATGATATTGATAACGTTGGCGACGAAATCACTTAGTTGTTCTTCTTTCACCATCACTTGAACGTTTCTCCTACATTTTGGTGTGCAGGGGCCGGACAGCACATATAGGGAGGAGAATTAGCAGATATGCTAAACTGTGATTAAAAAAGAACAACCAAGCCATTTTCTTCAACAAATGTATCAATTTAATCTGTATTTCAGCTCCTATGTACAAGAATATAACTACTATAATACTGCTCCTATGTACAAGAATATAACCACTATAATACTGCCCTATATACAAGAATATAACTACTATAATACTGCTCCTATGTACAGAATATATCTACTATAATACTGCTCCTATGTACAAGAATATAACTACTATAATACTGCTCTTATATACAAGAATATAACTACTATAATACTGCTCCTATTACAAGAATATAACTACTATAATACTGCTCCTATATACAAGAATATAACTACTATAATACTGCTCCTATGTACAGGAATATATCTACTATAATACTGCTCCTATATACAAGAATATAACTACTATAATACTGCTTCTATGTACAAGAATATAACTACTATAATACTGCTCCTATATACAAGAATATAACTACTATAATACTGCTCCTATGTACAGGAATATATCTACTATAAATACTTGCTCCTATGTACAGGAATATATCTACTATAATACTGCTCCTATGTACAGGAATATAACTACTATAATACTGCTTCTATGTACAAGAATATAACTACTATAATACTGCTCCTATGTACAAGAATATAACTACTATAATACTGCTCCTATGTACAAGAATATAACTACTATAATACTGCTCCTATGTACAAGAATATAACTACTATAATACTGCTCCTATGTACAAGAATATAACTACTATAATACTGCTCCTATGTACAAGAATATAACTACTATAATACTGCTCCTATATACAAGAATATAACTACTATAATACTGCTCCTATATACAAGAATATAACTACTATAATACTGCCCCTATATACAAGAATATAACTACTATAATACTGCCCCTATATACAAGAATATAACTACAATAATACTGCCCTATGTACAAGAATATAACTACTATAATACTGCCCCTATGTATAAGAATATAACTACTATAATACTGCTCTTATGTACAAGAATATAACTACTATAATACTGCCCCTATGTACAAGAATATAACTACTATAATACTGCCCCTATGTACAAGAATATAACTACTATAATACTGCCCCTATATACAAGAATATAACTACTATAATACTGCCCTATATACAAGAATATAACTACTATAATACTGCCTCCTATATACAAGAATATAACTACTATAATACTGCCCCTATATTCAAGAATATAACTACTATAATACTGCTCCTATGTACAAGAATATAACTACTATAATACTGCCCCTTATGTAAAGATCTACAACTTTATTCCCCATCCTATGGATAAGGAATAACTTTCTGAGAGTCAGACCGCTGGCACTCCCTCGTATCCCATCACCAGGGTATCTCAATAATTAATGTTTGGAGTGGTTTCCTGAATGTAGTGGGGATGCACCTGATACCTCGGCTTTATTGTCTGAGATTGAGAGATCTAGCAGAGCACTGTACTCCTCAGTCCCATAGACTCTGGATGGAGTGGAGGTCGCTCAATCACTCCTTTGCTCTATTCGGATCACTCCGCTATCAGCAATTTGTTCCATATGCTATGAATAATGGATAACTTGATTTTTTTAGAATTAACCTTTTAAACTAATTTCTCTAGTATGAGCCGATCCACTTTGTTCCGTCATTTATAATTTTGATGGTTGAACTGTAAACCTTTTAATGATTGTATCTGTGGCCACTCTAAGACTCTAGTCCTGCTGCATTTTATCAATCCCATATGTTCTTTCCTTCAGATTCTCAGCCTGTGATTAAGGTCGAGCGTGAGTCTCCGGAAGCCTCCGTTACAATGCCTCCCAGTGAGATTTCCTCGTCTCAGGAGCGCGGCGGAGCTCAGTGCCCCCGGTGCGGGATGTGCTGCAATAACCAGTGCAGAATGGGGTATCAGTGGAATGCAACTGGGATGTATCCAGGATCTCCTATGGATGGAAATCATGGGAAGCCATACATGACCCCTCCACCTCCTTACTTCAACGGGAGCCCCATATCACCTGGATATGGCAGCAGGGGAGAAGGAATGTCTCATCCCACCTCTCATCCCACCTCTCCGATGGCTGCTTACGGGAATGCAGGAATGGTCCCACTGTCTCCACACTATCCTGGTCCAAGCTACAGAAATGCCACTGACCCCACCTCCCCGTTTTCAGTGCCAGAGAGGCCAGGAAATCCAGTGTTTGCTTATGAGCAAATGCCCATGGGGCCCCCCACTAGTCATGTCGGTAAGTGACCAGTGAGAAGGAAGCTTCAGTCTGTCGGGGGTGGGGGTGGGAGGAGGGGTGCAGGAACTGTTCTACGTTAGCTGCGTCCTAACATTTCGAATGCCCTGAAAAGCAAGTTGGTTTTACAGAGCGGAACAAGGCGTAAGATTGATGGGCAATCCGAACATGTATGGCAGATCCGAGAACAAAGGTCATCTCTGCTGGGCGGCAGTGTTACCGCGTCTTATTCTGGACAACAGTCCATTTTGCTACACCATTTTCCATATATTGGTCCCAAATTTTGTACGGTTACATTTCTTAAGGAGAACCTGTCCTGTCCTTTTTTTTTTTTTTATTCTTTTTCTTTATTAAACCACCCCCAATGTTATTTAGATCAGATGTAGAGTTCATTAATAACCTGGGTTTTTAAAATTGTTGTATTTATCCCAGAAAAGCACTTTAGATACTTATGGTGGGTTTACACGCTCCAACGTTGGTCCGATATTGGATCCGACGGCGCGGGAGCGCGCTTTTTGTGCCCTTTTTTTGCAGAATCGCATCGACGGTTTACACGTTGCGATATCGGGAAACCACGTCCCTACGATGTGTACGCCCCCCGACCCAGGAACAACCATTTAACATGGGAGTGAATGGGTGACGTTGTACTACACATCAGAGTTGGGCTGTCACACGGGACGATCCAGCTCCAACTGGCATCCGATATCGGGACGTTGAATAGCACGCTCATTCGACCCCCCGATATCGGTTTGCCATCGTTCCTGCATCGTATTGGCCGTTCACACTGTACAACGCACGAACGATATCGGGTCCGACTTTTGGTCGGATTTGGACGCCGATATCGCAACGTGTAAACCCACCATTACATATTTTCATTAGCTAGCTGGGCAATCAGTCAAGCAGTCATCCGGCTGGTTAATAGTTAAAAGGAACCTGTCACCTGGATCTAAGTGCTTACACTATCACTAGCTGTCCCTACACCTTCCTAGCAGCTCCCTATCTATCCCTTTCTTATCTAAAGTGTCCCTATTAAACATGTGAAAAAGAAGTATAAATTTACAGCGGTCCCCAAGGTTTTGGGACTGCGAAGGCGTGTCCACGCTTCCTTCACCACTCCTCCGTGGTGTAATGCACGCCCCGCTGGGAGGCATTATTCTGTGTCCTCTCTGCCCCCAGTATTTGTAATCTCCCGCCCTCTGTGTCCTTCTATGCACCGGCCGGACGTCACATCCGGCGCTGTGCATTATGGGGCCGGTCACGTGATCGGCCCTAGTGCATTATGGGCTTAATCACGTGATCGGCCCGGCTTCAATAAGCACACTGCGCATGCGCGGAGCCGGGCCGATCATGCGTTGCTATAATGTCCCCCGATGCTATCATGCTATCACCCGCTGAGCACCTGCATCCAGAAAGTGATCATTTTTCCTGTGCACAGATGTTCAACAGCTCATCTGAGCACAGGAGAAGTGATAGGACTGTGCAGTGCTGAAGCAACCTAGGGGGCATTGTAGAATAAATAAAAAAATAAATAAACAGAGTTCAAATTTTTCCCTCCCCTTTTGCTGCATTGAAAAGAAAACTTAAAATCATATTTGATATCACTAGTTAAAAAAAAATACAAAATAAATTAATCAGATCTGCGTAACGGGGAGAAAAAAAGTCCAAACGCCAATATTTCTTTTGGAGAGGGGGGTCGCCACAGCATTTCAATAATAAACACATCTAACCAAAAAGAAATGTCAGCTCAAGACGCAAAAAATAAACAGTCACAACCCCAGGTCCCGGAAAAAGAGAACCCTACAGGGCGCAGAAAATGGGGAAAAGCACAATTTTTTTTTTTACCTTCTGAATATCGACACCTCAGTGTTACCATAAAGTACTGACCCAAGACATCATACCGACACCGCAGTGTTACCATATAGTACTGACCCCAGACATCATACCGACACCGCAGTGTTACCATAAAGTACTGACCCCAGACATCACACCGACACGTCAGTGTTACCATATAGTACTGACCTGAGACATCATACCGACACCTCAGTGTTACCATATAGTACTGACCCCAGACATCATACCGACACCTCAGTGTTACCATATAGTAATGACCCCAGACATCATACCGACACCTCAGTGTTACCATATAGTACTGACCCGAGACATCACACCGACACGTCAGTGTTACCATATAGTACTGACCTGAGACATCATACCGACACCTCAGTGTTACCATATAGTACTGACCCCAGACATCATACCGACACCTCAGTGTTACCATATAGTACTGACCCCAGACATCATACCGACACCTCAGTGTTACCATATAGTACTGACCCCAGACATCATACCGACACCTCAGTGTTACCATATAGTACTGACCCCAGACATCATACCGACACGTCAGTGTTACCATATAGTACTGACCTGAGACATCACACCGACACCTCAGTGTTACCATATAGTACTGACCCGAGACATCACACCGACACGTCAGTGTTACCATATAGTACTGACCTGAGACATCACACCGACACGTCAGTGTTACCATATAGTACTGACCCCAGACATCATACCGACACGTCAGTGTTACCATATAGTACTGACCCCAGACATCATACCAACACGTCAGTGTTACCATATAGTACTGACCCCAGACATCATACCAACAAGTCAGTGTTACCATATAGTACTGACCCCAGACATCATACCGACACGTCAGTGTTACCATATAGTACTGACCCGAGACATCATACCAACACCTCAGTGTTACCATATAGTACTGACCCCAGACATCATACCGACACGTCAGTGTTACCATATAGTACTGACCCAAGACATTATACCGACACGTCAGTGTTACCATATAGTACTGACTCCGGACATCATACCGACACCTCAGTGTTACCATATAGCACTGACCCGAGACATCATACCAACACCTCAGTGTTACCATATAGTACTGACCCAGACATCATACCGACACGTCAGTGTTACCATATAGTACTGACCCAAGACATTATACCGACACGTCAGTGTTACCATATAGTACTGACTCCGGACATCATACCGACACCTCAGTGTTACCATATAGTACTGACCCGAGGCATCATACCGACACCTCAGTGTTACCATATAGTACTGACCCCAGACATCATACCGACACGTCAGTGTTACCATATAGTACTGACCCCAGACATCATACCGACACGTCAGTGTTACCATATAGTACTGACCCCAGACATCATACCGACACCTCAGTGTTACCATATAGTACTGACCCCAGACATCATACCGACACGTCAGTGTTACCATATAGTACTGACTCCGGACATCATACCGACACCTCAGTGTTACCATATAGTACTGACCCGAGGCATCATACCGACACCTCAGTGTTACCATATAGTACTGACCCGAGGCATCATACCGACACTTCAGTGTTACCATATAGTACTGACCCCAGACATCATACTGACACCTCAGTGTTACCATATAGTACTGACCCCAGACACCATACTAGCATGTCAGTGGTAACGTATAGTGAATAAAAAAAAAAAAATTGTGTAATTGCACTTTTTTTGCCTTTTCAATTTCACTGCACTTGTAATTTTCTTCCCGTTTTCCAGTACATTATATGCTAAAGTGAATAGTGTCATTCAAAAGTAGAACTTGCCCCTCAAAAAAACAAGCCCTCGTGTCTATATTGACGGAACAATAAAAGTTATGGCTCTTGGAAGAGGGGAGGGAATAGGGAGAATCGTCGGGGTGAAGGGGTTAAAAAGCGTCGGACTCGTGATACAACTTTCAGAGTCCTGCGGTGAGAAGGTTGAAGTTTTTGTAGATATTAAAGCTTTGTACCCTTTACATAATATACGTTAGGCTCTAAACTTGCATAAACCATGGTACAACAAAAGAGCACCGAAAAAAGGAAAAGGGCCTAAAAATTGTATTCAAAACAAGTTATAATTCTGTACATAAAAAAGGTCGTATGTAAATGCTACAAAGTGCAGGAGAACAGATGGCTGCTGGCCAAACATTACAATACATAATTGTATGGTCATTCCTCTAGTATAAAGACCTTATACCCTACACGTACCCCATGCTAGTAGTGCGATATAGTCCCTACCTATATACATATGTATGCACTAGTGGACACAGACAGATAAGGGCCCCTGTGCAAGAACAATTTATGCCCCTTGCAGTCCCAAGTCA
The DNA here is from genome assembly GCA_033576535.1 of Allobates femoralis. Lineage (NCBI taxonomy): Eukaryota > Metazoa > Chordata > Amphibia > Anura > Aromobatidae > Allobates > Allobates femoralis. The sequence goes on along the minus strand of JARQOC010000005.1, from coordinate 568,356,432 downwards.
TCATAAAAGGAAGGAATATAGCAATATAAGGAAGCTCAAAGTATGGTCCCTATGGGGGCAAAAATGTTCTAGAAGTTTATTAGTGCATATACACGAGCTTGTGGGTCTACCCCCCTGTGCCACAGACAAGCAAAGACACTAAGTCTATATCATAGACAGTAAAGGTATATAGTTATGCAAAAACAAATGATACCGTCCGTGTGTATACTAAATCACAGCTCGAAATAGCTTATACACTCACACCTCATAGAGACACAAAGCTGACAAATAAATATAACATACGATCTACTATAATGGCGGATTATTTACGCACTTGGCAGCAAGTGGAGGAACGCAGAGGGAACAGTATATACTTCCCGGTGCTTTCATGCCTATATACACCTGTGTGTGTTCCTCCACTCACTGCCAAGTGTGTAAATAATCCACCATTGTAGTATATGTACATAAAATGTTATATCTATTTGTAAGCTTTGTGTCTGTTCATATATAAGCGATTTCGAGCTGTGAGTCTGTCTTCCCACGCACAATATTATTTGTCTTTTATAACACCCAGCTATTTAACTTAGTGCATGTAGACTTATTGTGTCTCTGCTTGTCTGTGGCACAGGGTAGTAGACACACACACGGTTTCATGTCTATTTGCAGGCCAGCTGATCCATCCGGTCTTACCGCCCCAACGCACGTTGCGTTAACCATTTCCTCAGGAGGTGTTTTTGTAGATATGTCTTTACACTTGTGACCTTCGAACAGCTTCTCCTGTGAACATGGAGTTAAAGCAGAACCTAATTAGCACAATTTTTTTTTTATATTTTTATCATTTCAGATCTGGAGAACAGAAATCGTAACCATCTCGCTCATGTTCGGGATTCAATGTTCCATGAGCGCAGGAATCCTTTGCCCCCTTGTCCTGGATGCGGAGCGTATTGCAATAATCAGTGCGGAATGAACATTCACTGGGAACAAAGGCGGTTGCACCATCCGATGCCGGGGCCGGTTGACGCAGCCCAGCAGGGTCATCGATACACTTCTCCTCCCAACCCATACTTTAGTGGCGGAGTAAATTCTGCACCTTACTCAAACATACGCCCTCCTGTCAGGCACGGAGCGCCTCCAGTAAATGTTCAAGGCAATCCTGCGATGATGCAGGTATCCTCCCATATCCAGGATATCGTAGGCCCGGAGATTCAAACTCTCCAAATGTTTATCCTAACAAGCCAGAGCACCACATGGGCAATGGCATTCATGGAAACAACCAGACGGTCTCATCGCCTCATGGGGCTAACCAACAGGGTGTCAAATACGGAATGGTGCCTGCCAACAATAGCGGGAGTCATAGGAAGTCACAATCTATGTCTCCATTGGCAGCTATTGAAACGATGCCAGTGTTTGCAGCCATTAATAATCCAGGTGCTGTTGGTGACCAGAGGAATAGACCTTTACCCCAAACGGTGACCAGTAGTGATAATAGCAGAGACCGAAACATGATGCCTTCCTATAATAATAATGGGCAACAGCACCATATGAACTATACTATTCATGGCAACAGGATTAGCAGGGTACTTCCAGCAGCGCCAGCACCTGGGCAACCAAAAACTGGGGAAGCAGCTGGAAATAGGACTTCTTTGCTTTTAGATGGCGGGGACAAAGCTTCCAAAAACTCTCTTCCATCCTCTACTTTTCTTTCCCAAGCTGTGGAGCAGGTCATGGTAAATGAAAACCATGCCACTAAAAGGCCTGCGACCCAGACAGCGTCAGAGAGTGGGGTACCTGTAAAAAGGGCCAGTCCACCAGTGATCATTGTCCACTGCGACAAAGAAAAACGCACTCCGACGCCAAGATCTGCTGGAAGTAACCAAGGTTCTGCTTCTGTTATGTCTCCGACCACTAAGCCGGGTCTTCCTGTGGTGATTCCCGGGAGCCAGGAGCCTAAGAAAACTCCCACACCTGAAATTAGACGCCATACGCCACCTATCACCATCATCGATGTCCGGAGTACAAGCACAACTGTAAATAAGTGTCCGACACCACCAATTACCATCAGTAATGTTCACAGTGCCGCCACTCCTGAAATGAAAAAAGTAACAAGGCCCCCAACTCCACCAATTACCATCAGCGACGTTCGGAGTACCGGCACCCCTGAAGTGAAAGAAAATAAGCGCCAGACGCCCCAATTACCATCAGTAATATCCGAAGTTCTGGCATTTTTTTCCCTCCACCTTCGAAGGGAACCGAGAGAAGTCAAGGACTCTAATCCAATCATAATTATTGATGACAAAGATGTGGAAGCAATGGCGGCACCGCCACGCGCTTCGCCAGCCAGTAGTTCAAATATTGAGCTTAAAACGTCGGCGCCTCAAGCAACCAACCCTATAAGTAACCGGGAACCACCTCCTCCTCCTGCTCCTCCAGCTTCCTCTACCAGTAAAACCATCCAAACTCAAGGAGGCCAACAGGGATCTGCAGTTTTGGTCAATAAAGTTCAAGTGCAGCAACCCTCCCCTATTATTGTCACTGGAGGTACGAATATTGGCAACCAGCCCCTGTCTGTTCCAGTGAACGGCAACCAAAGTATCATGCTGACTTTCCCCGTCTCGGTTGGTGGTCAAGGAATTGTCCTCGCACCTCTAAATATTGCAGAAAACCAGATCTCAGGCATAAAGCAGAACAGAATGCCCATTAATAAGAACACTAGACTTGTGCCAACAAGCGCCGTGAACGCTCCCAGAGCAGTCAATCCTAAATTTAGTTCTGTGGCCGTCACTCCGGTAATTGGGCAAACAAATACTCTTTCCATGCCTCCTGGGCACACAAAACCTGTGGCTATCAATGTTAACCAGCCTGGCAATATCACCAATGCTATCAGTGTAAAGAACGCCAATCTCCCAAAGGTCGGTGGTACTGCTCTCAAAGCGGTGCAGGTACCGGTGTCGGCTGCGGGAAACCAAGCAGTGGGACAAGCCATTCCACTCTTCGTAGATGCTAATTCTGGGCTGATTTTAACTGGATCTGCTGTTCCCTCCAAGGATAACGTCTCCTCTGGTCTTGGCAACGCAACGGTGGTTACCGTGAACGGGAATGTCGTTGGTGGCAAACTGGCCTTTAGCAACCTTGCTCCTGTAAATGGGCTCTACATACCCAACAATTCCCCTGTTGCTCTGACGGGCAATGCCAATAACTTTAATAATAAAGGGACATTGAGTATCAACAATCCTACCATCCTCACGCTGAATGGTGGCTTGGGCATTGGCAATTCGGGCTCCGTTGCGGCACCCATTGCGAATATCGCTTCAGTCAACGCGAATAGGACTTTGCAGGTGGCCGCCCAAACTCCAGCGTCTACTGTGATAGGCGGTGGCGGTCAGCAGAACAATACCGTATTTGTAACAAAGATCGGCGAGCAGAGTGGGGCATCCACTCAACCGACCGGTGAACATCAGCCGATGGTCGTATTGGAAAGACTGTTTAAATGCAGCAAATGCGATCAGAAGTTTAATTCCCTGGAGAACTTGACTTCCCATCAAGCCGTTCACAAGTCGGCGGACGTCCCAGCGGGCGGCCGTGTCGGCAAATCGGCCTCCAAAAACTCTAACGAAGGTCTTCCACGAACGGGAGAGGATGACGCCCCGACCATTTTGTACACTACACAGGGAGATGACGGGAGCACGGTCTACGTCGTCACGGTATAGATGCAGCCGCCTGAAGATGTTAAACGTCGTCATTTTAGTTACAGGGTTTTTTTGGGTTGGCTTGGGGGTGGGGGGACTGTATGCGTAAAAGACTTGATAGAAAAATTAGGGTTTCAATGTGTTGTCTCAGATTTCAAGCTTCCCTGACCTTAGTCATCGGCATGTTCGTCGTAGGTGCCCTGCCTTTTTACCACTGGCTTGTTTAACCAGAAAGGGAAAAGTTTAGTTTTAGAAATGTAAAATTGTAAATAATACACTGTACCGCGTAATCTGTATCCCAACGTCAACGCATCGAGGAGGTAGAGAATCCTGGTCATGTACTGAGATGGGTTATGACAACGTGATGGAGGCCCCATAGGGGTGACATTGACTTACATCGAATGCTATAAAGGTAGTGTAAGGCTGTATTCACACTATGCAGCAGTCTTGTAAAAGTTCTTCTGTTGTGCAGTTTCATGTGACCACAGCTTCAAAGCATATGTTCGTGTGGACATCAGGCCACTTCTGCCACCGTTACCAGCAGCAAGCCCTGACGGCAGAGGTAGAAAATCTGTTGGGACAAAAGGTGCTACCTAATAAAAAAAATGCTGCCAAGGACTAGCATTCTCTGCTTTCTTCACCCTGGTCCCCAGTGTTTTGTCTTTCTTGCAGCTAGCCTACAAGTTCAGGGTCAGGTATACACTTCGGCACATTGCCCTGTACATACAACTACTGTAAATTCACTGTCATGAAGCTTCTGTTCCTCCTGCCCTTAAAGGAGGTCATCTGGTTTGGGAAACCCCTTACTTCCAGGCTACTTTGTTTTTGTTTTTTAAAATTTTGGTAAGTTGATGTACCTGAGCTCGGCGGATAGGTTGTGCTAAAATCGCTGATAGGCTGCAATGTGACCTCAGTGCTACAGACAGTAAGGCCATGTGAACCCCAGGGCGGTGGAGTAGGAGCCCATTTTGGTGGAGTCATTAAAAAGAAATGGACCGGCTCCCAATCCTAAAATATATAATGACTTGGGTACAGTGGTTCAGTGTAGAATGTGCTGAATATTATGATGAATAAATCAGTTCTATCTAAACATCTTGATTATTTTAACATCAGAGTCAGTGTCCCGATTCAGGGAAATCGAGGAGTCGGAGGTTTGGCTTACCAACTCCACAGCCCTGGTGCATGCTGTGTTTTGGTAGAATTTTTCAGCAGCAAAACTGTATCCGTTTTTGGGGGAAATGGACCCAAAACATATCGCGATTTTGATATGTTACAATGGAGAAAAACGAATCGCTTATTGACGCTCATTCTTTTTCTGGATACTTTTTCAGCCCCGAAAACAGAACAGTAAAAAACACAGAGCTCGCCACAATAGTGTCCGTATAAGCTGCTCCAGCACGGAAGGTATGCCTGGTTTAGGCTACGCAAAGCCCAGAAAGAAAAACTATAAAATTTCCAATTAGCAGAGAACAGATGAATCTTTGCGTTATCTAGAAGCTTCTATTATTCCTACAGAGTGACACAAATGCAGTAACTTAAACCCCAAAAAGATCCCCTTCCAAAAAAAAAAAAGGCACATGACCACACCATGTATAAGGCAACACCGCTGAAACGTGTCAGTTTTTAGGGGGGATCCTTTGGGTGTTTGGGTTGCTGTATTTGTGTCACTCTTTTGAATAACGCCAAGATTCATCACTGGAAATGTCAGGTTTTCTTCATTGGCTTTGAGTAAAAAACGCAATGGCATTTCTGAAAACAAGTGGCGGACCTTTAGCCTGATGGGCCCTGGTGCAACCTTAGGCGGAGGGCTGTTGGCAGTGTCGGGTGAGGACCAGGGGGGGTGCTGGCAGCGTCAGGCGCGGGGTTGTGGTAGCGAGAATCGGGGGGGGGGGGGGGCGCTGGCAGGGGGGAGCGTGCGGCTCTTACCTGCGCCGCATTGTAGATCGGGGTGCCGGGGCAGCTGGAGACGAGAGGAGGGGCGGGATCAGCCAAGGGAAGCGGGAAGCTTCCCTCAGTTAACCCCCTCTCCTCTGACATGGACATGGGGTCGGCTGGGGGCCCCCCTGCAGGCTTGAGGGGCCCCCCACCCGGTCGGGGCCATGGTGCAGCTGAACCACGGTAGGTCCCCCCTGCTGAAAACTCATTGCCTTTGCTGGGCATCACAGAAAGTAATCCGTTTCATGCAAAAATGGATCAAAAACGCATTGTGTGAGCATACCCTAATAGACCCAGGGAGCAACACCAGAGACTCCGCCTTGGACCCAGGAAGGGTGAGAAAAGCGCTAAAAAAAAAAATCCATGTGTACAGGAGTTTTCCATTTGGCCACATTTTACTGTATCACTAGGCTAAAAGTCAGATACAACTTGTGTTTAAATCTGGGAATTCGTCCATATTAACTGCAGGTTAAAAACAGCTAAATTCGGTTTTTGAAAAGTTGATGGAAGGTACGTTGACGATTTAAAATTTAATATTTTTTTTTTTTCTGCTTCTTTTGCATGGGGGATATGTTGAGAGCAAATTCAACATAGAACCAGCTAAGGATTACATACTAATACTATGAAAAATGCCTAATTAAAGCAAACGAGACATTCCATTCAAAGCCAAAAAAAAGGAAAAATGGGTATGCCACAATGCCCATACAGTCTATTGATAAGCCACAGTGTGTATCTGCCGTGAATGGAGCTGGTGGATGTACTGACTTTGGATTCCAATACTCCTGACCTTTCTGCTTGAAACGAGTCAATTCAGGCACAAAGTATATTAAGACATTAATAATTAATATTTAAAGTATTTCTGAGATTTAAAATTTACTTATTAGTACGGTAGATTGCATTTTCTGCACTGGAAAGAAAAAATGCTCCGTATGACAGGAGTTCGCCCACCCATTGTAATAAGTTCTTATTACTGCAGATGAGGGCCTTCTAGGATTATAAACTAAAGCTAAATAAGATTCAAGGTGAATACACAAGACTGGAACAAATTGCTTATTTTATTTTAGACTATTGTGTTTCCCCAAAAAGATGACCTACCCGAAAATGAGACCTAGTAGGATTTTTTCCGCCCCTCTTGTAATATACTTAATAGAAGCTCTACTCCTGAATTTGACTTGGGCAGCCCTTTCAGGATATGTAACTGTTATTGCTGTACATTGCCTACTTGTGTTGCTTTAAGCCCTGGAAAAGTTACTGTAGTTAAAAGTATATTAATGTAAAATTAATATTCACTCCTTCTCACACCCACCCCTCTGTGCCAATGTCCATGATTAGGGGTCACCTGTTAATGCCAAATGAATATTCACCCCTTCTCCCGCCCACTCCTCTGCTCGTGTGTCAGTAATTCGGTTGTCCATTGATGAGAAAGGATTATTCACCCATTCCTCCACCCATCCCTTTGTGTCTGCATCAGTGATTAGCTCAACCTTAAATAGCAAATATTCAACCCTTCGCCCTTCTCCAAATACATTTTTCACCCCTCAGCTGGCGTCGGTGATTGGGAGCAGTGAGACTACTGTATTCTTTAACTGAGGACAGGCGGCTCTCCTGACCTGAGCGTGACAGCATGTATTTCTTTGCTGCTGTCACGCTCAGGTCAGGAGAGCAAGCAGCCAGTCAAAGGATTGCAATACGATATTTGGGTGCATGATACAAAAGTCTGTGTTGGCGTTAGTGATTGGGTGCTGTCAGAGGAGTAGGCAGGGTGAATATTAATTTTCCATGAATGTCCACCCAATCACTGATGCCGCACAGAGAGGTGGGCTGGGTAGGGGTTCAATATTCAATTGTTATTAACGGGGAGACCCAATCATTACACAGGAAAAAAGGGGTGGGCGGGGGAAGGAGTGAATACTCATTTTACATTAATGGGTGACCCAATCACTGCTGGCATGGGTGGGAAGGGGAAGAGGTGATTATTTTGCATTAATGGGCTACCAATCATGATGCTGGCACAAAGGGTTGGGAGGGAGTGAAAATTCATTTGGCATTAATGGGCTACCCAATCACTGATGCTGGCACAAAGGGTTGGGGAGGGGAGTGAAAATTCATTTGGCATTAATGGGTGACCCAATCACTGATGCTGGCACCAAGGAATGAGCTGGAGCAGGGGTGAATATTTATTTGGTATTAACGGGCGACCAAATCATTGATGCCGAAAAAAGGGGTAGGCGGGGGAAAGAGTGAATATTTACTTTGCATTAATGGGCGACCCAACCACTGCTGGCACGGGTGGGCGGGTGATTAATTTTGCATTAATGAGCTACCCAATCACTGATGCCTGCACAAAGGAGTGGTCAGAGGAAAGGGTGAATATTCATTTGGCATTAACATGCAACCCAAATCACTGATACCGGCACAGGGGTGTGGCGGGGAAACTTGTGAATATTAATTTTTCAATAATGGGTGACCCAATCACTAATGCCAGCACAGAAGGGGGGTGGGTGGGGAAAGGGGTAAATATTAATTTTGCATTAATGACCCAATCACTTACTCAAAAAATCCCCTCAAAATAAGCCCTAGCACATCTTTTGGAGCCAAACATAATGTAAGACACACAATATTTACTAACTGGAAAAAGGCTCATTACCCACTTGAACTGCTTTTCACTGCTATTTTACAATATCTTTCAGTTTCAGCATTGGCAGAACATTTTGTGTAAGGCAATGAGCAGGTGGCATTCACTTTTATGGGGATTATAAGTTATTTCAAAGAGTAGTTGGTGCTGCCAAGTTTTCCTTTACAGTTACTTACTCAACTTGACTTTGTCACTTCTGGGAGTCCGAGGTAGTATCCCTCACGGTGTATAATGACCTTACGTGTGCCCACAAATGGGTAAGGGAGATTCTGAACTAAATGCACTTATGGCTTATATAGCAATTAGTTTTCCTGACCTTAGGCTATATAAGAGCTATTGGTGTCTTTCTGAATGCTTTCCCATAAGGTCACGGCATATGGTGCTGTGCCGCCCTCTTTACCGCACACAGTGACGTCACGATCTGGTTGCTGCCAACAGTTTGAACTCTGTAAATATTTTGTATCAGTGTTTTGTTAACCAATGTAGTGTTACGTACCTGACCTGTCACTTCTACCTCAACATAGGGTCCCGGGGTACACAGCCTTCTGTTTTCGATTTTTCACATAACTTTGTACTCAATAAATATTTTAAAGTCTGAACTTGACTCCCAGGTCTGGTTTTTTGTTGCTTTTTTGAGTGGTGGGAAGGGGGGGGGGAGGATTTTGTAAGAAATGTACAATGGACTGCTGCTTTAATGCTTGAAAAAAATTAAATGTATCCCTTACTGGTGTAGATTTGATGGTCAAACAGCCTATAACAGTAGTACACTTCTTAAAAGATTTGAGTAAAATATTAAAATCTTTGAGTCCTCTGTGGCGAGACCTGTTAATGGCTAACTGAAGAGTTCACAAACTGTCAAGACAACTCATGTCTCTTCTTCAGGCTGGTATAAGACAAAATCTGATGTGGCACATACAGTATATATACACATATATACACACATCATGACATGAAATACTTCAGTTTTTAAGACAAGTGGGATGGAGCAAAACTGGAATGTGATGGGATGAAATGGTTATGGCAGTAAATATTGGAAACAGTTCAGCTGCTCGGAATGTGTCAAAGTTCATTAATTTGTATTTCCAAATTCATCTGTTCTTTGAGTTTGAGTAACATTTGTTATTCAGTTCAGTTATACTAAGCACAGAACAGCAGCATCTCTCCTAAATAACCTGATGATAAAATGACGTGGGCTCCTGCCTATTTTTGTCAGCCCAGTACAGGGAGAACAGACACCTACGGCTGCAACCATTAGCTGTCTGCTTTACCTTCTCTGGTTATCAAAAATAGAGGGCATCCCATGCCGGGTTTTTCCCTAAAAATTAAATAAAAAAAAATGGCCTCCAGCCTATTCTTGATAAGCCATGGTAAAGCAGACAGATGAGGCCTGGTATTATCAGGATGGGAAGACCCATGGTAATTGATCCCTTCCCAGCCTAAATATAGCAGCCCACATGCCTCTCCATTACGAACATCAGGACTTTGATGCCAGCTATCAATTTACAGCTGACATAAACCCCATTAAACTGTTATCCCGTTTGCCACCATACCATGGCAAATCATGAATAGCCAGGTAAAATGAAACATTGTCACATCTAATGCAGTGTGCCACCTCTGGGGCACCTATCAGACCCCTCAATTACTAACCTAACAAGTATCAAGTTAAAAATAACCCCCCCGCCCCCACCCACCCCACAGTTTATTTGAATAAAGACTCCCACACACCCTCAGTTACCTATATATTGCTTCAAAATAAGCCCTGGATGTTCTGATGTAATCATATAGTAATGTCTCACAATCCCCATCAATTCTTATGGAGCTTTGTTCAAAGAACTTTCTCAGGACAAGGCTCCAGGGGTCGCTCCCAGTCATCGGCCAGTACGAGCGTAAAATTTTGTACTACTGCGACCGAGAGTGACCTTTAGGCTTTGTTCTCAAAATGAAGCTCCACAGGAATCAATGGGCAGTGTGGGACATGATTCTTTCAGGATTTATTTTGAAGTAGTAAATTGGTGAATGAGAGCGTGTGGGGCATCAAGATGACGTAAACTGCTGTCAACAAAGATTAAAAAAAAACATTACCTAATTTTGACAACCAGTGCTGGTAAAAGACAGCTGGCGTGCTGCAACCCTGAGCTGTCTGCTGTACCTCGGCTGGTTATCCAAACTAAAGGGGATGCCATGTCGGTTTTAATTTTTGTTTTTTCTTATTAAGAAAATATAAATATATATTCAATAAGAAAATACAAAAATTAAAAATGACATGGGATCCCCTTATTGTCCACCGCCCCTGCACTCCCCCTCCCCCATTCGAACTGTCCATGGATTGAATTTCGGACTCTGAATAAAGCACAAAGATGTTTCTCGGTGAGTGCCGCTGACTAGTCTTTTGAATTCATAAGAAAATATATATAAATATTTTTCTTATTATATAGAAAATACAAAAATTAAAAACTACATGAGATCCCCTTTAGTTTGGATAACCAGCCGAGGTACAGCAGACAGCTCAGGGTTACAGCCGCAGCTGTCTTTTACTGGCACTGGTTGTCAAAAATAGGTGGGAATCCACGCTGTTTTTTTTTTTAAATCTTTGTTTACATCAGTTTACAGTCATTACCACATGCAGTAAAGCCTGTTGATTGGTCACAATGCAATTTCCCAAATTTTATTTCCTTTTGTAGCCCCCTAGCCCTTACTACTCACATTTTACAGCCATTTTTCAAGACAAAAGTTTGGAGTCACGATTTGACTTGTAATGGTTTTCGGGGTTGAGTCCAGGTTCCGAACATCCACAGATCTGCGATCAACAAGACTGAATTCTTACAACCAAACGGAAAATATTCACTAAGAATCTGCTACAAAGTACTAGTTAGAGGGAAGATAAAGCGGTTTGTGGTTTTACAGAGACTACATCCTGTTTAATAACTTTTGAGGGTAATTCCATGTACCATATATACTCAAGTATAAGCTGAGTTTTTCAGCACATTTTTCAGCTTCTATTTGAGTCGGTGTCAGTTGGGGGGGGGAAGAGGGGAGGCGGTGACCAGGGGCTGGAGGAGGCGGGAGGTCACATGCCGCCGCTCATTAGTGTAATGTAATATGCACTGCATCCCCCTGTCCATCAGCGGCGGGAGGAGCTGCACACATTACATTAAACTAAGTATATCGCCTCCCCATAATCACTGTATATGGCCCCCATGCTGGCGCTCACGATAAAATAATAAACCATTGAACTTGCCCTCCGCCGCTGTGCTGTAGGCACCGTGGCGTCCTCCCTCCGGTCTTCCTGCTTCTAATCATGTGACTGGCGCCGCAGTGACGTCATTGCTCTGAGCCCCGGTCACATGATTAGATGCGGAAGACGGAGAGCGAACGCCACGGTGCCTAAATGACAGCCGCGAAGGGCGAGTTCAATGATTTATGTTGTTGTGAGCGGCAGCATGGGGGCCATATGCAGTGATGATGGGGGTGTGTGGCTATATACCAGTGGTGGGGGCACTGTATACAGAATTGGGTCTAGATACTAGTGATTGGGTCACTATACAGTAATGATGCTATAAACCAGTGATGAGGCGCTAATACAGTAATGGGCTGTATACAATTCTGGGGTACTGTATACAGAATTGGGGCTATGTACCAGTGATGGGGGTATGTACCAGTGATGATGCTATATATCGGGATGGGGGTCTGCTGCATTTCCCACTCCAGGCTTATACTCAAGTCAATAGGTTTCTCCAGTGTTTGGGGTAAAATTAGGGGCTCGACTTATACATCGAGTATATACGGTACATTATAGAGGCAATCGGCACTGTTAACGTCCATTACCAAATCTAATTGAGCCCTAGACAATAATGACTATTATTGCACCTTTTGTATTTCAATAACCATAACTTTTTCTATGTGGCTGTATGAAGTCTTATAGAGAGCAAATTTTAATTATTTTAGCCCTACTTGGAGAGTGCCTATATCATAAGCGTTCACAGCAGTCTGCCTTTTTATTAAATAAAAAGAAATGGGCAGCCCAAAGCTAATGATTTTCTGTAACTCTAGTCTTTCCCTACTGGCGGACAAAGCCAGAAAAGATCCCCTGTGCAAGAACAATATATGGGCCCTCTGCACACCCAAGAGCTAATAAAAGTGTACAATTGCATCAGCTTTGGAAGGTGGAAATGGGCTCCTTTACTTCTTGGACCCTTGTGCGCCTGCACAGGCTATGATATGTCTGCCCCTGTGTTCCCTCTAAAAGGCCCAATTTAAAGGCAAAAGTGGTCCCAAGTGTTTGTAGTAAAAGCATGAGATTTTCAGTGTAATTTCCTGTGTGGTTAACGAACAATAACTGCTGTAATTATCTAATTAGGCAATTGCTTAATGAAGCTTGCGGCAGTGCTGGATCTGAGCAAAGGGGAAGATTTATGCCTTGAACATGAGGCGTCTTGGAATGTTGTGTATTCTGCTCACATAAAGGTTCCATGGCGCTTTACATGATGTTAAGGGAGACAAGAACACGTACACTAAATCTAGGCGATCGGGACGTACAGGTACAGGAGGGGCAGGGATATTGGCGATCGGTACGCTGTGTGAAGCGAGTCCCTATGGTAATAACTAATCCCAGCAGTGGAGAAGTAAGACTACAATTACCATTAGATTATTATTATAATACTTACTGGATAAGCAAAGAGAAGTCAAACGATCTAAGGTCAGGTCCAGGAAATGGCGCAGTACAACAAGGACTTCTCGAACAAAATCCACTTCATGAGCCAGGGTCCGCAAAACCAGAAAGACAAACAGTTTACAGGGAGCAGGCAAAAGAGTAGTCAGGTCACAGGCAAAGGGTCAAAGTCCAGGTAAGTGGATAAAGTCAGGCACAGAGGGATCAGTGTTACACCGGCAGCAGCAAGTGTACAATTGACACGGGGATGGAGGAGCTAATGTGTTAAATAGAGGACTGATCAAGGGAAGTGAATACAAGATTGCAGCACAACCAAAACAGACTGACAGCTTCCACACAATAGTAACGAGTACAGTGGAGAGCACGACACTTTGCTTACCTGAGCCGATTATTGTTTACACGATGAAAGAGGCCGTCGTTACGAGTAAAATATGTCAAAGTGCCTAGACAGGAGGAGAATGTGAATGAAAGGGTTGAATAGCGATTGTTACATCTTACCATCGGGCAGTGTTCACACAATCCACTACATTCACAATGATGACCTACCTTTAGAAGATGAAATCAATATGTGATTGGCCGAGGTCCTCACCTGCCGTCCCTGCAATGAGGAGCTGAAATTGTGGTTTGCATTAATCACATAGGCAGGATAACTATGCAACAAGCTTTATTTGTGTCTGTACACGGTATTCCAGCTACTCCAGGTAGATGGTTACAATGTGATGTGCCCAGGATCCCAAACCAGCAAAAACAAGTCTTTAAGTTCCTCCAGATGACTGATAGCGCGACCAAAGCACGTGTCCAACTCCACAATGGTTCCTTACATCCCAACAATAGATATCACTACCGAAGCACATGTGTCCAGCTCCACAATAGTCAGAATAGTTCCTTAAATCCCAACAGTAGATATTACGAAATAAGCACATGTATCCAACTCAAGACTCTATAGGCCAGGGGTGTGGAACACGAGGGCCACCAATAGGTCATATTTTAAGGATTTCCTTAGCATTGCACAGGGGTTGTAATCACCTGTAATGAGTATGTCCTGTCAAAGCCTGAAACACGTAGGCCTGCACCATGTCTACTATGTTTTTTAACAATGTTCTATTTGGATAAACGCTTTATATTGAACTCTCTCTGAAGCAGATCCCCCCAACCAAATTAAGGACATTGAATGGTAATGTAGCCTGGTTGCATTGTGGTCTATGAACAGGCTGAAAGAGACAATCTGATACACCCCCTTCAACTTCAGCAATAAACTTGGCATAACTAGCCATCCATGCTGGAAAGGTCCGATAGTCATTAGTTTATGGCCGGCTCCTCACACCCGCCCCGTCTGCTATTCTCTGTGATGATGGCAGCAGGTGGCTGAAAATACCGTTCCGGAGCTGACCCTACTTCTGATAGTGGCCATGTATTGCTTTGAATAGGAGGTGGATATACATGACTCGGCTGCAACCACTATCAGAAGATGGAGGAGCTCCGGCACTGAGCATTTCTGGACACCCGCTGCCGGTGGCACCGACAACAGCTGATCGGCAGGAGTGCCGGGTGCAAGACCCCGTGAGACCAGACATTATCCTACGGATAATGAACCTAACACACAAATCCTTCATTACTTAATTAGTCGGACGTCTACTGTTTCTTTTTGGTCCAATGTGAAGGTAGCCAAGTTCTTTAACTTGAAATGTACATGCAGCTTCAGGAAGAAGAGTCACATAGCGCCTCCATCCAGGAATTAATGGTAAAATAACATCTTTATTAGGTAGCCATTAAAATCAAGTGAAAACAAGGAAACCCTTCATCTCGTCTTCATCAAGAAGATGTTATTTTACCATTACTTCCCGGATTGAGGCGCTATGTGATTCTCTTCCTGAGACTGCGTTGCTCGGCTGAGCACATCAGCCGAGGATGGAGCGCTATCCGTGGCCTTGCAGTAGTGGATATTCTTCCGACGCCCTGGGAGGTGGTGAGCCTTTGTCTCTTATCTGAAGTGTATATGCTTTCAAATCCCACGTGATATTCTTCATCCGCACAGCAAACTAGATAAATTAACTCAGTCTATTGTGGGTTACCCTTTTGTTTGCCAAGAACTAAAATGGCAGATGTTGTAGTGCGCATGCACAATGCGCGGCCGGAATGGGCGGTGTTGGGGACTTCCTTCATGAGCGCACGAGGTCTATGACATCATCGTAAGTTTTCTTCCGGCCCTAGTGCGCTCCGGAACACCTTCTGCCACCCCCACTGCCGGCTAAACAGTGTCACATGTGCCAGTGACCAACACCCACCATATTAAGGACTCCCTATATACATACCCCGATCTGCACACCCCCTGAAGTAGCCAGATGTGAAACACATGATAGGGGATATTCAACATGTACTGACTGAGGGAGAACTCTGCATTCATGGTTAATGGGTACCAGGACACAATTGTGATAGCGGACCTTGCTCTTTGTCTGGTCACTATAATGGTAGATCACTAGGTGTAGTGACCTCTACCTGAATGGATATTTTGAGCACTTTCCAAAACTAGTGTCATAAACCTTCCTAGATACCATATTTACGTTTCTCTCTACTAGTGCGTGTCTTTTTGTCTCCTTCCTCACTGTCTTGTTCTTTGACTACTGATAACTGAGTCAGAACACAATGTGAACAGGTCTGTAGAACCGTGTTCACACCACCAAGGATTTATATCATAAAATCTATATCCTTCCTCACTGTCTTGTTCTTTGTCAGAAGTTATTTTTGTGTAACGATACCATTTAAACTTTCTTTTAGTCCACGTGTCATAAATAAATGACTTCTTATATATTATGTTATATATTATATATTTATGTCATAAATAAATGACTTCTATGTGTATGGGGGGAATAGGTGAGGTACATGTACCAGTCTACCCACATCTGCTGTCCATATAGACTTATTTTGTAAAGTGTGAAATGTTCTTGATCTTTGTTCTGCTGCTGTAATACTGTAATTTCCTCCGGGATCAATAAAGTTTATCTTATCTTATCTTATGCATTTGAACACTGGTGTGGACTCTTAAGTGGTGTCATGTATTTCTGGGCATTAGTACACTCATTTGCTTGGGTTTTCATATTGGGTAGAGTAGTTTGCCCTCTTACAGGATGATTCCAGGGAAGGTCCTTTTTCTTTTCTCATAGTCACATAGCGCCTCCATCCGGGAATTAATGGTAAAATAACATCTTTATTAGGTAGCCATTAAAGTCACATAAAAACAAGGAAACTCTTCATCTCATCTTCATCCAGAAGATGTTATTTTATCATTAATTCCAGGATGGAGGCGCTATGTGATTATCTTCTTCCTGAAACTATAAGGCTCACTTTTTTGCCTTAACATTTTGGGGGGAAAATGAGGGTGTGTCTTATAGTCTAAATGTATGGTACCTGGCTTTGGTGGTGCAGTGGTGGTGGAATGGGTTATCGGAGGCAGGAGCGGGTTACCGACTGTGGAGCGGAGTGTGCAGAGCCCGGGAAGGGGAGCGGAGCTCCTATAAGATGGCTGAATCAACAATCCTCTCCGTGTGTGACTCTGAAATAAAACTGTCAGCCTATCTGAGGCTCTCTTAGGCTACTTTCACATTTGCATTTTTGAACGCTGCGAATGCTGTGCATGCGTAAACACATGCAAAAACGCATGTAAACACATGCATACGCAGCGGTTTTTATACTCAGATGCGTGCGCAATACATTTTAAAAAATGCAGCGTTTGTATGCATTTGCAGTTTTGTTGCGCATGCGTTTAATATTTAAGGAGTGTTTTCTTGGATATTCTTGACAGGTCATGCCCAATGGGCGTGGCTTAAGGGAAATCTACAATAGACCTTCCACAGAGGAAATCCTTTTCTTTTGCTGCTGCATCCAGGTGCAAGATGGATCTCGACATGGAGAGCTTCTACCATGACCTGGATTCATCGTTGAAAATGGCTTTTTCTTTTGCTGTGGCGTGTGAAGAAGATCGTAGAAGAGAAAGATGGAAGTTCGAGAGAGCCGTGGAGCCTACCACTCGTACAGCGAACTTCGAGACAACCGGGAAAAGTTCTTTGATTACACCAGGATGTCCGAATAGAGCTTCAATGAGTTACTGCGACGTGTCCGAGGATCGATCACCCGGCAGGACACCCAGCTACGTCGAGCAATTCCTGCGGTTGAACGGCTTTTGGTGACCCTACGGTTGTATATTTTTAAAAACAAACATGTCAACACATGTCACTATGATGTACTTGTTACAAAGCAAATTAATTTACTTCATTTTCCCTTTCTTTTTGTCAGACACCGGAGAAACGTTATCATCTCTGCATTTCCAGTTCCGAATTGGAGTGTCGACGCTGTCTGGGATTGTTGAAGAGACCGGTCGTGCCATCAGTGAAGATCTTCGAGAAGAATTCCTCCCCCATCCCGCGACTCAACTCTGGCTGGAGAATGCTGCAAGATTCCAGGGCATTGGTCAATTTCCGAAGTGCTTGGGGGCTGTGGACGGCAAACATATTTGGATCCTGAAGCCGGCTGGAAGCGGATCCGAGTATGTTAACTACAAAAAAATAGTTTTTGGTAGCCCTGATGCGATTGCGGACGCTGACTGTGGATTTAACGTTGGCTCATTTCGCAGAATTTCAAAAACTCAGACATGGACCAACGTTTGTACGGGAACAATTCAACTTTCCACTGCAACCTCATCAAACCGTACTCTAGTCGTGACTTAAATCGGACAAAAAGGATTTACAATTACCGACTGACAAGGGCATGAAGGACTGTGGAGTGTGCATTTGGTTTGCTGGCATCGAAATGGCGTATTCTAGGAACTGTCATCAATCTGAAGACTGAGAAAATTGATGAGGTTGTCAAAGTGTGTGTTCTGCACAATTTCATCTTGGTGAGAGAATGACACCGCCTTGACCTCGAGGAACCTTTGGCGACCAACTTGCAGGACTATCGAGATCACAGTCGGAGGACAACAGTTGAAGTTGCCCACATGAGGGACAATTTTGCCGCTTATTTTGTTTCGGCCAATGGACGTGTTGCATGGCAGGACGAAATGGTGTAAAAGACGGTTTTGCGAACTGCATCACCTTTTCCCTTTCATTATTCTGATTGTTGGAAAAAGTTATATTACTATTTATGTAAATAGTTAATTTGTTGAAGTTGAAAAATGATAATTTTGGTGTTTGTGGTGTAATAAAGCTTCGGGCATGTGATTTTGTTACATTAATGTTTTCTGTAGAATACCTCATTAGTTTAAGTGTTTTGTAGTTTATTATTGTATTCCTGAAACTTTTGGTGGATTAATAAAGCTTTGTGCCTGCAATTCCACTTCCTCCTCATCACCCATGTAGCGATATTGAAGTGCATAATACTTTAATTTGATCAGTAAAAAAGCCAAGAAGCCAGCGCTGCCTAAGGTTAGCACGCAATACAAAAAGTGCATGTGCACATAATTTCTAACTGTACTTTAAACTGAGACATTTGGCAAACAATTGATCAATTCTTTGAGCTACCCCGCCACGTCACGGCATTCTCAGATGGGGCAGTCCTACTCTACATTTTTTAATTCGCTGTGCCATTACGGCCTCCTGAATGCATTAAAAGCAGAACCATATCAAATGCACACGTACCTGAAGCATTACTGAACTACTCCCATGGCGCCAGAAAAGCAGCGCAGATAAAGGCAGACCAGGTCCGGACATGACATCCGGACATTATCAGATCTGACCCCCACACTGCCCAACCAACAACCATGGATGAGGGTAGAACAGGCCCAAACACGTGTGCAACAATCAAGCAGAGCCTATGGGCAGGGTATGGCCGCTGTATGTATGTACAGCGGCCTAGATCAATCACATTAAAGACAGATAGATGGCATGCACAACCAAGCGCGCACGGCAAAAAGTGGTGGTCAGCCACAAACCTATAACAAATAAAAAAGCCAAGAAACCAGCGCTGCCTAAGGTTAGCACGCAATACAAAAATGTGATGTGCACATAATTTCTAACTGTACTTTAAACTGAGAATTTGGCAAACAATTGATCAATTCTTTGAGTACCCCGCCACGTCACGGCATTCTCAGATGGGCAGTCCTACTCTACATTTTTTAATTCGCTGTGCCATTACGGCCTCCTGAATGCATTAAAAGCAGAACCATATCAAATGCACACGTACCTGAAGCATTACTGAACTACTCCATGGCGCCAGAATGCCGTAGACATTATTAGATTAATTGTTCTGCTATATTCAAGATTGTCGTAGTAAATCTTGAAAGTTATGTTTTGTTACTATTGTTGTAGCTAAAGGTTTCATATCCATTTAACTCCACTTCTATTTGAACAATGTTTTGATCCAGAATATGCATCGAACTAAAATTCCGCAGTCCAAGAACCTTAGACCTTGGATTTTTTTTTAACTTCCTCTGGATCAAAACAATTAGAGTGGATCAAAACTGGCGGAGTGAAGTACGTTTACTTCCATTAATTAAAATTCTTAAACTATACCTTTGTTGTCCTCGCTTTATTTCATCTGAGAGTGTTCTGTTTGATTTAACAAACCGTTTTTGCTGTATGCCAAAAGGTGTACATTGGGTTCCCATCATTACTATTGCCCAGGGGATGTAAGATACATCCTCTTGGCAATAGTAATCATACGTAAGCAATGAACACCTAATTTTGCATAAATCGCATCCCATGTTGAATTGTAATCCCGACCAAAAGAGACAAAGAATAAACAATTTTTTTTTAATCAAAAAAATAGATTTTTATTTATTTATTTTTAAATGGTGCAAATAAAAAGTCAATCACATTATAAATGGGTGTAGGTGGTGGTTGCGGAAGACGGGGTGACATTTTGAACTGTGGGGTGTGAAGATTGGAGGGTTGGGTAGGAGTAGTGGAGGAAAGATTTATAGGTGAAGGGGAAATGAACTGTAAAGTAGAGTCCTGTATTTCAGGCAGGGGACTGAAAACGTTAGCAGACACATTAGGAGTAGACAACAACACAGTAGACTCAACATTGGGGGAAGAAGAGACGCTACGACTACAAAAAAATGGTGGAAGGAACATGGGAAGGGAAAGACAGATTTGAAGGGAGAGAGCCTACGGTGGAGACAAATTTGATAACAGAGAGACATTAGGAGGGGACGGTGCTGGTGGTTGCTTCATTTTCTTTGGCCGACCAATTTGTTTTGCTGGCTGTCCTGTGGTCAACTGAGCCTGAGTCTCTGGCACGGCAAAATCTTTTTTTATTGCTGGAATTGGTTTTTTGGCTTTTTTCCACTTTGCTTTACTTGGACGAATTGGAGTGCTGGTTTATGGTCCCCCAGTGTGCTGGCGGGCTGATGGACTAGTGCTTGGCAGTGTTGACATCGTGGTATTCCCTCCATGATGATGTTGTCCAGTCGTTGTTAGGGTGGTAGTCGCAACATGTTGGTGGTCAGACGTTGGTCGGGTGGTAGTCGATCCAAGCTGCTGTTGTGGTGTCAATGGGAGCGTGGTAGTTGCTACATGATGATGGTGTCCTGTACTAATCATCATAGTAGAAGCTGCATGTGTTTGGTCTCAGAGGTTTGTAGTGTACTACTACCTTGATGCTGCAGGGCTCCCGTAGTCTACAGCGTGGTGTAGCTTGGCACTTCAACTGGTGTGATGTCCATCGGGGAGGGTGGAGGCAAGTGGGTTGTTGCTGATGAAAATCCAACTCCTTGACTTCTAAGTAGTGTTGATGATGCTGTCTCCAGTGGTAGTGTTGATGATGCTGTGGTAGGCTTGGGTGATGTATTGGCAAACTCAACTGCGGCTGTTGGTAATGGCCTGACTGCTGAGTATGGTAGCTTTGGGACTGCTGCTGCAGAATGGCCTAGCTGTAAGCAGCCTAAGAGGCATTCATGACATGCACCTGGAGTCCAAGGTGTAAGGTTATCCGTCACACTACGCTCTATAGATGAAAAAAAATGTCGTGCTGGTCTCTCTAGATCGGCTTCCAGGCGGTCTGTTGACTTCGCGGAAAAGTGTGTTCACATTAGCGAACCCACGATCAACTCGTTCACCAAGCGCCCTCATCCCTTCCTGGAAGCTCGACCTTAAGTGAATAATCTCAGGCAATACTGACCTCTCCCAGGCCCTCTGTCGCTGGCGAGAAGTACCAACCAAACCAGTGGCAGAGGTCTGGGATAGGGGATGACCTGAAGTGCCGGCTACCTGAGCTCCAGCCTGCGATGCCTTACAGGTTGCTCCTTCACTGGTGGATGATTGGGACGTGCCTTCGGCAGCTGTTCGATGCGGGTCTGCTCCAATTGAGGACGATGCTGCTCCAAGCGCTGTGGGGAATAAAAATGAAGATTTAAAAAAAATAAGCACTTCAACATCTGAATCTGCTAAAATAAGAATTTGCAAGTTATTTAATAACAACATACTTTATTACCTTTACCCCCCAAAAAAAAATACGATAAAAAAAAGGATAACCAAAAAAATGTTTAAAAAAAATAATTATTTAAAAAAAAAAGTTTGTATTTTAAAATGATATGTATACCCCTGAAGGACAGTGTTGTATTTTTGTAAAATGTTTTCTTTAATTACTAAATGTTACCAAAAAAAAAAAAAGTAAGACCTATTGGAATAAAAACGTGAACTACGTACATGCATACAGTACACAGTAAAGATACTCACACTAGATGATCAATCGCAGGCCTCAGGAAACCTAGATGGTGATGGTAGATGTATGGGTACCGTCACACCCGGTCATATCGGTGGAGATATCTCCGGTGACACTCGGGGGCACACACGTTTTTGGCGCCCCGCCAGCATCGCCGTCGCGTGTGTACATGCGGCGATACCTTCGGTGACGCACCGCCGATGTTTCAGGCGCCATCTCCATGAGGAGATGGTTGTCTATGAAGGGTTTGCCTCCTTCACGTTGTGGAACCTAAAAATGGAACAAAAACAAAAATACTTTGCCCCGGCTAGAGATCCAGTGTCTTGACGTCCAGAGTATTGAATTTCCTATGTCCAAAAACACTCTTTATACAGCTGGGCTTTGGGCAGGCCATGGGAGGGACTGAGAATCGCTTCCTGGGCATGCACTCTGTGTCATACGCATGCGCATTGAACGCAGCCATGCACAAGCCATTGCGCACCAACACGCACCCATAGACACCAATGTATTATTTTTATGCACTTGTGCGCATGCGGATGCTTGTACATTTTTGGGGCATCAAAAAATTCAACATCGTGCATTCGCCGGGCTACAAAAAAAACATGCACAGGGACGCATACGCAGACATACTGACGCCAACCCAGGTCCCTGCGTTCACCAGCGCACACCATGTTAAAGATAGGGGCGCAATACGCTTGCGGATTTAAAAAAAATAACTACACAGCATACGCTGCACTCTAATATGCAAATGTGAAACCGGCCTTACACTTTATGTATTGTGTTAGCAAATTTACTTAAAGACCTTAATGACACCATTGGTTATGTGCACTAAGGAGGCATTCACAGAGAGTGAAGCTTTCATTTTGGGAGGAGCCCCACAGGTCCTTGCCTTTCCACACTTAGCACTGCATTCCCTGCTCTCCCAGTACCCAGTCACCAGCAGTCAGAGGGTTAAAAAAAAATCTGCTCTTTCACAGCAGGGAGACGGCTCTTTGTGCTGGATCGTTCACGAACAACACATCACTAATGGCCGCGCACAGCAGCGGCACTCTCTGCCTCACTGTGATGCGGACTTGTGCCAGAGTGTCTGCAGCCCGCAGTCCGCATCACAGAGAGGGCTGCTCTGTTTGCTGAGTGCGGCCATGACTTACAGCAAGCTGTCAGATGGCTGGCCGGTGACTGGCCCAGAGGGCAAATGCCTCCTTGTCCCCCAAGCACAGTGCCCACCACTGATAGAGGGGCTTGCTTCTAGGCAGCTGCCCCCCCCTGCCCCTCGCTGGGTACGCCCATGAATAGTTATAATTATTGGTTTCCAAAAATGCAGGCTGTGAAGAGCTGGCCATGAACTAATGACTATCTGAATTTTAGGGCACGGGGCGCTGGTTACATGAATATTAATTTTATGTTAATTTACAAATTTGCTTGTCAGTTTTAAGGTCACTTGTCTGTACATAATTAGAAGGGGCAAAAAGGATTGTAACAGTGTGTCATCCTAGTCAGCCTCCATGGCCATAACACAATCATGCCCACATTAACATTCATTATCCGGCACCTGGTGGGGGCATCTGTGTCTTTATTTCTCTAGCCTGGGGGGGGGGGGTACCTTCTGGATACACACCTTTGCAATGTTATGGACTCCGCAATCAGGACTATGTCATCAACCTTAGTCTGTAGATATTGCATGCACCCGTGCATTGAGAATATCAGACACTTGACAGAAGTTCAAATGCTAAGAAAATTGTATTTACTATACAGAAATGCATGATATCTTATAATAGAGGGGTGTGTCCTCATGGTCTTATTACTTTTTATTGGTTACAAAAGATTAAACACTGCTCTCCATTGGTTAATGATTGCCAAAATCTGATTGGACTATGAGTAATACATCTGATTTAATTAA
Source organism: Allobates femoralis (assembly GCA_033576535.1). Taxonomy (NCBI): domain Eukaryota; kingdom Metazoa; phylum Chordata; class Amphibia; order Anura; family Aromobatidae; genus Allobates; species Allobates femoralis. The sequence goes on along the minus strand of JARQOC010000005.1, from coordinate 568,332,973 downwards.
TTTTTAGGAATATTTTGCATATACGGATGTTTTAATTGTTAACACTTTAACATTATTGCACATAAATCATATTAACTTCCTTCTTTCCCAAAACAAGGATATCACTGATATTAACCTGGATCTCTTCCCAGACTATGTGGTTTCTTTCTTACTTCCTTTTATCAAATCAAATATATACATAAGAGCAATAACGAGATGAAGCAACTGAGGCTTCCTCAACACAAGGCCTAGTTAAGGGACACGTGTACGGTAGGTATACAGTACAGGATACAAAAGCCACCTGACATCTTTGCTTAAGCCATTTCCTTATAATAGCAGACTGGAGACTTTATTGTTTTGAATTGAATGGATATACTATTAAGAAGGTTGGTTGTGCTTGTCTTTGCCCAATTAGGGGGCTGATTCCAAGAAAATGGGAACAGAAGATGACACATATTTGGAGGATATCAGTTGGTGCTGAGAATTGGAAGAAAAGGATCTGTGCTGAGGTCAGGTCCTGAGTTTATGGATGGACAATAGAGTTGGATACCTGTGCTTCCAGTCTGACATCTACTGTCAGGATTACGTGCATGGATACAAATAAAACTTGTTGCATCATTACCCTGCCTAGGTGATTATTACAACCCACAACTTCAGATCCTCACATAGGCTATTACCATTGTAGATTCTTTCAGGCCCACCAAAGCCTTGGCTACCGTGAGATAATCTGACCATGTGTCAATGATCACCAGATAGCATTTCTTTCCTTCACACTTGTTCAGTTCCATGAGGTCAGTGGAATGCAGGGGCGGAACTACCGTGGTGCAGCTGGTGCAGCTGCACCAGGGCCCCGACCGGCTAGGGGGCCCCTTCAAAACTGCAGGGGGGCCCCCAGCCGACCCCCGCAAGCCGCCGTCAGAGGACAGGAGGGTCAGGCAAGGGAAGCAGAAAGCTTCCTGCTTCCCCTGCCTGATCCCGCCCCCCCTCTCCTCTGCCACTCTGGCTCCCAGGAGTGCACTTGTGCAGGTAGGAGAGCCGCCAGCACCACATCGCACCCCCTCCCGGGACCTCACCGACGCCACCAGCACCCCCCCTGGACCGTGCCGACGCCACCAGCACCCCCCCTCCCCAGACCGCGCCGATGCCACCAGCACACCCCACCCCACCCGCTCCTCATCGTGGCTGCACCAGGGCCCTCTGGGGTATAGGTCCGCCACTGGCAGAATGAATTCTGTGGGTGGGAGCTGTCCTCTCTTAGGCCTCAGATTTCCTTGGGCATTATGCATGGTAGGATAAACAGACATTTCTTGAATAACTAGTAAAACCATATGATGTAAACTCCTGAATATTACTCCGACAATCCCCCCTGTTCAGACTTGACTTCTTCCATGGCTCAAAACAGTGGTATATCAAAGCAGATTACAGCCGTTTTCCACTTGTGTGATGGATTACACCCAGGTAACTTGAGCGTAAAGAGGTAAAACAATACCAATGAGTCCAAGGCCGGGAGATCCAGGACCAATCACCATCCTTACGATGGTGCAGTCTTTTACTAGAGAAAGAGGAGCATTGCAGGCTGAACCTGGACACTGTACCAGAACTCCTGCTTTCAACAGATCCAGAGTTATAGTTTCAATTCCCTCTTCAGTCTCTGGTTTTGGTGGCACTCTCTTTGGTGGGGCCTAAAAAGTGGACTTTGGACTTCAGGCCTACCGACTCAACATGCTGACAATATTACGATACACTGTTTGTATTCTGTCTTTGTGAATTACTCTGCACAATATGGTGTTCTCTGTGTTATTTATATTGTCCCGTTCCAATTTAGTATTTTGGAATGTTTCTGTAATCTGGCATTGTATCCCAAATCATCTCCCAAATCATCTCATTGTTGATTTTCCCCACACTTCCTACAAAATCTCCCATGATTTCCCTTTGCATTTGGAGAGGGAAACATGACATATGGTGACTATCCTCATTTTGATCTGACAATTTGCTACTAGTGCTACAGGTCCCTTTCATATCAAAGTATTGGTTGTCCAAGAACAACTGTGATAGGGCGACTCGCTTGCGGGCATCAGGAAGCAACAAGAGGCAGCGTCTTCATAAACTATAGGCCAAAGCAGTTTATTCACTCCGTCAACAGATCACAAAACAAATTGAGAACTATCAGCCTTAAGTGCAGGCCAAAACAAACGGAAAGGAACAGTCTGTTTTAGCGCACCGTCTCAGGTGTCGCCTACCTGCATTCACACAGGTTGGTAAGTCACCAGCATCCAGCTTGGCCTGGAGACTGCACACACACACAAAAAAAAAACACGTGCTGAACATCAGGCTCCAGTTTATGGCCGGTAACCACACCCAGCGGTGAGGCATGTGGGTCCTGGACCCGTCTGTCTCTCGCAGAACCCATAAGCCGGACCCATGTGCACTAAGTGAAACTCCCAGTGCCGACATGCACTAGAGAAAAATACTCCGGCTTATGTCACCGATAACATGCATCTCTGCGACACATACCTCCCGTAAATTATGCGACCTCTCGCCGTCTCACATACCTTCCCCTCTGCCTAAAGCTGTGGGGCGTGGCACTGTTCACAACTAGACAAGGGACTCTAGAAAGGGCATCGGCATTGCTATGCAGCTTCCCTGCTCTGTGCTCTACATGGAAATTAAAGTCCTGCAGGGCTAGAAACCAGCGGGTGACCCTGGCATTGTTCCCCTTTGTGTCCCTCAACCATCTTAGCGGGGCATGGTCAGACACTAATATGAACTTTCGTCCCAATAAATAGTAGCGTAGAGTGTCCACCGCCCACTTTATTGCCAAGCATTCCTTTTCGATCACAGAATAATTTTTCTCACAGGGGGACAGCTTTCTACTTAGGTAGAGGACCGGATGCTCCTCCCCTTGTATCTCCTGGGACAGGACTGCCCCCAAACCGATATCTGAGGCTTCCGTTTGGAGGACGAATTCTCTCTTGAAGTCGGTGGCCACCAGGACTGGTTGCCTACACAGGGCCCCTTTCAGACCTAGGAAGGCTAATTCTGCCTCCGCAGTCCACTTGGCCATGGCTGATTTTGTTCCCTTCAGGAGGTCAGTTAGGGGTGCGGCCATCATGGCAAAATCGGGGATAAACCTCCTGTAATAACCCACGATTCCAAGGAAGGTTCGGACTTGTCTTTTTTTGTTTTGGATTGCTTCCACCTTCGTAACTTGGGGTTTAATCTCGCCTCTGCGGACAACATAACCCAGGTATTTAGCCTCTACCTTCCCCAAGGCACATTTCTTCGGATTTAGAGAAAACCCTGCCTTCCTCAGAGCATCCTATACCGCCTGGACCTTCACCAGATGACTCTGCCAGTCGGGGCTGAACACCACAATGTCGTCCAGATATGCCGAGGCGTATTCCTTATGAGGCATGTGACCCATGGCTCTCTGGAAGGTGGCAGGGCCCCCTGCAGTCCAAACGGCATCCGGACATACTGGAAACACCCCTCCAGAGGGGAGAAAGCAGTCTTCTCCTTGGCTCCCGGCGTCAGGGGGATCTTTCAATACCCTTTTGTCAAATCCAAGGTAGTGATGTACCTGGCAGGTCCCAATCGCTCAATCAGCTCATCGACGCACGGCATGGGATATGTGTCGGACTTGGGGACCTCATTCAGTTTCCGATAGTCATAACAGAATCGCCATTCTCCATCGGGTTTTGGGACCAACACAATCGGGCTCGACCAACCGCTCTTGGATTCCTCTATGACACCAAGTTTCAGCATACAAGTCACCTTGTTGGAGATCACCTCCCGTCGGGCCTCAGGAATCCGATAGGGCCTCAGAATTACCCGTACATGGGGCTCCATCAGGATCTCGTGTTCTACAACCCTGGTACAGCCTGGCAGCTCTGAGAACAAATCTCTGTTCTTCTGCAGCAAGTCCCGACATTGCTGCTTCTGGCTTTTGGTGAGGGTTTCCGCTATTGCGACCGTTCCAACGTCATTCTTTGGCTTGCACGGCACTTTCCCAGCCTCTCTGTCTTGCCACAGCTTGAGGAGGTTGACATGGTACACATGGTATGGCTTCCTTCGTCCCAGCTGATGAACCTTGTAGTTCACTTCCCCAACTCTCTCTACCACCTCATACGGTCCTTGCCACTTGGCGAGAAACTTTCTTTCGACGGTGGATATCAGGACGAGGACTCTGTCTCCTGGATGGAACTGCCGGACTCTGACTGAGCGGTTATAGACTCAGGCCTATGCCTCCTGTGCCTGGAGGAGATGTTCCTTCACGATCTGCATCACTTTCTCAATCCTCTCCTGCATCATGGCAACATGTTCAATAACACTCTGGTGAGGTGTAACTTTGGCTTCCCAGGTTTTCTTTTGCCTCATCTAGGAGACCGCGTGGATGTCGTCCATGCAGGAGCTTGAATTTTGAGAACCCCGTAGATGCCTGTAGAACCTCCCGAATAGAAAACAACAGGTACGGTAGGAGAAAGTCCCAGTCCCTTCCATCCTTCTCTATAACTTTCCTCAACATGCTTTTGAGGGTTTTATTAAACCTCTTGACAAGGCCATCCGTCTGAGGATGGTACACTGAAGTCCTCAGCTGGGTGATCTGCAGGACCCTGCACAACTCCCTCATCACCTTACTCATAAAGGGTGTACCTATTGTGAATTCTGCTTGTGGGCTCCCTCCTGTGGTTGTGGCTGGTAATGCAGTTGATCCTGTTTTGCAGTCTTGGTCAGGTGAATTGGATAATTGAAATTCAGACTGAGGTAGTTTAGGTTTGCAGGATTTCCTCAGTCCTTGCCAGTTGTCAATTGTTCCTGGAGGTGATTCACCTCTGCCTGGTCTCTTCCTGCCCTGCTGCAAAACTTCCAAGCTAAGTGAAGGGTTTTGTTTTCTTGTGGCACACATGCTGTGTGCTTGTTTTGGAATTGTCTATTTCTGCTCAGAGTTGTGGTTTTCGTGGATGTTTGGTCTGCATGTCTGTCTTAACCTTCTCTCTGTTAGGAAGTTTTCTTCCTAGGATTTAAGTTCATTTATTGTTGGCTTGGATTCACAGGAGTTCCGCAGATTTAGAGGGCGCCAAGTCTTGAGTAGACTCAGGGGTATTTTTGTATTATCTGCTGTGGATATTTTTTAAAGGATTTTTATACTGACTGCAATAGTATCCTGTCCTGTCTTTACCTATCTAGCTAGAGTGGCCTCATTTGCTAAATTCTGTTTTCTGCCTGAGTGTGTCTTTTCCTCTCTTACTCACAGTCAATATTTTTAGGGGGCTTTCTATCCTTTGGGGGTTCTGCTCTGAGGCAAGATAGAATTCCTGTTTCTATCTTTGGGGGTAGCTAGTTCTCAGGCCGTGTTGAGGTGTTTGGGGTATGGTTGGTCGCATCCCACGGCTACTTCTAGTTGCGGTCAGGAACTGCGGTAAGTAAAGGTACCACTTACTCCTGTGAAAGATATTCACGCGGCTCCAATGTCAAAACAGGTACCCTGGTCAGTCAGGATTTCTTTTGGCAAACCCGTCCTGGAAAACAAGTGAACTAACTCACGGGCTGTATTCTTCGCCCAGGAATTTCTCAAAGGATCGCTTCAGAATAACGGGTGGTGTAGTCCAGGATGACCAATATATACTGATGGCCCCGAGCAGATTTCCCAAGGGACCAACCAAGTCCATGGCGATTCTCTCAAAGGGCACTTCAATGATGGGCAAGGGTACGAGGGGACTACGAAAGTGAACGGTGGGAGCGGTTACCTGATATGTAGGGCAGGACCTGAAATATCTTAATATCTCCCGATAACACCCAGGCCAGTAGAATCTCTGCGTTATCCGTTCCTGCGTTTTGTCCGCCCTAGATATCCACCCAAGATATGTGAATGGGCCATATCGAGTACCTTCTGTCTACAGGGCCCCGGCACCAAAAACTACTCCACCGCTCCTCTCTCACTTATGTCAACCGGTACAAGTCCCCACTCAGCATAAAATGGGGAAACCGGGTGTCAGCCCCAGGCTCCTGGGCTATCCCATTTATAACTGTGACATTGTTGAAAGCTTCCCTCAGAGTCAGGTCCTTATGTTGTGCAGACACAAAGTTCCCACTGGTCACCCCTACTTCTGGTATCTTCGTCTCAGGGGACACCACCTCCCCCTCCCCTGCAAGAACACAGAATGGGAACTCCACTGTATTTGGGTGGGGTGTCACCTTTTCCGGGTTAACTGGTCCCTTATCTAAACCCCCGAATCCTGAATCCTGCCCCCACAGATCCCAAAACAAGCAAAAGTCCCGGCCTATAATGATTGGGTGCAACAAGTCGTGAACGACGCCAACCTTATGGGTCTTGGTACCGTGGGCTGTTGCAATGTCCACTCTGGCCATAGGGTAGTCCTTTGTGTGCACCGCACGCTGACCTGTTTCCCAGGGATCAGTTGAAGAGGAAGGGTGGCCCTCACCAGGGTCACTAGACGTCCGGAGTTTAGCAGACCGATTACCTTTCTCCCATTCACCTTCACGGGACATGGTGGTGGCCCCTCACTGGGTGGACTGTTCACACTGCAGGCAGAGTACGTGTAATAGGAGCAGCATCGATCCACGCAGCAGTCCATCTGTTCAGGGGTCAAGGAACAACGAGCGGCTAGGTGGCCAGGGCCATGGCACCTCCAGCAAATGACCTCACCCGTAAGGACCTGGGGCACCACCTTCCCCGCCCTTTGGACCGTGGATGTCCCACCCCTTTTTGGGCCTCTGCTCCCTGCTGGGACCCCCAGTATGGAGTAGGCAGTCTTGCCCCAGGTCCTTCCAGTCCCTGGTACCTTTCCACTAGCCCAATGAGTTCATCTGCATTCCGGGGATCATCCTGGGCAACCCAGGACTGTACGGCCTTGGCAGGGAATGTACAAAATGGTCCATTATGACTCGCTCCACCATCTGCGCAGGCATAGAGGACTCCGGTTGAAGCCACTTTTGGACCAAGTGCAACAGGTCAAACATTTGGAGCGAGGAGGTCTGTCCCGATGATACGCTCAGTGGTGGACCCGCTGTGCCCTGACAGTCATTGTTACGCCCAAGCGTGCCAATATCTCAGTTTTTAATTTGCTATACTCTTTAGCATCCTGCAAAGCTAAATCGTAGTAAGCTTTCTGGGGCTCCCCCGTCAGGTATGGCACCAGCACCTCTGTCCACTGGGCCGGCGGAAGTCCCTCTCTCTCCGCAACCCGTTCAAAGACCGTCAAGAAGGCCTCTATATCATCCCCTGGAGTCATTTTCTGCATGGCTCCTCTTACAGTCCTTCCGTATGGAAAAATCACCCACTGACCTGGTCGCAGCTGTCGCCGTGCCCCGGACGCTTCCGCCAGTAAGTCGATCTGCTGCTGCTGCTATCTTGTTGTTGCTGTTTGTGGAGCTGTATCTGCTGCATCAGTAGCTTTGTGGTCTCCTGTTGCGCCATCTGCTGTTGTTGTAGCATGTGCTGGTGCTGCGCTTGCTGCGTCTGCTGAGCCTGCAACCGGTGCTTCAGTAGGTCCTCCATCTTGTTTGATGTCTGCTGCTGGCTTATTGCACACTTCACCCAGGACATGCAATCCTAGTATCACCCGTCTCACGTGTCTGCTGGGAGCGTTGCCCGCCTTCTCCACCAATTGTGAAATGGCGACTCGCCTGTGGGCATCAGGAAGCAACAAGAGGCAGCGTCATCACAAGCTATAGGCCAAAGAGGTTTATTCACTCCATCAACCGATCACAAAACAAATGCGGAACTATCAGCCTTAAGTGCAGGCCAAAACAAACGGAAAGGAACAGTCTGTTATGGCGCACCATCTCAGGCGTCGCCTACCTGCGTTCACACAGATTGGTAAGTCACCAGCATCCTGCTTGGCCTCGAGACTGCACACACACAACCCCATTCCCCCCCCCTCCGGGTGCTGAACACCAGGCTCCAGTTTATGGACTGTAACCACACCCAGCGGTGAGGTATGTGGATCCCTCGCCACCTCACACAACCTAGAGCATGGTTGATGGAAAAACCTATTCTCATATTTTAAATCAGTACCCCGAAAATACACCATGTTCCAAATTATTATGCAAATGTTCTTTTTCTCTGATTTTCCTAAATGGTCGGTGCAATGACAGTCAGTGTAATAAGTCATCACCCGTTAGAGTATACATCGAATTTTATTAAAGAACCCTCCCAATGATAACAGTATAATCTTCAAAATTAAAAAAAACTCTAAATGCCCTGTTCCACATTATTAGGCACAGGAGAGTTTCTAAACATTAGATATGTTTGAAAGAACTGAAAATGCTCATTTGATGATTTGCAGCATTAGGAGGTCACATTCACTGAAATAAAAAGCTATTTAACGACAAAACCTCCTAACAGGCCAAGTTACATGGTAACACAGGAACCCTTCTTTGATCACCTTCACAATTCTTGCATCCATTGAACTTGTGAGTTTCTAGAGAGTTTTATGCTTGTATTTCTTTGCATGATGTCAGAATCGCCTCCCAGAGCTGCTGTTTTGATGTGAACTTCCTCCCACCCTCATAGATCTTTTGCTTGATTATACTCCAAAGGTTCTCTATAGGGTTGAGGTCAGGGGAAGATGGTGGCCACACCATGAGTTTATCTCCTTTTATGCCCATAGCAGCCAATGGCACAGAGGTATTCTTTGCAGCATGAGATGGGGCATTGTCCTGCATGAAGATGATTTTGCTCCTGTTTTTGCTTTTTGTACCATGGAAGAAAGTTCTCAGTCAGAAACTCTATATACTTTGCAGAGGTCATTTTCACACCTTCAGGAACCTTAAAGGGGCCTACAAGCTGTTTCCCAATGATTCCAGCCCAAAACATGACTCCTTCACCTCCTTGCTGACGTTGCAACCTTGTTGGGACATGGTGGCATCCACCAACCATCCACCACTCTATTCATCTGGACCATCCAGGGTTGCTCGGCACTCATCAGTAAACAAGACTGTTTGAAAATTAGTTTCAAGTATATCTGGGCCCAACTTCTACTTGTGAGCACTGTTTAGGGGTGGCCGAATAGTAGGTTTATGCCCCACAGCAAGCCTTTGAAGGATCCTACACCTTGAGGTTTGAGGGACTCCAGAGGCACCGGCAGCTTCACATACCTGTTTGCTGGTTTGTAAGGCCTTTTTAGCAGCTGCTCTCTTAATCTGATGAACTTGCCTGGCAGAAACCTTCCTCATTCTGCCTTTATCTGCACGAACACATCTGTGCTCAGAATCAGCCGCAAATCTCTTCACAGTACGATGATCACGCTTAAGTTTTCGTGAATATCTAATGTTTTCATCCCTTGTCCAAGGCATTGCACTATTTGTTGCTTTTCGGCAGCAGAGAGATGCTTTTTCTTTCCCATGTTACTTGAAAACTGTGGCCTGCTATTGTGGAACACCCAGTTTTCCTTTTATTGGGCTCACCTGCCAAACTAATTATCACAGGTATCTGAGATTGATTTCAATGATCCAAAGAACCCGGAGACACAATACCATTAATGGGTTTCATTGGAAAAAAAAAAACTATGACACTTAAAACCAATTTGCATAATAATTTGGAACATGGTGTACTTGTAGTACATAGTGCAGTATAGTTCCTGCAGGTGTAAAAAATCTGTACGTAGGCACCCTTTATTTTTTGTTTTTTGATTAAGGCTTCAGTAACTGAGAATGGGTGTAACAATTGCCGGGACAAGCTTCAGTGAGTAGAACCACTTGGCCGAAGCACCGATCTCAACCTAGAGTACCAAAGCTAAGCGGCTACCGAGCCTCCACTAGAGCCTCAGATGGAGAAGCTTATGCTGGAGGTAGCTGCCAGGTGCAACTCGAAGGGGTCTCGGTACCACAACAGCTGATTCCAGGGGTTGAGCTCCAATGGACAATCACAGTCTTTGAGTAGGTGCAGCTAGGATAGCTGGATGCAGGCAAGTGCAGGCTCAGGGTATGGCTGCAGGACTGCTCCAGATGGTATGGTTGCAGGACTGGTGCAGATGGTACTTGTGGGTCAGCAGAACTAGGAACAAACACTGATTAGGCAAGGCAAGGACACGGGAATTGGCAAGGGTACCAGACAACTAGCAGGGTATCTCTTAAGCATCAGGAGAAGGTTCAAGTGACAGGCATAGTCTCTGAATAGGTGTAGCCAGGATGACTGGCTCAGCGTATCATGGCAGGACTGGTCCAGATGGTACAGCTGCAGGATTGGTGCAGAAGATGCGGAAGCAGGACAGGTGCAGATGGTGCGGTAGCAGGACTGGTGCAGATGGTGCGGCAGCAGGACAGGTGCAGATGGTGCGGCAGCAGGACAGGTGCAGATGGTGCGGCAGCAGGACTGGTGCAGATGGTGCGGCAGCAGGACAAGTGCAGATGGTGCGGCAGCAGGACTGGTGCAGATGGTGCGGCAGCAGGACAGGTGCAGATGGTGCGGCAGCAGGACTGGTGCAGATGGTGCGGCAGCAGGACAGGTGCAGATGGTGCAGCTGCAGGATTGGTGCAGAAGATGCAGCAGCAGGACTGGTGCAGGTGGTATTTGCGGGTCAGCAGAACTAGGAATAAACACTGATGAGGCAAGGCAAGGACACAGGCATTAACAAGGGTTCCAGACACCTAGCAGTGTGTTTCTTAATCATCAGGAGTAGGTGTCTTAAATACTCGCGCGAGTAGCCTAAGTGCATTTCCAGGAGACCTGGGTGACATGCACAGGCCCTGGGAGAAGGATGTAGAAGGCAGAGCTTGGGCAGGCGCCACAGGGCCGGTGGAGGAGTATGCTACAGCTGCCAGTTTCTCGGCAATGAAGGTGCCGTCGCAGCGGCAGGCGTTACAATGGGCATGTAGATTTCAGATACAGACTGTTATAATATCTTGGTTCCCCATGCCCTTGGACTACCATTGTGTCAGCCACGGATTACACCTGAAGTCCTGCAGCTGTGGGAATTATTCCCAGGCTCAGGACTTGCATCATATTGCTTCCAAGCAGATTGCAGGGACATACAATTCACAATATGATCCGTGCAATTGCACTTTTACCTGTGCCAGGATATCGTATCTCCGCTTGGGTAGACCGTGGTTCTCTTCTCTGTGTGCCTTACTATTTGCTCGTTTTACCACTACACTGGCAGCAGAAAGTCCAAAGTGGGCATCTCTGGTGGCTCCTGGATCAACAGGAGAAGTGTCATGGCTCCTCAAGAGTAGGGTTACTTATTGTTTGTAAATGCATCTGTCACGTGCTCAGATTGCACTGACTTTGCTGATGTTGCTGTGTGTGTTTGTATTTCTTCAGGAGCTGCATGAGGTATGGATGTTAAGGTCTTGTGCTCAGCTGCTGGTGATGTAGGTATAGATATGAAGGTCTTGTGCTTAATGGCTGGTGATGTGAGCTGGGTATGGCTTACCTTGAGTTCAATCCCCAGGCCTTTAAGTAGCTTTCCCTTTCCTCTGTCAGACGCCATGATAGAGTAATTTACTCTAGGTCACTGAGCTGAGAAGATGCCTTGCTGCTGAGCTGAAATCTCTCCTGGAGTTCTATTGCCTTGGGAGTAGCTGTGATCCCTGACCCGTGAGTGGAGGTAGGGGCCCTCAGCCTCGGCCTAATCAGGAGCTTAGGTAAAAAGGGCGGCGGCTCTGACCTCCTCACCTTCAGAGGTACCTCCGAGAACAGGGCGAGCCAGGGACCCCAGCATCAGGGTCAGATTAGGCTCCCATGACCCTCTTCACCCATCACACCATCTAGTTACCTGATTCCCTCTCCTCCTAAGCGTGACAGCATCTCTATTCAGCTAAATTTTAATATTTCCTCGGGAAGGGGGGGGAGTTTCTGTCTGGTGGTTGTGGTGTAATGGTTTTTAGTAGGAAGTCTGCCTGTTCATTGGGTCTGTCCGTCTGGGCTCCTTTGTCTGTTGGGGCATTGTAGAAGGAAGTGGCCAATTTTCCCTCAAAGTCAACACGATGGCTTGTCTCCCTTCCTCTTACTTTTCCAGTCTATTGCCCAGCATTGGGGCTATTGTTCTGCATGTCAGGAGGTCTCTGCAGTTTTCACCTTTAGCTGAATCCTTTTCTAGACAAAAGGATGACACCCAGGTGGGGGGTATAGTGGTATTTATTACCCAGTTCAAAGGTTTTCCTTCAACCCCTTGTAAAGGCACAGCATGACAATTATAACTGCAATAAATGTTACTTCTTATACTGTATATTTCCAGGTCAGGGTATATAGGCTGAGCAAGAACTTACAACTATTATCATTTTTCCTCTTGAGTTCACACAAAGCAGACACTTAGGACACAGATTCTGATCCATCAGAGCTCTGTCACAATACGTAATTCACTCTCCACCATTGCTGGTATAAATCCTACTGCAGAGTTCATTCTACGACTGCATTCCGTGTCCCTTTCATGATACTTTGTAGATTGACAATATACTTTACACGTTCGGGGTCTATCTTGTGCATACATTTTAAATCCGCTCTGTGCCAGTCATTGCACTGGCTGCCCATACACTATAGGATCCGCTCTGTGCCAGTCATTGCAATGGCTGTCCATACACTATAGGATCCACTCTGTGCCAGTCATTGCAATGGCTGTCCATACACTATAGGATCCGCTCTGTGCCAGTCATTGCACTGGCTGCCCATACACTATAGGATCCGCTCTGTGCCAGTCATTGCAATGGCTGTCCATACACTATAGGATCCACTCTGTGCCAATCATTGCACTGGCTGCCCAGACACTATAGGATCCACTCTGTGCCAGTCATTGCACTGGCTGCCCATACACTATAGGATCCGCTCTGTGCCAGTCATTGCACTGGCTTCCATACACTATAGGATCCGCTCTATGTCAATCATTACACTGGCCGCCTATACACTATAGGATCCACTCTGTGCCAGTCATTGCACTGGCTGCCCATACACTATAGGATCCGCTCTGTGCCAGTCATTGCAATGGCTGTCCATACACTATAGGATCCACTCTGTGCCAATCATTGCACTGGCTGCCCAGACACTATAGGATCCACTCTGTGCCAGTCATTGCACTGGCTGCCCATACACTATAGGATCCGCTCTGTGCCAGTCATTGCACTGGCTGCCCATACACTATAGGATCCGCTCTATGTCAATCATTACACTGGCCGCCTATACACTATAGGATCCACTCTGTGCCAGTCATTGCACTGGCTGCCCATACACTATAGGATCTGCTCTGTGCCAGTCCCTGCATTGGCTGCCTATACACTATAGGATCCGCTCTGTGCCAGTCACTGCACTGGCTGTCTAGACACTATAGGATCCGCTCTATGTCAATCATTACACTGGCTGCCTATACACTATAGGATCCGCTCTGTGCCAGTCACTGCACTGGCTGTCTATACACTATAGGATCCGCTCTGTGCCAGGCATTGCACTGGCTGCCTATACACTATAGAATCTGCTCTGTGCCAGTCATTGCACTGGCTGCCCATACACTGTAGGATCCGCTCTGTGCCAGGCATTGCACTGGCTGCCCATACACTGTAGGATCCGCTTTGTGCCAGTCATTGCACTGGCTGCCTATACACTATAGGATCCGCTCTGTGCCAGTCATTGCACTGGCTGCCCATACACTGTAGGATCCGCTTTGTGCCAGGCATTGCACTGGCTGCCCATACACTACAGGATCTACTCTGTGCTAGTCATTGCTGGGGGCACATTATTATGTGATGGGGACTGATGGGGCATATTATTATGTGATGGGGGCAGGATGTGGCAGATTAATATGTGATGGGGACGAGGATGGGGCATATTACTATGTGATGGGGACAAGGATGAAGCAGATTACTATGTGATGGGGACAAGGATAGGGCAATACTACCAGGGGGCAAGATGGGGCATATTACTATGTGATGGGGACAAGGATGGGCACATTACTACTGGATGGGAATATTACTGAACAGGGTCAAGGATGAGACACATTACTGCAGGATGGGGCATATTACTGCAACGGGACAAGGATGGGGCATATTGGTGCAGGATGGGGCATATTACTGCATAGGGCCAAGGATGAGGCACATTAGTGCAGGATGGGGCATATTACTTCAAGGGGACATGGATGGGGCATATTACTGCAAGGGGAGGATAGGCATTACTGCAGGATGATTGATGACTTTCATCTACCCTAGTGCCAGATGACTTCTGGATAACTTCCTCGCCCTGTTGTCCTGTCTTCTATCCAGTCCACTGTGTGTTCCCATACTAGCTCCATCTGACTCTAGTTCCCGTCCAGTCCCGTGTGTGCTCACCTGTCCTGCTGTCACCCAACTCTGCTCAGCTGCCACAGTCCCAGATGCTGCCCTCCCATTGTCTGGGTAAGCCTGGGTTCCCCCTGTAGTCCAGTGCATCCACTCCTTGGACGCTTGCCCAGCTGTTGAGCATAACACAAAAGATTCATAATTATAACAAATTCTTCAACACATTCAAGGTTCAATAAGAATGGTCATGTAGGACCACTACCTACCCGTCCCGGACCTCCAGAAAACACTTACTATGTGACACAATAAGTCACACACCATGGTTTTTTATTCAGTAATTCTTGAGGAGGTTCTTACAGTCAGGTCACAAGGAGATCCACTTATCCATCCAGGGTCATCCGCACTTAATCTACCACCCAAATATTTACCTACTTCCATGTCAACGTCCCCACTTTTAATCCTTGTATATCTTTATATGACAGCCGAACAATTCATAAAAATATAAAGATCAACCTTGACCTACTTCAATGTATCATAAGATACACAGAGTGACAACTTGACTAATTTTTCTGTGCAAAAACCCCTTTTTAGGGATGATCGTGACACTGCCTTCATTTTATAGACAATCATTTTCACTATCTGATACATAAATTTGACTTGAAATATTTAGCATATGATTAGTTACGCAGATTCACTGTATTGTTACTGTTTTGCTCCTGGTGTTTGAAAAATCTTTTCCTTCCTCTACACTACAAATTACAATCTGTTTTCAAATTCTCTAAGGGTAAGTGCACACTGGCCGGGTTTTCGGCGGTTTACCAGTGTAAACCGCCGTTTTGTTTACATTAGTTTTATGTTAATTTATGTTAATCCAAACCGGCGTTTGGATTAACATTAAAACTAATGTAAACAGCCCAAGGCAGTGCACACACCGGCGGTTACCCAGCGTCATCCGTTGCTAACCCGCAGGTTTCCCAGCGGGTTAGCAAAGAATGACCATGTTCTAAAAACCGGCGGTTCTGCAGCGGCTGCAGGCAGAATCATGTGCTGCTTCCAGCCGCTGCAGAATCGCCGCCGAGAACCCGCTGGGCAGCCGCCGGATACCGCCCGCACATACCCGCCAGGAAGCCGGTGGACGGCGCCGGAGCTTCCTGGCGGGTCCCGCCCAGCCGCCGCCGACCAACCCGCCGGGTAATGTGAACTTACCCTAATAGCTCAGTGTGATATTAGGTTGATTCTCAAGTGAAAGGTCACTGGTTCACATCGAGGAGCCGACATGAAGACGATTTCCCAAGAAAAGAGAAACAGTATCATCTAGTTCATCGATAGAGGTCTCTCTCCAAAGAACATTAGTAAATGCATCATGTGAGGCCATGATAATTGGAAGAAGAGGTGACAAGCAGGCAAAATATTGGAGTCAAAAAGTCGGCTGATCACAAGATCTATCAGTTTTGGGGCGACAAATACGGCAGTGGAGGTGGCTCATATGCTTTGTAATGTTGAGATCACAGTTGTCCATGCAAGCACCAAGTGACCCATATTACACAAGTCAGCAATGGTGGCCCAAAGAAGGTGAAGAAGCCTTGACCTCAAAAGGGTCATAAGAAGCGTCAGCTCTAGTTTGCAAAAAAGTTTGAAAAGTGGACAAATGAAGGATGGAAACGGGTGATTTGGAGTGATGAGATGAAAGTCAGTAGACGGTTCTGATGGATGCAACTGGGAAAAAGGAGCAACGGATTGAGATATTGAAGCAACTGTAGAGGAAACCTAATGATATGGGGTTGATTCACAGCCAAAGGTGTTGGATATAATAATAATAATAATAATAATAAAGCTTTATTTATATAGCGTCAACATATTCCGCAGCACTTTACAATGTAGGGTTAGAGTACAGAAAATATACAGTAAGTAATTACAGTAGAGAACAAATAAAGTACAATAATTGGATACAAAACAATAGGCATAGAATCAATGTGGAAAAAATACAATAAATAAAGCAAGAAATGAAGGTGACCCTGCTCTGAAGAGCTTACAATCTACAACGGGATAGGGGTTGCACAAGGTGCAGGGGCATAGGGCTAAGCTTACATGGATGGTCATCAGTCTGTGTAGACCTTTATGGTTTGGTGGAGTTTGTAGAAGAGTAATGTCAAGAGAGATAGCCCATTCACTGTCTACAGTACAAAGGACTTCTATTAGGGAGTATGATAGGCCGCCTTAAAAAGATGCGTTTTTAGGGATCGTCTGAAGCCATGCAAGTTGTGGATAGTCCTGATTTCTTTGGGTAAAGCATTCCAGAGGTTTGGTGCAGCTCTGGAAAAGTCTTGGAGCCGGGAGTGGGAGGATCGGATTAGTGCAGATGTTAGTCGAAGGTCATTTGAGGAACGTAGAGAGCGGGTGGGGTGATAGACAGAGATGAGGGAGGAGAGGTAGGGGGGTGCTGCTCTGTGAAGAGCTTTGTGGGTGAGAACAAGCAATTTGAACTTTATCCTGTAGTGTACGGATAGCCAGTGCAATGACTGGCACAGAGCAGAGGCATCTGAGTAACAATTGGCCAGATGGGTGATCCTGGCTGCTGCATTAAGGATGGACTGGAGAGGAGAAAGTCTGGTGAGGCGGAGGCCGCTTAATAGAGAGTTGCAATAGTCAAGGCGGGAATGGATTAGGGCCACGGTGACGGTTTTTGTTGTTTCCAGGGTGAGAAAGGGGCGGACTCTAGAGATATTCTTCAGGTGTAAGCGACAGGAGCGGACGAGAGATTGCGTGTGGGAGGAGGACCAGGATCAATGGTGGCCTCAATGTTGAGTTATGTGTGAGTATCCTACAAGATTCACAGCTCTTCACAGTGCAGCTCCCCCCTACCTCTCCTCCCTCATCTCTGTCTATCACCCCACCCGCTCTCTACGTTCCTCAAATGACCTTCAACTAACATCTGCACTAATCCGATCCTCCCACTCCCGGCTCCAAGACTTTTCCAGAGCTGCACCAAACCTCTGGAATGCTTTACCCAAAGAAATCAGGACTATCCACAACTTGCATGGCTTCAGACGATCCCTAAAGACGCATCTTTTTAAGGCGGCCTATCATACTCCCTAACAAGTCCATTGTACTGTAGACAGTGAATGGGCTATCCTCTGGACATTACTCTTCTACAAACTCCACCAAACCATAAAGGTCTACACAGACTGATGACCATTCATGTAAGATTAGCCCTATACCCCATTTCCTCAAGATGCCTGGACCACCAGTGCAATAAGCCCCGGCACCTTGTGCAACCCCTATCCCGTTGTAGATTGTAAGCTCTTTTGAGCAGGGTCACCTTCATTTCTTGCTTTATTTATTGTATTTTTTTTCACATTGATTCTATGCCTTTTGTTTTGTATCCAATTATTGTACTTTATTTGTTCTCTATTGTAATTACTTACTGTATATTATCTGTACTCTAACCCTACATTGTAAAGCGCTGCGGAATATGTTGGCGCTATATAAATAAAGCATTATTATTATTATTATAAGATGAGTTACTTCATACATTCGAGTAATATTTGGCATTGTTAAGAATATGGAATATATCATTCAGTCATAACTCCTCAATAGAATCCTCTGATCCTCCCACGCCTGACTCCAAGACTTCTCTTGAGCTGCACCAATTCTCTGGAATGCTCTACCCCAAGAAATCAGGACTATCAACAACTTGCATGGCTTCAGACGCTCCCTAAAAACACATCTTTTTAAGGTGGCCTATCATGCTCCCTAATAGAAGTCCATTGTACTGTAGACAGCCCATTCACTAGCTCTCTGTACATAACTCTTCTTCAAACTCCACCAAACCCAAAAGCTCTGCACAGATTGTCTGGTGACCATTCATGTAACTTTACTTCTATCCCCCACTTCCTCAAGATGCCTGGACCATCACTGTAATAAGCCCCTGTAATTTGTGTAATACGTATCCTGTAGTAGATTGTAAGCTCTTTTGAGCAGGGTCACCCTTATTTTTGCTTTTATTATTGTATTGTACTTTTTACATTGATTCTCTGCTTATTGTATTGTATCTAATTACTGTACTGTATTTTTTACATTGTTTCTCTGCTTTAATTATTGTACTTTTTACATTGATTCTCTGCTTAGTGCATTGGATTTTTTGCATTGATTCTTTAATTACTTACTATATTGTATATTTTTATTGTTACCTATGGCCGTTTATATAGGAACCACTGTATGGTAAAGCACTGCGGAATATGTTAGTGCTATATAAGATTTATTATTATTATTATCTCCTTAACATTATTAGCATCCCACTCCGACCCCCTCCTTTTCGGCAGCAGACCAAAAGGTGGCAGAGAGGTGACAACTTCAATTAAAACCAAGGGTGCCTTCTCCAAAGGCAGGTGGATAGGTGTCACTTTTCATTAAAGAAAGGAAGTTCTCCTTTTGATGACAATGACAGGAAAACTGTTTTCCTCTTTGAGAATTATAGACAGGAAAACTGTGTTACTCAGTGACTGTAGCAGTCTCCTCGGAGCCATCACATTATTTATTTATATAGCGCTATTGGTTCCATGGCGATTTAAATAAGAAGTGGGGGTAACAAGAATAGGTACAGTACATATGAACAGTCAAGGTTTGCTGATACACGATGGTAGAGGGCCCTGTCCACGAGGGCTCACAGTCTACAGGGGTGGGAGAGACAATAGGAGGGGAAGCGCCAAGCGTGGGGTGGTGCGGTGCTGGGTCTCATCATTGGTTGTAGGCTTGTTGGAATAGATGAGTTTTCAGGTTCTTTTTGAAACTCCTAAGGGTAGGTGAGTGTCTGACGTGCTGGGGGAGAGAGTTCCAGAGTCTAGGGGAGGCGCGGGAGAAGTCTTGTATGCGGTTGTGGGAATATGAGATAAGGGGGGAAAGGAGTTCTTGTGAGGAGCGCAGGTTGCGTGCGGGTAGGTATCGGGAGATCATGTCGGAGATGTAAGGGGTTGTGGATGGCTTTGTAAGTCAGGGTTAGGATTTTAAATCGAGATCTTTGGGGTGTGGGGAGCCAGTGAAGTGCCTTGCAGAAGGGGAGACAGGGGAATAGCGAGAAGGCAGGTGGATTAGACGGGCGGCTGAAGTTTAGGATAGAGCGGAGGGGTGTTTTAGTCACATTAATAATAATTATGAAAGTACCATGTGTCCCAGTCACATACAAATTATATCACGGAAATCGTGACAGCCAGTCGCATACCCACAGTTCCAATTCTTTCTACACCCTGGGTTGAGGAGATACAGAGAATGGCTAGCAGAAACCAAGTAGGGAACCTATGTTTGGTTTCCAAACGTAGGGGAGATCCAGCCTGATCCAATGACACCAGCACCGCTCTTATCAGACGTCCCGGTGAGAAGTTATGAACCATCATAGTTTTTGGGATATTTTAAATCTCAGCACAGGGGAAGGAAGTCTAGTGCAACCCAGGGGTGGAGAGGGACTGATAGCCTAGGGGTTAAGAACAAAGAACCCCATTTCTCCGTGTTCTTTCTGGGGGAGGCCACATTGTCCTGGAAGGAATTAAGTACAGAAATCTGGCTCAATAGCGCCTCCCTAGTGCTAAACCAGTGACCAAGACAGCAACAAGAAACCAGTAACCAATTACATTTGACTGTATTTACCTATTCATACTGCTACCTTCAATTACATACTTGACTATAATATATGTATATTCCTTGGGTATACATAGTTATTATGTTAGTAAGCCTTACGGTGATTAAATATAACATTTAATCCTGGATTGTTCTTTTATCTCAATTCCAGAGTCCCATGTCTGTGCGCTCGTTAATATTATACGCTGCCTGGGGTTGGTTTCTGACCCAATATATGTCTATTAATGGTCTAGGCTTATATCGAACAAGGAACTGGTGGCAGCATTTTCTTCTTGTGTTATTGGGGAACTTTGGCAGTGATGGACTGGAGGTTAATATGTATATTCTCGGCCTGGGACTGGTGATGTATGTACCATCCTCACTGTGAAGTGGCTCAATAATCAGCACATATCATGGCAGCAAGTGCTTGTCCTCGATCAATTCTGATTGACCTGATGACCTGTTTAGGGATTATGGGGCTTTCTGTGGAATATGTTACTATATAGGTACCAACAAACTAACTCCAATCGTATCTGCGCAATTTAGAACAATTTCTTGAACAATTCCCAGAATACCATTAATGTTAGATTAACAAAAATGATCTAATTTATAATAATCATAACTTTCTGCCTTCTCATACATTATATGCAGTGTGAAAACCAGCATACAGTGTGAACCTTCTCTGTATTCCAAGTAAACAGACTGTTCCTTCTGTAGTCTATGCTTTATTGGTCAACAGTGAGTGAATGATGAAATTCATCAATGATGTGAAGTGGGAGAACTATAAAAATACAAATCACATTGAGTATATCACATAAAACAGTTGTGATAATGCAGTACAGAGAGCATAAATGAGTACGGAGAGCATATATCATATAAACAGCTATGACAGTATTCAGTACAGACCGCATAAATGAGTATTGGGCACATATCTACTATATAATCTCCTAATCGCGTCTGACACCGAAATCGCGCGCTAGCGCTCATTGGTCGCCATCAGACGCGGCGGCCAATAAGCGCAGCGTATGCAAATAAGCCAAGCGCCATGCAAATTCAAAATATCGCGTGCCACGCAGCTCTCCTCTAACCCCCCCTGCTCGTGCCTGTGCTCCCCCAACCCCCCCCCCAGCTCTCATCCTCCCCGGCTGTGTGTGCGGGGTTGTCAGGCCCCGCCCCCGCTCTGATCCTCCCCGGTATGTTGCTCCTCTGCTCCCTGGATGTGTGGGCGGGGTTAGGGTCAGGCCCCGCCCCTGTTCTCCTCCTTCCCGGGATGTCGCTCCTGTGTTTGCCGGCTGTCCGCTCTGATGATGCCGGCGGTGGCGGTGCCCACGTACTGTGCTGGCTCCAGCTGCTGCTCTCCGCAGTGCTGCTCCCGGGCTGGGCGCACCTGTATGATGAGGATGACCCGCTGGGACAGCCAGGGAACGGAGAGGTGAGAGCCTGTGTGTGTGTGTGGCTGTATGAGTCTGTGGGTCTGGCTGTGGGTGTGAGTCTGTGTGTGGGTCTGAGTCTAGGTGTCACTCTGTGTGTGGGTGTGAGTCTGCTCCTTCCTCCCCTTGCCTGTGCTGCTTCGTACTCCGTCTTCCTCCCACCCGCCTCTCTGTGCTCTGTCCTCCCCTGCCTTTTCCACTTCATCCTCCGTTCTCCCCCACCCCGCCGCTTCGTCCTCCATCCTCCTCCCCAACGCCGCTCTGTGCTCCATCCTCCCCCTGCCGCATCCTCCCCCACCGCTTCCTCCTCCTTCCTTTGTCCTCCTCCCCTCCATCCTCCGTCCTCCCCCTGCCTGTGCTGTTGTCCTCCCCCACCCCGCCGCTTTGTCCTCCGTCCTCCTCCCCCCCCGCCGCTCTGTGCTCCGTCCTCCTCCTGCCTGTGCTGCTCCATTCTCCCCCCCCCATCGTTTCCTCCTCCTTCCTTTGTCCTCCTCCCTCCGCCACTCCATCCTCCGTCCTCTCCCTGCCTGTGCTGCTCCGTCCTCCCCCACCCCGCCACTTCGTCCTCTGTCTTCCTCCCCCCTGCCGCTCCGTCCTCACCCTGCCTGTGCCGCTCCATCCTCCCCCACCCCACCGCTTCCTCCTCCTTCCTTTGTCCTCCTACCCTCTGCCACTCCACACTCCGTCCTCACCCTGCCTGTGCTTCTCCGTCCTCCCCCACCCTGCCGCTTCGTCCTCCGTCGGTCTGTGCTCCGTCCTCCCCCTGCCTGTGCCGCTCCATCCTCCCCCAGCCTACAGCTTCCTCCTCCTTCCTTTGTCCTCCCCCTGCCTGTGCTGCTCCAGCCTCCCCCACCCCGCCGCTTCATCCTCCATCCTCCTCTCCGCCGCCGCTCTGTGCTCCACCCTCCCCCACCCCACTGCTTCTTCCTCTTTCCTTTGCCCTCCTCCCCTCCATCCTCCGTCCTCCCCCTGCCTGTGCTGCTCCGGCCTTCCCCACCCCGCCGCTTCGTCCTCCGTCCTCCCCCTGCCTGTGCCGCTCCATCCTCCCCCACCCCATCGCTTCCTCCTCCTTCCTTTGTCCTCCTCCCCTCCAACACTCCATCCTTTGTCCTCCCCCTGCCTGTGCTGCTCCGTCATCCTCCCCCCCGCCGCTCTATGCTCCATTCTCCCCCTGCCGCTCTGTCCTCCCCCTGCTTGTGCTGCTCCATCCTCGCCCACCCCACCGCTTCCTCCTCCTTCTTTTGTCCTCCTCCCCTTCATCCTCCGTCCTCCCCCTGCCTGTGATGCTCTGTCCTCCCCCACCCCTCCGTTTTGTCCTCCGTCCTCCTCCCCCCCGCCGCTCTGTGCTCTGTCCTCCCCCTGCCTCTCTGACCTCCCCCTGCCTGTGCTGCTCCATCCTCCCCCACCCCACCGCTTCCTCCTCCTTCCTTTGTCCTCCTCCCCTCCGCCACTCCATCCTCCCCTGCCTGTGCTGCTCTGTCCTCCCCCACCCCTTTGTCCTCCATCCTCCTCCCCCCTGCTGCTCTGACCTCCCCCTGCCTGTGCCGCTCCATCCTCCCCCACCCCACCGCTTCCTCCTCCTTCCTTTGTCCTCCTCTCCTCCTCCCCTCCATCCTCCGTCCTCCCCCACCCCGCCGCTACCTCCTCCGTCCTCCTCCCCCTGCCTCTCCATCCTCCCCCCACCAGTTCGTCCTCCCCCTACCTGTGCTGTTTCTTCCTCCTCCCCCCACCTGTACTGCTCCTTCCTTCCTCCTCCCCCCGCCACGCCATACTCCCCCCGTCGCTCCGTCCTCATGTCCCTCCCTATTCAGCCCTCACCGTCTTCCCCATGCAATCCCTATGTCTATATTCTAGAATACCCGATGCGTTAGAATCGGGCCACCATCTAGTATCATATAAACAGCTATGACAGTATACATAAACATATTCCATATGGTTAAATTCATACAGCTCTCAGGGGAATACCTGATCAGCTGAGCTACTCAACACTTACAATGTCATTAATCAATAGGAGAACAAATAGTGGAGCTATAAATGCTTAAGATGTATGGTAAAAAGTTATATCTTTATTCAGAGACAGGTTTACAAACACATATAGTGTAAAAAATCTGGTACAATTCATTACAGATGCATAGCACAAGAATCCATATACATAGATGGATGCACAATTGATTTTTCTAATAGCACAAATGCAGAATGATTAACAGAAAATCACTATCTGACATGGTTAGTCAGAGAAAGTATATAGCATATTGAGACCACCACAGTAATCCAGGTATAGATTGGCAGCTCAAATATCAGGTATTGCAACATCCCAGATAAAGTGCTAGAGTAAACACATTAACAGTGCAATCACATACAATAAATAAGGTGCTAATGCAGGATAGGGAGAATCAATATCTCCACATCAGTACGTTTCGCTTGCTTAAATAGGCATATGCTTCATCATGAGGAGTCCTCATGATGAAGCATATGCCTATTTAAGCAAGCGAAACGTACGTAAGGAGTCTGATATGGAGGGATTGATTCTCCCTATCCTGCATTAGCACCTTATTTATTGTATGTGATTGCACTGTTAATGTGTTTACTCTAGCACTTTATCTGGGATGTTGCAATACCTGATATTTGAGCTGCCAATCTATACCTGGATTACTGTGGTGGTCTCAATATGCTATATACTTTCTCTGACTAACCATGTCAGATAGTGATTTTCTGTTAATCATTCTGCATTTGTGCTATTAGAAAAATCAATTGTGCATCCATCTATGTATATGGATTCTTGTGCTATGCATCTGTAATGAATTGTACCAGATTTTTTACACTATATGTGTTTGTAAACCTGTCTCTGAATAAAGATATAACTTTTTACCATACATCTTAAGCATTTATAGCTCCACTATTTGTTCTCCTATTGATTTATGACAGTATACAGTCCAGAGGATCATACAATAAAATGGAGGATTACATGGAACACATGCATTCCTAACAGGCATAATTATATGTAAAATAATTGCTATATACCATAGCAACAGACTTGACAATATAAAACACACACACACAGGAGTAAAACTCTCACCAGATATACTTCTGCAGGGATGATGGGTTTCCAAAAGAACACAGGAGCAAGACAACATATGCATGGAAACCTGTCTCAATCTGACTTAAAATAATTGCTGCTTACCAGGGCTGTGGAGTCGGAGTCGTGGAGTTGGTATTCATTTTGGTGGAGTCAGATTGAGAGAAGTTGAGAAGTTGGATATTTGGCTTAAGGGCCCGTTACACACTACGATATCGTTTGTACATCACAGCTTTTTGGATGGAGCAATGACATCGTTGCGTGTGACAAGTAGAAACAATCGACGGTTAGTCGGCTGATCGTTGATCGGAGGTGTTTGAACCGGACCCAACACCAGACGATGATCGTTCGTCCAACCTGCAGCATCGGTGTGTGGGACACCTTGATAACGATGTCATTAACGACTTTGCCTATTCAGAACTGAAGGACGTAGACGATCAAATGACCGAATGTATCGTTCGCTTGTCGCAGAATCTTTGCTGCGTCGTTAAAGATATCTGTACTTGTGACATTTCACTCGTGATCATTGAACGTCGTTCAAGCGATCTAGGTCAAGTCAGATCGTAGGTCGGCTCGTTCGACCATTGAAGCGTGTAACGGGGCCTTTACTGACTTCACAGCCATGGTTGTGGAGTTGGAGTCGTTGTCCATTTTGATGGAGTTGGATGTTTGGCTCCTTACCCAGAGATGCTGAGGGGCCAGCCCACAATGCACTGGGTTCTTAAAGGAGAAGATGCTGAAATTTGCAGGTAATACTGGCAGATAGTGCTAATCACATGAAGCAACACAACAAGATAACATGTCACATGACACAGGTTATAACAAGTTGGATGTTTGGCTCCTTACCCAGAGATGCTGAGGGGCCAGCCCACAATGCACTGGGTTCTTAAAGGAGAAGATGCTGAAATCTGCAGGTAATACTGGCAGATAGTGCTAATCACATGAAGCAACACAACAAGATAACATGTCAAATGACACAGGTTATAACAAGTTGGATGTTTGGCTCCTTACCCAGAGATGCTGAGGGGCCAGCCCACAATGCACTGGGTTCTTAAAGGAGAAGATGCTGAAATCTGCAGGTAATACTGGCAGATAGTGCTAATCACATGAAGAAACACAACAAGATAACATGTCACATGACACAGGTTAGTGGCAAACTTAGTATTGTTAGATTTAAATAATATCTTCCTTATCACATGAGATGACCGGAGATGGCTGAAGTCGAGTCAACACCCAGGCTTATTTCTCATATATGAGGAGACAGCTCAAAACATCACCTCTGAAGGTATATAGCAGAGTGTCTGCATACTTACAATCAACAGTTATTCTTATACCATTGAAAGAATGACGTTATACAAATTATATTTGCAGGTGCAAACATTTGGTATTTTCCCATCACCATCATTATAAGAGAAACTAGTTAATTAATAGTATAAAGGAGTACATTCATATGCCTAGGGAGTGAAGCACTCCCTACACCTCGACTCATATCATTTGGCCTTGAATGTTTGAACCAGATACAGTGGAAAATTACCCCACTATATCTGCAAGTAACATAATACATTCATATACTACATAATGAATATAGACTATATAAAAATTCTATTGTATTAAACTATCAAACATTAATATAGAATAAAATTTCTATGACAAGCATCACCTTCTCTTACTAAATCTTAATGGACAGAACACTACCTGCGGTAAGCCCCATGCATTGTCTATGTGGCTTGCAGCAGGTGCGGCACAGCCGCGGTTCTGGCACCTGCGGCCACAAAAAAACATGTTTTTTTTCGCGGCCGCAACTGCCGGAACCGCAGATATACTGCACTTGCTGCAAGCCCCATAGACAATGCATGGAGCTTGCCGCAAGTGCGGCTGTCAGGCGTCACATGCGGCAGATGCGTCAGATTCGGATTCGGATTCACAAAAACGTGTGAAAGGGGCCTTGGGACTTCTGTATTTTGGGCAGTCAGAGAGGCAGGTCAATAACCATCTCTGAAATTCATTCATTCAGAGAGGTAGGTCAGTAATACATTCAGCGGTTAGGTTATACATCAATA
Organism: Allobates femoralis; assembly: GCA_033576535.1. Taxonomy (NCBI): domain Eukaryota; kingdom Metazoa; phylum Chordata; class Amphibia; order Anura; family Aromobatidae; genus Allobates; species Allobates femoralis. Next base: position 568,306,595 of record JARQOC010000005.1, on the reverse strand, counting down.
ATTTACACCAATGAAATACAGGCACTTACATTGGTAAGAATAAACAAGAAGCTTTACTGATAACATTTTAATTTTGTAATCAGCTTGTGGTTTTCATTTACAGAGAAATTTAGCTACAAATTAGACCACAGATGTCATCACTCTTTGCATTGGAAATAGCAATTTTCGTTCCTAGCAGCAGAATAACACATTATAATGGTTTACTAAAAGCTACATCTCTTGATTATATGCACAAGTCTCTAAAATGTATTAATTGCTTAACAAACCTATTAAGCTTATTAAATGATTGTATGCATAGATATAATAGATGTGTTACAATCTAATTTCTATAACAACTTTACCAAGTTTGGTGCTGTATTCATGTACTGATGGTGGTTCTGATGATTCATGTACTGACGGTGGTTCTGGCACTGCATTAATGTACTCATAGTGGTTTTGTGTTGAATTAATGTACTAACAGTGGTTTTTGCTCTGTGCTCATGTACTGATGGTGGTTCTGGCACTACGTTCATGTACTAACAGTGGTTTTTGCTCTGTACTCATGTACTGACAGTGGTTCTGGCACTGCATTCATGTACTAATAGTGGTTTTGTGTTGAATTCATGTACTAACAGTGGTTTTTGCTCTGTACTCACGTACTGACGGTGGTTCTGGCACTGCATTCATGTACAATAGTGGTTTTGTGCTGAATTGATGTACTGACAGTGCTTTTTGCGCGGTACTCATGTTTTGACGGTGCTTCTGGCACAGCACTCATGCTGATAGTGGCTCTGATCTTGTACACATGTAGCAATCAATACCATGCTTCATGCTTACATTGAAAAGGAAATATACCCAAAATATAGAAATTTGAGACTATCAGGAGGAAGTCGAGAGTTTCTGCCTCAAATCTTGGTTTAAGTTAGTTGAGTGTTTAGATTCGTTTGGAGCAGAAGCTCTCCAAATTTTAAAATACTTAAAATTTAGCTCGGGTGATGTATTCATGTAATGATGGGGGTTATGGTGTTGTGTTCATGCAAGTACTCCTTTATATTTTCTCGCAGCCCTTGAGATTGGTTCGGTGTGGCAATGTGGTCCTTGGATCGAAAAATGTTGTTAGCCACTGCTCTATAACTTCCTTCTTATCTGTTTTTTTCGCATTCATATTTTGTATATATGCTCCCCCCCTTTTTTTTGTAGGGTCACCCTTCTGTCAGGCTTCACTATCTATAAGGATAATCTTGTCTTGTTCCCCTAACCTCTATCAATCTTTTTTTTTTCTGGACTCCCCATTTTAGTTCCCCCCTCATCTCATATATTGCATGCTCATTGTTCTGGATCCCAACACTCTTCCCATGTTTTCTCCCCTCAACTTCTATATATGGTAACCCTCCTTCTATGGGGTCCCATTTTTTGCCTAGTTTTGACACTTCATCCTCTATATAGCGTCTTTTCGTTGAGATCCTTCACCAAATATAGACTCTCCTTTCACTGCGAGCAACCCTATGTCTGGTTTCACTCCTCCATCCTCTATACACCCTTTTCTCGGAGTCCTTCTTCATCACCTCTATATGCTCCTGTCTCATCAGGCTTTGGCTCCAATGGGTGCAAATCAATTTGAACACCCCATTACATCGACTACAACAGTGGTCTGTGGCCACCGCGTGGAACAGAGAATAAAACCTCTTACCTGCTAGGATCGGAGGCCCTTCTTTTGATGAAGTGGCCTTGCGCAATGTCATTGTTGTGGTGTAACGCAAATGTGATGTCACGCCAGGAAGGCTGATAAAAAAAGAAGTACCATGGATTAAGGCAGGAAAGAGGGAATAATGCTGTGTAGAGGCCACAGACCAAATAAACCTGCATTGTTTTTACAAAATACCCTCCTTTTCTGGAGTCACCCTTGTCATGGCCACTTAGTATGGGACGTTCTGCCCGCTCCACATGAAGTAGCAGAGACTAAGTTTATTCCAACATTGTCACTCTAATGTATATGCATTTCCTGGACAAATATTGTACAACATAATTGGCTGAGCTTATGTCTTGTATAGTGCTGGCATTAACATATACCGTTTATATCCTACTAGATGGAGGACGGTCTCTGTGCGCTATATCTCCACTCTCTGTGCCTGTCTCTCACCTGTGCAATGTCTCTACTCTCTGTGCACTGTCTCTGCTCTGTGCCTGTCTGTGTCCTGTGCGCTCTCTCTCGTCTGTGTGCCTGTCTTCCCCCATGCACTGTCTCCCCTCTCTCTCCCTTCTGTCTCTTTCCCCTGTGTGCTGTTTTCCCTCTCTGTGGCGCTCTCTCTCCTGTGCACTGTCTCCCCCTTTGCCTTTCTCTCCGCTGTGTGCTGTCTCCCCCGTGCCTTTCTCTCCCCTGTGTGCTGTCTCCCCCGTACCTCTCTCTCTCCTGCGCGCTGTCTCCCCCTGTACCTCTCTCTATCCTGTGCACTGTCTCCCTCATACCTCTCTCTCTCTCCTATGCACTGACTCCCCCATACCTCTCTCTTCCTGTGCGCTGTCTCCCCCGTACCTCTCTCTCCTGTATGCTGTCTCCCCCATACCTCTCTCTTCTGTGTGCTGTCTCCCCCTGTACCTCTCTCTCTCTCTCCTGTGCGCTGTCTCCCCCCGTACCTCTCTCCTGTGCACTGTCTCCCCCGTACCTCTCTCCTGTGCACTGTCTCCCCACCATACCTCTCTCTTCCCTGTGCGCTGTCTCTCCCGTACCTCTCTCTTCTCTGTGCACTGTCTCCCCGTACCTCTCTCTCCTGTGCGCTGTCTTCCCTCTCTGTTCCTCTCCGCTGTGCGCTGACGCCCCCGTGCCTCGTCTCCCCTCTCTCCCTGTGCGTTGTCTCTCCTCTTTTGTGCCTCTTTCTATCCCCTGTCTTCCCTCTCTGTGCCTCTCTCCTGTGTGCTGTCTCCCTCTCTGTGCCTGTCTCCACTGTGTGCTGTCTCCCCTCTCTGTGCCTCTCTCTCCCCTGTGTGCTGTCTCCCCTCTCTCTGCCTCTCTCCCCCGTGTGCTGTCTCCCTTCTCTGCCTCTCTCTCCCCTCTGTGCCTCTCCCTTCTCTGCCTCTCTCTCCTGTCTCCCTGTCTCTGTGCCACTCCCCTCTCCCCTGTGCACTGTCTCCCCTCTGCGTCTCTCGCCTCTCTCTCCCCTGTGCGCTGTCTCCCCTCTCTGCCTCTCTCTCCCCTGTGCGCTGTCTCCCCTCTCTGCCTCTCTCCCCTGTGCGCTGTCTCCCCTCTCTGCCTCTCTCCCCTGTGCACTGTGTCCTCCCTCTCCCCTGTGCAATGTCTCCTCTCTGTGCCTCTCTCTCCCCTGTGCACTGTCCTCTCTCTGTGCCTCTCCCCTCTCTGCCTCCCTCTCCGAGCCTCTCTCTCCCCTGTGCGCTGTTTCCCCTCTCTTTGCCTCACTCCCCTGTGCGCTGTTTCCCCTCTTTGTGCCTCTCTCCCCTGTGCGCTGTTTCCCTCTCTGTGCCTCTTCCCTGTGCGCTGTTCCCTCTCTGTGCCCTCTCCCTGTGCGCTGTCTCCTCTCTCTGTGCATCCCTCCCTTGTGCGCTGTCTCCTCTCTCTGTGCATCTCTCCCCTGTGCGCTGTCTCCTCTCCTGTGCATCTCTCCCCTGTGCGCTGTCTCCTCTCCCTGTGCATCTCTCCCTGTGCGCTGTCTCCTCTCTCTGTGCATCTCTCCCCAGTGCGCTGTCTCCTCTCTCTGTGCATCTCTCCCCTGTGCGCTGTCTCCTCTCTCTGTGCATCTCTCCCCTGTGCGCTGTCTCCTCTCTCTGTGCATCTCTCCCCTGTGCGCTGTCTCCTCTCTCTATGCTTCTCTGTTCCATGTGCACGGTCTCCCTCTTTTTGCATCTTCCTGTGCGCTGTCTCCCCTCACTGTGCCCCTCTCCCCTGTGTGCTGTCTCCCCTCTCTGTGCCTCTCTCTCCAGTGTGCTGTCTCTTCCCAATGCCTCTTTCTCCCCTATGCGCTGTCTGCTCCCCCTGTGCCTCTTTCCCCTATTTCTATCTCCCCTGTTCCTCTTTCTCTCTCCTCTATGCACTATCGCCCCCATGCCTCTCTCTCCCCTTTGCCTCATTCTCCCCTGTGCACTGTCTGCCCCTCTGTGCCGCTCTCCTCTCCCTCCTGTGCTTCTCCCTCCCATGTCTTTTTCTCTCCTGTGTGCTGTTTCCCCCTGTGCCTCTTCACCCCTCCTGTGCCTTTCTTCCCTGTGCCTCTACCCCCTCCAGTGCCTCTTTCTCCCTTGTTTCTCTCCTCTATGTGCATTCTCCCTCACTTTCCCTCCTACCCTGTGCAATCGTGGGCAGCATTGGACTGACACAATGATCAGTCAAGGGAACCTGGCTCCGTTCGGTCACGTGACTGATCACATGACTGTGACATCACTGCACGTCCTTTATCTGTCTACTAAGTCGGCGTGTGGGTTGTGGCGTGAGGTGCTCAGAAGGGGGCGTGTTGCATTGGGCTTCGTTACTGCTGCCAGCTTGCGCCATATTAGCATACCCATCACTTGGGTGTGCTATTATGGCGTAGCTTCAGGTAGGAGCACTAGAGTCTGGGATTGGTGGCCATCGCTTTGGATATCAATGACACACGCCACTAGGTAAGTATATCTTAGGTGAAAGTTAGTATCATTTACACCAAAACTTAAGAGTCTGTGTGTAACTTATACTTCTTAAGTTTCACATTCCTGTAAATTTGTTTCAAAGAAATAATGCATGTGACCATAATCTAAATCTGTGATGAAAACAGCAGCCCTCTGCCGCCTACCTATTGTGAGATCAATCAGGGAATTGACCGAAGATAAGTAATTGTGGCCGAGGCTGCCTATTAGGTGACGATTATTGAGGCGCTCGGAGTGAGAGTGATATATATATATATTTTTCAATGAAGCTAACATTAAATGAATCAGTAATACAGTCGACATTCATACTCATTGTTAATGTGGTAAATGACTATTCCAGCCAAACGTCTTGTTTTTAATGCAATATCTACAGTACACAGGTGTATAGAGGCCCATTTCCAACAACCACCACTCCAGTGTTTTAATGGTACATTGTGATTGCTGTGTAAGAGGCTAATGGATGTTTAGAAAACCTTTGCACAAGTATGTTAGCGCAGCTGAAAACGGTTTGGCTGATTAGGGAAGCTATAAAATTGACCTTCCTTTGAGCTTGTTGAGAATCTGGAGCATTACATTTGTTTGTTCTATGAAACTCTCAAAATGGCCAGAAAAAGAGAACTTTCATGTGAAACTCGACAGTCTATTCTTTTCTTAGAAATGAAGGCTATTCCATGCGATAGATTGCCAAGAAACTGAAGATTTCCTACAACGGTGTGTCCTACTCCCTTCAGAGGAGAGCACAAACAGGCTCTAACCAGAGTAGAAAGAGAAGTGGGAGCCCCGTTGCACAACTGAGCAACAAGACAAGTACATTACAGTCTCTAGTGTGAGAAATCGACGCCTCACAGCTCCTCATCTGGCAGCTTCATTACATAGCACCCGCCAAAAGTCTGCAATGCTGGAATTGCTGCAGAGGAGCATTCTTTGACAAAAGCAAAGTTTTAAAGGGAACCTGTCACCTAATCTATGGCCCCTAAACTATCACTACCTGCCCCTACAGACCCTAACTAGCTCCCTAACCATCCCTGCCTGACCTAATAGGGCTTTATATAAGGTGAAATAAACACTTTATAAACTTACATGATCAGTGGCAGTGGGGCGTTCCTGACAGTAGGGCGGGGTCCCCAGAGCCGCGCTCCCCCCGCCTCGCTCCCTTCCTAACGCCCTAATGGGCGGCATTATCGATTTGAAGAGCGGGGGAGCCCAGTGGAATCATCCCGCCCCGCTCTTCATGACGCGGCCGGAGACCGCGTCATTTCCGGGTCCGCGCATGCGTAGTGCGCCGGGTGAAGCCGACCGGAATCGCAGCGTCGCTAGGCAACGACCGGCGTCTTCGGAAGGTGAGTATCGGCGGCCCCCCCCCTCCCAAACCAGCCCATATATATGTGTGTGTAATCCACATGTACATATGGATTACACACACACATATATACATTCACTTTGATTAGGCACATTTCATATGTGCATCTATATATATATATAGATGCACATATATATAGTTAGATTATATATATGTGTGTGTGTGTGCATGTATATATATATGTGTGTGTATGTGTGAGTGTGTGCATGTATATATCTGTGTGTGTGTGTGCATGTATATATATATATATGTGTGTGTGTGTGTGCATGTATATATATATGTGTGTGTGTGTGTGCATGTATATATATATATATGTGTGTGTGTGTGTGTGTGCATGTATATATCTGTGTGTGTGCATGTATATATATATATGTGTGTGTGTGTGTGTGCATGTATATATATGTGTGTGTGTGTGCATGTATATATCTGTGTGTGTGTGCATGTATATATATATATATGTGTGTGTGTGTGTGTGTGCATGTATATATATGTGTGTGTGTGTGTGCATGTATATATCTGTGTGTGTGTGCATGTATATATATATATGTGTGTGTGTGTGTGTGCATGTATATATATGTGTGTGTGTGCATGTATATATGTGTGTGTGTGCATGTATATATATGTGTGTGTGTGCATGTATATATCTGTGTGTGTGTGCATGTATATATATATGTGTGTGTGTGCATGTATATATATATGTGTGTGTGTGTGTGTGTGCATGTATATATCTGTGTGTGTGTGCATGTATATATATATATATATATATATGTGTGTGTGTGTGCATGTGTATATATATGTGTGTGTGTGTGCATGTATATATGTGTGTGTGTGTGTGTGTGCATGTATATATATATATGTGTGTGTGTGCGCATGTATATATATATGTGTGTGTGTGCATGTATATATATGTGTGTGTGTGCATGTATATATATATATGTGTGTGTGCATGTATATATATATGTGTGTGTGTGCATGTATATATATGTGTGTGTGTGTGTGCATGTATATATGTATATATGTGTGTGTGTGCATGTATATATATATGTGTGTGTGTGCATGTATATATATATATGTGTGTGTGTGCATATATATATATGTGTGTGTGTGCGTGCATGTATATATATATATATGTGTGTGTGTGTGTGTGCATATATATATATGTGTGTGTGTGTGTGCACACATATATATATATATATATAATATATATATGCACACACACAAATATATATATTTATATTTGCATGTATATGTGCACACATATATATATATATAATCTAACTATATATATATATAGATACACATATATATATGTGTATATATATAGTTAGATAGATTTTATATATATATATATATATATATATATATATATATATATATAATCCAATATCTATTGTATGTATACAGAGTATATATACATGGTGCATCTATAGATATGGTGAATATATATATATATATATACACCTAAGTGTATAGATGCATCATATCTCTAGATGCGTCATATATATACTGTATATATAAAGTGGATGGATGCAGCTAATATATAGTGTGTTTATATATATATATATATATATATATATATATATATATGATCCATCTACTGTATATATACAGTATATATATACAGTATATATGGTGCATCTATAGATATGATAAGCCTCAATATATATATATATATATACAAGTGTATAGAGGCATCACATATATACTGTATATATACAGTAGATGCATAATCTATATTATATAATAGATATACACTATATATATATTATATATAGATGCATCCACTGTATATATGCAGTATATATATGATCCATCTATACACTTGTGTATATATATTGAGACTTATATCTATAGATGCACCATATATATATACTGTATATATACATTATATATATGGTGCATCTATAGATATGATGAATCTATATATATACACAAGTGTATAGATGCATGACAAATACTGTATATATACAGTAGATGCATTGTATATATTATATATAGATATACACTATATATATAATATATATAGATGCATACACTGTATATATGCAGTATATATAGGATCCATCTATACACGTGTGTGTGTATGTATATATATATATATATATATATATATATATATATATAAAATACATAGCTGTATATACAGACATACATATCAATATACACACATTATCTATGTATATATGTGCATGTGTATATATATATACTTGTGTGTGTATATATATGTATGTATATATATTTTGTAGAGGAGAGAGACTGAGGGTGAGAGGGTCTGTGAGTTTTGTGTAACGCTGGGACCTGGGTGACGCAGTAAACTTCACCTGAGGTCAGAGTTAATCCTCGTCACTCTATCTGACCTCAGGTGATCTACACTGATGTCACCCTGTTCACATCGGTAACAGAAAACTCACTCTATGTGGGTCACGCTGTGAAGTGGGAAGTTTCACATGAGGTCAGAGAAACACATTGCTTTATCCGACCTCAGGTGACACAGACCATGAACTCTCCCCCTTCACTGCACGAGCCTTCAAATATAATTTTTAGGGAATCTTCACTAACGGACGGACCTCTACCAGGATCCTGGATGGGTATGTGGGAGTAATAAAGATGGAGTCAAAATACGTGTTTGTGTTTTTTGTTGTAATAAAAAAAATTTTCTCGGTGTTGTGTCTTCTTTACTACTAAATAGAGATTCATAATGGCCGTGTCTAACATTGGCACGACATTATAAATCTCGGGCTTAGTGCCAGCTGCTAAAAGAAAGGTGGCATTAACCCTTTATTACCCAGTCTGCCACCGCCACAGGGCAGCTGGAAGAGCTGGGTACAGCTCCAGAATATTGCGCTTCTATAAATGCGCAATTTTCTGGGGTGGCTGCGAGCTGCAATTCTCAGCGGGGGTGGCCCAGAACGCTTGGGCCTCCCTACGCTGGGGATTCCAGCCCTCAGCTGCCTAGTTGTACCTGGCTGGCAAAGAAAAATGCGGCGAAGCCCCACGCCGTTTTTATCTTGCCAGCCAGGTACACCTAGGTAGTTGGGGGTGGATGGCAGCTCCTAGCTGCCTAGTTGTACCTGGCTGGCAAAGAAAAATGTGGCGAAGCCCCACGCCGTTTTTTTTCTTGCCAGCCAGGTACACCTAGGTAGTTGGGGGTGGATGGCAGCTCCCAGCTGACTAGTTGTATGTGGCTGGCAAGAAAAAAATGGCATGTGGCTTTGCTGTATTTTCCTTTACTAGCCAGGTACAACTAGGTCGCTGGTAGCTGCCATTCACCCCCAACTACCTAGGTGTACCTGGCTGATAAGAAAAAATACGGCGTGGGGCTTCGCCGCATTTTTCTTTGCCAGCCAGGTACAACTAGGCAGCTGGGAGCTGCCATCCACCCCCAACTACCTAGGTGTACCTGGCTGGCAAGAAAAAAAACGGCGTGGGGCTTCGCCGCATTTTTCTTTGCCAGCCAGGTACAACTAGGCAGCTGGGAGCTGCCATCCACCCCCAACTACCTAGGTGTACCTGGCTGACAAGAAAAAATACGGCGTGGGGCTTCGCCGCATTTTTCTTTGCCAGCCAGGTACAACTAGGCAGCTGGGAGCTGCCATCCACCCCCAACTACCTAGGTGTACCTGGCTGGCAAGAAAAAAAACGGCGTGGGGCTTCGCCGCATTTTTCTTTGCCAGCCAGGTACAACTAGGCAGCTGGGAGCTGCCATCCACCCCCAACTACCTAGGTGTACCTGGCTGGCAAAGAAAAATGTGGTGAAGACAGATGCCGTTTTTTCATGCAAGCCAGGTACACCTAGGTAGTAGGGAGTGGATGGCAGCCCACAGCTGTCTAGGTCTACCTGGCTGGCAAGAAAAAAAACGGCGTGGGGCTTCGCCGCATTTTTCTTTGCCAGCCAGGTACAACTAGGCAGCTGGGAGCTGCCATCCACCCCCAACTACCTAGGTGTACCTGGCTGGCAAGAAAAACATCGGCGTGGGGCTTCGCCGCATTTTTCTTTGCCAGCCAGGTACAACTAGGCAGCTGAGGGCTGGAATCCCCAGCGTAGGGAGGCCCAAGCGTTCTGGGCCACCCCCGCTGAGAATATATAATATATATAGAGCTGGGATATATGTTACTTCCGTAATTCTTATTAATATGACTGCTCCAATGCATCTGCCAAAGTCTTTGAGAACTCCTCTAGGAGAAGCAGCTTCTCTGCCACTATTTTACGTGGGAGACCACTGTTCCTGTCAATAATAACTTGTAACAGGAGGGGGGGGGGGTAAGGTTTTAAAAGATCACTTTCCTGAAGTGAATTAAAATTGACACTTATGTTTCTAGCAATAGATTGTTGTTCATTTTTTTCTTCATTGCCCTTTTTTTAGGCTGATAAATAAGAAGTGCTGTGGAAGCCGGCAGGTAAGAGGCACTAATGCTCGTGTGCAGCATTACAGACTAAATAAATTTGCAGTTTTACAAAATACCTTCCTTTTCTGCGGTCATTCATCCACTTGTGGAAATGGCTATTATGTAGATAGGCAAAGATATCTTACAACTTTTGTATTGCATATCTTTAATATGTGCATTGAACCTTCCCGTTAAGTGTATAATGCTACTAGGCTACAAAGGTACAAGTTGGTAGATAGTAACTACCTACCTAAATCTGATGTTAGCCATTCTCTGCTGGCTCAGTAGTCATGTGACTGCTCCTACCGGGATTTTCCTGCTTCCTGTAACGGCTCGTCATCAGAGCAGGAGCTCATACTCTACCCTGTCGATGGGCATCACAGCCAACATCATTGTAATTCACTGCCTCCTTCTAACAGCGCTGAGTTAGTGCAAGGTACAGGACGATGCAGCTTCTGCTCAGATGGAGACTGCACATGGTGACAGCAGCACATAGTGATAACCAGCTGCAGGTCATCATGTGCAGTGTCTTCGTCACTGAACAAAGCGCCGGCCATCAGACAAGAGAGGAGAGGAGGGAGATAGCTAGACAATGTCACATGCTGCACCTGCTCCATTCACTGCGCCCTTAAGCTGCATGCTCACGATAAGTATATGCCCACTATGCCTAACCCGACCGCAGCGTTCTTTTACCTGAGGAGACCTGGAGAAGGGGCTACAGTACTCAGCAAGGGGGGAGGAGTGTGAGGAGAGCTGGAGAGGGGAATACAGTACTCAGCAGGGGGGAGGGGTGTGAGGAGAGCTGGAGAGGGGGATACAGTACTCAGCAGGGGGGAGGGGTGTGAGGAGAGCTGGAGAGGGAGATACAATACTCTGCAGGGGGAAGGGATTTGAGGAGAGCTGAAGAGGGGGTTACAGTACTCTGCGATTGAAGGAGATCTGGAGGGGACTGCAGTACTCTTCCGGGGGGAAGGGGTGTGAAGAGAGCTGAAGAAGGGGTTACAGTGGGGGCTGCAGTGCTCAACAAGGGGGGGGAGAGATGTGAGGAGAGCTGGAGAGGGGTCTGCAGTACACAGCAGGGAGCATAAGGGGGGAGCTGGAGAGGGGGATACAGTACTCAACAGGGGAAGAGGGATGTGGAGAGCTGGTGAGGGAAAACAGTACTCTGCAGGGGGAGGGGTGTGAGAAGAGCTGGAGAGGGGGCTACAGTACTCAGCAGGGGAATCAGATCAGAAGTATCTATGCATAATCCATTTAAATATTTTGCTATTATTAACCAGAGCGCGATGCTATCACATGAAGAGGGCGGTGATGTCACAGTAGGGGCAGGCTGTGGCCCCTGTCCACCCCTCTCCCCTCTGTATGTGGTCTCTCCCCCTGTGCACTTGCCCCTCCCCTGTGCACTTTCTCTGCTTCTCGGTGCACCATGTTTGTATACCCAGGTGTTCTCTACACACACACTCTTCTGTTTCTGGGCTAGGGTCCTCTCATCCTCCATCCTCTTCTGGAGCCCCCTGTTTCATCCTCCATACACTCTGCACTCTCCTCTCATCCTCCATACACTCTGCACTCTCCTCTGTTCATCCTCCATACACTCTGCACTCTCCTCTGTTCATCCTCCATACACTCTGCACTCTCCTCTGTTCATCCTCCATACACTCTGCACTCTCCTCTCTTCATCCTCCATACACTCTGCACTCTCCTTCATCCTCCATACACTTTGCACTCTCCTCTGTTCATCCTCCATACACTCTGCACTCTCCTCTGTTCATCCTCCATACTCTGCACTCTCCTCTGTTCATCCTCCATACACTCTGCACTCTCCTCTCTTCATCCTCCATACACTCTGCACTCTCCTCTCTTCATCCTCCATACACTCTGCACTCTCCTCTTCATCCTCCATACACTCTGCACTCTCCTCTTCATCCTCCATACACTCTGCACTCTCCTCTTCATCCTCCATACACTCTGCACTCTCCTCTGTTCATCCTTCATACACTCTGCACTCTCCTCTCATCCTCCATACACTCTGCACTCTCCTCTGTTCATCCTCATACACTCTGCACTCTCCTCTTCATCCTCCATACACTCTGCACTCTCCTCTGTTTATCCTCATACACTCTGCACTCTCCTCTCATCCTCCATACACTCTGCACTCTCCTCTGTTCATCCTGCATACACTCTGCACTCGCCTCTCTTCATCCTCCATACACTCTGCACTCTCCTCTGTTCATCCTCATACACTCTGCACTCGCCTCTCTTCATCCTCCATACACTCTGCACTCTCCTCTCTTCATCCTCCATACACTCTGCACTCTCCTCTCTCATCCTCCATACACTCTGCACTCTCCTCTCTCATCCTCCATACACTCTGCACTCTCCTCTCTTTCTTCATCCTCCATACACTCTGCACTCTCCTCTCTATCCTCCATACACTCTGCACCTCCTCTCCTCATCCTCCATACACTCTGCACTCTCTCTTCATCCTCCATACACTCTGCACTCTCCTCATCCTCCATACACTCTCTCATCCTCCTCACTCTGCATCCTCCATCTCCAACACTCTGCACTCTCCTCTTCTCATCCTCCATACACTCTGCCTACTCTCTCATCCTCATACACTCTGCACTCTCCTCTCATCCTCCATACACTCTGCACTCTCCTCCATCCTCATATGCACTCTCTCTCATCACACTCTGCACTCTCCTCTCATCCTCCATACACTCTGCATCTCTCTCTCATCCTCCATACACTCTGCACTCTCCTCTCTCATCCTCCATACACTCTGCACTCTCCTCATCCTCCATACACTCTGCACTCTCCTCATCTCCATACACTCTGCACTCTCTTCATCCTCCATACACTCTGCACTCTCCTCTCTCATCCTCCATACACTCTCACATCCTCTCCTCATCCTCCATACATCTCTCACTCTCTCTCTCTCATCCTCCATACACTCTGCACTCTCCTCTCATCCTCCATACACTCTGCACTCTCCTCTCTTCATCCTCCATACACTCTGCACACTCTTATCCTCCATACTCTGCATCCTCCATCCCCATACACTCTGCACTCTCCTCTCATCCTCCATAACACTCTGCACTCTCCCTCCTACTTCATCTCCTCCATCCCACCTCTGCACTCTCCTCTCATCCTCCATACACCTCTCTACCCCTCCCTCTCATCTCTCCTCCATACACTCTGCACTCTCCTCCTCATCCTCCATACACTCTGCACTCTCCTCTCATCCTCCATACACTCTGCACTCCTCTCTCATCCTCCATACACTCTGCACTCCTCCTCTCCTCATATCCCTCCATACACTCTGCCACCTCTGCACTCTCCTCTCTCATCCTCCATACACTCTGCACTCTCCTCTCATCCTCCATACACTCTGCACTCTTCCTCTCCATCCTCCATACACTCTGCACTCTCCTCTCATCCTCCATACACTCTGCACTCTCCTCTCCTCATCCTCCATACACTCTGCACTCTCCTCTCATCATCCTCCATACACTCTGCACTCTCTCACCTCTCATTTGCACTCCACTCCATACACTCTGCACTCTCCTCTCATCCTCCATACACTCTGCACTCTCCTCTATCCTCCATACACTCTGCACTCTCCTCTCTCATCCTCCATACACTCTGCATCTCTCCTCTCATCTCCTCCATACACTCTCTCTGCCATCTCTCCTCTCATCCTCCATACACTCTGCACTCTCCTCTTTCATCCTCCATACACTCTGCACTCTCCTCTCATCCTCCATACACTCTAGCACTCTCCTCTGTTCATCCTCCATACACTCTGCACTCTCCTCTCATCCTCCATACACTCTGCACTCTCCTCTTTCATCCTCCATACACTCTGCACTCTCCTCTCATCCTCCATACACTCTGCACTCTCCTCTTCATCCTCCATACACTCTGCACTCTCCTCCTTCATCCTCCATACACTCTACACTCTCCTCTGTTCATCCTCCATACACTCTGCACTCTCCTCTATCCTCCATACACTCTGCACTCTCCTCTTCATCCTCCATACACTCTGCACTCTCCTCTCATCCTCCATACACTCTCACTCTCCTCTCTCATCCTCCATACACTCTGCACTCTCCTCTCCATCCTCCATACACTCTGCACTCTCCTCTCATCCTCCATACACTCTGCACTCTCCTCATCCTCCATACACTCTGCACTCTCCTCTGTTCATCCTCCATACACTCTGCACTCTCCTCTCATCCTCCATACACTCTGCACTCTCCTCTCATCCTCCATACACTCTGCACTCTCCTCTCATCCTCCATACACTCTGCACTCCTCCTCTATCCTCCATACACTCTGCACTCTCCTCTCTTCATCCTCCATACACTCTGCACTCTCCTCTCATCCTCCATACACTCTGCACTCTCCTCTTTCATCCTCCATCACATCCTCTGCACTCTCCTCTCTCATCCTCCATACACTCTGCACTCTCCTCTCGTCTCTCCCCTCCCGTCTCCTCTTATCTCCCTCGCTCTGTGTCTCCTCTGCTGGAGGGAGGGAGGATGAGGTTGGGGGATGGCGGCTGTGCGGTTGGCGGGATCAGTTCCGGACGCCTCCGCGCATGCGCGCTATGTATGTTCACAGCAGTAGCGCGCTTTAACGGCCAGCGTTGAATGGTGGAGGCCGAGCCCCGAACTAAAAACTTTGTTCCTTGGAGTCATGTCCGGGCCCCGCTGTGCTCAGGTGAGAGACCCTGGGCTGCAGAGCTCACACTCTATCAGCCCTCACAGGGATTCCCGGGTGTGGGCACAAGACACCTGAGCTGTAATATACAGTGTGTGTTATGTATAACCCTATTACACAGGGGCTGTGTGCAGTGTCTATATACAGTGTTTACAGGGCTGTGTGCAGTGTCTATATACAGTGTTACAGGGGCTGTGTGCAGTGTCTGTATAAGTGTGACAGGGGCTGTGTGCAGTGTCTATATACAGTGTGACAGGGCTGTGTGCAGTGTCTATATACAGTGTTACAGGGGCTGTGTGCAGTGTCTATATACAGTGTTACAGGGGCTGTGTGCAGTGTCTTATACAGTGTTACAGGGGCTGTGTGCAGGTCTATTACAGTGTTACAGGGGCTGTGTGCAGTGTCTATATACAGTGTACAGGGCTGTGTGCAGTGTCTTATACAGTGTTTACAGGGGCTGTGTGCAGTGTCTATATACAGTGTTACAGGGGCTGTGTGCAGTGTCTATATACAGTGTTACAGGGGCTGTGTGCAGTGTCTATATACAGTGTTACAGGGCTGTGTGCAGTGTCTATATACAGTGTTACAGGGGCTGTGTGCAGTGTCTATATACAGTGTTACAGGGGCTGTGTGCAGTGTCTATATATACAGTGTTACAGGGCTGTGTGCAGTGTCTATATACAGTGTTACAGGGGCTGTGTGCAGTGTCTGTATACAGTGTTACAGGGCTGTGTGCAGTGTCTATATACAGTGTTACAGGGGCTGTGTGCAGTGTCTATATACAGTGTTACAGGGGCTGTGTGCAGTGTCTATATACAGTGTTACAGGGGCTGTGTGCAGTGTCTATATACAGTGTTAACAGGGGCTGTGTGCAGTGTCTATATACAGTGTTACAGGGGCTGTGTGCAGTGTCTATATACAGTGTTACAGGGGCTGTGTGCAGTGTCTATATACAGTGTTACAGGGGCTGTGTGCAGTGTCTATATACAGTGTGACAGGGGCTGTGTGCAGTGTCTGTATACAGTGTGACAGGGGCTGTGTGCAGTGTCATGTATACAGTGTTACAGGGGCTGTGTGCAGTGTCTGTATACAGTGTGACAGGGGCTGTGTGCAGTGTCTATATACAGTGTTACAGGGGCTGTGTGCAGTGTCTGTATACAGTGTTACAGGGGCTGTGTGCAGTGTCTATATACAGTGTTACAGAGGCTGTATACAGTGTCTATATACAGTGTTACAGGGCTGTGTGCAGTGTCATTACAGTGTTACAGGGCTGTGTGCAGTGTCTATCATGTCACCATGATTACTGTTACAGGGGCTGTGTGCAGTGTCTATATACAGTGTTACAGGGCTGTGTGCAGTGTCTATATACAGTGTTACAGGGGCTGTGTGCAGTGTCTATATACAGTGTTACAGGGGCTGGTGATGTCAACAGACTGTGCATTCATATACAGTGTTACAGGGGCTGTGTGCAGTGTCTATATACAGTGTTACAGGGGCTGTGTGCAGTGTCTATATACAGTGTACAGGGCTGTGTGCAGTGTCTATAACAGTGTTACAGGGGCTGTGTGCAGTGTCTATATACAGTGTACAGGGGCTGTGTGCAGTGTCTATATACAGTGTTACAGGGGCTGTGTGCAGTGTCTATATACAGTGTTACAGGGGCTGTGTGCAGTGTCTATATACAGTGTTACAGGGGCTGTGTGCAGTGTCTATATACAGTGTTACAGGGCTGTGTGCAGTGCTTACAGTGTTACAGGGGCTGTGTGCAGGGTTGTACATTACAGGCTGTTCAGTTCTATATACAGTGTTACAGGGGCTGTGTGCAGTGTCTATATACAGTGTTACAGGGCTGTGTGCAGTGTCTATATACAGTGTGACAGGGCTGTGTGCAGTGTCTGTATACAGTGTGACAGGGCGTTGCAGTGTCTTATACAGTTACAGTTCAGTGTCTATACAGTGTTACAGGGGCGTGTGCATGTCTATTAAGTGTGACAGGCTTGTGCATGTCTATAAGTGTACAGGCTGCAGTGTCATATACAGTGTCAGGGCTGTGTGCAGTGTCTATATACAGTGTTACAGGGGCTGTGTGCAGTGTCTGTATATACAGTGTTACAGGGGCTGTGTGCAGTGTCTATATACAGTGTTACAGGAGGCTGTGTCAGTGTCTATATACAGTGTTACAGGGCTGTGTGCAGTGTCTATATACAGTGTTACAGGGGCTGTGTGCAGTGTCTATATACAGTGTTACAGGGGCTGTGTGCAGTGTCTATATACAGTGTTACAGGGGCTGTGTGCAGTGTCTATATACAGTGTTACAGGGGCTGTGTGCAGTGTCTATATACAGTGTTACAGGCAGGCTGTGTACAGTGTCTATATACAGTGTTACAGGGGCTGTGTGCAGTGTCTATATACAGTGTGACAGGGGCTGTGTGCAGTGTCTGTATACAGTGTTACAGGAGGCTGTGTGCAGTGTCTATATACAGTGTGACAGGGGCTGTGTGCAGTGTCTATATACAGTGTGTTACAGGGGCTGTGTGCAGTGTCTATATACAGTGTGACAGGGGCTGTGTGCAGTGTCTATATACAGTGTGACAGGGGCTGTGTGTGCAGTGTCTGTATCAGTGTTACAGGCAGGGCTGTGTGCAGTGTCTATATACATTACAGGGCTGTGTGCAGTGTTATACATGTGACAGGGCTGTGTGCAGTGTCTATATACAGTGTTACAGGGGCTGTGTGCAGTGTCTATATACAGTGTTACAGGGGCTGTGTGCAGTGTCTTATACAGTGTTACAGGGGCTGTGTGCAGTGTCTATATACAGTGTGACAGGGGCTGTGTGCAGTGTCTATATACAGTGTTACAGGGGCTGTGTGCAGTGTCTATATACAGTGTGACAGGGGCTGTGTGCAGTGTCTATATACAGTGTGACAGGGGCTGTGTGCAGTGTCTATATACAGTGTGACAGGGGCTGTGTGCAGTGTCTATATACAGTGTGACAGGGGCTGTGTGCAGTGTCTATATACAGTGTGACAGGGGCTGTGTGCAGTGTCTATATACAGTGTGACAGGGGCTGTGTGCAGTGTCTATATACAGTGTGACAGGGGCTGTGTGCAGTGTCTATATACAGTGTGACAGGGGCTGTGTGCAGTGTCTATATACAGTGTGACAGGGGCTGTGTGCAGTGTCTATATACAGTGTGACAGGGGCTGTGTGCAGTGTCTATATACAGTGTTACAGGGGCTGTGTGCAGTGTCTATATACAGTGTGACAGGAGCTGTGTGCAGTGTCTATATACAGTGTTACAGGGGCTGTGTGCAGTGTCTATATACAGTGTGACAGGGGCTGTGTGCAGTGTCTATATACAGTGTTACAGGGGCTGTGTGCAGTGTCTATATACAGTGTGACAGGGGCTGTGTGCAGTGTCTATATACAGTGTTACAGGGGCTGTGTGCAGTGTCTATATACAGTGTTACAGGGGCTGTGTGCAGTGTCTATATACAGTGTTACAGGCAGGGCTGTGTGCAGTGTCTATATACAGTGTTACAGGCAGGGCTGTGTGCAGTGTCTGTATACAGTGTTACAGGCAGGGCTGTGTGCAGTGTCTGTATACAGTGTTACAGGCAGGGCTGTGTGCAGTGTCTGTATACAGTGTTACAGGGGCTGTGTGCAGTGTCTATATACAGTGTTACAGGCAGGGCTGTGTGCAGTGTCTATATACAGTGTTACAGGCAGGGCTGTGTGCAGTGTCTATATACAGTGTTACAGGCAGGGCTGTGTGCAGTGTCTGTATACAGTGTTACAGGCAGGGCTGTGTAGTCAGAGTCGGAATTAGTTTTGGTTGGAGTGGGAGTCAGTAAAAATGTACCGACTCCAGCTTTAAAAAAATGGATTAATATTTCATAATTTAACTTTCATATGCATTTTATAAATATTACTCAAATATATATGTTCTATCAAACTATGAACAACAGTGATAGAGACATTTCTTACTTCTTGTGTGTCACTGTTCTCCACTGCCCTTATCTAATCTTATACTTGGTTAACCTCATGCTGCCCTAACCCCCCTACTTACAATGTATGAAACTGAAAGTGAAAATGTGTTGCAAATTCTTAGTAGTAAAGCTCCTCCTCTAGACTAGATCATACAAGGTGTGCGTCTTCCAAGCATCTCACAGCTGCCTGCTACTCAGAAGAGGAAGACTGTAAGAAGTATTATCCTTTCAACAAACTTTGCATCAGTTAACTGTGAGTACATGAGGAATAATAACAGTACTACTGATCACTATATCAGTTGTACGACCTGGCAATAATTTTGTACAATTGTTTTTAGGAAAAACAATTGTCATTTGGATTGTGAATGCAGAATGAAAAACCTGAGAATGTCAAAGAAGCGTCACATTAAATCAGCTGTATTTGAACATTTCACCATCACTCAAGATAGAAAACATTGTCAGTGTATGACAAATGATCCAGACGAAAACAAATGCTGTGAAGCCAAGATGAGTGCATATTCAGGCAAAGATAAAAATGCTCCTACCAGAGCTTCTAATCTAAAGTGACATTTACAGCGCTTTCATCCAGAAGTACTAAAAGCAGTGGATGAGAAAGACTGCATCCAAACCAAGGAACCAGTGCCCAGCTCTTCCAGCCAAACAAAGGAGCTGAGAACTTTGCAGCCATCAGTTGCAAGATATTTTGTCAGTGACAAAGTTACTGTGACAATGACAGTAGATACATTTAAAAAACAGATCATAGAGCTTGTTGTAAAGGATAGTGTGCCTATTTCATTATTTTCACGACCAGCTTTTATGTGTCTGAATGGGGAAATGGCCCGCAAGCTTGGTGTTTCTCTGGAGAGAGAGAGAGTTGAAACTGTGTTACGTTCTTTCATTCATCACATGCGCTGTGTTGTGCATACGCTACAGCTGGCTATAAGAGACCGTCTGCAAGAAGGACATGCTGCTGCACTGATTGGCAAGGTGAGAAAATTGGCTACTGTTACCAGAACCCCTAAAGTTGACTCAATTTTGAAGAGACGTGCTAGAAAAGGGGCAATTGTTGATCAAGCCACACGATGGGGCAGTACTTACTTAATGATTCAGCGCTTGGTTGAACTGAAAACCTTTCTTGTAGACATGGCTAACCCTCAACTGACGCTAAACGAAAGTCAGTGGAATCAGGTGACTGAGCTGGAAAAATTGCTAGAGCACCCATTTACAGTGACTAAAATAATTACCGTGTTTCCCCGAAAATAAGCCCCCCCCCCCGATAATAAGACTGGGGGGGGGGGGGAAGGAGGGCCTGCTAATATAAGTCGTCCCCCCCACCCGAAAATAAGACCGGGGAGGGGGGGGGGGAGGCGCTCCACAATATAAGTCCGCCTGGCAGGGGGGGGGGGCGAGGGGGCGCTGCGCAATGTATACTACCTTGTCTGGTGGTGTCCCGCTCCTTTCCTGGTCTTCGGTGCGGTGTCCCAGTCCAGTTTCATGGTGATCGCTGCAGTGCCCGGCCGACTTCCTGGTTCCTCCGTCAATCCCCGCCTAGGTTAGGCCCTGCGCCAATGAGAGCGCAGGACCTGGGACGTCAATCACCGCCCAGACGCAGCCAGATGACGTTGGGGCCTCTGATTGGCCCGACGTCATCAAGCCACGGCGGCTTAGGAAAGGAGCGGGGACACCACCGGACGGCCGGAGGAGCGGGGCATGACAGCACCGGACAAGGTAAGAAGCGATATGTGTGTGTGTGTGTATATGTGAGTAGGCTGGGGCTGCCAATATAAGACCCCCCCCCCCCTGAAAATAAGACAGGGGGCCACTTTTGGCCCCCCCCAAAAAATATAAGACAGGGTCTTATTTTCGGGGAAACACGGTACAAGCAGAGGACTTAACTCCAGGTATTTTCTTAAAGGAGTGGAAGAACCTGATGTTTCGCCTGTCCCAAAGAGGAGGTTTAATTGCAAGTGGCATTGCTACATCAATGAAACGGAGAGAGGAGCTACTATTACAAAATAACATTCTTTTGGCAGCTGTTTATGTAGACCCAGTGCATCAGATTCTTCTAGATGATCAACAGCTAAGTAAAGGAAAAGAAGCTCTGTTTGAAATAGCAGTAAGGATGAAAGGGTTGCAGAACAGTCAGGAGGAACAAGAAGAAATTGGTCGTCCTGCCACATCTTCACCCTCATCATCAACTGATGAAGAATTTAATTTTGAAAAATATTTGGATCACTAGGACCGTGCAAAGCGTTCCCGCATAGAAGAGTCATCCCCATCAAAGAACACAGCCAGTACATTTCAGCAGAATTTTTCATGTGCACTAAAAGAAATTGAGAAATTTGACCGTACATCAAAAATAACAGTGCAACAAGCGATTCCTCTGTATCCTGACATTGTCAGAGATGTTGCCCGAGTGGTTACTGCTTTGCCACCAACCCAAGTTAGTGTAGAGAGGTTGTTCTCTGCTCTCAAAACAATTAGATCCGATTTGAGGGCATCCATGAAGGAGGATCTGACAGAGGCAATACTTTTTCTGAGGACAAATTTATAGATTTCTTCTTATTAACTGCATTACAGGGTTTATTGCATATTTACTTACAGTTTGGAAAAGTTTATAAAAGTTATTTGCTATATTCTAATTGTATTCTAATAAATATAGTTTTTGCTCTAAGTGGTCTGTTTACTTATATGATGGTGAGAAACTGAATAAGCACGATGTTAATATTTTACAACAGTAAATTTATTGTTACGAATTGGCCATTTATGAAGGAGTCTGAGTCTGAGTCTGAGTCTGAGTCTGAGTCTGAGTCTGAGTCTGAGTCTGAGTCTGAGTCTGAGTCTGAGTCTGAGTCTGAGTCTGAGTCTGAGTCTGAGTCTGAGTCTGAGTCTGAGTCTATCCAGGAGTTGGAGTCGCAACTGTGGCTTACCGACTCCACAGCCCTGGTTACAGGGGCTGTATACAGTGTCTATATACAGTGTTACAGGGGCTGTATACAGTGTCTATGTACAGTGTTACAGGAGCTGTATACAGTGTCTATGTACAGTGTTACAGGGGCTGTATACAGTGTCTATATACAGCGTTACCAGCTAATATTGTTGAGGATGGAGGCGTTATGGCAATGAATAGTTAAATAGTGTAAATAGCCTATAGAGCCATTGAAGTACTTTCCAATACTGACAGTATCTTATGGCCTATGATCTTTCTACATTCATTCATTCACTTGGTCACAATTCACTCTCTGCTTCCCCTCCCCTTCACGATGTTTAGAGTTTCCCCCTAATCAGGAGTGCTGTGTTCTTTTTCAAGGTCATATACTGCTTCTTTCTCCTTCGCCTCATTGGGGGACACAGACCGTGGGTGTTATGCTGCTGTCCACTAGGAGGTGACACTAGGCAGAATCTGCAAAAGAGTTAAGTGGCTCCTCCTCTGCAGCATACACCCCTGCAACAGGAAGTGCTTCTCCAGTTTTTGCTTAGTGTCTTGAAGGAGGCACACGTTCTTACTCTTTACCATTATTTTTACTTTTGAAGCTGCAGTTTTATTTTGAAGGGACATGTCGATCACAGATACCTCCCCAGACCCCACAGTTGGGACTCTGGGTCGAGCTATTTTGTCTGCTAAGGGCTATTCCTTCCTCGGCCCTCCACTGTTGGAGGTGCAGGGTTAAAGCGATTTCCAGACCTGCCGGTTCTGAGGCCCGGCATTCCTCCCCAGTCCCCACAGATGGGGCTCTGGGTCGCAGTAATGCTCCATGTCCCCACCGCAAGCAGCAAGACAGATGGAAAAGCTGGCAAAGACGACCTCCTCAGCTCCCCACGGTTGGGGTGCTGGTTTTACAGCACAAGTGTCCTCTGAAGGTGGACGCAGCATCCCTCCCTAATTCCCCTTTCAGGGTTCTTAGGTCGAGACGCCGCAAGGTATGGCGCGCAGCGGCACACAGCTGCACTGCAAATCGCTGCAGCACGCCGCGAGGGGTCCCCCAAAAATAAGCTGCGGCATGCTTCCGTTCCCGGTCGCGGACCTCCGCGCCGAGCCTGCGATTCACGCGAGGCCCCGGCTTCGGCCTAGCCACACATCACAGGGTTTTTCCCCGCCTCCTCGCCTGCCTCCGCCTGACGTCAGACCTCTCGGCGTCCGCACAGGAGGCGGGACAGGGCTACAGAAGGGGCGCCTTTCAACACGCTTGGCGCGCTCTTTTGCGGCTCCGCCCCCCTTCTTGCCCACCACCATTACAGCTCTCAGCACTGACGCCGCTGTATAGCAGCGGCAGACAGGCTACCATATGTGGAGACTCAGGCTGCCCAAAGGGGTTGACCAGCCTAAAAGGGAGCAGAGTTCCTCAAGTGGGGGCACACTGCCAGGTGCAGTGGTGTGTGCTAGGCACACACTAATGTGCAGAGCGTGCAGACACCTGCTTGACCGCAAGGCTTGCACTTCCGGGGACACAGTGCCAGGCGAATGGTCTGCTGCAGCACACACTAGAGTGCCATCAGCCCGCAGTCACCGCAGCGCATGTGCATGTGGGGGCACTGTGACAGGCGGAGGGTCTGCTAAGACACACACTAATGTGCAGAAGCCTGCAGACACCTGCTTAACCCCACAGGGCTTGCATTTCAGGGAGCACAATGCCAGGTAGAAGGTCGGCTGGAGCACACACTAGGGTGCCAGCAGCCTGCAGTCACCTTGCCACTGCAGAGCATTCGCATGTGGGGACACAATGACAGGCGAAATGCCTACCGGAGCGCACACTGGGGTGGCAGAGCCAATGGACTCCCTTCTTGCCACCGCTGCGTTATCCTTTTGCCCCTATCCTCCCGGAAGGAGGTGATAGGAATTAGGGATCATTCCTCAAGGGCAATAACCCCGCAGCCAGTATAGTCACTTCAATTTAACAACATCCGCTGTGCAGGACACAGGGACTCCCGATTATATATATACTAGCTGGGTGCCCGATGCACATGCATCGGGATTCTAGAAGAGCGAGTCTCTGACTCACAATGGCCGCTGCGCGGCCAATGCTTCGGGCGTATCCACATGACCACGCCGACTCGCATTGCGAGTGGACTCAGAAGGGGCAAAAAACCCATTCGCAATTATATAATAGATATATATATATATATATATATATATTATATAATTGCGAATGGGTTTTTTGCCCCTTCTGAGACAGCTCGCGCTGCGAGTCAGCGTGGTCATGTGGATACGCCCGAAGCATTGGCCGCGCAACGGCCATTGCAAGCAGTTCTAAGGCGACTCGCTATGCCCGCGCAGCGGGCATGGCGAATCGCCTTAGCAGCGCGAAGCATTGGCCGCGAAGCGGCCATTGCGAGTCAGAGACTCGCTCTTCTAGAATCCCGATGCATCTGCATCGGGCACCCAGCTAGTATATATATATAAAAAAAAAACAGTACAGTTTCACTGTGCAGCAGTCTCCAATGACAACGGAAGAATAACCGTTAGGGATGTACCCTGCGGCAGTTCGTCCTCCTTCCTCTGCACACCATGCAAGGAACACCGTCCTACTACGCAGGGCAGTGCAACACGCCATTTGGTCCAGCACTGGTTTTTTCCTGCAGTAATAATAAATAAATAAACGTCCCTGATTCCCGGTGCCATACACATCCCGGATCCCTGGAGTGGTACGGGCAAGGTCTCTACCGAACGGGTTATGTTTCTCACCACCGTGCCAGATGCAGGTACCTGTTGGTACTCCGGCCACATTATGGGTTTACCCCAGGGGGAGCTAATAGAGGAGACACCGACATGTCTTTTCCCTCCGCCCTCCCAACGTTAGTTGAGCTCAGTTATCAAACGTCTCAAAGAGGTCGTCCAACATACCCCTTCTAGGGCCTCCACACAGTTGGCACTCCCAGGTTGTGGTGGACTTTCTACGCGTTAAACTGACAGGTTCCTTCTTCGGACCCCCACGGTTGGAGAGCCCAGTCGAAGGTGATGTAACCTGCAATTACCTGACAACTGTAGGCGTCCCAAGTCTGTCTGCCAATCCTCTCCACACCCCACAGCTGGAGTTCTGATGACCGTGATGACAGCCATGCCTCACAAGACACAGGCTGAAACACCGCAATCCACAAGTGCATGGGTACATCATAGCATACCCCCCTTTCAGCTCTCCACTGTCGGGGGCTCTGGGCTGTAGCAGAGATTGCTATATGCCATACTCCTCCTCGACTCCCCACTGTTGGGGACTCAGGTTGAGGTTGCCTAACCGGCCTCCCTCCCCAGACTACAAAAACGAAACTCTGGGTCGCAGAACGCGGAGCACGGGCTCAGCTGCCAATCTTCTCACTGCACCTATAGTAGGTTCTTAGGTTAAGATAACATGCGCAAACACTCCGCGCAGCCCGCTTCGAAGCTGGACCTCACAGACTCCCGACCGCATGAACCAATGCATGGTCCCTCCAATAACCTGTTTGGCCGTGGCCCGCACTTTCTTCCACGCAGTCAGTCCCTTATCGACTCAACAGTCAAACAGAATACCAGTTTTCCCCACCCTGAAATGGGCCAAGCCTATGCTACATTCCAGCAGCCTCCCATCTCGGACACCTTCTTCCTCAATAAATGTTGTTTTCAGAGACTGAGAACACAGTGTCATTTTCACTGGGCTCGTTCACAAAACTCGATTAGCGGATTACCCTGCACATGTCTACTTCAATTACAGGGCACACGATGCAGCACAGCACGCACACCTTACGAGTCCCAACTCGGCTACGTACTCCTGATAGCCACAGGCTGCACCATCACTTAGAGTTCCAGCTATAGGATAGTGGCAACAGTTCCATTGGCTTACCCGTATCTCTGGCCTTTTCAATTCTCCGTGCTCAGGGTTGACACGAGAACAGGCTGTGATCCATCACAGAACACATGGCTGCAGTTTCGCCTACTTCTCAAGATGTCCCTCAATCTACGTAGATTCGGGCGCTAGTTATAGCTCGGAAATCTTTCAGCCTCCGTCTGACAGTCGGAAATGCCAGGACGCAACCAGACAATGCCAAAGCTGCGGCATGTGTCAACCACCAGGGTGTACCCGCAGTTTCCAAGCGATGTCAGACGTTCCGCCACATCCTTCACCGGGTGGAATCCTTCAACACGGTATTGTCGGCTGTTCTCATACCAGGGGAGCACATCTAGGAAACGGTTTTCCTAAACCAACAAGGGATGGACTCAGGGAAACGGTCCTTTCATCCAGATGTCCTTCATCAAGGATGCCAGCGCCAGGAAACCACAGACATGGACCTGATGGAGTCATGCTTTTAATACCAAGGGTCCAACCTCCCTGGCCAGGTCTCAGGATCCACAGTCAATAGGACGGACACACTAGTCCAAGACTGGAACTGTGTCCGTCTCCCCTACACTTTTTTCTCCACTACCAGGATAGTGCGGAATATCAAACAATGTCACCTGATCATACTTGTGGTCACAGACTGGCCCAGATGCGCTTGGTACGCAGTTTTCGTCCAAATCATAGCAGCAGTACCAGGACGACTAATGGACAGTCCAGCTCTGTTCCCTCATGGCCAGTTCTCCCTCAGAATTCCTCAACTCTGAAATTAAGGGCGTAGACATTGAGACCTGGACCTTAACCCAAGGGTCTTTTTGTTCCCAGGATAATGTAGTGACCATAGTCTCAGCACGGAAGCCAGCCGTGTCAACAATATACCATCTCACATGTGAAATCGTTTTGTTTTTGTTTGTTGCTCAGGACACCTCTACAGGTCATTCCCCTCGGCCCTATCTCATTCCAAGAACTCTGTTTCTTCCACTCAGACCTAGACTCAGGTCTGTCCTTAGGGTCTCTTACACAGCAGGCTTTCAGCGGTTTCGCCTTCTTCCACACGTCTTGCCACCAGACTTCTAGGACATTCTTCCTTCGAAGGGTCGGCTATTTAAGGTCTCCATACAACAAGACTACACCCGTGGGGACCTGAACTTGGTCCTCACGGCACTACAAGAACCACCTTTTCAGCCTCGATGGGATATTACCTTTAGCATCCTCATCCAAATAGGGTATGGCTCAGTGGCATCTATTTGTCTCTGCAGAAGTATCGGTACTTGCAGCAGTCTCATGTAATCCTCCATTTCTAGTCTTCCATCTGGACAAAATTGTCCTATGGCTGGTTCCATTCTTCTTCTAAGGTAGGTTTACTCCTTCCACCTACATAAAGACAGCTTTCTGCCATCGCTGCGCCTGACTCCATTCCGTCCGGTCGCGAAGGACTTCCATATTCGGGACCTTGTCAAGGCCCTACGCGTCTGGGTATCCAAGACAGTGCCCTTCTAAGAGGTCGGATTCCCCTTTATCCTTCTTCCAATGGGCAGAAATAAAGACACGTCGGCCTCTAAGGCTCCTCTAACCAGGTGGATTCCTCTACCCATCCATGACGCTTATACCATCGAAAACTCATCCCTTCCGGCAGGTCACGGTACCTTTTTCTGCGGCCGTCGAAGCCTCCTGGACAATTCGGTAACAGGTATCGGCGCAACAAGTGTATAGGCAGCCAAACGGTCAGCCTACACTCATACCCAAGCCACTATAGTGCTTGCACTCAGTCCTCGGCAGACGCAGGTCTGGGTACATGTGCCCTCCAGGCGGCAGCAGCCCGTCTGTCGGTGCATACTTCTTCACTGACCATGCTCAGTGTTACCAGTTCCATTGTTCTTTCCCACCCAGGGACTGCTTTGGGACGTCCCACGGTCTGTGTCCCCCAATGAGGCGAAGGAGAAAAGGAGATTTTTGTGTACTCACCGTAAAATCCTTTTCTCTTAGCCTCTAATTGGGGGACACAGCACCCACCCTATTGCCCTTGTGGGCCTTTTCTAGAGTTCTCACATAGCTTCTCAGCTGTTACATGGTTAACATGTTTACACATATTTACCTATTATCACTCTGTTAACTGTTTAAACTTGTGCCTGTTTAGTTCTAGGCCTTGTAGTTCTGTGAGTCTGTTTAGTTACAGGCCTTGTTATACGATTATTACTTTATCTCTTCACTGTTTTCCACATGCACCTGCTTAGTTACAGGCCTTGTGGTACTAGTGTTACTCTGCTAACTCTTAACTGTTTACACACGTGCCTGTTTGGCTCAGGCCTTGTTACACTGTTATTACCTTGTTAACTATATTTGTTTACACAGGTTGCCTGCGTAGACTCCTGTGTCACTGTTATTATCTGTTAGCTCTCCTACTGCTTTAGCACAAAACTGGAGAAGCACTTCCTGTTGCAGGGGTGTATGCTGCAGAGGAGGAGCCACTTAACTCTTTTGCAGATTCTGCCTAGTGTCGCCTCCTAGTGGACAGCAGCATAGCACCCAGGTCTGTGTCCCCCAATTAGAGGCTAAGAGAAAAGGATTTTACGGTGAGTACACAAAAATCTCCTTTTCTAAATCTATGTAGAGCATTGTTTGCCGTATAATGTGCTCGGGATACTAACCTTGGTAACTGTAATTGAAATACTGATTAACCCCTTCTAACTTTGTAGAATCCGACTGAATCTTCTCTTTCCAGAATAAGCTGCTGACCCCTCTTTCAATAAAGCTTTTGTTATTAAAGGGATCCTGTCGCCACCAAAACGCCTCCTAAGCTATCAAAACATGTCCCTGCAGCATTCCATCACAAATCTCACACTCCTTTTGTCTCCTAAAAGTATCCTGTGAAAGTGGAGAAAAACGTTTTAATACTCACTCATTAGTGATTATAATTAGCAGGGGCCATATTCTTTAGTCACCAGGGGGTGTTGTTAGCAGCTCCAGGATCCACCCTCTCTCTGTCCTGCTGTGAAACTGAAACTGAAGGCAGGACTAATGATTTGCATTCTGTGAGTGATAGAGAGGGGGGAGGGCAATGCCTGCACAAGCAGAGCAAACACACAGAGACAGGGTGGATCCTGGAGCTGCAAAACAGCTCGCCTTGGTGACTAAAGAATAGTCACGCTGCTGATTATAATCACTAATGAGTGAGTATTAAAACGTTTTTATGCACTTTCACAGGATGCTTTTAGGAGACAAAAGAAGTGTGAGATTAGTGATGGGATGCTGCAGGGACATGTTTTGCTAGCTTTGGAGGTGACGGGATCCCTTTAAGTTCTGCTATTGACTGGTGGTCAAGGGTAGTTTTTCCTGGTAATGTGCACACACCCAGACAAGGCATCCATTACAGTGATATGAAGTGTCTTTATAGGTGAAAATACTACAACTTTTCCCTTACATAAGTAATGACTAGATATGTTATGTGATGTGACCATGTGATGTGCCATGCTGCCTGCTATACAGCATCCAAGATGGCGCTGTATCCTGTGCTGCACCCAAGATCCGGCTACTCCTTGAAGAGGAGGAATTTAGATATTAGAATAACTCAGCAAGGAACTAACCAATCAGGGACTGATAATCTTACAGAATTATATGGTTGACTATATGGTAACACTGACGTGTCATAGTAACATAGTATTTAAGGTTAAAGTTAGACTTTAAGTCCATCTAGTTCACCCCATAGCCTAGGGCTACGTTCACACATTTGCGTATTTTGTTGCGCTTTTTGCCGCGATTTTCGGCATCGCAAAAAAGCGCAACAAAACACTCCGGTGCTTTCACGCACCGCGCTTTGTTCTGCCCATAAAGCGCAGGTGATGTCACAGAGGGGAGGAAGAATCCGGGTTCCTCCTCCCCTCTGTGACGTGTAACCGCCCCCATTTGAAATCAAAATTAAATAAAGGCAAATGTGTGACAAATAATAAAGAATGAATACTTACCCTTTCCAATGCCTTGTCTCCGGTCTCCAGTGTAGAGGCAAGGCGACGTATCGTCCTACCAGGACCTGCCGTCATGTCAGAGGGCACCACGGGTTCTGATTGGCCGCTTGCAGTCATGTGATACATATCGCATGACCGCGAGCGTCCAGTCAGCGCCTGGAACGTCACTTTGACATCACGACAGGTCCAAGCTGGTCATTGTTTCCTGTGACCCATTCTGAGTGTCGGTATGATGCCTCGGGTCAGTACAATATGGTAACACTGACGTGTCGGTATGATGTCTGGGGTCAGTACAATATGGTAACACTGAGGTGTGGTATGATGTCTGGGGTCAGTACAATATGGTAACACTGAGGTGTGGGTATGATGTCTGGTGTCAGTACTATATGGTAACACTGACGTGTCGGTATGATGTCTGGGGCCAGTACTATATGGTAACACTGATGTGTCGGTATGATGTCTCGGGTCAGTACTATATGGTAACACTGAGGTGTCAGTATGATGTCTGGGGTCAGTACTATATGGTAACACTGAGGTGTCAGTATGATGTCTGGGGTCAGTGCTATATGGTAACACTGACATGTCTGTATGATGCCTCGGGTCAGTACTATATGGTAACACTGAGGTGTCGGTATGATGTCTGGGGTCAGTACTATATGGTAACACTGAGGTGTCGGTATGATGTCTCGAGTCAGTACTATATGGTAACACTGATGTGTCGGTATAATGTCTGGGGTCAGTACTATATGGTAACACTGATGTGTCGGTATGATGCCTCAGGTCAGTACTATATGGTAACACGGAGGTGTCGGTATGATGTCTGGGTCAGTACTATATGGTAACACTGAGGTGTCGGTATGATGTCTGGGGTCAGTACTATATGGTAACGCTGAGGTGTCGGTATGATGTCTGGGGTCAGTACTATATGGTAACACTGACGTGTCGGTATGATGTCTCGGGTCAGTACTATATGGTAACACTGAGGTGTCGGTATGATGTCTCGGGTCAGTACTATATGGTAACACTGACGTGTCGGTATGATGTCTGGGGTCAGTACTATATGGTAACACTGACGTGTCGGTATGATGTCTCGGGTCAGTACTATATGGTAACACTGAGGTGTCAGTATGATGTCTCGGGTCAGTACTATATGGTAACACTGAGGTGTCGGTATGATGTCTGGGGTCAGTACTATATGGTAACACTGAGGTGTCGGTATGATGTCTCGGGTCAGTACTATATGGTAACACTGAGGTGTCGGTATGATGTCTGGGGTCGGTACTATATGGTAACACTGAGGTGTCGGTATAATGTCTGGGGTCGGTACTATATGGTAACACTGAGGTGTCAGTATGATGTCTCGGGTCAGTACTATATGGTAACACTGAGGTGTCGGTATGATGTCTGGGGTCGGTACTATATGGTAACACTGAGGTGTCGGTATAATGTCTGGGGTCAGTACTATATGGTAACACTGAGGTGTCGGTATGATGTCTGGGGTCAGTACTATATGGTAACGCTGAGGTGTCGGTATGATGTCTGGGGTCAGTACTATATGGTAACACTGAGGTGTCGGTATGATGCCTCGGGTCAGTACTATATGGTAACACTGACGTGTCGGAGGATGCGAGCTCAGCGCGTGAGCTCTCATCCCGGGGAAGTACACGGCCATGGACGTACATACATATCCTTGCTCGTGAAGTGGTTAAAATATTCCCATTAAAACTGGTTACGAACATGGAGGCGTCACTTTTCATTCAGCGCTCGTACTTGGTCATCCGAGCGTCCGACTGCTCATATCGAGCATTGAAGTGCTCGCTCATCACCAGCGCCAAGCTCTCTATCTTTACCCATTACCGACCAAGTACAGCTCGGCCTTTGATCCTCTGTATACAGTGACGAGTGATGTCTGTGTTCACTGTGGTAGTTGGGGCAGAATTTTTATTTACTGCCCTAGGCCTCTGAATGGCGACTGCATAAATCCAGGCACTGCTACAAAAGCTTGATGTCCGTGTGTGAACTTAACCTAATTGGCACAAGAAGTGCGGCTCAGTGTTCTGACATACAGTGGTCAATGGCAGCAAGAGGCTACAAGGGTTAGCACAGTGGCTCTAGTGCGCCGTGCCAGGTGTAGATCAGCGCCATCTGTTTAGCCAGTGACTCAGGTTGCACAGCGTCTCAGTGTAGCCTACAGGGCTCAGTGGCTAGCACAGTGGCTCAGTGGCTAGCATCCAGTGGCTAGCACAGTGGCTCAGTGGCTAGCACAGTGGCTAAAGTGGCTAAAGTGGTCACAGTGGCTAGCACAGTGGCTCAGTGGTAGCACAGTGGCTCTCAGTGGCTAGCACAGTGGCTCTCAGTGGCTAGCACAGTGGCTCAGTGGCTAGCACAGTGGCTCAAGGGCTAGCAGGTGTAGCACAGTGGCTCAGTGGCTAGCACAGTGGCTCAGTGGTTAGCACTGTTGCTTTGCAGTGTTGGGGTCCTGGCTTCAAATGCCACCAAAGATAATGCTGCAAGTAGTTTTTGATGTTCTCCCTGTGCTTGTTGATTTCCTCCAGAATATGATGACCCTATATAAGCAATGCTAAGTAAATCCAGGCCTCTGACTTACCTTTTTTCGTAACACTGACTTTTTATTTTTTTTGCAGAATCAGGTCACCTTTGATGATGTTGCTGTGATATTTTCTGGGGAAGAATGGGACATTCTGAATACCCAGCAGAGGGAGCTCTACATGGACGTGATGAGAGAAAACTATGAACATTTCATCTTTCTCGGTGAGTTCTTATTCCCTCAGCATTGGGAACTTATAGAGGCTGTCACCCACCTTGTCTTATTATTTATCCAATACTGACGCCATTCTCTGCTCATAGGTGGTGGTCATGTATTTGCACACAGATATCTAGTTAGTCCCATAGACAGTGTTTTGCAATCGAACACACAGAGAATTACCGTTTTTTCGCTTTATAAGACGCACCCAGATTTTAGAGGTGGAAAATAGGGAAAAAAATATTTGTAGCAAAAAATGACTTATATTCACTCAGGCCCTGCGACCAGTCAGCGCTGGCGTCTGTTTCCTTCGGATTGCAGGTGCAGCATGTGAGCAACACCAGTGACTTCTGCTCCAGTGTCTGATGGCGAGGAGACAGACGCCAGCACTGACTGGTCGGAGGGCTGAGTCTCATATCAATGTCACATGGGACATGACTACTTTCTACAAGGGCCAACAAGGTGAATGCGATGGGTTGTTAGTACGTGAAATCCTAAGATTATCATACGCAGCATTCTGTAGATCATAGATGTTGTCTAGTTAGCAAGTATTGGTAGTGTTAAACTTTACTTTATCAGTGGATTTGTAAATATCCTCATATGCTTAACTCGACTATGTTGCGCTGCTGCATTGCCCTTGTTCCCACTGCTTAATTTCAAGTGGAGTGGCAAGCCTGCCATCGGGTGACTGCAGGGAGAAGCTGCCCTGCACCCGCCGCACACGGTGAGTACAGGGTGGCTGCGGCCACCCGCGGCTTCACTCAGGTCTGGAGGAGCTGCGTCCAACACGCCGCTCCTCTGGTCCGTGAGCACACAGCTATTACTTTTACAGGGGCCAACAAGGTGAATGAGATGGGATTTGTTCATGTAGTAGCAATCCCTTTAAGAACTATCACTCCCAGCATGTACTGTAGATCCTATAGTATGCTTGGAGTTCTAGTTAAGCACAGTATTGGTAGTGTTAACTTTACTTTATTAGTGGTTATGTTACATATACATATGCACTCACTTTAATGTGTCCTGCTTTGCCCTGTTACCCTGCTAAAATCAAGGAAGTGGCCATAGTCTGCACATCAAGTTCTGATGTGATGTCCTGTAAGAGGGAGGGCAGGGAGGGGGCTGTACACTGCTGAAATACATGCTCCAGCCCTGTCTCCTAATTACAAGTCACCACAACAGAGCTTGACCTGTAGGTGCAGGGCCAGGGAGCTGTACAGTGCCGTTATATGCAGGCTCCAGCCCTGCTCTAATAGACTGAAGCTCCTGAACTGCAGACCGACCTTCCTGGATTTCTGCACAGTGTCAGGGCTCAGCAGGACACATTACAGTGAGCAGAGGGAGGGAGGCACACCGACACTCGATCTGCTGTGCTCTCCCCTGTCTTCATGGCAGTGAATAAGCACAAAGCTCAAATGCTGATTCACTTGCTGCAGCTGCCCCCGCTCCTCCGTTCTCGTTCTCACTATCTGCAGCACAGAAGCTGGGATGAGACCATGTGTCCGCTTCTCCTGCTCCCCGGGCTTATCTCTCCGCTGGAGAGGTGGGTGGGGACTGGGAGCAAGTGAAGTGAATATTAAGTAGTCAATGAGCCGGGAACACGTGGTGCTCCTGCCGCCTGGATTCTGCAGCAGGGACCATTCCCTACCCTTCTGACCCCCTTCACTGCTGTCTCCCCCCCCTCCCAAGCAACCCAGGATGCTAGAATGTTATGTTCCTTTTATAAGACGCACCCCCACTTTCCTCCAAAATTTGGAGAAAAAAAAGTGCGTCTTATAAAAGGAAAAATACTGTAATCTCCAGCAGTTAAACACTTTATCCTCCATCCTCAGGATAGGTAATGGGATGCTATGGTAGGCCAACCAGTACACAGCCCCAAGGTCATGTCCTCAGGAGAGGTAATGGGATGCTATGGTAGGCCAACCAGAACATGCCCCCAAGGTCATGTCCTCAGGAGAGGTAATGGGATGCTATGGTAGGCCAACAAATACACAGCCCCCAAGGTCATGTCCTCAGGAGAGGTAATGGGATGCTATGGTAGGCCAACCAGTAACAGGCCCCCACGGTCATGTCCTCAGGATAGGTAATAGGATGCTATGGTAGGACAACCAGTAACACAGCCCCCAAGGTCATGTCCTCAGGAAGGTAATGGGATGCTATGGTAGGCCAACCAGAACATGGCCACCAAGGTCATGTCCTCATGAGAGGTAATAGGATGCTATGGTAGGCCAACCAGTACACAGCCCCCAAGGTCATGTCCTCAGGAGAGGTAATGGGTATGCTATGGTAGGCCAACCAGAACATGGTCCCCAAGGTCATGTCCTCAGGAAGGTAATGGATGTTATGGTAGGCCAACCAGTACACAGCCCCAAGGTCATGTCTCAGGAGAGTAATGGGATGCTATGGTAGGCCAACCAGAACATGGGCCCAAGGTCATGTCCTCAGGAAGGTAATGGGATGCTATGGTAGGCCAACCAGAACATGCCCACAAGGTCATGTCATCATGAGAGGTAATGGGATGCTATGGTAGGCCAACCAGTACACAGCCCCCAAGGTCATGTCATCAGGAGAGGTAATAGGATGCTATGGTAGGCCAACCAGTACACAGCCCCCAAGGTCATGTCATCAGGAGAGGTAATAGGATGCTATGGTAGGCCAACCAGAACATGGCCCCCAAGGTCATGTCCTCAGGAAAGGTAATGGGATGCTATGGTAGGCCAACAAGTACACAGCCCCCAAGGTCATGTCCTCAGGAGAGGTAATGGGATGCTATGGTAGGCCAACCAGAACATGGCCCCCACGGTCATGTCCTCAGAATAGGTAATAGGATGCTATGGTAGGCCAATCAGTACACAGCCCCCAAGGTCATGTCCTCAGGATAGGTAATGGGATGCTATGGTAGGCCAACCAGTACACAGCCCCCAAGGTCATG
The DNA here is from genome assembly GCA_033576535.1 of Allobates femoralis. Lineage (NCBI taxonomy): Eukaryota > Metazoa > Chordata > Amphibia > Anura > Aromobatidae > Allobates > Allobates femoralis. Next base: position 568,271,068 of record JARQOC010000005.1, on the reverse strand, counting down.
TCCTCAGGAGAGGTAATAGGATGCTATGGTAGGCCAACCAGTACACAGCCCCCAAGGTCATGTCCTCAGGAGAGGTAATGGGATGCTATGGTAGGCCAACCAGAACATGGCCCCCAAGGTCATGTCCTCAGGAAAGGTAATAGGATGCTATGGTAGGCCAACCAGTACACAGCCCCCAAGGTCATGTCATCAGGAGAGGTAATGGGATGCTATGGTAGGCCAACCAGTACACAGCCCCCAAGGTCATGTCATCAGGAGAGGTAATAGGATGCTATGGTAGGCCAACCAGAACATGGCCCCCACGGTCATGTCCTCAGAATAGGTAATAGGATGCTATGGTAGGCCAACCAGAACACGGCGCCCAAGGTCATGTCCTCAGGAGAGGTAATGGGATGCTATGGTAGGCCAACCAGAACATGGCGCCCAAGGTCATGTCCTCAGGAGAGGTAATGGGATGCTATGGTAGGCCAACCAGAACATGGCCACCAAGGTTATGCCCTCAGGATAGGTAATGGGATGCTATGGTAGGCCAACCAGAACATGGCCACCAAGGTTATGCCCTCAGGAGAGGTAATGGGATGCTATGGTAGGCCAACCAGAACATGGCCCCCACGGTCATGTCCTCAGAATAGGTAATAGGATGCTATGGTAGGCCAACCAGAACATGGCGCCCAAGGTCATGTCATCAGGAGAGGTAATGGGATGCTATGGTAGGCCAACCAGAACATGGCCCCCAAGGTCATGTCCTCAGAATAGGTAATAGGATGCTATGGTAGGCCAACCAGAACATGGCCCCCAAGGTCATGTCCTCAGAATAGGTAATAGGATGCTATGGTAGGCCAACCAGAACATGGCCCCCACGGTCATGTCCTCAGGAAAGGTAATAGGATGCTATGGTAGGCCAACCAGAATATGGCCCCCAAGGTCATGTCCTCAGAATAGGTAATAGGATGCTATGGTAGGCCAACCAGAACATGGCCACCAAGGTTATGCCCTCAGGATAGGTAATGGGATGCTATGGTAGGCCAACCAGAACATGGCCACCAAGGTTATGCCCTCAGGAGAGGTAATGGGATGCTATGGTAGGCCAACCAGTACACAGCCCCCACGGTCATGTCCTCAGAATAGGTAATAGGATGCTATGGTAGGCCAACCAGTACACAGCCCCCAAGGTCATGTCCTCAGGATAGGTAATAGGATGCTATGGTAGGCCAACCAGTACACAGCCCCCAAGGTTATGCCCTCAGGATAGGTAATGGGATGCTATGGTAGGCCAACCAGAACATGGCCCCCAAGGTTATGCCCTCAGGATAGGTAATGGGATGCTATGCTGGGCGAATCGGAACATTGCCCCTAAGAGCATGTCCTCAGGAAAGTTAATAAGATGCGATGGTGGGCCAACCAGAACATGGCCCCCAAGGTTATGCCCTCAGGATAGGTAATGGGATGCTATGCTGGGCGAATCGGAACATTGCCCCTAAGAGCATGTCCTCAGGAAAGTTAATAAGATGCGATGGTGGGCCAACCAGAACATGGCCCCCAAGGTCCTTCTCCTGGTCCTGGTTCCAGAGACTCTGATTGCTTTTCTGACTTCCAGAGTATAACCATGATAAGGTTATTGTGAAAGTTGAACACAAATGATTTGCAGGCCCTTGGTCCAGCAGTGGTGTGGGTAGTCTACAGCCGACAGACCCGAGCCCTCCTCCTGTCTGTAGACAACCTCAACGCCTCTTTTTATCTTTAATCAAAAATGTATAACTTATAAGATTAAGATAGGAGACTTTCCAAAACATCAAATGATGAAAAAGTACAGGGATACATCTGTATTTAGAATAGATCTGCATAATCCAATCCGCTCTTAGCTTTTAGTAACTAATGATTAGCTACGTTCAACATTCTGTTACCAATGAATGAATGATCCTAGCCGGGGGCCTACCCCAGGATTGCCTGTATAAGTTTATCTTAGCATCTTGGACTCGTGTCAGGTGTCTGTTAGTCTCACGTATGCATTATAATCATCTACGATCTGTCAGCAGACGGACTAAGGTTGATCCTCCTGATTGAGGAGGCAACAATAGTATATTAGACATTTCCGTGGTATTTTTGTATATCGGATAGAAAAATGTCTTAATTTTTACCCCAAATTTTTACTTATGATTGTTTCTTGTATTCCAGAATATAAGGTCCCAATTATATTATCATGGATGCAGAGCAGACCCCCAGCAGCCAAAGCAGCAGCAGCCCCCCGTCGCACGGTATCGCCCCCCGCGGCTGTCACACAAGGTATAAAGCTTTTCACGTGTCACCTTCTTCATTCTGTTTATTTGCTTTATTTTATAAGAGATCTGAGACTGCATTCCTATGGGACGCTGGCGTCCTGCTTTATACTGATCCGCTAATGCAGTGAGGTCGGCCGTCCCAGCCAAGTCAATGCATTTCACAATTTTGCATACACTGCGTTTTTTACTGATTCGTACTTGGCCTCAAGAACGGATCGGTGTTATCTGCTGCGCTATGTACTCATTTCTCCGGTGCTCTCCAGCGATGTCCTCTCATCCCGGAAGCTGCAGGACCTGTCACTTCTCTGTCCGGTGCTTGAGGACCCGGCACTGCACCATGTGACTTGAGTGACGTGATTCAGTCACATGATAAGGGTCGTAGAGGCACCGAATACTGCAGCCTCCCGGGATGGGAGGGCATCGCTACAGATCACCGGGGAGGTGAGTATATGGTGAAGCACATAACGCCACACATTCACACACACAAGGCTGCACTTTGTGAGGCTCCTGCAGCTTCTGCACCAAAAAACGGATCTGCATAAAACCCAGCAGAAAACGCTGTGTGTGAACGCAGCCCAAGTCTTAAGTTGTGGGAATTGGAAAGGATTTGTGCATATTTGCTGTTGATGTCATTGTTTGGACTGATGAAACATAAACATACCGTGTCTTTCGTATTGTACAGCGCCCCCCCCCCAAATTTAGAGAAGGAAAATAGGAAAAAAAAGCTATTTTTAATGTTAAATCGGGGGGGGGGGGGGGGGGGGGGGTCCGTCTTACAGTCTTAAAGTCTGAATATGAAAGTTTGCAGAAACAACAATATTCTGCCGGATTTGCAAAAAACACCTAAGGTCGCGTTCACATCAGCGTCTGTTTACAATTGCGGCAGATTTTGCCGCACCTGCCGCGTCATGGCAAGCCCCATTCATTCTATGAGACTTTTGGTCAGGTGCGATTTTTGCCCTTAGCAGCATTTTCTTTTGTGCCGCCGGATTTGCCAGATCCGGCAAAACCGCACTCGACCGCAAGTCCCTTAGAGAATGTATGGGGATTGCCGTAAGTCAGCCGTTACGCGGCAGATTTCACTGCATCTAAATATATATGCTGATGTGAAAGGTCCCGAAGATTGTCTAAGGGCCCTTTCACATCAGCGTTTTTCGTAATTCGCGGCAGATGCGGTGAAAAAACCGCATCTGCCGCGTTTGCCGCATAACCGTTCCACTTGCGGCGCGGTTGCGGTTTTTCCCATACAAAGTATAGGGGGACTTGCGGCAGATGCGGCAAGTGCGGTTTTGCACTTGCGGCAGGTGCGGCAGCGAAAAAAAAACCGCGGCTGACCGCGGTTTTTTTCGCTGCAGCACCTGCGGCAAGTGCAAAACCGCACTTGCCGCATCTGCCGCAAGTCCCCCTATACTTTGTATGGGAAAAACCGCAACCGCGCCGCAAGTGGAACGGTTATGCGGCAAACGCGGCAGATGCGGTTTTTTCACCGCATCTGCCGCGAATTACGAAAAACGCTGATGTGAAAGGGCCCTTAGAAACAGCGCCACCTATAGGACATCATGTAAATTACAGTTAAACTGGATTGTGAAGAAGCCCATTTGTTTGATCAGTCAAAGAAAACAGCGCCAGCTACAGGATGGCACACCGTGATGGGGGGGGGGGGGCACACCGTCCGTTCTATTAACGAGCTGAATACTTTCCTCTCCGTAAATTCACGTTACCAAACGGGTTTCCGATCCACCTGAAAGAGATCGGCGGTGGCAGTATCATGTTTATATTTGTGATATTGCAGCTTGAGGGTGGCTGGATTGAGGTATATATACGTTCCTGGCATGACCTAGTGGTATATATACATCCCGTCACAGTAGACAATATAAATTAGAGAAGCTGCACTCTTTTTCTTGTCCTCTGTCAATACTGTGTTTGACCAGCAGGATAAGGGGGCGCCAGAGAGCTGCAGGTCTTGACTAAGTTCCTGGCACCCTTGGGGTGGAACCATCCTGCTGCTGCACTTTCTCCCATTTGCATTCCAGTCTGGAACACAGGCTGGTGCCGCATCTCCTCAGTGTACAGGGAAAAAGAGTTCACACACAGAGGAGAGAGAGCGCACAGAGAGAGAGAGTGCACAGAGGGGAGTGAGACAGTGCACAAGGGGGGGACAGTGAGCGTACAAGGGTCCAGAGAGCGCTCAGGAGGAGAGAGCACACAGGTGAGAAGACAGTACAAGGGGAGAGAGACTACACAAGGGGAGAGAGAGCACACTGGGGAATGGCAAGCAGCAGCGTCTACCAATCCACATCACCACACGCAGCAGCGGCTCCCCCGCCCTCCTCGCTGGTGCTGCGATTAATAGCGGGATTATTTAGACTAATATATAATCGCACATCTTCTAGAATTGCCCGATACAATACAATCAGGCCCCCATCTAGTATTTTTTAGTATATATAACATTAAAGAGACGTCAGTGAATGTGAGGTAGAAGAATAAGGACAGTAGTAGAGACACCGCACTATGCACATATAAAGACCATGTCTGGGTAATAATATACAGTATAAAGCAATGGTCTCAGATGAGGATAAAGTGCAGGTGCAATGAGGAAAAACAGCCACAAGGTGGCTCCCTATAATACAAATGCCTAAACCTCAATAGCCGAGCCTCTCCTGAACCATAGTGTAAAGTGCCAGTTTCCCCATGCTGTGCTGCTGGCCGTGTATCTGTCCAGGCGCCTCGACGCACATTTAGTAAACGCTTCTTCGAGGGGGAGTTTATTGTTTTAGTTTATAGGATGGTCTGATGATATATTTAGGTTTGTTTGTCTTCATCCTCTTTCTGTGGTCTACTGTGAATATTGTCCACTGGTCACATTGAGTGTGTGTTGTGTGTGTGTGATACACCATGTTCCAAATTATTATGCAAATGTTCTCTGATTTTCCTAAATGGTCGGTGCAATGACAGTCAGTGTAATAAGTCATCACCTGTTAAAGTATACATCGAATTTTATTGAACGAAATCTCCCAAATGATAACAGTATAATCTTCAGAATGAAAGAAACTCTAAATTCCTGTTCCACATTATTAGGCACAGGAGAGTTTCTAAACATTTGATATATTTGAAAGAACTGAAATGCTGATTTGTTGAATTTGCAGCATTAGGAGGTCACATTCAATGAAATAAAAAGCTATTTAACTCCAAAACATCCTAACAGGCCAAGTCACATGGTAACACAGGAACCCTACTTTGATCACCTTCACAATTCTAGCATCCATTGATCTTGTGAGTTTCTGGAGAGTTTCTGCTTGTATTTCTTTGCATGATGTCAGAATCGCCTCCCGAGCTGCTGTTTTGATGTGAACTGTCTTGACCTTAAGGGTCAAGGATGCTACAGGACCAGGCTTCAAAGGAGCGGATCGTGCAAAGCGAGTGCCATAGATATGCCGGCGGGGATGCACTGGATTTCTCTGAAAACAGCGGTCCAAGGCGACCAGTTGCAGATTAAAATTTGAAGAGCTAAAATCTCAATCTGCACATGCACAGTCGACTCGGCCACTTTCCTGAAGTCCATTGCGGCCGCCGCCGGCAGATTTATGGCGCCTGTATCACGACACCGCAACACCCCTTACTCTGAGGCCCAGGCCTGCAGCATCACCCTTTGGTGCCTCCGTATCCAGGGCTGTGCAGTCTGTAAGAAAACCTCCAACTCTTCAATTTCTTCAATCCAACACTGACTTCACCAAAGTGGACACTGACTCCGACTCCACAGCAGTTGAATGCAGTCAGTAAGCCAATGCTTAATTTCCCTGCGTCCTACTCCACCAAAATGGGCTCCCTCACAGCCCTGTCCATAACACACCCCTCCTCCAAGCCACAGGCCCGCAGTATCATCCCCACTGATGCCTCCGCGACACCCCCTCCTTCGATCCCAAGGCATACAGCATCCCCCACTGGTGCCTCCATGACGCCCCCTCATTCGAGCCTACAAAGCCTGCACACTTAGTCATCCCCACTGGTGTCTACAGCAACACCCCCTCCTTCGAGCCATCATCACCCCACTGGTGTCTCTGCAACACCCCCTCCTTCGAGCTCAGGGCCGACATATCACCCCACTGGTGCCTCGTGACACCCCTTCTTCCCAGCCCAGGGCCCACAGCACACCCAACTGGTGCCTCCATGACACCCCCTCCTCCCAGCCCTGGGTCTGCTGCATTGCCCCACTGGTGTGCCAACTACACCCCCTCATCCGTGACCCCACTCTTGTCACTGTAAACTACACTTATAAAACGAGACTTTAGGATTATAAGATGGATCCCCATTTTAACAATACAATTCTTTCCCCTCCATCTTCACCTATAAATTCGGGGTGCCTCTTTAATCCTCCGAACACGGTAAAATATTTGATATTTTCTTGAATTTATTTGTTCATTGTCTTTACTAGTCTCCTAAGCTTTTGCTATACACAGTAGTGCATGAGCACCGTATGGATGTCGCTCGCTTCGTTCAGGGAAGATCATAATGAGAGACGGAGGGATCGATGGGAGAACACACACTCCGCTGTCGGAGATTGACAGCAGGATTTAACTGGTTAAAGCCGCGGGCGGATCTCTCATCTATCCGCGGCTGTTAGAGGCACATGATGGCTGATTAGGCTGACATGTTTGGGAAAATACGCAGAGCTAGTCATAAAGGGGTTAATTGTATGATACAATGTGATCGATTGTTGCAAAAAGTAATGAATGTTTTGCTTATTCTTAGGGATAGAAAACAGCGTCCAGGAGGCTTCATCGGGTCACAGAATGAAGACCAGATCTGCCGGGTTACAGGATGCTCATTCTACCTCGTCCAAAGAGCCTGAAAATCCCGAAAAATTACCCGCCAAAAGGCCCCGACCGGACGAGCAAGAGAAGACCCAGACGAGCGAAACCCGTAGCGGGAACGAGAACCGAAACGGCCGAAACTTCAAGAAGCTGTTCTGCCCGCACTGCGACAAATGTTACAAATACACGTCTGCTCTGGACGCCCACATCAGGACCCACATCGGAGTCAAGCCCCACAAGTGCGACCATTGCAGCGAAACCTTCGCCTATAAATCGGAGTTGATCGTGCACAGGAGGAAACATTCCGAACCGCGGAGGGAGCTGAAAATAAAAGCAAAGAGTCATCAAAATCCAGCGGCCAAAAGAGAGGAAAATACAAAACAAAGAACTCCGGTAAAGGGAGGTCCACGACGGCCTCGGCGAAGAGCGCCATCAATTCCTCTAAAGTGGCCCCAACTCCAAAGACTGATTGTAACGGAACAAACAAAGCTGGGGAAGCGTCTCCGAACACAACAAGCCTGACGGGCAGCAAGACCTCCGAAACGGCCGCAACGCCTGTCCTCAACGAAGACAAGCAAGCTGGCGAAGCCTCTCCGAAGGCAAACTCAGTCCACGGCGAAACCCTCAAATCAACCGCAGCTCCAGTGAGCAGCCCCGATATAACCAGTACGTACGACTTCCAGGCGAAACCTCTCCAGTGTAAGTACTGCGATAAAAGATTTAACAGCCAAATGATCCTGGACGCCCATCATCGAATCCACACCGGAAAGCTCGCCTTCCCCTGCGAGTACTGCGACGAGAGTTTCTCCAAGGCGTCGCTGCTCACTATGCACAGCAGCAAGCACAAGGAATGCAAACCTTTCCAGTGCGACCAGTGCGACAAGAACTTTAAAGACGAGTCTCTCTTCTTGGCTCACAAGAGGACACACACCGGAGAAAGCCCCACCAGTGCAGTAAGTGCAACAGCTGGTTCCCGAACCGCAACAGTCTATTGGTACATGAGGAAACCCACCAAAAGCCCAAACCCTTCCAGTGCCGGTTCTGCGAGAAGAGCTTCAACGACCAGTCCCTGCTCGTCACCCACGAGGGGGTGCACTCGAACGTTAAGCCCTACAAGTGCAGCCAGTGCAACGAGAGCTTCTTCCTCAAAAACCTGTTAATTACCCATGAGGAATCGCATGCCCCGGCGAAACCCTTTCCGTGCAAGAAGTGCGATAGGAGCTATAATAAGGAGGAGACGCTCATAGCTCATATGCGAATCCACAAGGTACAGAAAGGGAAAAAGAAGTGATTCGGGAACTAAGACATGGACTCTACCCGGTCCTCCTACATTCAAGCTCCTACCGACACCGACTAAGTTCTCCCATGTCCGGAATACTTCATAGACTTATACAAGTTGGATTCATACATTTTTATATTCAGAGAGAGTTAAGTAGAAAAGCAAGAACCTAATTCCTTAAGGATTTAACATGAATTTCTAGATCTCCAACCAATGGTTCTCCAGATCTTTTGACATGCTGGGAGTTGTAGTTTCTCCACCGTAGGTTGGAGACCACTGATCTATGAGATGATCACAGGCAGACATGTCTAGCAAATGAGTTCTTTATTCCCCCACAGGGAAGATCAGGGTATTTTATAATACACCGGTTGTTACTTTAACCTGCAACTGCCGCCCCGACGCGCGTTGCAATGGGACATGAGCTCGATTAATTAGAAAAACAACCATAATGTGAAGTACTGGGTAAGCAGACGTTAGCGAAACATTTCGGTGTTAAAAGGTTGATCCGAAACAAGAGGTTGGTGCGATGAAGCCTCGGCGGCTCTCCTGGACTTTACCCCAGGGAAGGGGGGGGGGATAAGAGAAACTTAATGGAGAACATCCAACTTTGTAAAACTTTCAAGTCCATGAACAGAGAGGAATCTTTTGGCTTTGTGACATCAATTCTTAAAGCCAAGGAGCTCGTTATCTCTATGTCATGTGCTTTACCTGGGTCCAGACACCTGGAAATACCTTGTCATTGACAGATAGGTGCTTACAGCAATTGGAGACGACTTTGGACATAGACGCGTTTCGGCAGCTGTCTTTGCACCTGTGGAAACTGCTGAGACTATGACCTGTGTGCACCCACCCCGAGATGAAATTTATCATGTATTATGGGGGTTTCATTTAGCACATCTGCTGATTTTAGGTATAAATCTTGCATAAACTACTTTTATTTTTATTTCACCGCCAGAGTGGCATCACTTGTCCGTTCCCTGCCCCCCCCCCCAGTTCTGTTCTTCCCAGTGCCGATCTGGTCCCATTTCGCTAACTTCTGACTGCAGCTAGAAGTCACCAGCTCTCAGTGTAAATCTATAGAGGCCTCGTTTTGGCCCTCATAGATTTACATCGGAGCGATCCGGCAGGTCACATCTAGAAGAAGACGACCAGATCGGCACCAAGAACAGCAGAAGATGGCGGGCGGTAAGTATTCTATATAGGCAGGGAACGCACTCAGGTGGTGAAATAGTAAAAATTGAAGAGCCATATAGTTTTACTTATGCCTTATTTTTTTTTTTTTAGTATGTATATAATGAAACAGTGATGAAGATTTGCTTGTATTACTGTAGAGGCAGAGCAAGAAGAAAACATAAAATTAAGACACTCCTTAACATTCATGTGTAAAGTGCAACTTTGGTCAAATCTTCGGAATTGGTGAAACAGACGCTGCAGGGTCCCGAAACGCGTCGGGTTCACTCTTGTAAGCGATCAGTGCCCTTAGCAGCGCAATATATTGAATCAAAAATGTAAAGACAACATACATACAACAGTAAAGGGCACAGGAAGGCAGAGCTGGTGAGCAAGAACTGGAATAAAGTCTACAGAAATGAGCAAAATATGTCAAAGACTCAATATTACAGGTAGAGGCATAAAAAGAGAGCAAACTCCGCAGGGTGAAATGTATGAATACCATATCCTCAAAGGGTATGGTACCTGAAAAAGCTGAAAAAAATAACTCAAGAGGAGAAATAGAGGTACTTAGTAATCCATCATAGAAAATGTAATAAAGGGGAATAGTAAAGGTAAAATGTATAATGGAATATTGCTATAGACTTACCAGTAAGATAAACTGCCCCCCCCGACGCGCGTTTCCCGTGCAGCTTTGTCAAGGGGGAAGCCTCCTGACTAAGCTGCATGCGAAACGCATGTCGGGGCCGTTTTCCTGAATGGTGGCAAGTCTGTAGAAATATTCCACAGTACATTTTACCTTTTATTGCCTTTTTTTTACACTTCACTATGATGGATTACTAAATAATCACATCCATTTTATATATATAAATTTTTCTTATTTTGCCTGTGAAATAAAAAATTCATCAATTACTCCTGAGTGGCAAATGTTTCATTGTTACAGGTGTGAAATTATATATATATATTATATATATATATATATATATATATATAATATATATATATAAAATGAAATATATATTAATTTAATATTTATATATATATATATATATATATATATATATATATATATATATTTCATTAGATTTATTATATATAATGAAATATATATTTAATATATATAATGATCTATTCCCACCTGTAATAATAATTAATTATATATATATTTATTTAAATATATATATATATATATATATATATATATTTAAATAAATATATATATAATATAATTATTATACAGGTGGGAATAGATCATTATATATATGTATTAAATATATATTTCATTATATATAATAATCTAATGAATAAAAAAAAAAAAAAAAATATATATATATATATATATATATATATTTCATTAATTTATTATTATATATATGAAATAATATTTAATACATATATATAATGATATATTCCCACCTGTAATAATAATTATATTATATAGATTTATTTAAATATATATATATATATATATATATATAATTATTATTACAGGTGGGAATATAGAATTAATATATATGTATTAAATATATATTTCATTATATATAATAATCTAATGAAAAAAAAAAATATATATATATAATTTTTTTTTTTTTTTTTCATTAGATTTTATTATTATATATAATGAAATATATATTTAATACATATATATAATTCTATATTCCCACCTGTAATAATAATTAAAAAATTGCCACTCGAAAGTAATCGATAAATTTTTCACAGCCAAAATAAGAAAAATGTGTTGTAACGTTTCGTCCCTATCCAGCGGCCTTCATCAGACACAGGTATTCTTGTAAATGCCCCTTTACCCACAGTGGGACGTGCTGTTACTCCACATGGAACCATCTAAAAAAGCGATTTTTTTGGTGATTCTTTCATTTTATGTATAAAGGCAAATTTTCTTTTACAAGAAAGAAATCCCTGTGTCTGATGAAGGCCCGGTGTACAGGGTGAAACGTTGCAACAAATGTTTCTTGTTTTTCCTGTGAAGTAAAAAAATCCTCAAATAATTCTGAGTACCAAATAATTTTTAAGCGCCTCTATTTCTCCTCGTGAGTATTTTTTTCCAGCATTTTACACTCCTATACCTCCCATACGCTCTACCTGAGGATATTGTAATTATATACTCGGGATTATTGATGTATTCATGTTTGCAGACATTATTCCATTCTTTGCTCACCCGTTGTATGTTCTTGTGTCTTTACCATTGCATGTATGAATATTTTCTGACTCAATAAAGATACATTATTTGACTTCTATATAGGTTTTTCTTAATTACACTAGGGGGTAAGAAAGGCGCCCTCTCGGCATTACTAGTACAAACTGCAGCGTTCACGAAGAAGGAAGGCAGAAGATGAAGTCTCTGAGATTTATCCTCAGCTGGAGGCGAAGACGAGGGAGGACGTGGTCGTGGCAACTTAAAAGTGCAGCAGCAGTCATGTGGTATTAAAGAGGTTGTCCGGGAAAATGTAATTTTTTTGTACTATGGGTCTAAGAAGTAACAAGCAACTATTAACAGACCGCTCCTGCCGGCGATTCTGCTGTGTCACGTCAGCGGCACAGCTCTTCCTCTTCTGGGCTGGATACATCCTTGTTGACGTCCTGCAGTTCGGCAGGGACCCACCTGTCAATCAGATGATGGCAGCGTAGAAGAGAAGTCACTGCTCTGTCGATTTGGTGTCAGGATGCCGCAGAATCGCCGGCAGTAGCCATCAATGATCACCCTTTTAAACCAGGGCTGTGGAGTTGGTAAGCCAAACATTCGACTCTGACTCCTTAATTTCTCCGACTTCACCCAGAATGGACACCGTCTCCATGACTTCGACTCTACAACCATGGCTGTGAAGTCAGTAAGCCACATATCTGACTCCTACTCCACCCAAAATGGACAACGACTCCGACTCCACAGCCCTGCTCTGTGCTGGTGCTGGTTAAAGCAGGGAGGTAGTTATCAACTACCTGCCTATTTCTTCTTAGACCCATAGTAAAGTAACTTGTCATGCATAATCCCTTTATAAGGGTCTATGGTGCAAAGAGCAACTTGCAAGCAAGGGACCATAATAGAAAGTCACACGAGCCTTAGTGGAATCATGGAAACCATTTGGCCGGAGTTTCACTTTAATGCACTTTATATCTGGAAATAACCTGAACATTTCTTTTTTTTTCCCCTTCATTCAGGTCAATGTGAAAAATTGAAAATATAATAAAGCCAATTTTACACTTTTGTTTGCTTTCCGTTCTTCAAGGTTTATGGTCGCAATAAGGGGATTAAGGACAGAACCCCCGGAACATTATTAACTTTCAGAAGAAGATCTTTTTAATGAGCAAGTGTATCTAAGCTAGTGATGAGCGAACGAGCAAGTGTATCTAGGTAGCGATGAGCGAATGAGCCAGTGTATCTAAGCTAGCGATGAGCGAACGAGCAAGTGTATCTAAACTAGTGATGAGCGAACGAGCAAGTGTATCTAAGCTAGCGATGAACGAGCAAGTGTATCTAAGCTAGTAATGAGCGAACGAGCAAGTGTATCTAAGCTAGCGATGAGCGAACGAGCAAGTGTATCTAAGCTAGCGATGAACGAGCAAGTGTATCTAAGCTAGTGATGAGTGAACGAGCAAGTGTATCTAAGCTAGCCATGAGCGAACGAGCAAGTGTATCTAAGCTAGCCATAAGCGAACGAGCAAGTGTATCTAAGCTAGCGATGAGCGAACGAACAAGTGTATCTAAGCTAGTGATGAGCGAACGAGCAAGTGTATCTAAGCTAGCGATGAGCGAAGAGCAAGTGTATCTAAGCTAGTGATGAGCGAACGAGCAAGTGAATCTAAGCTAGCGATGAGCGAATGAGCAAGTGGATCTAAGCTAGCGATGAACGAGCAATTGTATCTAAGCTAGTGATGAGTGAACGAGCAAGTGTATCTAAGCTAGCATGCGCAACGAGCAAGTGTATCTAAGCTAGCGATGAGCGAACGAACAAGTGTATCTAAGCTAGCGATGAGCGAAGAGCAAGAGTATCTAAGCTAGTGATGAGCGAACGAGCAAGTGTATCTAAGCTAGCGATAAGCGAACGAGCAAGTGTATCTAAGCTAGTGATGAGGGAATGAGCAAGTGTATCTAAGCTAGCGATGAGCGAACGAGCAAGTGTATCTAAGCTAGCGATGAGCGAACGAGCAAGTGTATCTAAGCTAGTGATGAGGGAACGAGCAAGTGTATCTAAGCTAGTGATGAGTGAACGAGCAAGTGTATCTAAGCTAGCGATGAGCGAACGAGCAAGTTATCTAAGCTAGCGATGAGCGAACACTGCCGTGCTCGGTACCTGAAACGAGCATTTGGACGCTCAGATGGGCATGACTCCAGTACTGTATTATTATACTTAATGGAAGTTAATGGAGAACTCCGGCATTCCCCATTCATTTCCTTTACACTCGAGTACTTGAGTCACAGCCATCCATGCATACAGCTCCTCCTTTCGAGCATCTAATCCTCCCTATAGGGTAAAAGCTATTCTCCTTGTGGAGACCAATCTACCTGCCGGCATGAGGAGACTTATGACCGCAATGTTCCTCAATTGTCACTTCAGGGAGGAAGCAGATGAAGTCTAGGCCACCTATTGGAAATAGCAATCCTAAAAGTCATAATTGACTCAAGCCTTTTAATATGATTTAGGATTTAAGCCAGAACAGAGCCCCAAGGTGCGTTTCGGGTGATTGTCCCTCATCAGTGCAGTGTATGGGATTAATCTGACTGTCTGGGGGTATAGCTATTCTCCTATGATTTAGGGTTGCTACTTCCAATAGGTGGCCCTAGAGTTCGTCTACTTCCTCCCTGAAATTACATTTTACATAATCCTAGCACAAGTTTACAGATAGAAACCATTATGTTAAACCAAAGAAAAGACGACAAGGATCACCCCAGACTAAACCAAGAAGGGACGACAACAATCCCTTACCAATGTCACTTGTGTGACCATCACATGGTCGTCTATAGCACTTGTGCAGCCGATCCCCGGGGGACAGAGGTCTGTTGCACACTTGGCTGCTCAGATGCAGTTCTGATCCTTCAGTTTAGGATTCTGCTTTTTATTAGATTTGGTCATTCAAACTTGACGACCACTTACATGACAGGCATGAGCATCCGCAATGAGCACAGGCTGCACTGCTGAATACACAAAGGAGGATTTTTTATGGTATTCTTCTTACATGCATACAGATATATTTATACATGCCTGTATATTAGAGGTAAAGTACAAAATTCTTAATAATCTAAATAATCAGAACAATCACTTTTGATCGGCTTCCAGGACGCTCCTAGACCTTAAACATCCAGGTGGTCCCTGCTGCTCTGCAGTAACTACAATAGGTGCAGGGGTTGCAATTGCACTGTGGCCCTGGAGCCTGGGGGGGGGGCCAAAAAGTACCTTTGGCCTATGGAAAAAGACTAATGCTACAAATATTGGGGACCCATTGGAGCTTTCGCATCGGGGCCCATGAGCTTCAAGTTACTCCACTGGCAGTAACGGTCAAACACCAGAGAACCCATAGACAAGGCGTAGATCGACTATTACCGGCTGTGCCGTCTTCACAGGGAAAGTATAAATACATAGGGGAAATGCATATCATTGGGTAATACAGTACAGACCAAAAGTTTGGACACACCTTCTCATTCAAAGAGTTTTCTGTATTTTCATGACTATGACAATTGTAGATTCACACTGAAGGCATCAAAACTATGAATTATCACATGTGGAATTATATACTGAACAAAAAGTGTGAAACAACTGAAATATGTCTTATATTCTAGGTTCTTCCTTTTGCTTTGATTACGGCTTTGCACACTTTGGCATTCTCTGGGTGAGCTTCAAGAGGTAGTCACCAGTCTTCAAGAGGTAGTCACCGGAAATGGTCTTCACTTCACAGTGCGCCCTGTCAGGTTTAAAAGTGGGATTTCTTGCCTTATAAATGGGGTTGGGACCATCAGTTGTGTTGTGCAGAAGTCTGGTGGATACATAGCTGATCGTCCTACTCAATAGACTGTTGCTGCTTTTTTCTTAGCCATAATACAAATCTAAGTAAAGAAAACGAGGGCCATCATTACTGTAAGAAATGGAGGTCAGTCAGTCCGAAAAATGGGGAAAACTTTGAAAGTGTCCCCAAGTGATGTGCAAAAACCATCAAGCGCTACAAAGAAACTGGCTGACATGAGGACCGTCCCAGGAAAGGAAGAGCAAGAGTCACCTCTGCTGCAGAGGATAAGTTCATCCGAGTCACCAGCCTCAGAAATCGCAGGTTAACAGCAGCTCAGATCAGAACCAGGTCAATGCCACACAGAGGTCTAGCAGCAGACACATCTCTACAACAACTGTTAAGAGGAGACTTTGTGCAGCAGGCCTTCATGGTAAAATAGCTGCTAGGAAACCACTGCTAAGGACAGGCAACAAGCAGAAGAGACTTGTCTGGGCTAAAGAACAAAGGAGTGGACATGAGACCAGTGGAAATCTGTGCTTTGGCTCTGATGAGTCCAAATCTGAGATCTTTGGTTCCAACCAACGTGTCTTTGTGCGACGCAGAAAAGGTGAACGGATGACTCTACATGCCTGGATCCCACCTGTGGAAGCATGAGGAGGGGGTGTGATGGTGATGGGGGGCTACGCCAGATGACCTGGCCTCCACAGTCACCAGACCTGAACTCAATCCAGATGGTTTGGGGTGAGCTGGACCGCAGATTGAAGGCAAAAGGGCCAACAAGTGCTAAGCATCTCTGGGAACTCCTTCAAGACTGTTGGGAAGACCATTTCCGGTGACTACCTCTTGAGCTGGTGACTACCTCTTGAAGCTCATTAAGACAATGCCAAGAGTGTGCAAAGCAGTAATCAAAGTAAAAGGTGGCTACTGTGAAGAACCTAGAATATAAGACATAGTTTCATGTTGTTTCACACTTTTTTGTTCAGTATATAATCCACATGTGATAATTCATAGTTTTGATGCCTTCAGTGTGAATCTACAATTTTCATAGTCATGAAAATACAGAAAATGCTTTGAATGAGAAGGTGTGTCCAAACCTTTGGTCTGTACTATACATTAAGTACAATGGACAAGATTGTGTACAGTTTTATACAAAAAAAACACCTACTATTACATGGTTTTGGGGTTGATACCACAATGCTGCATTGTCTATAGCAGGGGTGGCCCTCGATTAATTTTTTGCAGCCCTCGGGCAGATTCCTGGGGACCGCAGTGCTCAGGTTGGCAGGGCTGACTGTCTGCCCTTTAAATCCAGCTCTCCAGTGATCTCTATGTCCCAGCCTCGGCCTCCCCAATGAGGTATATGCCCCCAGCCTCTCCAGTGATCTCTATGCCCCAGCCTCGGCCTCCCCAATGAGGTATATGCCCCCAGCCTCTCCAGGGATCTATGTCCCAGCCTCGGCCTCCCCAATGAGGTATATGCCCCCAGCCTCTCCAGTGATCTCTACGCCCCAGCCTCGGCTTCCCCCAGTGAGGTATATGCCCCCAGCCTCTCCAGTAATCTCTATGCCCCAGCCTCGGCCCCCCCAGTGAGGTATATGCCCCCAGCCTCTCCAGTGATGTCTATGCCCCAGCCTTAGCCTCCCCAGTGAGGTACATGCCCCCGGCATCTCCTGCGATGTCTTGGGCTCTAGCAGTTTAGAAGCAACATGACCACTATCACTCATGCCAAAGAGAGTCGATTGTTGAACCAATTATAGTGGGTAATTTTCAAGTCAATTTTGTACGGCCCCGAAGGATTGTAGAAATTCCCAAATGGCCCTCGGCAGAAAAATGGTTCCCCGCCCCTGGTCTATAGCTTATTTATCAAGTGGGGGTTACCAACGGGTGAGAGAAGGAGAAGGTCGAAATTGACATTGTACTTTCTGCCATACTTTCCATGTGGACACCACGGGGGGGGGGGTTGCTTTCACGTTAGCCAGCAATCAGTATAAGGGAGGTGAGAGCCAGTCCCGGTGTGAGACAGCACTCCAGGCCGTTCTGGATGTAGTAGGATGTCCCGCCAACCAGTCCACCACCACACTGCGTATTTCCTATGTATTCCTGCATTTACACAGCGTTATTTTGTGCATGCATAAATGCAGTGAAATGCAATTCTGGATATGCAGTTCAGCAATGCAGAAATCTGTTGCGCTTTTATGCATCCGCTCCCACTGCAAAAGCTTGTGCGTAAAAAGAATCAACATGTCAATTCTGTGCGCTTTTCCCATAGCTAACATGATAAATGGGCTTGGGAATAGCGTTCTCTGTGCATACAGTTGCACTTTTTAGCCCGTACGAGCGTAAAAAAGCACAACTGCAAAAAATACAGCTCTGAAACAGCAGGCAGATCACTGGGTCACACCGCTGAACCTACAGCCAGGCATTGGTCGTGTGTGACAATGGCCGGAACATGGTGGCGGCTCTGAGGCGAGGCGAGCTGACACATGTTCCATGCGTGGCCCATGTGCTCAACCTCGTGGTTCAGCGGTTTATTAAATCCTACCCGGAGCTGTCTGATCTGCTCATCAAAGTACGCCGCCTGTGTGCCCATTTCAGAAAGTCACCTACTGCTTCTGCCGCCCTTGCCGGCATTCAGCGGTGTTTGCAACTTCCGGCTCACAGACTGGTGTGTGATGTCCCCACGTGTTGGAATTCCACACTGCACATGTTGGTCAGGAAGAGGGCAGTTGTTGAGTACCAGCATCAACTAGGCCGTCTGTATACGGTTCAAACTCCACACATAAGACCTCAGTGGATATGGATGTCCGACATATGTACCTGTGGAGGATGAATTATATCTTATCTATTAATCTTAGTTTTTATACTCATATAGCATTAAATGAAATAATAAGTTTTTTCTGTATTCAGGTACGTATCCAACATCTTCTCTTTATCTTTGAGTCACCCCTCCCCCTCCTCCATCTCTCTCTTTCTCTCTCTCTCTCTCTTCCCCTCTTTTCTCTTCATCTCTCTCTCTCTCTTTCCTTCATGTCACTCTCTCTCTCCCTCTTTTCCCTTTTCCCTCTCTATCTATCTATCTATCTCTCTCTCCTTCTCTCTTTCTCTTCATTTTCTCTTCTCTCTTCGGCTCTCCCCCTCCTCCATCTATTTCTTTCTCTCTTTCTTTCCCACTATGAATCTGTGAACAAGGAGCTGTTTTGTAAACAAAGTGTCTCCTCAGATGTGTATGCTGGAAAGAAGATATGGCTGCACAGAACTGCCTTGAAAATGGACAAGCTGATTGGTCCTCACCGTGCTTGCACCAGACTGTGCTATGGGAAACCCAAGATAACCTGAATCCCAGCAGCCAAGGGATGATACTATTACGTGATGAAGAACGGACTCTCAGAATACAAAGAACTATTATTATTAACAAACATAGACATTAGCTTAATCCCACCTAACTCCCACCCTGCCATGGACATTTACATGCTTATCTTTTTTTAGACTATAAAATGCCCTGTACCCGGATATTGGGTTCAGTAGTTGTTGCCGTGTATGTTGTCATTATTAAACCTGGACACGTTATAAGCTTGAACCGGACTCTCTCGGTCTGATTTACTCTTATCTGGTACCGCGTGTTCATAGTCTAATCTGGGATGACTGGCGAGGGAGTGGAACAGTAAAATTTTCCCCGACATACCGTCCTCCAAAACTTTGAGGACTCCACCAAGATGGTGAGCGGCGATAACGCCATCATTAGCGTCACCATCCCGCTTCTCTGTCTTCTAAAACGCTCTCTGCTCGAAATCAAAGACGATGCATTGCCGGCAGAGCAGAATGAGTTGGAGCAAGAAACCGTACTGGGTGATTACACACAGCCCAGCCTCATCTCATCCCAACGTGCATTGGAGGACTATGACAAGGAGGAGGAGGATGAAGAAATGGAGCTACTTTCATTCGGAATTGACGGTAATACATGCACAACCATCAGACCATCGGTTGAGCGTGGATGGCCAGAGGACAGGGGAGAGGAGGAGGAGGAGGTCAGCATGGCCAGTCATGCTGTTGGTGAGGACCCCGAAGTCTTGACTGTTAACAGTCTAGCGCACATGGCTGACTTTATGTTACGCTGCCTGTGTCGTGACCCTCGTGTTATCAAGATCTTGGCGGACAATCATTACTGGTTGGTGACACTTTTATACCCACGCTACAAAGAGAACTTTATTTCTCTTATTCCCGAAGCGGAGAGGTCTCCAAAAATGCTGCAGTACCAAAAGGCCATAGTCGCGGAATTATTAAAAAAATTCCCTTCTGAAAACGCTAGCGGCAGAGGTCACGATTCAGTGGACAACCAAGGTGTCCGGCAGAGAGAGGCACAAGTCCAATCCAGGAGAGGTAGGGGAACACTCAAAGATCTGGGGCACTTTTCTCAGCACCTCCGTGCCACAGGCCCTGAGGTGCGGGTAGTGCCACAAGGAATGCAAAGTTTGCAAAGATGCTGAGGGAGTACCTTGCCGATCGTACAAAAGTGCTCCTAGACTCATCTGTGCCTTATAATTATTGGGTATCCAAGCTGGACACGTGGCAGGAATTGGCTCTCTACGCCTTGGAAGTCCTGGCCTGCCCTGCCGCTAGCGTTGTGTCAGAGCGTGTTTTTAGTGCCGTAGGTGGAATCATTACAGATAAACGCACCCTCCTGTCAACTGAAAATGCTGACAGGCTGACTTTGATCAAGATGAACAAGGGTTGGATTGGGCCTGACTTCATTACACCACCCCCAAATGATAGCGGAATTTAAATTTTGTGCCGATAGATTCCCATGCACCTCCACACACCCACACATTGGTACAGACTTCAAGTGTTTGGCTACTTGCTGTACTACTCCTCCTTCTCCTCATCCGCCACCATCATATAATCAGTGTGACCGTGGTTCATGATGCCACAAAACCATAATTTTTTTACATCATATTTATGATGATGATGACCCTCACCGTTCAAAAGTTAGGCATAAGTTTCATGTATACCTCCCAAGGGTAAATGTTTTAGTCCATGCTTCCAGAATGGGCATTACAAGTACAGGAGACCCGCTCCTTTGTAATGGGAACAATTTTTAGAGGCTCTCCTCCATGTTTCTTCCCAGGGGCATCGCAATGTCTCCCAATTTTTGGCAGCCCTTCCTAGGGCAATCCTACAAAAGACCCACTTGCTTAAAATGGGCACATTATTTATAAAGGCTCTCATGCACATCTCTATCCAGGGGCATTGAAGTGCAACACAATTTTTGGCTTCCCTGCCTAGGGCAATCCTACAAAAGACCCGCCTGCTTAAAATGGGCACATTATTTAAAAAGGCCCTCATGCACGTCTCTATCCAGGGGCATTGAAGTGCCTCCCAATTTTTGGCTTCCCTGCCTAGAGCAATACTACAGCAGACCCACTTGCTTACAATGGGCACATTATATAAAGAGGCCCTCATGCACGTCTCTTCCCAGGGACATGGGAGTGCCACACAACTTTTTTTTAAAAAATCTTTCATATAATCCAAAAAACTAACATCCACCAACTCTGTCTCACAAGTGGGTCTGAGCCTTAATATTTTTTCCATGAAAATCCGTTTTGGTTTCATTTTGTAACGTTTTCTTGACAGTCCGTAAAAGTGGCGTAATGGTCTGACAACATTGTTGACATCAGTGACCTTGGGGTCTGAAATGCTTCCAGGGGTCTTCCCCATGCGGTTCCCATGTCATTTCAGCACTGTTCTGATACTTTTGTGACATTTTTAGGGTTTTTCCATGCTGCCGGGGGCCATGTCAGAAAAATACTCGGGTCTCCCATAGGATAACATTGGGCTCGGTGCTCGGGCCGAGTACACGAGTATCTTGGGATGCTCGGTCCGAGCTTCGAGCACCCGAGCATTTTAGTACTCGCTCATCTCTAGTCACCACTACATGTCCCTTATCTCTGTAGTAAGCTCGGTTCTGCTCTCTTATCTCTGTAGTAAGCTCGGTTCTGCTCTCTTATCTCTGTAGTAAGCTCGGTTCTGCTCTCTTTTCTCTGTAGTAAGCTCGGTTCTATTCTCTTATCTCTGTAGTAAGCTCGGTTCTGTTCTCTTATCTCTGTAATAAGCTCGGTTCTGCTCTCTTATCTCTGTAGTAAGCTCGGTTCTGCTCTCTTATCTCTGTAGTAAGCTCGGTTCTGTTCTCTTATCTCTGTAGTAAGCTCGGTTCTCTCTTATCTCTATAGTAAGCTCAGTTCTGTTCTCTTATCTCTGTAGTAAGTTAGGTTCTGCTCTCTTATCTCTGTAGTAAGCTCAGTTCTGCTCTCTTATCTCTGTAGTAAGCTCAGTTCTCAGTATTGTAAAAAAAAAAATCACACAAAATACTCTGTTATAATAAAAATACAAGTTACCAGCAAGTGCTGGCAGAAAAATTTCAAAACAGGGTTTTTGGTTTATACGTTTTTTGCAAAAAAGGTACAATAAGCTGCTTCACCATCAACAAGGCAACCCTGATTGAAGCAGTCCCTAGCTGATGTATTTAAAACCTGCTTATGTGTGCTCATACCTCTAAACATCATTCAGACAGGACATCAATGATATGGGCAGTCTGTGAAGCTAGCTATTGTATGCGCAGCTCATAAAGGAGACGGAGACCTCCCTCTTCCTGCAGGGCAGGAATAATACAAAACGCAGACAAATATGAGCCGTGCACACTATGAACGCGTCTGCATAACCGCGTCCATTCACCACCAAAACTGAACTACAAAACTGAGTGCAAAACTCTGCACAATAAAAAAATCACACAAAATACTGTTATAATAAAAATACAAGTTACCATTAACTGCTGTCAGAAAAGTCTCAAAAACAGGCTTTTTGGTTTATACGTTTTTTTTTGCAAAAAAGGTACATTAAGCTGCTTCACCGTCGACAAGGTAACCCTGATAGAAGCAGTCCCTACCTAGCTGATGTATTTAAAACCTGCTTATGTGTGAGCATACCTCTAATCAGGATTCAGACAGGACATCAATGATATGGGCAGTCTGTGAAGCTAGCTTTGTAGATGAGCTTTGAATGACAGCTCCTTCTTCTGGATCTCGAGTAGTAAGCTGGTTCTGCTCTCTTATCTCTGTAGAAAGCTTGGTTCTGCTCTCTTATCTCTGTAGTAAGCTCGGTTCTGCTCTCTTATCTCTGTAAGCTCAGTTCTGCTCTCTTATCTCTGTAAAAAGCTCAGTTCTGCTCCCTTATCTCTGTAGTAAGCTCGGTTCTGCTCCCTTATCTCTGTAGTAAGCTCGTTTCTGCTCTCTTATCTCTGTAGTAAGCTCAGTGCTGTTCTCTTATCTCTGTAGTGAGCTCTGTTCTGCTCTCTTTTCTCTGTAGTAAGCTCGGTTCTGCTCTCTTATCTCTGTAGTAAGCTCGGTTCTGCTCTCTTATCTCTGTAGTAAGCTCGGTTCTGCTCCCTTATCTCTGTAGTAAGCTCGGTACTGCTCCCTTATCTCTGTACTAAGCTCGGTTCTGCTCTCTTATGTCTGTAGTAAGCTCGGTTCTGCTCCCTTATCTCTGTAGTAAGCTCTGTTCTGCTCTCTTTTCTCTGTAGTAAGCTCGGTTCTGCTCTCTTATCTCTGTAGTAAGCTCGGTTCTGCTCCCTTATTTCTGTAGTAAGCTGGTTCTGCTCCCTTATCTCTGTAGTAAGCTCGAATCTGCTCTCTTATCTCTGTAGTAAGCTCGAATCTGCTCTCTTATCTCTGTAGTAAGCTCGGTTCTGCTCTCTTATCTCTGTAGTAAGCTGGTTCTGCTCCCTTATCTCTGTAGAAAGCTTGGTTCTGCTCTCTTATCTCTGTAGTAAGCTCGAATCTGCTCTCTTATCTCTGTAGTAAGCTCGGTTCTGCTCCCTTATCTCTGTAGTAAACTGGTTCTGCTCTCTTATCTCTGTAGTAAGCTCGGTTCTGCTCTCTTATCTCTGTAGTAAGCTCGGTTCTGCTCTCTTATCTCTGTAGTAAGCTTGGTTTTGCTCTCTTATCTCTATAGTAAGCTCGGTTCTGTTCTCTTATCTCTGTAGTAAGCTCGGTTCTATTGCTATATCTTTGTAGTAAGCTCGGTTCTGCTCCCTTATTTTGTAGTAAGCTGGTTCTGCTCTCTTATCTCTGTAGTAAGCTCGGGTCTGCTCTCTTATCTCTGTAGTAAGCTCAGTTCTGCTCCCTTATGTGTGTAGTAAGCTGGTTCTGCTCTCTTATCTCTGTAGAAAGCTTGGTTCTGCTCTCTTATCTCTGTAGTAAGCTCGGTTCTGCTTTCTTATCTCTGTAGTAAGCTCGGTACTGCTCTCTTATCTCTGTAGTAAGCTCAGTTCTGTTCTCTTATCTCTGTAGTAAGCTCGGTTATGTTCTCTTATCTCTGTAGTAAGCTCGATTCTGCTCCCTTATCTCTGTAGTAAGCTCGGTTCTGCTCCCTTATCTCTGTAGTAAGTGACGTATAGGAGGGCCAATAACTTACGTGACCTCCTGACATACAGCCAGTATGAAGCTCCGAATCCGACACGAGGTTTTGGATCTAGTGGACCTAAATGGGGTTTTTTCCCTTGTAGGGATTGTATTGCATGTCCGAACATGATAAGAACTTGTAATTTCCAATCGGCAGACCAGAGTAAAGAATTTAAAATCACTAGACATATTACATGTAGTACTACCCATGTAGTGTATTATGCGGTGTGTCCATGTAATCTTGTCTACGTAGGACTCACTACTAGACCCCTCAAGGTCAGGATTAGAGAACATGTCCTGGATATTAACAATGCTGCGAAAGAGGAGGATCTAACATTCATGAAACCTCTGCCAAGACACTTTAAACAAAAACATTCGTGTAATGGTGGTTTATTGCGAGACTTTGGGATTGACTGCGTCCCTATAAATTCATGTGGAGGAGATATGGGGAAGAGACTAGCACAATTGGAGACACGCTGGATCCATAAGATAGGATGCACACAACAACAGTAGAAGTGTGCTAGGGCACTGTCATTCCGTATCTCAATGCACTTAGTCCATGCGAGTGAGCGACTCCATAAGCAGCGGTGCACGTGTAGGAATCCAGACAGTCATAAATCGCAGTATCATTAAGATAAATAAACACGGCAACTCACCGCACTCACCATTTAGTCCTATTAATGGGTTTTATCTCTATGCCGGTATTGTTCTGTATTGTTACAGGCAGCATGAAGCTACAGGGGATAGTTATATATATGTACATAGTCTTATATTTTTGTATATGTGTATTCTGCTTCCTATATATGTTTTATCATTATTATTACTATCATTGATTTCTTTTTCTCTCTTGCCCCTTTCTTCTTCTCATTCCTTTCTTCTCATCCCTTTCTTCTAATAACATTGAACAATGCAATACACCTATATTAAGGGTTATACGGTAATTTGCTTGCTTTTAACCTACTTATACTCCATTGATAATATGATAATGTCCAGTTTTAACTGTCATTGAATATTAATGCCTTTCAAGTTTCTTACGGTATCACATAGTTGTAGAATGTTGACTTTGTTTTTAAAATAACCCTTTTCACATATAGAGCACTGTAATTGTACTGTGTCCTGGCGTGGGCGGACTCGTCTGAGGTTGATTTAACTCGGACGTGACGTCAGACGCCAGACTAGTTTGGTCCGTGGAAGCAGCGAGTCGCGCTGCGAAACGGTGAACCGTCACCAAGTCTCAGCACTCCCTCCCTCCCTCGCTTGTCATCTGTGTCTACTCGCATGGAATAAAAGCTTTGAAGATTTACTCTGCGTGCGGTGAGTTGCCGTGTTTATTTATCTTAATGATACTGCGATAAGATAGGATGCCTTCGTCCACACGAGATTTTCAGCTTTGCCCCATTTTTATGAAGCTTAGGTATGTCATGTTTTTTATTTTTTTGAGATGTTTTTATAATTTTATGGTGCTTTTTAATATTTTTTATAGGATTTCTGGATAAAGAGGAGAAGATGGGTATACACATACGTATACATTTTTAATGAAGAATGGACTTGTATGAAGAAACCTATTTTTCCCTTTGGGTGCCTCTTAGATATGCAATGTTTTTAGGCATTTTTTATTGATTTTGTTGGGATTAAAATGATGACTGGTAATGAGTCAGTGACACACATCACAAAATATATATAAACTTTTTTTATTTTTTGTTTTATTTTATTTAATTTAATTTTTCTTTTTTCTTTTTCATTTTTATTATTATTTTTATTTTATTTTATTATTATTATTTTTTCAAAAAAACATATTTTTTGGAAAATCTTTTTGCACATTACTTTTATATAATTGTATCTATTATTTATTATTTTTTTTATTATTATTTTTTATTTTTTTATTTATTATTTATCATTTTTTATTTTATTATTTCTTTATAATTTGTTATTATTTATTTTTTATTATTTTTTTTTTCTTATTTTTATTTCATTATTAATCATTTTTTTTACTTTTCTTTTTCTTTTTCCTTTTTTTTCTTTCTTTTTAAATAACATAACAATTCCAGTATATTGTAATTAATCCCATACACATATATATTTAATGACTTTTATACACTAATTACATATTTATGATGATAGTTAATCATCCTATTTAAATCCATTCACTCTCTTTTGCTGCTTACACTTACACATTGTTTTAGTTATTGGGATTTTCACCCAATGATCTAGATACTCGTATGTTGCAGAACCTTTTTTCCTTAGACGGTAACTATTGTGGTATGAGCGCAGCCCTCACAACTCCATAGTGTAAGTGTATCTTTGTACACATTCTTTCTAGCCTGCCTGTGTGCGCGTGCGCTTGCTCCGGCGGCCGCAGTAATAGTTTCCATGGGGACGCGTCTATCCGCATCGCTCCCCCGCCCTCCCGTGTGACGCGTCCGTGGGAGGTGTCGGGGAAGTGATGTCAGACGCCGAACCTGGGAGCCGCGTTGCTGCAGCGACTGACAAAGCGCCATTACCATCGCACCTGCTATTCATTCATTCACTCCTCTATAAAAACGCAATACCTCTTATCAGCGGCACCCTCTGGAAGAAGCCGCAGGGCGAAACGCGTCAGGGTGACGGTGCATCATAGTTGGACAGGTAATCATACCGCTACTGAGGGGACTAGATTTCACTGGACACTTGTCCGACCTCAGCACAGGAGACAAAGAGGAGGCTGCATGTAATTTATATATATAGCTGGTATATCTATGAGAAATTACCTGGTTCTTGTTTAGGACTCCTGCATTCCTTTATGTGTATGTTCCAATATAGGAGGATTACATGTTTCCTTTGTAGTGGAATGAATGTTATACTACCTAGGGAAAATTCAAGGTTAATTTTATCTCACAATTTTATTCTAACATTTTTTGGGTCAGAATAAATTCTGATCATTCCCCCCGTGTATACTGGTCTAATTTTGAGAGGTTTTCTTTATGTGTGTTCCCCATTTTTTTGG
The DNA here is from genome assembly GCA_033576535.1 of Allobates femoralis. Classification (NCBI taxonomy): domain Eukaryota; kingdom Metazoa; phylum Chordata; class Amphibia; order Anura; family Aromobatidae; genus Allobates; species Allobates femoralis. Next base: position 568,244,138 of record JARQOC010000005.1, on the reverse strand, counting down.
GGGGTTATAGTTCACTTATGTTTTATATTGTAATCACTTGCTGTGTGTTTTGATTTGCCCAGTTTAATATACACATCTTTTGCAGCATTATGTTGCCTTCATTTTTTGTACTTTGTGAAGAAATTATTGTGCGTGATATTTCCCTTATCATTTGTGTTATCACTAATTTTTACCACCACCTTTTATACCTTGTGAAGAAGTGGCACTATACTCACCATTATATATAGATAGGCTGATTTTATTGGGTGTCTAATTGTATTACACTTGGCACTTTAAACTTTTTTTACATAGAGCCTTTCTGGACCATATTACCTGGTTGTGGGAATTGGAGATTGTTTTTTACTCCCTAGGTCAGTGATGGGCAACCTTTTGAGCTTGGTGTGTCAAAATTCGCCAAAAAACCGCGCATAAATCGGGAGGTGTGTCACCTTGAGGAAAAAAACCCCTAATTTTACGATATTTATAGTTTAAATAACAAATATGTATAATTCTTTAACTTACCTGCTTAGTGACTTCTTTGTTAATCTGTCAGTTGGTTTCTTTTGTTGGTCTTGCTGTTATTTAACCTGTGTGGGATGCCATGAACTAAGATAAGTGAGAGGGAGGGGGAATTCTTCCAGTGATGGCGAACCTGTGGCAGTCCAGCAACAGCAACAGCAACAGCAACAGCTGGACTGCCACAGGTTCGCCATCACTGATTTAGTGACATTTTTGTTGCTGAATTTCATTGGTTAAAATAAATCTTCAATTGAAGGTTGGTATTTTGTACACTTCAAGGCCAAGCAAGCGCTACTAAGGTTAACTGTCAAAATGTCTATTTATATTCCACTTTCTGCTTACTACCGTTTCACTACATAGAACGCAAAATGATCTGCCATTTTTTTCTATAATGCCATACATCTCAGTCCATGTCTCTTGAAAGGGTCGGCTACTGCTACTACCACTTCCTTTACTTAACCTTGGTTTTTTTGGCTTCTCCATAAGAGGGGCAGTGACAGAAGATTTATAGATAGCCCTGCAGGCAATTAGGGGTTAACTGTCTTTTAGGAAAGGGCAGAGTTAATAAGCAGAAATAGGGATTAATAGGGTGAAATGCAGTCTGTACTATGCTGCAAGATGGCGTTCCTTATGTAAATTAATGGCGGGAAACGGCACTCATAGCACAGGCCTCTTCCAGCCTCCCCCTCACTTATCTCAGTAATGGCCAATCACACATTCATGACACCCCAGATTCTGCCCAGAACCTTTCACTGGAGGATGGTTGCTGTAGTAATCACTGGATCTCCAGACAGCGATCACAGGGCCTCAGATATGCGTCCCCCACAGCGTTCCGCTGCTCCCTGCTGCGCCAGCCAGAAGTTCCGCTTACCGGAAGTCCCAGGACTAGACGCTCTGTGCCGGAGCTCTGCTGTTCTGGCTACAGACCTCCAGCACATTTTTTTTTCCTCAGCTGTAGTTAGTGATGGGCGAGTCCTAACTCGGAATCGCTTGACTCTAGTCTAGCGAGTCCGAGCCCGGGACTCGCTACTCGTTGCTAGTCTAGCGAGTCCAATGTTAATGAATGGGGAAGCGAGTAATAGCGAGTAGTGTGAGATTTACAAATCGCAGATGTCTCGGAAAGCGCTCGCATTGCCGTGTCGGAAACCCGACTCGCAACAGTTTTTTGCTGCTGTGTCTGTGTCTGTGGTTTTTATCCAAATAGCGAGTCTAGTTTCTCCGGCGGCCGCGTGTCACTGAAAATGGCTACGCGTGTCAGTGCTGACACGCGTGTCATAGGTTCGCCATCACTGCCCTAGGTGGTACCAATATATCATTCAAGGAACTCTCATGAATTCAAATAAATGGAACTATACAGGTGTCTTATAGACTTATATAGGATGTTTAATACCCTTGTAGATTGGCATACTATTTAATATTTTTGTCGCTCCCATCCCTGTTTCAAGATCCGCAATAATTGAAATATTTTGATGCATTATTATCGTGGTGTATTTTATCTATGATGTATTATTTATAAATGTTTTGTATATTTTAATTATGTACCAATAAAATTGATTAATTTTATACCACAATTTGGGCTGATAACTCATTGTCATATAGGTTTTGTTTACTCAGAGTTTGCCTGTTTAACCATAGTGGCCTATTATCTGGTTCTCTTATCTCTGTAGTAAGCTCGGTTCTGTTCTCTTATCTCTGTAGTAAGCTCAGTTCTGTTCTCTTATCTCTGTAGTAAGCTCAGTTCTGTTCTCTTATCTCTGTAGTAAGCTCGGTTCTGCTCTCTTATCTCTGTAGTAAGCTCGGTTCTGCTCCCTTATCTCTGTATTAAGCTCAGTTCTGCTCTCTTATCTCTGTAGTAAGCTCAGTTCTGCTCCCTTATCTCTGTATTAAGCTCAGTTCTGCTCTCTTATCTCTGTAGTAAGCTCGGTTCTGCTCCCTTATCTCTGTATTAAGCTCGGTTCTGCTCTCTTATCTGTGTAGTAAGCTCGGTTCTGCTCTCTTATCTCTGTAGTAAGCTCGGTTCTGTTCTCTTATCTCTGTAGTAAGCTCGGTTCTGCTCTCTTATCTCTATAGTAAGCTCGGTTCTGTTCTCTTATCTCTGTAGTAAGCTCAGTTCTGTTCTCTTATCTCTGTAGTAAGCTCGGTTCTGTTCTCTTATCTCTGTAGTAAGCTCGGTTCTGTTCTCTTATCTCTGTAGTAAGCTCAGTTCTGTTCTCTTATCTCTGTAGTAAGCTCGGTTCTGTTCTCTTATCTCTGTAGTAATCTCGGTTCTGCTCTCTTATCTCTGTAGTAAGCTCGGTTCTGTTCTCTTATCTCTGTAGTAAGCTCAGTTCTGTTCTCTTATCTCTGTAGTAAGCTCGGTTCTGCTCTCTTATCTCTGTAGTAAGCTCGGTTCTGCTCTCTTATCTCTGTAGTAAGCTCAGTTCTGCTCTCTTATCTCTGTAGTAAGCTCGGTTCTGTTCTCTTATCTTTGTAGTAAGCTCGGTTCTATCTCTTATCTCTGTAGTAAGCTCGGTTCTCCTCTCTTATCTCTGTATTAAGCTCGGTTCTGTTCTCTTATCTCTGTAGTAAGCTCGGTTCTGCTCTCTTATCTCTGTAGTAAGCTCGGTTCTGCTCTCTTATCTCTGTAGTAAGCTCGGTTCTGCTCCCATATCTCTGTAGTAAGCTCAGTTCTGTTCTCTTATCTCTGTAGTAAGCTCGGTTCTGCTCTCTTATCTCTGTAGTAAGCTCGGTTCTGCACTCTTATCTCTGTAGTAAGCTCAGTTCTGCTCTCTTATCTCTGTAGTAAGCTCGGTTCTGTTCTCTTATCTCTGTAGTAAGCTCGGTTCTGTTCTCTTATCTCTGTAGTAAGCTCGGTTCTGCTCTCTTATCTCTGTAGTAAGCTCGGTTCTGCTCTCTTTTCTCTGTAGTAAGCTCGGTTCTGCTCCCTTATCTCTGTAGTAAGCTCTGTTCTGTTCCTATATCTCTGTAGTAAGCTCAGTTCTGTTCTCTTATCTCTGTAGTAAGCTCGGTTCTGCTCCCTTATCTCTGTAGTAAGCTGGTTCTGCTCTCTTATCTCTGTAGTAAGCTCGGTTCTGCTCCTTTATCTCTGTAGTAAGCTCGGTTCTGCTCTCTTATCTCTGTAGTAAGCTCGGTTCTGCTCTCTTATCTCTGTAGTAAGCTCGGTTCTGCTCTCTTATCTCTGTAGTAAGCTCGGTTCTGTTCTCTTATCTCTATAGTAAGCTCGGTTCTCTTCTCTTATCTCTGTAGTAAGCTCGGTTCTGTTCTCTTATCTCTGTAGAAAGCTCGGTTCTGTTCTCTTATCTCTATAGTAAGCTCGGTTCTGTCTCTTATCTCTGTAGTAAGCTCGGTTCTGCTCTTATCTCTGTAGTAAGCTCGGTTCTGCTCCCTTATCTCTGTAGTAAGCTCGGTTCTGTCTCTTATCTCTGTAGTAAGCTCGGTTCTGCTCTCTTATCTCTGTAGTAAGCTCGGTTCTGCTCCTTATCTCTGTAGTAAGCTCGTTCTGCTCTCTTATCTCTGTAGTAAGCTCGTTCTGCTCTCCTTATCTCTGTAGTAAGCTCGTTCTGCTCTCTTATCTCTGTAGTAAGCTCGGTTCTGTCTCTTATCTCTGTAGTAAGCTCGGTTCTGCTCTCTTATCTCTGTAGTAAGCTCGTTCTGCTCTCTTATCTCTGTAGTAAGCTCGGTTCTGTCTCTTATCTCTGTAGTAAGCTCGGTTCTGCTCTCTTATCTCTGTAGTAAGCTCGGTTCTGCTCTCTTATCTCTGTAGTAAGCTCGTTCTGCTCCTTATCTCTGTAGTAAGCTCGTTCTCTCTCTTATCTCTGTAGTAAGCTCGTTCTGCTCTCTTATCTCTGTAGTAAGCTCGTTCTGTCTCTTATCTCTGTAGTAAGCTCGGTTCTGCTCTCTTATCTCTGTAGTAAGCTCGGTTCTGCTCCTTATCTCTGTAGTAAGCTCGGTTCTGTCTCTTATCTCTGTAGTAAGCTCGGTTCTGTTCTCTTATCTCTGTAGTAGCTCGGTTCTGTTCTCTTATCTCTGTAGTAAGCTCGGTTCTGTTCTCTTATCTCTGTAGTAGAGCTCGGTTCTGCTCTCTTATCTCTGTAGTAAGCTCAGTTCTGCTCTCTTATCTCTGTAGTAAGCTCGGTTCTTCTCTATCTCTGTAGTAAGCTCGGTTCTGCTCTCTTATCTCTGTAGTAAGCTCGGTTTCTGCTCTCTTATCTCTGTAGTAAGCTCGGTTCTGTCTCTTATCTCTGTAGTAAGCTCGGTTCTGCTCTCTTATCTCTGTAGTAAGCTCGTTCTGCTCCTTATCTCTGTAGTAAGCTCGGTTCTGTCTCTTATCTCTGTAGTAAGCTCGGTTCTGTCTCTTATCTCTGTAGTAAGCTCGGTTCTGCTCTCTTATCTCTGTAGTAAGCTCGTTTCTGCTCTCTTATCTCTGTAGTAAGCTCGGTTCTGCTCTCTTATCTCTGTAGTAAGCTCGGTTCTGCTCTCTTATCTCTGTAGTAAGCTCGGTTCTGTTCTCTTATCTCTGTAGTAAGCTCGGTTCTGCTCTCTTATCTCTGTAGTAAGCTCGGTTCTTCTCTCTTATCTCTGTAGTAAGCTCGTTCTGCTCTCTTATCTCTGTAGTAAGCTCGTTCTGTTCTCTTATCTCTGTAGTAAGCTCGGTTCTGCTCTCTTATCTCTGTAGTAAGCTCGGTTCTGCTCTCTTATCTCTGTAGTAAGCTCGTTCTGCTCTCTTATCTCTGTAGTAAGCTCGGTTCTGTCTCTTATCTCTGTAGTAAGCTCGGTTCTGTCTTTATCTCGTAGTAAGCTGTCTGCTCCTATCTCTGTATAAGCTCGTTCTGCTCTCTTATCTCTGTAGTAAGCTCGTTCTGCTCCTTATCTCTGTAGTAAGCTCGGTTCTGTCTCTTATCTCTGTAGTAAGCTCGTTCTGCTCCTTATCTCTGTAGTAAGCTCGGTTCTGCTCTCTTATCTCTGTAGTAAGCTCAGTTCTGCTCTCTTATCTCTGTAGTAAGCTCGTTCTGCTCCTTATCTCTGTAGTAAGCTCGGTTCTGCTCTCTTATCTCTGTAGTAAGCTCGGTTCTGCTCTCTTATCTCTGTAGTAAGCTCGGTTCTGCTCTCTTATCCGTAGTAGCTCGGTTCTGTTCTCTATTTGTAGTAAGCTCGGTTCTGCTCTCTTATCTCTGTAGTAAGCTCGGTTCTGCTCCTTATCTCTGTAGTAAGCTCGTTCTGTCTCTTATTCTGTATACTCGTTCTGCTCCTTATCTCTGTAGTAGCTCGGTTCTGCTCCTTATCTCTGTAGTAAGCTCGTCTGTCTTTCTGCCAGTTGCTATCTCTGTAGTAAGCTCGGTTCTGCTCTTATCTCGTAGTAAGCTCGGTTCTGCTCTTATCCTGTAGAAGTGGTTCTGCTCCCATCCTCTGTAGTAAGCTCGTGTTCTGCTCCTCTACTCTGTAGTAAGCTCGGTTCTGGCTCTCTTATCTCTGAGTAGAGTCGGTCTGTGCTCATCTCGTAGTAAGTCAGGTTCCTGTTCATATCTCTGAGTAAGCTCGGTTCTGTCCTTATCTCTGTAGTAAGCCTCGGTTTGCCTCTTATCTCTGTAGTAAGCTCGTCGTATCCTTTTCTGTAGTAAGCTCGGTTCTGTTCTCTTATCTCTGTAGTAAGCTCGGTTCTGCTCTCTTATCTCTGTAGTAAGCTCGGTTCTGCTCTCTTATCTCTGTAGTAAGCTCGGTTCTTCTCTTATCTCTGTAGTAAGCTCGGTTCTGCTCTCTTATCTCTGTAGTAAGCTCGTTCTGCTCTCTTATCTCTGTAGTAAGCTCGGTTCTGCTCTCTTATCTCTGTAGTAAGCTCGGTTCTGCTCTCTTATCTCTGTAGTAAGCTCGGTTCTGCTCTCTTATCTCTGTAGTAAGCTCGGTTCTGCTCTCTTATCTCTGTAGTAAGCTCGTTCTGTCTCTTATCTCTGTAGTAAGCTCGGTTCTGTCTTTCTCTGTAAGCTGGTCTGCTCTCTTATCTCTGTAGTAAGCTCGGTTTGCTCTCTCTTATCTCTGTAGTAAGCTCGGTTCTGCTCTCTTATCTCTGTAGTAAGCTCGGTTCTGCTCCTTATCTCTGTAGTAAGCTCGGTTCTGCTCTCTTATCTCTGTAGTAAGCTCGGTTCTGCTCTCTTATCTCTGTAGTAAGCTCGGTTCTGTTCTCTTATCTCTGTAGTAAGCTCGGTTCTGCTCTCTTATCTCTGTAGTAAGCTCGGTTCTGCTCCTTATCTCTGTAGTAAGCTCGGTTCCAGTGGCGGACCTTGCGACCAGGGGGCCCTGGTGCAGGTTCCAATGGTGAGGACCGGGGGGGAGGGTTTTCGAGTGATGCTGTCAGCGAGGATCGGGAGGAGGGTGGGGGGCTAGGGGGGCTATCCACCATCGGCGAGGTCCGGGGGGGTGTTGGTTTTGTGCTATCAGCCGTCGGCTCCCTACCTGCGAGCGAGCCGCACGGTCCTGGGAGTCCTGGCAGCAGCAGAGGAAGGAGGGGCGGGCTCAGCCAGGGAAGCAGGAAGCTTCCCTCAGTTAACCCCCTCCTCCTCTGGCACACTGGCACAGGTCATGGGGGTCGGCTGGGGCCCCCTGCAGGCTTCAGGGGCCCTCTAGCCGATCGGGCCTTGGTGCAGCCCCTGCTCGGTTCTGCTCCCATATCTCTGTATAGGAGGCAGGGCCATAAGGAAGCAGAGCTATGAACGAGTGGGCTACAGGGAGGGTGGGCTACATGAAGGGGTGGGGCTACATGAAGGGGTGGGCTACATGAGGGTGGGCTACAAGGGAGGGGTGGGCTACAGAGGGGTGGGGCTACAGGGTGGGTGGGGCTAGGATACATACAAAACATACACTAAATTGTATATATTAGATATAAATTATTAAAAAATAAACATTTTAAAGAAAACAGTTAAAAAAAGCGAATCCTCACCTTTCTCATGAATGTTCTGTTATTTCTCATGTATCTGTCACATTTAGTATTGCCCTTAATTTAGATGCAAACTCAGCACCACGATGCAGCATTAAAGTGAACCTGTCACCTCCGAGAAGCCCCTGACCCATCACTACATGTCCCTGCACCTTCCGTATTAGCATTAGAGAAATCCCTTTCTGTGCTAAATGCTTGTGTTCAAAGATGTAAAAAGCGTTTCTATACTCATTAGATGATGATGAAGCCGGGGCTGTATGCAATAGTCCCCTGGCATGGTGGTTTGCAGCCTCCAGGATCCTTTGTCGCGGCTGACTGTACTGGGGATGTGCAATGCTCTGCGGGTCTGACTGTTACACGGTGCGATGCTCTGCGGGGCTGACTGTACATGGGGCTGTGCAATGCTCTGCGGGCTGACTGTACATGGGGCTGTGCAATGCTCTGCGGGCTGACTGTACACATGTGGGCTCTAGATGCTCTGCGGGGCTGACTGTACATGGGGCTGTGCAATGCTCTGCGGGGCTGACTGTACACGGGGCTGTGCAATGCTCTGCGGGGCTGACTGTACACGAGGCTGTGCAATGCTCTGCGGGGCTGACTGTGCACGGGAATGGCCGCTCCCCCAGTCATTAAGAAAGAAATATATTACCGACTTCCCCTGTAACTGTTTTCTTGTACATTAGCCCCAGTTACAGAGGGGCTGGCATGGGGGATGGGTGACCCGGGACGGGAGTCAGGCGATAAAGTGGGGGACAGGCGACGACACTGGGGAAAGGCGACAGAGGACTGAGGGACCGGGACGACGGAGACAGGGGAACGGCCGACAAAGACGGGGGAGACAGGAGACGTGGGACGGGGACAAGACAGGACGGGCGACAGGGTGAGAGATGCGGGATGGGAGACGACGATGAACCATGGGATCGGTTGACAAACAGCATGGACGGGAGACGTGGACGGCGACAAGACAGGGGATGGGAGATGAGACGCGGGATGGGAGACATGTGATGGGTACAAGATAGGGGATGGGCGAAGAGACGGGGGACGAGAGACGTGGGATGGGCGACAAGTCAGGGGACTGGTGACGAGACGGGGGACAGAACGGGGGACAGGTGACAGGAATAGAGGATAGTCAGTATGATAGGATAGAGGATAGTCAGTATATAGGATAGCAGGATACAGTATGTAAGAACAAGATACACAGAAACAAGGTTTTAAAAAAGATTTCATTTTTTTTTAAAAGTAAAAAGATAAATAGTTTGGGAGGGGGGGGCAGGTTAATGTGTATTTGGGGGGGGGGCAGGTTAATGTGTATTTGGGGGGGGGCAGGTGTAATGTGTATTTGGGAGGGGGGGCAGGTTAATGTGTATTTGGGAGGGGGGGCAGGTTAATGTGTATTTGGGGGGGGCAGGTTAATGTGTATTTGGGGGGGGCAGGTTAATGTGTATTTGGGGGGTGCAGATATAAATAAAAAAAAAAAAGTTCTAAATAATTAAAAAAATGTTTAGAAAATTGTAAAAAGCGAAAAGAAAAGTTATAAAAAGCGAATCATCACCTTTTCTCATGAATGTTCTGTTATTTCACATGTATCTGCTGCAATCTGCCACCTGGTGGTCACATTTAGTATTGCCCTTGATTTACATGCAAACTCCGCAAAACGATGCATTAATTATTCCAGCGCCTTTTAACTAATTTGGTGCCCTTCAGTCCTGCAGATGCTTCCATTAAAAGCGGTGTAGAAAGCTTAATTTTCTCAGATTTTACCATCGATTTTTTTTCATGGGGTTCATGTTGGGTGACGGTAATGGCCGCTCCCCCAGTCATTAAAAAATAAATATTACATTAGCGATTTGCCCTGTAACTGTTTTCTTGTACATTATCCCCAGTTACAGAGGGGCTGACATGGGGGATGGGTGACCGGGGACGGGAGTCAGGCGATAAAATGGAGGATGGGTGACGAGACTGGGGACGGGCGACAAGACTGGGGACGGGCGATGAGACAGGGATGGCCGACAAGACGGGAGACGTGGGACGGGTGACAAGACAGGGGACAGGTGAAGAGACGGGGGGTGGGAGACGTGGGACGGGCAACAAGACTGGGGACGGGCGACGAGACTGGGGATGGGCGACATGACGGGACAGGCGACGAGACGTGGGACGTACAACAAGACAGGAGACGGGGGATGGGAGACGTGGGAATGGGCGACAAGACAGGGGACGGGCAACGAGACTGGGGACAGGCGACAAGACGGGACGGGCGACGAGACAGGGGACGGGAGATGTGGGACAGGTGACAAAACAGGGACGGGCGACGAGATGGGGACGGGCGACAAGACAGGGGACTGGCGATGAGACGGGACAGGAGACGTGGGAAGGGCGACAAGACAGGGGACGGGCGACGAGATGCGGGATGGGAGACGACGATGATCCGGGGGTCGGTTGACAAAACAGGCAATGGGACGGGAGACGTGGGACGGGCGACAAGACAGGGGATGGGAGATGAGACGCGGGATGGGAGACATGTGATGGGTACAAGATAGGGGATGGGCGAAGAGACGGGGGACGAGAGACGTGGGATGGGCGACAAGTCAGGGGACTGGTGACGAGACGGGGGACAGAACGGGGGACAGGTGACGAGACCGGGGACGAGTGATGAGACAGGGGACGGACGACGAGACGGGGGACAGAACAGGGGACAGGTGACGAGACCGGGGACGAGTGATGAGACAGGGGACGGATGACGGTACGGGCGACGAGACGAGCGACGGGGACGGCCGATGAGACGGGGACGGACGACAGGACGGGGTCGGTTGACAAAACAGGCAACGGGATGAGCAACAAGACATGGGACAGGCAACGAGACTGGAGATGGGCGACTAGCGATGGACAGGCGACGGGATGGGGATGCGTGACAAGATGGGCGATGGGTCGGGCAACGAGGTGGGGGACGGGCGATGAGATAAGCAACGGAGACGGTCGACGAGACAGGTTCGGGTGACGGAACAGGCGAAAGGACGGTCGACAAGACGGGGGATGGGCAGGTGGGACGGGCGATAAGACGGACGATGAGATGGGCGACGAGACGATGGACAGGCGACGGGAATGGGGGACATGACGAGACGGGGGATAGGTGACGAGACGGGGGATGGGCGGCGGGACATGGGACGCGAGACGGGGAACAGACGACGAGACAGGCGATAAGACGGGGAACGGGACAGGAGATGAGAGAGGGACAGCCGACCAGGTTTGGGCAAGAGACGGGAGACAGGTGACAGGCGATGAGACGGGCGACGGGACGGGGACAGCCACCGAGATGGGCGACGGGGTACAGGTGACGGACCGGCGACGCAATGGCCAGTGAGACTGGGGACAGGTGACGAGACAGGGGACGGGCAACAGGGGTCAGGCGACGAGACGGGCAACGGAATGGACGACGGGATAGGCGACGGGACAGGCGACGAGATGAGCAGCAGGACGGGCGATGAGACGGGATGGGCGACAGGGGACGAGACGGGGGACGGGCGATGAGAAGGGCGACAGGGGACGGAGGACAGGGGACGGGCGATGAGATGGGGGACAGGCAAAGTGATGGGGGACGGGGGACAGGTGACGAGACGGCGATGGGACGGGCGACCCGTCGGGGACACGAGATGAAGATGGGCCGGGTGATGGGAAGGGTGATGAGACGGGCGAAAGGGGAACAGGCGATGGCACGGGGGACAGGCGATGCAACGGGACAGGAGACTGTGGGAAGGGCGACAAGACAGGGGACGGGCGACGAGATGCGGGATGGAGACACGATGATCCGGGGGTCGGTTGACAAAACAGGCAATGGGACGGGAGACGTGGGACGGGCGACAAGACAGGGGATGGGAGATGAGACGCGGGATGGGAGACATGTGATGGGTACAAGATAGGGGATGGCGAAGAGACGGGGGACGAGAGACGTGGGATGGGCGACAAGTCAGGGGACTGGTGACGAGACGGGGGACAGAACGGGGGACAGGTGACGAGACCGGGGACGAGTGATGAGACAGGGGACGGACGACGAGACGGGGGACAGAACAGGGGACAGGTGACGAGACGGGGACGAGTGATGAGACAGGGGACGGATGACGGTACGGGCGACGAGACGAGCGACGGGGACGGCCGATGAGACGGGGATGGACGACAGGACGGGGTCGGTTGACAAAACAGGCAACGGATGAGCAACAAGACATGGGACAGGCAACGAGACTGGAGATGGGCGACTAGCGATGGACAGGCGACGGGATGGGGATGCGTGACAAAATGGGCGATGGGTCGGGCAACGAGGTGGGGGACGGGCGATGAGCTAAGCAACGGAGACGGTCGACGAGACAGGTTCGGGTGACGGAACAGGCGAAAGGACGGTCGACAAGACGGGGGATGGGCAAGGTGGGACGGGCGATAAGACGGACGATGAGATGGGCGACGAGACGATGGACAGGCGACGGATGGGGGACATGACGAGACGGGGGATAGGTGACGAGACGGGGATGGGCGGCGGGACATGGGACCGAGACGGGGAACAGACGACGAGACAGGCGATAAGACGGGGAACGGGACAGGAGATGAGATGAGGGACAGCCGACCAGGTTTGGGCAATGAGAAGGGAGACAGGTGACAGGATGAGACGGGCGAGGGACGGGGACAGCCACCGAGATGGGCGACGGGGTACAGGTGACCGACCGGCGACGCAATGGCCAGTGAGACTGGGGACAGGTGACGAGACAGGGACGGGCAACAGGGGTCAGGCGACGAGACGGGCAACGGAATGGACGACGGGATAGGCGACGGGACAGGCGACGAGATGAGCAGCAGGACGGGCGATGAGACGGGATGGGCGACAGGGGACGAGACGGGGGATGGGCGATGAGAAGGGCGACAGGGGACGGAGGACAGGGGACGGGCGATGAGATGGGGACAGGCAAAGTGATGGGGGACGGGGGACAGGTGACGAGACGGCGATGGGACGGGCGACCCGTCGGGGGACACGAGATGAAGATGGGCCGGGTGATGGGAAGGGTGATGAGACGGGCGAAAGGGGAACAGGCGATGGCACGGGGACAGGCGATGCAACGGGGGACAAAGGATGGGGGACGGGCAACGATATGGGGACAAGCGACGAGACGGGGATGGTGCAATGGGGGTCGGGCGATGTGGGTTGGGCGACGTGACAGGTGACAAGATGGGCGGAGAAGGGACGACAGGGGACGGGCAACAAGAAGCGGTTTGGGCGACGAGACGGGGACGAGAGACGGTGGGATGGGCTGGGAGTCGGGCGACGGGATGGGCGACGGTGATGGGGACAGAGGGATGACAGGGACACGGGGGACAACGGGACGGGACGGGACGAGGGGACAGGGACGGAGACAGGGGACGGGACGAGACGGGGTCGGTGATGAGACGGGGATGGGCGACGGACAGGCGACGAGGGGACAGGAACGATGGAACGGTGACAAGATGGGGACAGTGACGAGACGGGAGAAGGTGATGGGCGCGAACGGGATGGGATCGGGATGGGGACGGGACGAGATGAGGAGGGGGACGAGACGAGGACGACACAGACTGGGACGGACAAAGACGGGGACGGGCAACAGAAGGGGACAGGCGACGAGACGGGGAAGCGAGAGGGGATGGGCGATAGACGGGGTACAGGACTGGGTATGGGACGACAGGAGACCTGGGGACAGCAACGAGACAGGGAAGGGGAAAAGACGGTGACGTGGATCGAGGACGGACGGGACGAGAGAAGGGGACAGGACGAACAACGAGATGGGCGACGAGACATGGACAGGGGACAGGCGACCAGATGGGAGACGGGCAACGAGCAGGGTGACAGGGGACGGGCGATGAGACGGGGGACGGGTGACACGGCGGGAGATGGGGGACAGGCGACGAGACGGGGATGGCTGACGAGACAGGCGATGGGACGGGCGACGTGGGACAGGTGACGGGTCGGCGATGAGACGGGTACGGGCGACGAGATGGACGATGGGACGGGCGACCAGATGGGCGACGGAGGACAGGCGACGAGAGGGGCGACAGGGCATGGGTGAGGAGACGGGGGACGGTGACAAGACGCATGGGCGACGCAACGGACGGGCGACGTTACTGGTGAAGGGAGACAAATGGGTGGCAAGATGAGGGACGGGTGACAAGACGGGCGACGTGACGGGGACAGGTGACGAGGGGGACGGGCGATGAGACAGGATGAGCGACGAGACTGGGGAAGGGGAACGGGTGACTAGATGGCGGACGCAAGACGAGGGACAGGCGACGAGGCGGGGACCGGCGATGAGACGGGCAATGAGACAGGGATGAGTAACGATACTGGGGAAGGGGAACGGGTGACAAGACGGGGACGCGAGACGAGGGATAGGAGACGCCCATCCCCCATGTCGTCGCCGTCCCGTCACCCGTTCCCCTTCCCCAATATCGTTGCTCATCCCCTGTCTCATTGCCCGTCTCATCGCCCGTCCCTGCCTCGTCACCTGTCCCCGTCACATCGCCCATCTCGTTGCCCTTCCCCTATCTTGTCACCCATCCCACGTCTCCCGTCACCAGTAACGTCGCCCGTTCCGTTGCGTCACCCATGCGTCTCGTCACCGTCCCCCGTCTCCTCACCCATGCCCTGTCGCCCCTCTCGTCGCCCGTCCTCCGTCGCCCATCTGGTCGCCCGTCCCATCGTCCATCTCGTCACCGTACCCGTTTCATCGCTTGACCGTCACCCGTCCCACGTCGCCCGTACCATCGCCTGTCTCGTCGGTCGTCCCCGTCTCGTCGCCTGTCCCCTATCTCCCGTCGTGTCACCCGTCCCCCGTCTCATCGCCCGTCCCCTATCACCCTTCTCGTTGCCCGTCCCCCATCTTGTCGCCTGTCCCCGTCCATGTCTCGTCGCCCATCTCGTTGTACGTCCTGTCGCCTATCCTATCTTCCATCCCGTAGCCCGTCTCGTCGCTCGACCCCCATCACTCGTCTTGTTGCCCGTCTCCTGTCTCGTCGCCTGTCCAGCATCTCCTGTCTCGTTGCCCAAACCCAGTCACATGTACCCCGTCTAGTTGCCCATCCCCCATCTCGCGTCCCCTGTCTCGTCGCCTGTCCCCCTTCTCGTTGCCCGTCTCCCGTCTCGTCGTCTGTCCCCCGTCTCGTCACCCGTCCTCAGTCTCGTTGCCCGTCCCCAGTCTCGTCGCCCATACCCCGTCTCATCGCCCATCACCCTTCTCCCGTCTCGTCACTCGTCCCCCATCTTGTCACCCGTTCCACGTCTCCTGTCCCCAGTCTCGTCGCCTGTCCTGTCGCCCATCCACCGTCTCGTCACCGTCCCCCATCTCGTTGCCCGTCGACTGTCCTCCGTCCTCTGTCGCCCTTCTCGTCGCCCCTTCCCCGTCTCGTTGCTTGCCCCGTGTCCCCTGTCTTGTCGCCCATCTTGTCGCCCGACCCGTCGCCCATCCCGTCGCCTGACCCCCATCGCCCGTCCCCTGTCTCGTCGCCTGTCCCCCGTCTCTTCACCCAAACCCCAGCTTGTCGCCCTTCCCCTGTCGTCCCTTCCCCGCCCATCTCGTCGCCTGTCCCGTCGCCCAACCTCCATTGCCCGACCCCAATCGTCTATCCCGTCTCGTCGCTCGTCGACGTATCGTCGCCCGTCCCCCATCCCTTGTCCCCTGTCGCATCGCCTGTCCCCCATGCCATCGCCTGTTCCCCTTTCGCCCGTCTCATCACCCGTCCCATCACCCGACCGGTCTTCATCTTGTGTCCCCCGACGCTTCGCCCGTCCCATCGCCCGTCTTGTCACCTGTCCCCCGTCCCCCATCACTTTGCCTGTCCCCCGTCTCATCGCCAGTCCCCTGTCCTCCGTCCCCTGTCGCTCTTCTCATCGCCCGTCCCCCATCTCGTCCCCTGTCACCCATCCTGTCTCATCGCCCTTCCCGTTGCCCATCTCGTCGCCCGTTCCGTCGCCTATGCCGCCGTCCATTCCGTTGCCAGTCTCGTCGCCTGACCCCCGTTGCCCGTCCCCTCTCTTGTCATCCGTCCCCAGTCTCAATGGCAATTGCGTCGCCCGTCCCGTTGCCTGTACCCCGTCGCCCATCTCGGTGGCTGTCACCCGTCCCGTCGCCCGTCTCGTCGCCTGTCACCTGCTCCCGTCTCGTTGCCCAAACCTGGTCGGCCGTCCCTCTTCTCATCTCCTGTCCCGTTCCCCGTCTTATCGCCTGTCTCATCATCTGTCCCCCGTCTCGCGTCCCATGTCCCGCCGCCCATCCCCCGTCTCGTCACCTATCCCCCGTCTCGTCATGTCCCCCATCCCGTCGCCTGTCCATCGTCTCGTCGCCCGTCTCATCGTCCGTCTTATCGCCCGTCCCACCTCGCCCATCCCCCGTCTTGTCGACCGTCCTTTCGCCTGTTCCGTCACCCGAACCTGTCTCGTCGACCGTCTCCGTTGCTTATCTCATCGCCCGTCCCCCACCTCGTTGCCCGACCCATCGCCCATCTTGTCACGCATCCCCATCCCGTCGCCTGTCCATCGCTAGTCGCCCATCTCCAGTCTCGTTGCCTGTCCCATGTCTTGTTGCTCATCCCGTTGCCTGTTTTGTCAACCGACCCCGTCCTGTCGTCCGTCCCCGTCTCATCGGCCGTCCCCGTCGCTCGTCTCGTCGCCCGTACCGTCATCCGTCCCCTGTCTCATCACTCGTCCCCGGTCTCGTCACCTGTCCCCTGTTCTGTCCCCCGTCTCGTCATCCGTCCCCTGTCTCATCACTCGTCCCCGGTCTCGTCACCTGTCCCCCGTTCTGTCCCCCGTCTCGTCACCAGTCCCCTGACTTGTCGCCCATCCCACGTCTCTCGTCCCCCGTCTCTTCGCCCATCCCCTATCTTGTACCCATCACATGTCTCCCATCCCGCGTCTCATCTCCCATCCCCTGCCTTGTCGCCCGTCCCACGTCTCCCGTCCCATTGCCTGTTTTGTCAACCGACCCCCGGATCATCGTCGTCTCCCATCCCGCATCTCGTCGCCCGTCCCCTGTCTTGTCGCCCTTCCCACGTCTCCTGTCCCGTCTCATCGCCAGTCCCCTGTCTTGTCGCCCGTCCCCATCTCGTCGCCCGTCCCTGTTTTGTCACCTGTCCCACATCTCCCGTCCCCTGTCTCGTCGCCCGTCCCGTCTTGTCGCCTGTCCCCAGTCTCGTTGCCCGTCCCCTGTCTTGTCGCCCATTCCCACGTCTCCCATCCCCCGTCTCCTGTCTTGTTGTACGTCCCACGTCTCGTCGCCTGTCCCGTCATGTCGCCCATCCCCAGTCTCGTCGCCCGTCCCCAGTCTTGTTGCCCGTCCCATGTCTCCCACCCCCCGTCTCTTCACCTGTCCCCTGTCTTGTCACCCGTCCCAAAACTCCAGTCTTGTCGGCCATCCCCTGTCTCATCGCCCGTCCCCAGTCTTGTCGCCCGTCCCCAGTCTCGTCACCCATCCTCCATTTTATCGCCTGACTCCCGTCCCCGGTCACCCATCCCCCATGTCAGCCCCTCTGTAACTGGGGATAATGTACAAGAAAACAGTTACAGGGCAAATCGCTAATGTAATATTTATTTTTTAATGACTGGGGGAGCGGCCATTACCGTCACCCAACATGAACCCCATGAAAAAAAATCGATGGTAAAATCTGAGAAAATTAGTTCTCTACACCGCTTTTAATGGAAGCGTCTGCAGGACTGAAGGGCACCAAATTAGTTAAAAGGAGCTGGAATAATTAATGCATCGTTTTGCGGACTTTGCATGTAAATCAAGGGCAATACTAAATGTGACCACCAGGTGGCAGATTGCAGCAGATACATGTGAAATAACAGAACATTCATGAGAAAAGGTGGATTCGCTTTTTATAACTTTTCTTTTCGCTTTTTACAATTTTCTAAACATTTTTTTAATTATTTAGAACTTTTTTTTTTTTATTTACTTTATATCTGCACCCCCCCAAATACACATTAACCTGCCCCCCCCCAAATACACATTAACCTGCCCCCCCCCAAATACACATTAACCTGCCCCCCCCAAATACACATTAACCTGCCCCCCTCCCAAACTATTTATCTTTTTACTTTAAGAAAAAAAGAAATCTTTTTTAAAACCTTGTTTCTGTGTATCTCTGTTCCTCTACCATACTGACTATCCTCTATCCTATCATACTGACTATCCTCTATCCTCATATACTATCCTCTTTCCTCATCTATCATACGACTATCCTCTATTCCTCTATCCTATCATACTGACTATCCTCTATTCCTCTATCCTATCATACTGACTATCCTCTTTCCTCTATCCTATCATACTGACTATCCTCTGTTCCTCTATCCTATCATACTGACTATCCTCTGTTCCTCTATCCTATCATACTGACTATCCTCTATTCCTCTATTCTACCCTACTGACTATTCTAACCCCACCCCCATGTCACCCCTAATTTAATGTGTGCCCCCTATCTTCCCCCCTTACAGTGATTACCTCCCCCCGCTCTGTCTTCCTCCAATGCCTTGTTTATGACCTTCTCCAGTTTTCTCGCCATCTTCTCCCCCAGCAGTGTTGCCCCCTCCTCACTGAGGTGCCGCCCGTCCGCACAATAGTACCGGTAGAACCCAAAGAAGTCGGCCCAGTTGTCCATGAAGGCTGAACCCCTGCTTATGGCACCAGGTCCGGAGCCACTGATTGACGGCCATGAGCTCCTGTGTTCTCTCTGGAGTGGCACAGGGAAAGGGGAGGAGCTCGGAGAACACCACCCGGGAGGTCCTGGATCTCAGTTTTTCGCCCAGTTCTCGGTAATTGTCTTTTAGGATCTTCCACCCCCTGTGATGCCGTCATTGGTTCCAATATGGACCATCACCACCGGGTCCTCCCCCGCCCTGCCAGCAATCTGTCCACACCCGATCGGTGATGTCCCGGATGCGAGCGCCGGGGAGGCAGCTCACTCTCCGGAAATACCGATCTCTGCGACAGATTGCTGCCTCTGCTCCCCAAATCATATCGTCCCCCACTACCAGCACCTTTCTGGAGAAGACACAACGCCGGCTGTCAGACGCCTCCTTGATGTTCACGATGTCTCTCTCCTCAGCGTTCAAGATGTCTCTCTCCTCAGCGTTCAAGATGTCTCTCTCCTCAGCGTTCAAGATGTCTCTCTCCTCAGCGTTCAAGATGTCTCTCCTCCTCAGAGTCTCCGTCTCAGGTTCAGTCTCTCTCCTCAGTGTTCGTAGATGTCTCTCTCCTCAGCGTTCAAGATGTCTCTCTCCTCAGCTGATGTCCTCAGTCAAGATGTCTCTCTCCTCGCGTCGTTCCAGCAGATGTCTCCTCTCCGTCAAGATGTCTCTTCTCAGCGTTCAGATGTCTCTCTCCTCAGCGTTCAAGATGTCTCTCTCCTCACGTTCAAGATGTCTCTCTCCTCAGGTTCAGATGTCTCTCTCTCACGTTCAGATGTCTCTCTCCTCGGTTCAATCTCCCTGATGTCTCATCTCCTCGTTTCAATGATGTTCTCTCTCCTTCAGTGTCTCTCTCCTCGAGTGTCTCTCTCTCAGTCTCCTCTTCAGTTAATGTCTCTCCTCAGGTTAATTTCCTTCACTCCATATGTTATGCACTTTAGATTTTCTCCTCCTTCATGTTACTCTCCTCTGAGGTTACTCTTCGTTCCCTCCTTGATGTTAATCTCCTCCTTGATGTATCTCATCTCTTGAGGTTACTCTTCTTCACCTCCTTGATGTTAATCTCCTCCTTGAGTACTCTTCTTCACTCCTTGATGTTAATCTCCTCCTTGATGTCACTCTCCTTGAGGTTACTCTTCTTCACCTCCTTGATTGTTAATCTCTCCTCTGATGTCACTCTCCTTGAGGTTACTCTTCTTCACCTCCTTGATGTGACTCTTCACATCTTTCTCCTCTTCTTTTATCTCCGCGTTGTTATTCTCCTCCTTTGATCCCAGGACTCCATGTGGACCACGAGATCCAAATGCCCAATACAATAACAAAAATGCAGGCACCATTTTCTAAAAAGAAGGAGACAAGATAGAAGAGAATGAATGACACCATAGGAGGTGAACAAGCCAATGGTGCACAGTCACAATGCAGTCAGATATAGTGTTAGTAGAATATTGTGATCAATTACGGCGGCCGTCACACGTGTCGACATCGTGAGCGATATTGTAAGCGATCACGTGCACGCGCGATCGCTTACAATATCGTTCACATCGCTGGTGAGCTGTCACACAGGCAGATTCACCAACGATGTGAACCAGCGAGATCGCTGGTAACTATGGTACACATCGGGTTACTAGGCGCCGCGCGGCGCTTAGTAACCCAACGTTTACCATAGATACCATCTCCCAGCATAGGCTCTGCCGCTGGGAGATCGTTCATCGTGGTGTCATACACCACGATGAAGCAGATTGTTAAATCGTTCATCGCTAGATATGAGCTCCGGCTCTCATATCTGCGATGTCACGATCAAGCAATTTTACATTGTAAAATCGCTTGATCGCACGTAGCGATGCACAAACGATATCGCTTAAGCGATCAAAAAAGCAGATCGCTTAAACGATATCGTTCAAGATATTGCACCGTGTGACGGCCGCCTAACAAAGAGCAAAGTGAATGAACAAAAGTAAAATCTAAACCCCATCAATATTTGGTGACCGCTGGTTACACTTGGACTCACACTAAGTTTTTGAAGAAACTCAACAGCTAGCATGGGCGCAATGATCGCGGTCACAAAGAGCGCAACAGCATCAGGCCCATGCTGAGGAGGGACCCCCGACACCAGCAGCTATCCCTGCCGGATATGTGTCCAAGGAAGTACATTCATCTGACATAAATTGTGGTGCAGAGACTCGCTGGCTCCCTGCACTGCAATACAAACTGAGGCCAGCAGCTGACGGCAGTGTGCAAGTCACTGGCCGTGCATGGCAGAAAGGAGGCATAGAAGAGAACGTCGCTTATCGTGGGAGGGGAGGAGGGAGAGGAGAATTCATTGTTTTTACATTTGTTGGAGAAGAGCAGGGACATTATTACTGGAAGAAGCCCAGGATGGGGTCATTATACCAAGATGGGGGGCATATGTTACTGGAAGGGGCCGAGAATGGGGGAGATTATATCAGGAAGTGCATAATGGATATACCACCCGTTATTATACCAGGAAGAGGCCCAGGATGGGGACATTATACCAGGAAGGGACCAAGGATGGAGACATTATACAAGGATGGGAGGTATATGATAGGTAACTATTTGCCTGTATTTCTCATATATGAGAAATGCATATCTGCCTACATCCAAAAAAGATCTTTGGTTACTTCTCCAAGGTGTTTGGAACATTTGAGGGCCAAAATTAAAAAGAAAGACAAAGTTGCAGGCCAACCTCGATGCGCACCCCACCTTATCCTCTATACAGCATAACTGTCCCCAGAAAGTCCACCATACAAAAGAATGGGTCCATGTAGTCCTCCATACAGGATAATAGGCTATACATAGCCCTCAATACAGAATAATGGGTCATACATAGCCCTCCATACAAAATAATGGGTCCCACATAGTCCTCCATATAGAATCATGGGCCCCACATAGTCCTCCATACAGAATAATGGGCCCCACATAGCCCTCCATACAGAATAATACCCCCCACATAGTCCTCCATACAGAATAATGGCACCCATACATAGGCCCTCCATACAGAATAATGGACCCCACCCCACATAGTGCTCCATGCCGAATAATGGACCCTACATAGTCCTCCATACAGAATAATGGACCCCACCCCACATAGTGCTCCATGCAGAATAATGGACCCTACATAGTCCTCCATACAGAATAATGGACCCACATATCATCCATCAGAATAATGGCCTACATAGTCTCCATACAGAATAATGGGCCACAACAAATCCTCCATACAGAATAATGGCATACATAGTCTTACATACAGAATAAGGGGCCACATATCAATCCATACAGAATAATGAGTCCCACAAATAATATGCTCCATACAGAATAAGGGCTTCCACATAGTTCACCATACAGAATAATGGGCCCGCATAGTCCTCCATACAGAATAATGGGTTCACATAGCCCTCCATACAGAATGGGCCCCACATAGTTCTTCCATACAGAATATGGGCCCTAATAGTCCTCCATACAGAATAATGGGCTCATATAGTCCTCCAAACAGAATAATGGGCCCCACATATCCTCCATACAGAATAATGGGCCCCACATAGTCCTCCATACAGAATAATGGGCCCCACATAGTCCTCCATACAGAATAATGGGCCCACATAGTCTTCCATACAGAATAATGGCCCCACATAGTCCTCCATACAGAATAATGGGCCCCACATAGTCCTCCATAAAGAATAATGGACCACACATAGTCCTCCATACAGTATAATAGACCCACATAGTCCTCCATAAGAATAATGGGCCCCACATAATCCTCCATACAGAATAATGGATCTCCACATAGCCCTCCATACAGAATCATGGGCTTAGTTAAACTTTCACACAGATTCATGGGCCCACATAGTCCTCCATACAGAATAATGGACCCCACAACATAGTTCTACATACAGAATAATGGGCCCTACATAGTCCTCCATACAGAATAATGGGCCCTACATAGTCCTCCATACAGAATCAATGTGCCACGACACTATAGTCCTCCATACAGAAAAATGGGCCCCACATAGTCCTCCATACAGAATAATGGGCCCCACATAATCCTCCATACAGAATAATGGCCCCACATATCCTCCATACAGAAAAATGGGCCCACACTAAATAGCCCATCCATACAGAATAATGGGCCCACATAATCCTCCATACAGAATAATGGCCTCACATAGCCCTCCATACAGAATAATGGGCCCCACATAGCCCTCCATACAGAATAATGGGCCCCACATATCCTCCATACAGAATAATGGATCCCCATATACTCTCCATACAGAATAATGGCCCACATAGCCTCCATACAGAATAATGGGCCCCACATAGTCCTCCATACAGAAATGGGCCCCACATAGTCCTCCATACAGAATAATGGCCCCACATAGTCCTCCATACAGAATAATGGGCCCACATAGCCTCCATACAGAATAATGGGACCACATAGTCCTCCATACAGAATAATGGGCCCCACATAGTCCTCCATACAGAATAATGGGCCCCACATAGTCCTCCATACAGAATAATGGGCCCCACATAGTCCTCCATACAGAATAATGGCCCACATAGTCCTCCATACAGAATAATGGGCCCCACATAGTCCTCCATACAGAATAATGGGCCCCACATAATCCTCCATACAGAATAATGGGCCCCACATAGTCCTCCATACAGAATAATGGGCCCCACATAGTCCTCCATACAGAATAATGGGCCCCACATAGCCTCCATACAGAATAATGGGCCCCACATAGTCCCTCCATACAGAATAATGGGCACCACATAGTCCTCATACAGAATAATGGGCCCCACATAGTCCTCCATACAGAATAATGGCCCCACATATCTCCATACAGAATAATGGGCCCCACATAGTCCTCCATACAGAATAATGGGCCCCACATAATCCTCCATACAGAATAATGGGCCCACATAGTCCTCCATACAGAATAATGGGCCCACAACATAGATCCTCCATACAGAATAATGGGCCCCACATAGTCCTCCATACAGAATAATGGGCCCCACATAGTCCTCCATACAGAATAATGGGCCCCACATAGCCCTCCATACAGAATAATGGCCCCAACATAGTGCCTCCCATACTCATAAGAATAATGGGCCCCACATAGTCCTCCATACAGAATAATGGGCCCCACATAGTCCTCCATACAGAATAATGGGCCCCCACATAGTCCTCCATACAGAATAATGGGACCACATAGTCCTCCATACAGAATAATGGGCCCCACATAGTCCTCCATACAGAATAATGGGACCCACATAGTCCTCCATACAGAATAATGGGCCCCACATAGTCCTCCATACAGAATAATGGGCCCCACATAGTCCTCCATACAGAATAATGGGCCCCACATAGTCCTCCATACAGAATAATGGGCCCCACATAGTCCTCCATACAGAATAATGGGCCCACATAGCCTCCATAGTAGGCCCACTAATCCTTACAGAATAATGGGCCCCACATAGTCCCTACAAATTGGCTAGTCCTCCATACAGAATAATGGGCCCACATAGCCCTCCATACAGAATAATGGGCCCCACATAGTCCTCCATACAGAATAATGGCCTCAGATTGATCCTCTGACAATAATTATATGGGACTTTACCTAAACTGGATTTTCTTATGCTCGATAGAAATAAAGACTGTTAACCCTTGTCTGGTACCATGAAACCCTCCATGTGTCATCTGTATGGGGCCACATTGGCCCCTGCTGCCAAACAAGGGTTAAATGAATATAAACCTAAATAAATGATGAAATTGTGACAGACAAGAGGGACACAGACACTTACCTCTCTCCAGACTGTAAACAATCAGCTGCCTGTGGGCCTCTGCTCCTTATATAGCGCCCGACCGTGACGTCATAGACAGAATGGAATGTGGAACCTTCTGTGACGTCACCAGACTGTGGCAACCAATCACATCCCTGGTTTTAGGATTTGAAATGAAAGCTGGTTTCTGATAGGTTGCTATAGGCAACAGCTCTCGGCGACTAAACAGAAAGCGGCAATCTGATTGGTCGCTATGGGCAACGACGCCAAAACTGAGGAAAAGTTGTAAAATCCGCACGGAGTGATAATGGCCGGTGATTGGATATCAGGAGAGCGGGTTATACCGGGATATAAGCGAGAATTATAAATCCGTATAGTTATTAGCTTACATAGCCACGCCTCCAAACTCGCAGGTAAGGAGGACGTGATGACGTCATACGTCCCCGTGTCTGGGTCCCTCGCCGGCGCCTCTCAGTGTAGCCGGAGACCCTGACAGTGAGACCAGAACAGAGGAAGGTGAGAGGCGCCATCACCCGGGAGAGCGCGGCCGCACTGCATGATGGGAGCTGTAGTTCTACAGGAGCTCCAGAATGGCTGAGTCACATGTGCAGGGTCTGTGCTCTGTACATGTCTGCTCCAATGTCTGCACACAGTCATATAACAGGGAAAGATGGAGGAGCTCACCTCACACTGCACACACCACCTGAGACACAGTATACAGGGAACCAGAGATGTGTACAGGCAGTATATACTCCAGAGCTGCACTCACTGTATACAGACATTACATCACTGACCCTGAGTCACCTCCTGTATTATACTCCAGAGCTGCACTCACTATTCTGCTGGTGTAGTCACTGTGTACATACATTACATTACTGATCCTGAGTACCTCCTGTATTATACTCCAGAGCTGCACTCACTATTCTGCTGGTGATCACTGTGTACATACATTACATTACTGATCCTGAGTTACCTCCTGTATTATACCCAGAGCTGCATCACTATCTGCTGGTGCAGTCACTGTTACATACATTACATTATGACCCTGGTCACCCCCTGTATTATACTCAGAGCTGCACTCACTGTATTCATACATTACATATGATCCTGAGTACTCCTGTATTATACTCCAGAGCTGCACTCATATTGTATCACTGTACATATTACATTACTGATCTGAGTTACCTCTGTATTATACTCCAGAGCTGCACTCACTATTCTGCTGAGTGCAGTCACTGTGTACATACATTACATTACTGATCCTGAGTTACCTCCTGTATTATACTCCAGAGCTGCACTCACTATTGTGTGCAGTCACTGTAATACATTACATTACTGATCCTGAGTTACCTCCTGTATTATACTCCAGAGCTGCACTCACTATTCTGCTGGTGCAGTCACTGTTACATACATTACATTACTGATCCTGAGTTACCTCCTGTATTATACTCCAGAGCTGCACTCACTATTCTGCTGGTGCAGTTCACTGATCCTGTCCCCTGTATTATCTAGAGCCACTACCATGTACATTTACTTAGATCCTGAGTTACCTCCTGTATTATACTCCAGAGCTGCACTCACTATTTGCTGGTGCAGTCACTGTGTACATACATTACATTACTGATCCTGAGTTACCTCCTGTATTATACTCCAGAGCTGCACTCACTATTCTGCTGGTGCAGTCACTGTGTACATACATTACATTACTGATCCTGAGTTACCTCCTGTATTATACTCCAGAGCTGCATCATTCTGTGTGCATCACTGTGTACATACATTACATTACTGATCCTGAGTTACCTCCTGTATTATACTCCAGAGCTGCACTCACTATTCTGCTGGTGCAGTCACTGTGTACATACATTACATTACTGATCCTGAGTTACCTCCTGTATTATACTCCAGAGCTGCACTCACTATTCTGCTGGTGCAGTCACTGTGTACATACATTACATTACTGATCCTGAGTTACCTCCTGTATTATACTCCAGAGCTGCACTCACTATTCTGTGGTGCACTCACTGTGTACATACATTACATTACTGATCCTGAGTTACCTCCTGTATTATACTCCAGAGCTGCACTCACTATTCTGCTGGTGCAGTCACTGTGTACATACATTACATTACGATCCTGGTCACCTCCTGTATTATACTCCAGAGCTGCACTCACTGTATACATACATTACATTACTGATCCTGAGTTACCTCCTGTATTATACTCCAGAGCTGCACTCACTATTCTGCTGGTGCAGTCACTGTATACATACATTACATTACTGATCGAGTTACTCCTGTATTATATCAGAGCTGCATCACATTGCGGGTGCAGTACTGTTTACTCATTACTTACTGATCCTGAGTTACCTCTGTATTATACTCAGAGCTGCATCACTGTATACATACATTACATTGTACCCTGATCCTGAGTCACCTCTTTGTGTTATACTCCAGAGCTGCACTCATATTCCTGCTGGTGCAGTCACTGTGTACATACATTACATTACTGATCCTGAGTTACCTCCTGTATTATACTCCAGAGCTGCACTCACTATTCTGCTGGTGCAGTCACTGTGTACATACATTACATTACTGATCCTGAGTTACCTCCTGTATTATCTCCAGAGCTGCACTCACTATTCTGCTGCTGCAGTCACTGTGTGCATACATTTCATTACTGATCCTGAGTTACCTCCTGTATTATACTCCAGAGCTGCACTCACTATTCTGCTGTGCAGTCACTGTGTACATACATTACATTACTGATCCTGAGTTACCTCCTGTATTATACTCCAGAGCTGCACTCACTATTCTGCTGGTGCACTCACTGTGTACATACATTACATTACTGATCCTGAGTTACCTCCTGTATTATCTCCAGAGCTGCACTCACTATTCTGCTGGTGCAGTCACTGTGTACAATTACATTACTGATCCTGAGTTACTTCTTGTATTATCCTCCAGAGCTGCACTCACTATTCTTATGGTGCAGTCACTGTGTGCATACATTACATTACTGATCCTGAGTTCCCTCCTGTATTATACTCCAGAGCTGCACTCACTATTCTGCTGGTGGAGTCACTGTGTACATACATTACATTACTGATCCTGAGTTCCCTCCTGTATTATACTCCAGAGCTGCACTCACTATTCTTATGGTGCAGTCACTGTTACATACATTACATTACTGATTCTGAGTTACCTCCTGTATTATACTCCAGAGCTGCACTCACTATTTGCTGGTGCTGAATTTCTCATCCATTCCTTATAATGTAAGCAGTTTCCTTGCAGACACTGAAGCAGCAGTATAGTTTTACTTATTTCTTCTTTTCTATTTAGTGTTGGTTGAGCTGTGAAGAATGAGCGGGTCTAAGCCGGACATCCTGTGGGCCCCTCACCATGTGGACCGGTTTGTGGTGTGTGACTCAGAGCTCATCCTCTATCACATCCAGTCCAGGGCCAGTGCCAACTCCGAGCTGAAGGCCGGATTTGTTACGACTCTTGGAGGAGACCACCGCCACGCTCCTGGCCATAAACTCAGATACCCCCTATATGAAATGTGTCGCTTGGTATCAAAATTACAACCCAGAGTGCCTATTGGCTGTTGGCCAGGCTAACGGCAGGGTTGTGCTCACCAGCTTGGGCCAGGACCACAAGTCTAAGTGCCGAGATCTGGTCGGCAAGGAGTTTGTCCCTAAACACGCCAGACAGTGCAACACCCTGGCCTGGAATCCCCTGGACAGTAACTGGCTGGCGGCCGGCTTGGACAAGTCACAGGGCTGACTTCTCCGTATTGATCTGGGATATCAGCAACAAGAACACCCCGACACCACCGTTCCCATGGAGAAGGTTCGCCTTTCCACCGGAGACAACGAGACCGGTGTGGTGGTGACGAAGCCCCTGTAGGAACTGGGCCTGAACGACGCCTGTCTGTCCCTCTGCTGGCTGCCCAGGGACCACAAGTTGCTCCTAGCCGGGATGCACCGTAACCTCGCCATATTTGACCCGCGAAACACCAACCAGAAATTATTTGTCAGCACCAAAGCGGTGCAAGGAGTGACCGTGGACCCGCACTTCCACGACAGGGTGGCCTCTTAGGTCAGGTAGCCATCTGGGACCTTAGAAAATGTGAAAAGCCAGTCTTAACCCTCACTGAGCAGCCAAAGCCACTGAGCAAGGTGGCATGGTGCCCGACGAGGACAGGGTTACTCGCCACCTTAACCTGGGACAGTCACATAATCAGACTGTACGATATGCAGCACACCTCGACGCCCATCGGGGAGGAAACGAAGCCCACCATCGAGAGGAGCGTCCAGCCCTGTGAGAATTACATCGCCTCCTTCGCCTGGCATCCCACAAGCCAGAATCAGATGGTGGTGGTTACCCCCAGCAGGACCATGTCCGATTTCACAGTGTTCGAGCGCATTTCTCTGGCCTGGAGTCCGACCACGTCGCTGATGTGGGCGTGCAGTCGACAGCTGTATGAATGTATGGAGGAAGGCAAGGACGGCTCTAGAGAGGGACATCGCCACCAAGATGAGGCTCAGGGCTTTATCTCGCTACGGCCTGGACACAGAGCAGGTCTGGAGGAACCATCTGCTGGCGGGAACTGAAGACCCTCAGCTCAAGTCTCTCTTGTACACCTTGCACTATATCCTTCAAAAAGTGGGCAAGCGGGGCCCTAGAGAGATCTGTTTTCGTGATCTTTTGGGTGACCATCAATTTGGCTGCTGGTGCATCTCACACAGGGCATGTTCACTCAATGCCTCTTACCTCTTTCTGGTGTCACACTTGGGTGACACAGTGACGTAGTGAGTAACGATTGGGATATGACCCCCCTATATGACGTGGTGTCAAACTCTAAAAGCACTATCTCCGATCCACCAGCAACTGTTAGCTGCACATATTGGCTGATCAGATCAAGCGACGTGCAAGGAGTTATGCACGTTTAACGCTTGAGCTTGCATCAAAGGGAGGGACACGACCGAGGACATATCTATAGGTTCTGGGCCATGAAGAGGTTAAAGGGGTGATCCGAGGTCAACCTCTTCTTCAAGGAGAGGCGAGCAGGGCCAGTGATTTGACATCTATAGATGGCTGCCGGCTTGAGCCTCAGGTATTGTGCACTGTACTATTCTGAATAAGGCAGTTGCGCGATATCTGCCAGTCAGGCACACCGGCCAGCAGATATCTGTAGCCCTGCCGTCACTGACCTCACTCACCTCGCAATGTAAAAGTGAAAAAAGTTGGATTCCCCCTTTAAGGAGGACCTGTCACCCCTCTGATGCTTTCCAAAGTGAAAGCACCCCTGAATGCAGCGTGTCTGCTGCATTCATGGAAGGGGTCCCCCATGTCTCTAGCCCCCTGTAAGTTGTACAAAACACTTTTGAAGGTGTACAGTTAACGAGTCCGGAGGGACTTACTCAGTAATGAGTCTTCACTGCTCTCTGGTGTCCTCCCCGCCTCCAGCCCTCTCTGTGCCACCTCAAGCCCCCTCTGTGCCACCTCCTTTATGTGTCTTCCCTCCTCAGGCGCTTAATGCTCCTCTGCGTTTGAAGTCACACAGACGCAGAGCGAGCAATGGGCGGGAGCAGGTCCCAGCAGCTGAAACGCCTCCTGCTGGTGACGTCAGCACTGGAGCAGGGTGGACTCCGATGCTGATGTCACTGGCAGGAGGAGGCACAGAGGGGGCTGGAGGTGGCACAGAGAGGGCTGGAGGCGGGGAAGACATCATGTAGCAGCGAGGACTCATTACTGAGTAAGTCCCTTCGGACTCCTTAACTGTACACTTTCTAAAGTGTGTTGGGCAACTTAAAGGGGGACTAGAGACATGGGGGACCCCTTCCCTGAATGCAGCAAACATGCTGCATTCAGGGGTGCTTTCACTTTGGAAAGCACCAGGGGGGTGACAGGTCCTCTTTAATGCAACAGCAAACTGCAGATGAATTAGGCACTATTAGACTATGTGCACACCTAGTGGTGTTTTACACATTTTTTACTTGCAGTTGTCTGCAAGGGAAAACTCAACTCTTAATTGTCAGAAGGGTTTGTCCGGACACGGCTCAGAATTGTGTAAAATAGTCCAATAATTCACACTTCCCTATACTGTCTCTCCCGGTCTCTGCTTTCTCCTATGTGACCGCTGCAGACAATCACTTGCTGTAGTGATGTGTTGGTTATAGTAATTGACTGCCATGGTCACTCGTCCATCCAGATGAAGCGAAAAGTAAACACATTTGATGTGAAATAAGGTGGCTGCTTCTATTATTCTTTTTCCCATTTATTTTAATTTTTTTTTTTTGTGGCCGGCACCACTTCTGTATTTATCACCATCTCCTGGTTTTTTGCTTCCAAATTCTGAGGTAAAAAACTCAGCAAATACTCAAGGTGTGAACATGACCTGACTCTGAACCAATTGTGTGTCAGGACATGTGCACACATTGAGTATTTGGTGAGTTTTCACCTCAGGATTTGTGAGTCAAAATTAGGAGTGGGTGATAAATACAGAAGAGGTGACGTGTTTCTATTATTCTTTTCCTCTCATTGTTTCACTCCTGGTTTTGGCTACAAATCCTGAGGTAAAAAACTCACCAAATACCCAATGTGTGCACGTGGCCTGAAACACAATTGACCTGACACTTAGGCCACGTGCACACGCTGAGTATTTGGTGAGTTTTTACCTCAGGATTTGTGAGTTAAATCCAGGAGTGGGTGATAAATACAGAAGTGGTGATTTGTTTCTATTATACTTTTCCTCTGATTGTTCAACTCTTGGTTTTGGCTACAAATCCTGAGGTAAAAAACTCACCAAATACTCAGCGTGTGCACGTGGCCTAACTGTCAGGTGAATTGTGTTTCAGGCCACGTGCACACATTGGGTATTTGGTGAGTTTTTTACCTCAGGATTTGTAGCCAAAACCAGGAGTGAAACAATCGGATGAAAAGTATAATAGAAACATGGCACCAGTTTTGTATTTTTTATCCGCTCCTGGTTTTGGCTATAAATCCTGAGGTAAAAACTCACCAAATACTCAATGTGTGCACACGGCCTAACACAATTGACTTGAGAGTCAGGTCATGTCCACACCTTGAGTATTTGGTGAGTTTTTTACCTCAGAATTTGGAAGAAATAAACCAGGAATGGTTGATAAATACAGAAGTGGTGACGTGTTTCTATTAGGCCCTTTCACACTAGCGTTTGTTACAATTTGCGGCAGATTTACCACGTCTGCCGCATAACGGCCGCACTTGCGGCACGCCCCACGCATTGTCTATGGGGCTTGCGGCCAGTGCGGTATATCTGCGGTTCTGGCAGTTGCGGCCGCAAAAAAAAACTCGGTCAGCAGCGTTCTTTTTTCGTGGCTGCAAATCCCGCAAGTGCCGGGACCACGGTTATACTGCACTTGCCGCAAGCCCCATAGACAATGCATGGGGTTGCCGCATGTGTGCCGCAAACGCTAGTGTGAAAGGGGCCTTATCATTTTCCTCTGATTGTTCCACTCCTGGTTTTGGCTACAAATACTGAGGTAAAAAACTCCCCAAATACCCAATGTGTGCAGATGGCCTAAGGGTACTGTTACACGTCGCAACATTGCATGCAATTTCACTTGCAATTTGCAGGTTGCAATGAAATCATGGACACATTGTTCCATTTGTACATGGCAATGTGTCCATGATTTCACTGCAACCAGCAAATTGCATGCAATGTTGCGACGTGTAACGGTGCCCTAAGACTCAAAGCTTTGTAGTGTGTCCGGGGCTGTAGCGGGCTGGCTGCCGGCTGCAGAACCCAGTGGGAGGTCTCCTGCTCCCGCTCATTTAATATGCGCTGCTGCTGTCCATTACGGTGGTGCTGAAACTGCACCTCGGTGATGGACTGGGGGAGCAGCGCATATTAAACTGTCTGCGCCCCCCTCTATGATGGCACATGCTCCCTCCCTCCCCCCCATGTTAGATATCGCTCTCCATGCTGCTGCCAGTAATAAAATAACCACATTACTCACCTTTTCCAGCGATGTCCTGGCTCCCTCCATGCAGCTGTGCTCCTCCACCTCCTGCTTCTTCTCTGCACAGATGGTCATGTGATCGGATCAGCAGTGACATCATCTCTGTGCGCCCGATTACATTACCGGCGTTACAGAGAAGAAGCAGGAGGTGGAGGAGCGCAGCTGCATGGAGGGAGCCAGGACATCGCTGGAAAAGGTGAGTAATGTGGTTGTTATTTTATTATTGGCAGCAGCATGGGGGGCCATATCTAACACAGGGAGGGGAGGGGGGGCATGTGCCAACCATAACCAGGATGAGGGACCATGCACCAGGATGAGGGACCATGTACCAGGATGAGGGACCATGCACCAGGATGAGGGGGCTACGAGGGAATATACCCTATATGATTTGTAAGACAGACACTGACATTATAAGACGGACCCGATTTAACATTAAAATGTATTTTTTTTTCTCTTTTCCTTCACCAAATTCGGGGGTGCGTCTTATAATCCGGTGCGTCTTATAAAGCGAAAAATACGGTACTTAACTTGTGGACATGACCTAACTCTCAAGTCTACTGTGTGTCAGGCCGTGTGCACACATTGAGTATTTGGTGAGTTTTTACCTCCGTATTTGTAGCCAAAACCAGGAGTGGGTGATAAATACAGAAGTGGTGGCGTGTTTCTATTATACCTTTCCTCGCATTGTTCCACTCCTTATATTAGCTACAAATACTGAGGTAAATAACTCGCCAAACACTCACATTTTTGCCCCATGTGCACTTTAAGTCCTCTTGCTGGTCTTATACTCACCTGCTGCCATCTTCATTTTTTCCAGCATCGCTCTGATCGGTCCTCTTGTGATTTGTGACCAGTCTGCAGCTCCAGTGTTTTATGGAGGGCAAAACTCAATACAAGTCTATAGGGGCCTTGTTCTGGCTCTCCTAGATTTGCATTGATATCTTGTGACGTAACTTCTGACTTTCAGCCAGTCAGAAGTTATGGGCACTAAGATGGCGCTGCAGGACCAGAGTGGCACTGAATAATGATGATGCCCCAGATGGTGAGTATAATACAGGGGCTTACAATTTTAAGCACCATGCCAGCGTTTTGGTTTTATTTCAGCACTGGAGTGGAGCTTAAATTGTAAGTCCCTGTATTATACTCGCCCTCTGGCAGGACCTGAAGCCCGCCATGTTAATTTTGAATCTTTTAGGATGTTTCCCAGGCAGCTCTCTTAGTACCAGGCACTGAGTTTAGCTTTTAGGAAATATTAGAATTGTACAAAATTTTTTCTTAGTCATAGACTAAAAAGTTTGGGAGGTTACGGAACATGTCGTCATACCCCGATAACGCTTTATACACAGATATGTAGAGATGATATCGTTCTGCCTGGTGAGATATACAACATATACAATATGGTTATATCCCATCATAGGAACGACGGAGAACGTCCGGGGCAGCTGGAGCGGCTCTGACCGGCAGGCGGACGTGGTCTATTACGTCAGTGAGGAGCGCAGTTTGGCGCTGCAGCTTTGCGGCTGGAGAAAGAAAGGATCAGACACCGATATCGGTCCGTTCCTGACCTCATTGGAACAGGAAGGAGAATGGGAGAGAGCGGCGGCCATCGCGTTGTTTAACCTGGATATCCGTCGTGCCATCCAGATCCTGAATAAGGGGACGTCCACGGGAAAGGTTTGAGCTTTAATCTTATCAGCTCCCTTGTATAATTCTTCCTTTATCTCATAGTTTTTTGGCGTGAGACATTCACCCATGTCTGATGGTCGGCAGAATATTGTCAGCACAAGGCCACCCACTTTATCCAGGCAGAGCCGACATGAGGCAAAGTGATAAGCGCTCTTTATTCTAGGGGTCATTATGGGACACGGGTCAGACCCTCCATCACTTGATGCTTGTAAGACGATTCAAAATTGATTATTTACCTTCTAGGTTCACACGGGAATCTAAGCAGGACCCAAAACTGAATTTAAGACAGAAAAGGAGGGGAACAAACTTGTAAAAAATTAAAAAAATGAGCTTATAGCAAGGTATAGTGTAATAATGTCCGTAAAGAAAGTGGAGAATGCAAAAGGGGTGTGTGTTCCCACTGAACACTACAGTAATGGTAGGAAGCACAAAAGACCCCAATGTCCATAATCTGATTCCTACAAAACTTTCCGCCAGTACCATGTTCCAGTTGTCAGTCAGGACCCTTCATTAGGTCCCTGTTGAAGTGAATGGGAGCGGAGCAGCATAATGGTAGTGAGCAGGAGGGCGTTCAATCCTCATATGTCTGTTCAGGCCTCGGTAGAGGATGTTCATACACAGCCACCATTTTTTGGTCATCCTATCTGCACCGGCCTCCTCCCTCCTTCGTCACCTCCCTGCACAAAGTGACACTCCGGCTGTAGTGATAACTTAATTGATCTGAATCTCAATGATGTAGTGATGGCGCTGTCCGGATATACAGACGAAAAGAATTCTCTCTGGAGAGAGATGTGCAGCTCCCTCCGGAATCAGCTGACTAACCCTTACCTCGCCGTCATGTTCGCCTTCCTCACTAGCGACCCCGGGTCCTACCACACCGTTCTGGTGAGTCGGCTCATGATGACCGCAGCTTTGGTGTGTGTGTATCCCTGTGGGGTGATTTTATGCCCTTCCTCATTCTCTACCTGGGAGTTTGAGGCTCTGTGCAGTATCTTAGTTGTTCCCAGCACTGCACTTTTCTGGACTAAGAGTTCAGATGTTGCTCCTGGGATCTGTTGTAACCATTTTTCTGACTTGGGGGTCACTGCTCTGATTGCTCCTATCACCACTGGCATCACTGTTGTCGTCACCTTCCACATCTTCTCCAGTTCTTCTTTGAGGCCCTGGGATTTCTCCAGCGTCTCATATTCCTTCTATCTGATGTTGCTGTCATTTGGCACTGCCATTGCTGTCTTCTGATCCTTGCCTACTAAGGATGAATTAAATTAGGCAAAATATATAATCGTCTCACCCATCCTGAGGTTGCAAAGCTTCCTAATTCCACAGTCCAAAAGTAAGTGATTGAGTCCAGTATTTCCATAAAATGTCAAAGTTTTATTTCATCTGATCGATAATTTATCAATGAACGTAACATAACCATCAGAATTACTGTCCCAGCGACAAATAGCTAATGAATAAGAATCCCAGCACTCATGTAGATGATGCGTTTGTGATCCTTTTTCTGCAAAAACAGAGAATGTTGTTGTTGCAAAAACTGCACCGAAAATGGATCAATAAAAAACGTGGCACAAACTCTCTGTGTGAATGGGGCCTTACTGTCCCAGCAACAAATAGAACAGGCTGATGGGTCTGGAAGGGTTGAGTAAGGTTTCTTTTACAATGCATCACCCTGTGATCTATTTGTTGCTGGGCGTAGATGACCAGCACTCAGAGCGTTTGCGGTTTTATGGTGCTATCGGGAAAGGATCAAATGATCCGCAGTAGCTAATGAATAAGAATCCCAGCACTCATGTAGTTTTTCTTTTGCTCAAGGTGATTTTATTTACAGTTTATGCAGATGTGTCAGGTGACATGCAGGACAAAAAGACGTTTCGGCCACCACTATGGCCTTGTTCACAAAGTCACTATAATAAGAGGAAATATACAAAAAATGAATACAGTGCAGGTGAAATATATACAATATTTACATAGACATTCAGTCAATGGACTTATTGATGGGTTTTCAAGTTTATGAACATTTCTGATTTATATATACAATAGGGTAGTTTTAGGGGGTGTGATAAAAATACAAGAGGTGGTACTAGGGTAGAGGGTATATGAAATCAGGGTTTTTTGGGAAAAAAAGAATGCTATACCATTTACCTGCTAGTGTTTCAATATAGGATTGTCACCACGAGGGGGGGGGTGTAGTTTCCTTTATGAGGTATACCATATAGACTGGAGAAGGTAATCTAAAACATAACATGTGTGATTATATAGCATATATTCTTATTAGTACACATATATTTTATATTTTATGTAGTGTTAAAATCCAGATACCTCCAAGCTTATTTTGCATAGGAATACATCCGTTATAATGGTGGTTGGTTCAGGGCACTGTAGTTTAGTGCAAAACCAGTAAAGCGATGTGGCTTGCCCCAAGGTTCTGTCTATGAATTGATAATATATGTAGAAAGTTATTGATGTATACAGGTTTCTACTAGGACTGATATGTATATTTTAGTACCTTATAGTCAAAGTCCCCAAGGTGAAATCCTATAGTGGTCTGCTCTCTGTTGTTAGTACAGCCCAGTAGGGCTATATAGTCTAGGGAGTAAGTGTGGAACAATATATTATAAGTACCATTGGTGGTCATGTACTTATCTCTTTAGAGGTCCGTCCCCAAGTAAGTCTTGCTTACTTCTGGTGTTGTGGTGTCAGTGCCAGCACATCCAGTGCCTAGGCAGGAGATGGTGGTGTGCAGCCCGCCGCCGCAATTTGTACGAGCGGCGGGTCACCTGACCGGAAGTGACGCTTCCGACACGTCACAGGATGTGACGTTGGCGTTCAACCGCATCACCGGAAGTGACGTTTTTGGCCGCGCATGCGCGATGGAGAAACAGGCACCGATCAGTGCCGCTTGTATATACGGTTACCGTAGTTACTGGTAACCAATGGTATAGAGGGATTGCGCGCATGCGCAATGGTTACTGGTGTCTGGTGGCCGTGTTAGTAACTGTTTGTGCGCCCAGTCAGTGTACACCATATTGGTAATGTAGGTATGGGGGGAAGACTATGGGGGGCTTAAGGAGTCTTTTAAGTACCAGTAGTTCACATATATTATGATGCAATAGTTACAGCTTTGGACAAAACATGTTAGTTAGCCTCATCATTCTGTTCTGTTTTAACACAGATACGCATAGATGGAGTAATTGTACATAGATCATGAAGATTAACAACCATGTTATTTTATAGTCTACCTGATATGTTACGATCATGAGCATAAGGAACGTAGCAGCGATGACTATAGGAACAATGGCATACATGTTGTTAATACATCTACTTATATAATCCGCAGTTGGGAATTCGGGCGTTGTCGCCGAATCCCAACATGCTTTGCGCGGGACTGCGAGTGATGACGCGCAGCGTCATCACGAGCCGCAGACCCGCACTACACTTGAAAAAAAAAAAAATATGCTCACCTCTCCCCGAGCCCCCGCCGTCTCCCTCCAGGCTTCCTCCAGGATTCCGGTCGCTGCCGGTGGCTGCCGCAGGCTCCGAGTGTCTGCAGACCTCTTCTACTGCACTCCAGGACCTGTGGTGATGTCACAATCACGTGACACCAGCTTACTCCATGGTAACCTGGTGTCACGTGACTGTGACATCACCACAGGTCCTGAACTCCACTAGGACAGTGCGATCCCTCAGGCACAAGTGACAACAGCCAGGGGGAGCGCCAGGAGAAAACCGGCCGCCGCCACCATCACCCGATGCCTTCCTCAATGACTCGGCCCGCCGCGGCCGCCGCCACCATCACCCGACGCCTTCCTCAATGACGCAGCCCGCCGCAGCGGATCACGGTAGGATGGCGCCGCCGCCGCACTAGCATTGTATCCTGCACGCCCCCCCATGCCCTGCAGACTCATAACAACCCGCTCCTCCACCCTCCGCTCCTCAAGTAAGGTTACAGGTGCGCCGGCCCGCACCTCTGCCCCCACATCTGCCCCTGCTTTACCCACACTCAACCACACTCCTCACTCCTCTTAACCCCCTATCTCCTCACTCACCCACACTGCCCCTCCTCACTCCTCTTACCCCCCCACTATCTCCTCACTCCCCACACTATGCCCTCAGTCCCCACACTGCCCCTGCTCACTCCTCTTACCCCCCCACTATCTCCTCACTCCCCACACTATGCCCTCAGTCCCACACTGCCCCTGCTCACTCCTATTACCCCCCCACTATCTCCTCACTCCCCACACTATGCCCTCAGTCCCCACACTGCCCCTGCTCACTCCTCTTACCCCCCCCCCATGCCCTCACTCCCCACACTGCCCCTGTTCACTCCTCTTACCCCCCCTATCTCCTCACTCCCCACACTATGCCCTCAGTCCCCACACTGCCCTGCTCACTCCTCTTACCCCCCCTATCTCCTCACTCCCCACACTGCCCCTGCTCACTCCTCTTACCCCCCCTATCTCCTCACTCCCCACACTGCCCTGCTTCCCCCCCCCAATCACCCACACTGCCCCTGCTCATGCCCCCACTCTGTACCTGCTTACCCCTCTTACCTCCCCCACATGCCCCCACTCACCCACACCTCACTCACTCTGCTACCCACAGCGCCGCCTCTGGACTCTGCTGCCCACAGCGCCGCCTCTGGACTCTGCTGCCCACAGCGCCGCCTCTGGACTCTGCTGCCCACAGCGCCGCCTCTGGACTCTGCTGCCCACAGCGCCGCCTCTGGACTCTGCTGCCCACAGCGCCGCCTCTGGACTCTGATGCCCACAGCGCCGCCTCTGGACTCTGATGCCCACAGCGCCGCCTCTGGACTCTGATGCCCACAGCGCCGCCTCTGGACTCTGATGCCCACAGCGCCGCCTCTGGACTCTGATGCCCACAGCGCCGCCTCTGGACTCTGATGCCCACAGCGCCGCCTCTGGACTCTGCTGCCCACAGCGCCGCCTCTGGACTCTGCTGCCCACAGCGCCGCCTCTGGACTCTGCTGCCACAGCGCCGCCTCTGGACTCTGCTGCCCACAGCGCCGCCTCTGGACTCTGCTGCCCACAGAGCCGCCTCTATACTCTGCTGCCCACAGAGCCGCCTCTATACTCTGCTACCCACAGAGCCGCCTCTATACTCTGCTACCCACTGACCCACCTGTATACACACAATTCATTTCACCGCGCTACCGATGCAATTGCATCGGGCCTTTTTACTAGTTCTGTGATATTAAAGAGAATACATTTGTACAAGTATGATCTCTCAAAACCAGGCTTATTCAGGGGTCCAAACGCTTATATGGGTTTGTTCAGCAACCATGATATAGAGAAATGAAACTTAAAAAAGAACAAAGGAAAAAAAAAGGGGGGGTTGACAAAGAACTATATTGCTTACCCTTTAGGGGGTCTCCGGAGGAACAGAGTAGGAATGATTAGGTAGGAATCTGGAAAAAAGGTTTAATGAGTTAGCCATTCAATTTCCCTATTCATACCCCTCGGGGTTAGGGTGCCCAAAGTATAGATCCAGTAACACTCCCTCTGTTTCAATAGTTTGATATGGTTCCCACCACGACGAGGTCTGGGTACGTGTTCTATCACCTGGAATCTTAGTTGTGCCACATTGTGTTTGGCTTCCGTAAAATGATGGGGAAGTGGCAGAAAAACTTTGCCTGTTCGTATGGTTGATTTGTGACTCGAGATCCTATCCCTAATAG